>CM065680.1:73099172-73144172 GCA_017654935.2 Phymorhynchus buccinoides
GAATATCGTAGTTGTTTCCCTTAATGTTGCTTCCCTTAATGTTGCCTGCTGATATGTTACATATAAACACACACACACACACACACATGCACCTACGCACGCACACACACACACACACTCACTCTCACATGCATGCTCACACATACGCATGCACGCATGTATGCACACGCACGCGCACGCGCGCACACACACACACACACACACACACACACACACACACACACACACACACACACACACATATACACACACACACGCACGCACGCACACACACACACACGCACGCACGTGCACACACACACACACACACACACACACACACACACACACACACACACACACACACACACACACACACACACACACACACACGTACAAGCAAGAAATTCTATAATTTAAGTAATTAAGGTAGACTGCAAACTGAGTGTGATATTGCTGAATGTTCTGCAGGAGATCAGTGGATCAGGCGATGGCAGTGTGGTTATAGAGCCACCTGGTGTGCCAACACTTACCCCAACAGAACCGGTCAGTGGAAACATTTGTGTTTATCTTCTTGCCTTTTTTCTCTCTCATATCCTGGCTTTGTGTTGTTTTGTATGCGTTACCTTTTGTCATTTTGTTCTTCATATTGAATTTGTGTGTGTGTGTTTGTGGGAGAGAGAAGGTGGGGCTTTATTGTTTTTCATTTCATCTTGTTTTTTTAAAATACTGTATGTGGTTTAGTTTTTGGATTAGGTGTTTTAACATCAGATAAGTATATTTTCTGACAAAATCTATATTATATATGTGTATTTTTTTTATTGTTCTTTCTTATGTTCTGGTAACTTTTTCATAACTTCTGTCCTAATGCATATACTCATCTCTCTCTCTCTCTCTCTCTCTCTCTCTCTCTCTCTCTCTCTCTCTCTCTCTCTCTCTCTCTCTCTCTCTCTCTGTCCTCTCTCTTTCTCTCTCTCTCTCTCTGTCTCTTTGTCTCTCTCTCTCTCTCTGTCTCTCTCTCTCTCTCTCTCTCTCTCTCTCTCTCTCTCTCTCTCTCTCTCTCTCTCTCTCTCTCTCTCTCTCTCTCTCTCTCTCTCTCTCTCATCCCTAAGGCTTGCTTTCTCTTTGACTGTCTCTGTTTGTCTATGTGTTGTTGCCTTCTCTCTTTTTTTTGGATATCTACACTGTTTCTAAACCCAAACACTTCCTATACCTTTCTGTCTTCTCTTGTAGAGTGACAGAGAATCGAAACCCGGGCCCAAGGGAGACCCCGGGAAGCCAGGCCCCAAAGGGGACAAAGGGGACCAAGGGGAACGCGGACTCCCTGGACTTACACACCCGCCACCCATCACCCCTCCCCCACCTGATATTGAGCTGCTCCGGGGACCCAAAGGTAATGAAAGTTGTTGGCACTCACAGGTAATGTAGCCATTCAGTTAACCCCCTCAGGACATCACTGCCTTAGACAAACATTATTACTGGCCTTGGGCTGCCTAGAAAAACATATAACAAATTGCTAAGAAGCGCAACAAAACTCAACACTGTCAATGATTCAGTTTTGACAACATTACTGGTTGATCCAAGTTTATTTTTTGCTTTGAAATCGTGGTTACTTGCATTGAAATGGGAATCATTAGTCTCCTGCTATCATTGTTAATGAAAACGTATTGGAGTATTTTCTTAGGCTCGTTTTGGGCCGATTTTTAAAACAAATTGTAACGTCCAAAATTGAAATAGAAGTGCCAAACAAAAGTGAAACGAAAGCTGGAAGAGTGATGAAGAGAAGTAAATTTTAAAAAACATGGTTTGGTTTGAAAAAACATGGATTTAAACAAGTTTTAGACTCTGAAAGCGTCTCAGAACTAGACCCTGACTGGCGTTTTCCTGTTCTGAGCATAGTCGGAATTCGTCTGCAATGAGTTAAGGACACAAGGATAGTTTGAGACTCACCAAGAAATGATAAGAATACTTTTTGGGCGTAAATACTTTAGAAGTAGCTGCATATACCAATTTGTAATGAAAGTATTTGTAAGCGGGAAGGTTGCTGAGCAAAAGGATTGTACTATACACGATTTCTAATATAGTTATTCATTTTAAAAAACAAATGTTAATAATGCGTAGCATTGCATCCGGATGTGAATGTAAAGTCATGTACACAATTTTGATCATTATGTACCGAATCAGCAGGATGATGCCAAGTTGACTCTCAGAACTTTTTGTTCAAATGAAGGAACTGATGATACAGTGGAACCTCCCTTATAAGACCTTCCCAAATCCTCCAAGATGAGGTCTTATAATGAAGGAACTGATGATACAGTGGAACCTCCCTTATAAGACCTTCCCAAATCCTCCAAGATGAGGTCTTATAATGAAGGAACTGATGATACAGTGGAACCTCCCTTATAAGACCTTCCCAAATCCTCCAAGATGAGGTCTTATAAGGGAAGTCATTTTAATACTTACAAAGAAGGCCAATGTCTCAGTGACGTATTGGTCTTATGTGGGAGGGAGTCTTATAATGGGAGGTCTTATCAGGGAGGTTCCACTGTAGTAAAGAATATGAACAATAACCTAGAGGACTGTTTCACTGTTTCATGCAATGCCTTAACATCTGAACCTCTCTAGGACAACTGCTTTCAAATGGTACCTTATTATTATCCTTCTTTTTTGTTTGGCTGTTGTGATCAGGGGAGCCAGGTGATGATGGCATCCCAGGAGAGATAGGCCTGCCTGGGCCCAAGGGAGATCCTGGGGAGCCAGGGCTGAATGGAACCCCTGGAGAGGCAGGTCCTGAGGGCAAGAAGGGAGATAAAGGAGATGGTGGTGACCCGGTGAGTAATGTTGCTTAGAGCACTTTTTTTCCCTTCAAAATGATGTTAACTCATTCAAGTCATATATGACCGGAAGTACATAATATGACCGGAATTAATAGATATCTGTCAATTTGATGCATTTGCTTCAAGGGAAGTAAATCTGTGTGCACGCCATGCCACAATTTTGCCTCTGATTTTGCTTTTGTAGTGGTTTGTTGTTGGGGAACCAATTGGTGTAGAGAGTTTTTCAATATAAAGTCTATATATACAAAAGTCTGATCTACCACTTCCCTATGCCTAAACCTGAAATAAAACCCCGTAATCTTCTTTCATTTCTCCTTTTGTTTATGTACGTTTTGTTTGTGTGTATGGCTGGAGTGATTTGTGAGGTTTTTTTAATAATTCAAAATCATTGCGATGTGAATGAGTTAAGCATTTTAGGGTTCTTGCTCTTGCTCCCCACTAACTATACCAATTTTCCGCAAAAGGATAAACAAACAAGGTGATACCTAAGCTACCCTTTCACCAATGGCTTTTTTTGGTTATGTGATGGACAGACAAACCATCTGTTAAACAGAAATGTAATATCTTGTTGTGTGAGAAACCTCTATTTATTGATCATGATTTTGACTGGCGTGTGTATGTCTGTTTGTGTGTGCGTGTGCGTGTGCGTGTGCGTGTGCGTGTGCATGTGTGTGTGTGTGTGGTGTATGAAGGAGTGCATGTAATACTGCATGTGTGCAGGGTTGTTCCCATGAATGTTTGTGTGTGTGCAAATGTGCTTACGTCTGTGTGAGTGTGTGTCTTTGTGTGTGTGTGTGTGTGCGTGTGTGTGTGCATGTGCATGTGCATGTGTGTGGTGTATGAAGGAGTGCATGTAATGCTGCATGTGTGCAGGGTTGTTCCCATGTATGTTTGTGTGTGTGCAAATGTGCTTATGTCTGTGTGAGTGTGTGTCTTTGTGTGTGTGTATGTGTGTGTGCACATACGCGTGTGTGCGTGCCTGTGCGTGTATGCACGCTTGCGCATGTGTGTGTATGACATGTATGTATGTTCGTGTATGTGGGTGACTCTCCGACCACATTTACATACTATGCATATTCATAACCTTTCTTTTCCTCCAGGGTCAGCCAGGGTTGACTATTCGAGGTCCACCAGGACCCCCTGGACCTCCGGGTCGTCCTGGTTCCCTGGATGTGTTCCCCGAGATGGAGCAGGGGGCCAAAGGGGAGAAGGGAGACCATGGGGAGACTGGGGAGCCCGGCGTGGGCATACCTGGCATCGGCGGGGAGATGGGGCTCCCTGGAGTGCCGGGTGTGCCAGGTCTGCCTGGACCTAAGGTGAAAGGGTGGGGTAAAGGGTGGGGTATAGTGAAATGGGAGTGGGGGTGTAGTGGAGGTTGGGGGTGTGGCGGATGATGTGTGTGTGTGTGCGTGTGCGTGTGTGTGTGTGTGTGTGTGTGTGTGTGTGTGTATGTGTGTGTGTGTATATATATGTGTGTGTGTGTGTGTGTTTGTGTGTAAAGAAGTTGATGGTATGATGTTCTCCCATGTGTTTTGTTCTAGTAACTTGTCTATGAAGGAGAATAACAATGCTTTTAATTTGTACAACTGGAGATACAGCCGTATGCATTATACATGTACTTCCCAAAATCAGCATATTAACATTCAACTTAGTAAAGCTTTTGTTAAGAAGTTCCGATCAATGTAATGTATGTTCCAACCTATTCCAGTCAAAGAAAAAAAGTGAACCAGAGTTCTATTGTGTATACAGAATATTGTTTTAGTGAAAAGTATTATTATTTCAAAACTGATAATATTAGTGGATATTATGAGGAAGTAAACCAAAACGTATGGACCGGCATCAATAGGGCCTTTGCCGCATGCCAGCGACCTTGAATTTCACTGAGTTGAATTTAGAGAGCTGGATTACAAAGGTCAACGCAACTCGGGCAGAACGAGCGTGGGCAAGTTAGTAGTCTTGCATAGAGTTCAAACTCTCGTGGCAAATGCCCTATTGCAAAGCTGTAACTGCCGTCAGCAAATAAATATCCCACAATGACGTTGTCCATGAAGTGAAGTATATCCCCTCCTCTCACAGAGTTTGTTTATATCCCACAGGGTGACTCGGTCCTGGGGCCTCCAGGTATTCCAGGCATCCCGGGCCAGGCGGGGTCACCCGGTCCACCAGGACCTCCCGGGCCCCCTGGCTTTGGAGTGGAGATGGGTTCCGGTGAGGGGGAGACGATCCCGGGCCCTCCAGGACCTCAAGGGGAGCCGGGTGAACCTGGCCTGATAGGTCCAATGGGTCCCCCGGGGGTGGAGGGTCAGCCTGGTCTGATAGGGCCTGCTGGTGTGCCAGGGCTGCCCGGAGCACCAGGGAAGCCTGGAACCCCCGGGATGAATGTCACGGGACCCATGGGGCCTGTAGGACCCGCCGGAAGAGACGGACTTCCCGGGGCAACTGGAGCTTCCGGCATGCCGGTAAGAAGAAGAATATGAACATTTAAAGACCCACCAGATCATGTGTCAAAATCACGGGTTTCAAGTGTTTTCCCTCTTATAACGGGAAAGAAATCTTGTTTTGACCAGGTCTGACTCCCATATATATGCCCCCAAATTCAAACCGAAACATCATTTTAAAGAGCAGCCTCAATTTGAAGTTGGGGACATCTATTTGTGGGTCACAGCTACCCAGAAAAACCAAGGGACTTAATCGTGGTGCGTCAGTGTGTCTTTAAAGTGTGTTCATGATTGCCTTTAGCTAGCAAAGTCGGATTAAAATTAAATGTTAGTATTTTTTTTAAGGTAGTGCTATGCAAAGAAATGCTTGTCTGATATAATTATGCACAGCTGCCAACACTTCTGTTTGTATGTGCGTTTTATGGAGTGTGTGTGTGTGTGTGTGTGTGTGTGTGTGTGTGTGTGTGTGTGTGTGCTTGCATGCATGCGTGCATGCGTTCATGTGTGTCAAGTCAAGTCAAAATTATCTTTAATGACGATAAAGGAATAAGCTAAACAAAACTTTTTTTCATCCTGTCGTCGTAAATAAATAAGAAATACAACTGAAGCAAACAAGATGAAAAGCAAAAACTGTAAACTAAAAAATCAATTTACAATGAAAAATATGGAAAAAATACACATATGTTCCGCAAGCACAATCATGTACATAATACTGACAACAGTATGTGTGTGTGTGTGTGTGTGTGTGTGTTGTGTTTCCTTTCTTGTACTGAAAAAAAATAAGAAGCTCATTTGTGAAATGGGGAATCCATTTTAAAACAATTATAGTGTATTGAAGAAAAACCACAGAAGAATATTCATTTCTTTTGTAATTCCTAAGTGTCAAGTTATCGGAAAATATTTTGTGGTAAAATTCTACACTATTGCAAATTTGAAAAAACCCAGCAGATAATAGATATGATGTTTAGATGATCTTACCATGAGGAATTTTGCTGCATATTTAAGATGTCCTACTCTGTAGCAGAATTGCAGCTTTATATCATTCTCTGATTGATTTAAATCTGTAATAAGTTACACAATATTCTATGTTCATGAACTTTCTTTCCAGAAATAATTGTTATCGCTCTTGTTTTTGCTCTATGTCTGTTTGTCATAACTTGCTGTAACATAGAGTGTATAATAATAATAATAATAATAATAAATAAAGCTTCTATAGCGCTCTTCGATGATAAAAAATCATCCTCAGAGCGCTTTACAATATTACGAGAGGGGGAAAAAACACACCAAAAAACAACAACCAACTCACGCCGTTCATCCCACGGATGTAGTATTTCACATACACATTATTGACACAATTTCAAAGAAGGGGATAAATAAATAAATAAAATTAAAAAAAGAAAAAAAAAAGGCATGGACAAACAGACCCCCACACACCTCACCCTTTCAATACGCACGCCATTTATGCACTCACAAATTCTCGGGGAGGGAGCGGGGGGGGGGGGTCATACGAGCTCACAAATTCCCAAAACAATATGTGAATGTAAAACAATATTATGAGTAGATAAACTTGATACTGACTTCAATTTTAATTATATCTCTCTGAAAGCCAGCTTTATGGAGCAGGTAAATGCGTACCATGTTGGTTTCCAGTGCAGTATATTTTGAAAGGCTTTGTTTTTATGCATTTGTTTTGATGAAAGATGATTATTGTTTTTGTTGTTGTTGCCACACTGTTGTTGTCCTTGTGTTTTCTCCTTAACAATAATTAAAAACATTCAACCAATCGGAATCCATTTTTCATTGCAAACAGTAGCAAATTTAACCTGTAAATTATTATAACTTGCTGTGAATTTGAAGCAGTTTTACTGATGGTATATTCAAGATTATTTTTGTTATCATAATAATAATCCTTTTCTCTGTTGATAATTATGTTTTCAAGTATATGTTTGCACCCCTACTTTCATTCTAAAAGAAAAAAAATAGAAAAAAATTATCTTTGAACAATAAATATAAGCCAGTGTGTTTGTATGTTTGTAAGCAATTTGTAAACAACTGTGTTGTAGGACACTTGTTGCAAGTTCCCTTGTGCTTGGCCAGCTTTTTGTGTGTGTGCTATTCGCTGTGCAATTTTGTGTTAGCTTGCACTGTGGGTGTTTTTGTTTGGTTGCTTAACTCTTCTAGCGCCATGCATTTTGTATTTCTTGGTTGCATCTCAACCGATATTAGGTATTAGGTACTTTATAGTCACAGAGGCGTCTCTGTGAAATTCCGGTTGCTCCCACCTGGAGAGCGCGTCGCAGCCAGAGGCGCGCCACCAATTTGTTTTTAACAATTTTTTTTGCATGCGATTTTTGTCACTGATGAGGGGGTGGGGGGTCAGGGTAAATTTTGACCAAATGACAACTTTTTCGTTGCCACTGGGTTTAACGTATGCTAACACGGGACCTCGGTTTATCGTCTCATCCGAAAGACTCCACGTTCAGACCGTTAAGGCCTAGTGCAGAATGAGAGGAAAAAATCCCCTGTACCCAGGTTCGAACTCGGGTTTACTTGACACGAAGCGAACGCGATACCACTGTGCCACTCTACACCACTATGAGGGAGTAACCATTGTTTCCAGTGTGAATGCATTGCTTCA
Source organism: Phymorhynchus buccinoides (assembly GCA_017654935.2). Taxonomy (NCBI): domain Eukaryota; kingdom Metazoa; phylum Mollusca; class Gastropoda; order Neogastropoda; family Raphitomidae; genus Phymorhynchus; species Phymorhynchus buccinoides. The sequence goes on from CM065680.1 coordinate 73,107,065, forward strand.
ACAGAAAAATAAATCACTGACATAAACTCTGAAAGTAGACAAACACATGGCAGGGTGCTTGGCACTGAATGTCTTTGCACTTGGTGGGAGTGAAGTGTGATGTACTGCCTGGGTGAATACATTCGCCCATGGTGCTAGAAGAGTTAATTGACTTTTTATTGTTTCAATTTTCATTTATATTTTACCTGCAACCGTTTATTTTATGTGTGTGCTGTTGTACCTTTTTTTTTAGTGTGTAAAGAAAGTGTATTGGGGATAAGGGGGGGGGGGGGGGGGGGGGGGGTGGAGATCATGCATAGTTTAGATAATAATGTTGCATAAGCACAAGCTTTACATGTTAAAATCATTTGTGAAAATCAAAGGCTGGTGTCATTTAATTTTGAGCATAATTTTAAGGATTTGGGTAAAATTTTGTATTATTTGATAGGCTGAGCATTAAAAAAATGTTTTACAAAAAGAATCAGAAATGAGAGAGAGAGAGAGAGAGAGAGAGAGAGAGAGAGAGAGAGAGAGAGAGAGAGAGAGAGAGAGAGAGAGAGAGAGAGAGAGAGAAAAATATGACAGCTTCATGTTCACACACATTACTGGTGTACAATCATTGCTTATAAGTATAATACTGACTCTCCCTCTCTATCTCTTTGTTTCTGTCTTTTAAAAAAAATTTGTGTGTCTGTTATTGAATATTATCTCAGTTTCTTTCTGTCTGTCTATCCATCTGGTCAGTTTGTCTATCTGTCTGGCTGTCTGTCTGTCTCTGTCTCTCTTTCTGTCTCTCTCTCTCTCTCTCTCTCTCTCTCTCTCTCTCTCTCTCTCTCCCCCTCTCTCTCTCCCCCCCCTCCCTCTCTCTCTCTCTCTCTCCCTCTCTCTCTATCTTTCTCTTTCAATACAGGTCTGTCTCCATTCCCTGTCCTCTCTCTCTTTGTTTCTTCTCTTTACTCCACTGTGTTAAAGACCTTACACAGGACAATGATCAACGTTGTTGCAGGGAGTGGCAGGACCACCTGGAGAGCCAGGAATGCCAGGGTCTATAGGACCTAAAGGAGACCCAGTAAGTGTTGTAAATTATAGTGATGCACCAAGGATTGGACATTCATTGATCAAACTGCCCTGAAACAAGAAAATCAATAGGAACAAGCATTCCAGTTCTTGCAGAAATCTTTTAGGACAAAGTGTGCCAGTGTTAAATTTCAATCGATAGACTCCTCCGAAGTCGGAGTGCAGCTGCCCACGTGGTGGGGTAATAAAAAATGGTTACATGCGTAATGTTCTCATCCCTAGTTGGTGCATTTGTACCATAGTGTTCAATTGCCTCGGCTGTTGGGATGATCCCTGGAGTCTTTAAGTCAGGGAACGACAACAACAACAACAAATTAATCGATCGAAAATTCTAATTGGTCAAAGTGTCCTGAAGCAAGGAATTCAATAGGACTAAATGTTCTGAGTCTTATGGAAATCAATAGTTCAAGGTGTGCCAGAGTGAACATTTCAATTGGACACTTGTCCTAACCCTTTCATCGCCACTGTCGCCTTTTGGCACCACAATGATTTAACACCCATGTCACTAAAAGGCATCAAATGAGGGTCTGTTAACCATTGACATTAAGTTCTTAGTTTTGGGAGAGAGAATAGGCTCTATTTTATGCAGGTCACAGAGGAATCCCCAATATTGCAGACAAAAACTTTTCTCTACCCAGGTAAGTTTAATGGTAAATTTCGGCTGAAAAATGGCTGGCGTTGAAAGGGCTAAGAAGGGGAAACAAAATGGGACATTATCGATTTCAATAGGAGTATGCCATATGGCCAGGGCCTTGGGACATTACTGAGTATTAACAACTGGATTTTAAACTGTGAACAATAAAAATAAAAGATTTAACATAGAACAGAAGAACAAAAAACAATCATAAGTTGTTAACGAATGTTAATATCTGCACCTTTCTCAGAATAATGATACTGAGTTGTTGTTTAGTTATGCATGCCTATATGGCCCAACACAATTTGTCATTTATTTTGAGAGACAGAACATACTATATTTTTCTGACTTTTTCTGATTATAAGGCGCACCCCCCAGATTTTACACAAAATTCAGATTTTGTTATTATAGTTTCTTACTATTTTATTAGTCACATTATAAGGCACGCGCAGGGGCTTCAGTCTGAGAAAAAAGTAAAGGGGTCAGCCACACTACATACGATACAATGCGATTGCAATGCGATTTGACATTTGTGAGGTATGATCCATGTGAAATTCAACTGTTTAAATGAATCTGATGAAATCCTACTAGTTTTGCCCCTACATTTGTAGTCACCCGTGATGAAATATGTTTTTGGTTGTATCAGACATTTTATTTGATTCATGTATCGGGGTCAACATGAGTACAGTAAGCGAAAATACTATAATTATTTTTAGACAGAAGTATTTTATGTGATTAGTAAGTCACAGACATCATCACAATCGGATTGCAATCGCATCCCATCGTATGTAGTGTGGCTGGACCTTAAAACCCCTTGACTGCCACCAACGTATTATGTACTGACCTGATGACATCACTGATGATGTCATCAGATGAAGAGGAATAACCCTGTTATGCTGGCTTTTGCTCTAACACAGCCAAGAGGTCCATATACCCAGACCATGTTCTCAGATTGGCTCTATCAGTTGTCTTTTTCATGGCATGATTTAATTTTTTTTTTTATCTGGCAGTCAAGGGGTTAACTGAGAATGTTTCGTTTTCAGGGTCAGAACGGTCTTCCCGGAAGCCCAGGAAGGGATGGGGAACGGGGCTTGCCAGGGTATGATGGAACTGATGGAATCCCGGGGCGTCACGGCAACGATGGACTTACAGGTCCGCCCGGTCCGCCGGGCCCCCCTGGTCCCGCTAGTTCTGGCGGGAAGTTCTTTGGTGGCAGTGGCATGGGTGATGATGAATTGGAGGTAAACCGTTCTTTACTGAGGGAAGTTTGTGTGTGTGTGCATTAGTGTGTGAGTTTGTGTGTGTGTGTGTGTGTGTATGTGTATGTGTATGTGTATGTGGGTGTGGGTGGGTGTGATTTTGTGTGGGTGGGGGTAGAGGGACGGGAGGGGGGTGGGGGGCACACATACATGTTTGTGTGTGGGAGAAAAAAGTGGGAGAGGATAAAATAGAGAAAGAGAATATATAATTAGTGTGTGTGTGTGTGTGTGTGTGTGTGTGTGCGTGTGCGTGCGTGTGTGTGTGTGTGTGCGTGTGTGTGTGTGTGTGCGTGTGCGTGTGTGCGTGTATGCGTGTGTGTGGTGTGTGTGTGTGTGTGTGGTCGGGAACCATGACATATTGTATCTGTGCTTCATGTGGCTTATGCTCTTTTTTTTCCGTATTGTTCTTTCTCTTTACTTAAAGTACAAGAGTTCTATTTTATCAAGATACTTTGTGATGATGACAATTATGACTACAGTGCAGGGAGGAGTTTTCTCAAGATATTTGATGATGACAACAATATTGACATTGATGATGATGATAATTTATTAACACTGTTTATAATAATGCAGGGACAAATGTGGTTTCTCAAGATATTTGATGATGATGATGATGATGCATCAATAATAATAATATGATGATGATGATGATGCATCAATAATATGATGATGATGATGATGATGATAAAGACGACAATAATGATGATGATGATGATGATGATGCAGGGAGGAGTGGGCCTGCCTGGGCCCCAGGGTCCCCCCGGACCCCCAGGACCAGCGGGTATCCAGGGGATACGGGGTCCCATGGGAGATTTAGGTCTACCTGGACCTCGGGGACCTCCCGGTGACGATGGACTCAAAGGAGAGAGAGTGAGTGTGATCCAGAGTCTCCTAGGATAAACTTCCCACTTTCTTAACGTTTCTCTGTCTTCATAAGTGTATATGTTGTTGTTGTCGTACCCTGGCTTAAAGACTCCAGGGATCATCCCAAGAGCCAAAGCACTTGAACACTTTGGTACAAATGCACCAGCTAGGGATGAGAATATTATGTGTGTAACCGTTTTTTATTACCCCGCCACATGGGCAGCCACACTCCGACTTCGGAGGAGAGTGTATATGTTCCTTGGTTGTTTTCAGATTTCAGATCTTCATTTCTGTCTGAATAAGTTTCAAAACTGAATGAAGGTTCATGCTTATTAACCCCTTCAAGACATCACTGCCTGAGGCAAACATTATCACTGGCCTGGGGTTGCCTAGAAAAAAAATATAACAAAACAAACAAAAATGCAACGAAACTCGCCTCTTTCTGTGATTCATTTTCAACAACATTACTGGTTGATCCAAGTTTAATTTTCACTTTGAAATTGTGAATGCTTGCACTAAAATCGGAATTATTAATGTCCTTATTACTATCGCTGTTAAAGAAAACTTATTGGAATTGAGTGAGGCTCGTGTACGGCCAAGTTTGGGGGATTTGTTTTACATTAACACAAGAAATAGGAAAAAAAGTGCCAATCATAAGTGAAACGAAGACTGGAAGACTGACAAAGAGAAGTTACTCTGACAAAGAGAAGCTACTCTACTCTAAAAGCATGGCTTGGATTGAGAAAACGTGGATTCAGACAAGTTTGTGTCTCAGAAATCACTGTTCAGAGAATACACGGAATTAGGTCCTGACTATAGTGACTAGCGTTCTTCTGCTCCGTGTATACTTGAAATTCGTTCGGAATGAGTTAAGCACTTTCTGATTTTCTGTTGTTTGTTTCTGCATGGGTTGGTCTTATACATAAAAAGTTGGGCAGTTTGGATTAGTCTTAGCCTTTTTCTTCAGTTTTTTTTATAATTATGCTAGCCTGTCATGAGATTGTGCTCTTTGGATGTCTTCAGATTTTTTCTTCAATTCCATGTTATTCAAAATGTCGTTGCAGGGGTTTGATGGTGACCCAGGGGTGGCTGGTCCCAGAGGAGAGCCTGGTTTGCCTGGATCCCCAGGTTCTGTTGGACCTTCTGGATCTCCAGGTTTGCCTGGAGTCAAGGGAGAAGCGGTGAGCGGCCTTTTAGAGCGATGGTTGTTTCTTGTTTTCTGACGTCTTGCAGTATTTTCTGACAAATCCTTGTATGTGACACAGCACCACGAAAGGGGCGTTAAGTGTCAAAATGACCATTCTGAGAAAATAGAACAGTTGAAAATGTTAGGCTCTCCCTCCCTGTCTGTCTCTCTCTCTCTCTCTCTCCCTCCCTCCCTCCCTCCCTCCCTCTTTCTCTCTCCATCTCTCTCCCTCTCCCCTCTCCCCTCTCTCTCTCTCTCCCTCTCTCTCCCTCTCCCTCCCTCTCTCTCCCCCCTCTCTCTCTCCCCTCCCTCTCCCTCTCCCTCCCCCTCTCTCTCTCTCTCTCTCCTCCCTCCCCTCTCCCTCTCCCTCTCCCCCCCCTCTCTCTCTCTCTCTCTCTCTCTCTCTCTCCCTCTCCTCCCTCTCTCTCTCCCCCCCCTCTCTCTCTCTCTCTCCCTCTCCCTCTCCCTCTCCCTCCTTCCCTCTCTCTCTCTCTCTCTCTCTCTCTCTCTCTCTCTCTCTCTCTCTCTCTCTCTCTCTCTCTCTCTCTCTCTCTCTCCCTCTCTCCCTCCTTCTCTCTCTCTCTCTCTCTCTCTCTCTCTCTCTCTCTCTCTCTCTCTCTCTCTCTCTCTCTCCTCCCTCTCTCTCTCTCTCCTCTCTCTCTCTCTCTCTCTCTCTCTCTCTCTCTCTCTCTCTCTCTCTCTCTCTCTCTCTCTCTCTCTCTCTCTCTCTCTCTCTCTCTCTCTCTCTCTCTCTCTCTCTCTCTCTCTCTCTCTCTCTCTCTCTCTCTCTCTCTCTCTCTCTCTCTCTCTCTCTCTCTCTCTCCCTCTCTCTCTCTCAATGTACCTTTCTGACACAACAAAAAACCCATATACCTTACTTCCACAGGGTCAGCCAGGACTGACGCTGCCCGCAGAACCAGGTACTCCAGGCATGCCAGGTATGGACGGAAGGCCCGGAACCCCTGGTCTGCCTGGCGCTCCGGGTATTGCTGGACCGGTGGGACCCCCGGGGCCCCCTGGACGGCCCGCCCCCAGCGGTGGTGTGGGTGTGGAAGGATCTGGGGATATTGAGTTTGTGTCAGGAGAGAAAGGAGAGAGGGTGAGTGTTGAGTGTGTGGTTCATCGAGAAAGGACAGAGTATGAGTGGGAGGCTACACAGTCGTAAAAACAAATGCTGGAGAAAAACGGAATTGTGTAAAAAAAAGAAGACAATTTGTTTTTTCACTATACAGACTCTCATAGAGAGGAACACGAATGCACTAGATGAAAAGGAAGCAGATAGTATGTCCATGGATGCTTGCTTCTACTTTACTGTTATTGCTCAGCTTAGTTGAGTTCAAGAATGAATGTTATTACCATTATCTATTACAATTATTTCCCATTAAGAATAGATGATTTTCGGAGAAAAAAACTAGGGGAGAGCACTTCGTGAAAAATAGAGTTGTTTACCTCCATTACTCAATCAAATACCACAGCAACATTGCAATAATGGCATTGAAGTTTGAAACCGCAGGGTATGAGTCAGCGACTTGCAAACATTTTTTATAGAAAAATTAGGGGTGGCCAGTTGCTACAAAGTGATAGAACTTGCAAACTGTGACGTAAAAATATAAATAACTTGCAAACTGTGACGTAAAAATATAAATGACATATATTTTTAGAATGATGAACAGTGTTCTAAATGCTGTATGTCTGCTCAAACACACGAGTCGATAGGCTAGGAGAGCTGATAGTAGAGTGACTTCCCCTGTTTGACCGATTCAATTAGGCAAGATCACTCCCACACACCATGAAATTACTCCCATTAATTATTTCCGAACAATTCCTATTGCTGTTACTTTATCAGTTGTCTTTTTCTTTGTTTATGTGATTGATTACACACTCACATGCACACATGACACGCATCGTATGTACACACACCGAGTTCAGCACTTGCACTTAGATGTCTGGTTAAACGAAATCACTCAATTCTTTGATGCATCTTAAAACAATAATTATATGTCACTAAAGGAAGTGTAGCCTGCCCACTCTGACATACACTAATTGTTGTTTCTTTAGGGATTTCCAGGGCCTAGAGGAGAGAAAGGGTCGATGGGTCCTGTTGGAATCCCAGGGTTTCCAGGGGATACGGGGATTAATGGTGCCCCGGGCCTCCCTGGGGCCCCTGGGGAGCCTGGACTGGATGGCTTGCCGGTGAGTATTGATTGAAGATACTTTATTTTGTTAACTGTAAATCAATACTTTCCCCCCCAGACTGAAACCCTTGCATCTTATAGTATGACTTATAATATACTAGGAAACTATAATATTAACCCTTTCACCGCCAATGTCGCATTTTTGCACCACAATGGTTTAGCACACATGTCACTAAAAGGCATCAAATCAGGGCCTGTTATCCGAAGACCCCATTTTCCTAATTTGGGAAGGTAAGGGTAGGCCTAATGTTATACATGTCACAGAGGAATTCCCAATATTGCAGATTTTTTTTCTTCTCTACCCATGCCCCGTTAAGCTTAATGGTATTTTTCGGCTGAAAAATGGCTGGTGGTGAAAGGGTTCAAATCAGAGTTGTGTTTAGGAATTGGAGGAGGGGGGGGAGGTGCATTATCATCCATACAATAAAAGTATCATGACTAGAAAGCACTGACACAGTGTTGATCTCAGCCAAGACCTCAACTTGGTTTTAATGTTTACAGCCAGCTGACCTCATGGGCTCAAGGTAATAAAAACATCATGTATTTGAGTGATAATTTAGATCATTCCTAAAGACAAAGAAATAGCCACACAGATAGATAGATAGATAGATAGATAGATATAGATAGATATAGTTTGCTTTGATAAAACTCTTTGTGTCCACTGTCTTTATTTGTGAACCTCAGAAACAAACTCGGTTATCATTAACTTTTAGAATTGTTCTGTGTTCTGAAAAGAAGAAAATAGTAAAATGTGCTGATTTACTTTTTTTCTCCTGATGGGGGAGAGGACAGTGCCCATACAGGGACAGCTGTTTCGACCTTGTGAAGGTCTCCTCAGTCTGCATATCGGCCTGCAATTTGACTGTCCAGTGGTTGTCAACTTGAGCAAAAAGATAGATGGATAGATAGATAGATAAATAGATAGATAGATAGATAGATAGATACACTGACAGACAGACAGACAAAGACGAAGACAAAACTTTACCTCCATGCATAGTAACATTAATAAAGAAAGAAACGAACAATCCAAGCAGACTTGGCTATTGGAGAGAGAGAGAGAGAGAGAGAGAGAGAGAGAGAGAGAGAGAGAGAAAGAAAAAAGAGAGTAGAGCAAAAATGTGGCTATTGTGTGTATGTGTACCTTTCAGGGCCACAAAGGAGACAAGGGAGACGAGGGCCAAGTGGGACCAAGAGGACCAGAGGGACTGACTGGACCGCCCGGACCACCAGGACCTGCTGTGGGCGGCAACCTGCCAGACGGGAGTGAGGTTTTGATCAAGGTGAGAGGGATCTTTGTGCTAGCGATTTTTCCTTTTTGTTCTTCTCTCATAGCCCAGGATCAATGTGTGTGCGTGCGTGCGTGTGTGTGTCATGCATGAGATTTTTCAGCCTTTAGGCTGATTTCAGGCTTTTTGACGGCCCCAGAGATCATTTGTGAGATACAAAAGAGACCAAACGAGTATAGAAATACCTCTTATAAATGATTAAAAATGAACTAAATATATCAATTCCACTTTTAATGCTGTTTTTAAGGCTTAGATTGCTAAAAGGCTTTAGTTTCAGTGGGCTTCAACCTTTTCTCAGCCTTCTTCGGATGGTTTTCAGCCTAAATCATAATTTCTCAATCTCATGCCTGTTTGTGTGCTTGTGTGTGTGTGTGTGTGTGTGTGTGTGTGCGTGTGCGTGTGCGTGTGCGTGCGCATGTGTGTCAAAGTCAAAGTCAAAGATTTTATTTTAAGATTGAGTATTGGATAAGCAATTAAGGTTTGCTTCTGTGTGTGTGTGTGTGTGTGTGTGTGTGTGTGTGTGTGTGTGTGTGTGTGTGCAGGATCTGATCTAGGGGGGGGGGGGTGTTCCTGGTTTCTGGACCCCCCCCCCCCCCCCCTCTTCCCCAAGCATGTACCTTATACAAGGGTGAAAAGTAATAAAGCAACTCGATGTTTGCCTTAATAATCACTAAATTGCTTCACCAAAAGGGTACTTCCCCATAACCCGTAACCTATGCAGCTCCCTGGAACCCCCCCTTACGAATCACTTGGTCCGGCTCTGGTGTGTGTGTGTGTGTGTGTGATTTCTTTTCTTTTCTTTTTGGCAGGGTGAGAAAGGTGTTCCAGGAGACGTGGGACCGATTGGACCCAGGGGGTTCCCAGGACCTGTTGGAGATATGGGCACACCTGGCATCTCCGTGAGTCACTATGGGCAGTGGTAGGATGACTGCAATAGCTAGGGAGTTGGGGGATGGACGTGGGGCCGATTGGACCCAGGGGGTTCCCAGGACCTGTTGGAGATATGGGCACACCTGGCATCTCCGTGAGTCACTATGGGCAGTGGTAGGATGACTGCAATAGCTATAGGGAGTTGGGGGATGGACGTGGGGCCGATTGGACCCAGGGGGTTCCCAGGACCTGTTGGAGATATGGGCACACCTGGCATCCCCGTGAGTCACTATGGGCAGTGGTAGGATGACTGCAATAGCTAGGGAGTTGGGGGATGGATGTGGGGCCGATTGGACCCAGGGGGTTCCCAGGACCTGTTGGAGATATGGGCACACCTGGCATCCCCGTGAGTCACTATGGGCAGTGGTAGGATGACTGCAATAGCTAGGGAGTTGGGGGATGGACGTGGGGCCGATTGGACCCAGGGGGTTCCCAGGACCTGTTGGAGATATGGGCACACCTGGCATCCCCGTGAGTCACTATGGGCAGTGGTAGGATGACTGCAATAGCTAGGGAGTTGGGGGATGGACGTGGGGCCGATTGGACCCAGGGGGTTCCCAGGACCTGTTGGAGATATGGGCACACCTGGCATCTCCGTGAGTCACTATGGGCAGTGGTAGGATGACTGCAATAGCTAGGGAGTTGGGGGATGGACGTGGGGCCGATTGGACCCAGGGGGTTCCCAGGACCTGTTGGAGATATGGGCACACCTGGCATCCCCGTGAGTCACTATGGGCAGTGGTAGGATGACTGCAATAGCTAGGGAGTTGGGGGATGGACGTGGGGGAAATGAAGAATGGGGTATGTCTGTCTATGAGGCATGTAGGTGCAGGCTGTGTGTGTGTGTGTATTCTTCAATTTAACGTATATTCACATTTTAGACGATTGTGGGGGTGGGGGGGGGGGGGGGGGGGGGTGGTGTGTGGTGTGTGTGTGTGTGTGTGTGTGTGTGTGTGTGTGTTCTTAGCCTCTTTTCCCCTTTCTGTCTTTGTTTCTTTCTCTGTCTTTCTGTCTGTCACTATTGCTTTTCGACATGTTTATTAGTATTGGGTTGTGATTTAAGAAAATGTTAGCACATAATTGCTCCCTTTCAATTAAACAACTGCTCACACTATGTCCTTTTGTTTTAGCCACTTGTACCTTTCTAACAGTTAATTTGTTTTTTGATGCATTTTAAATGTCTATTTATGCTATGCAACATTTTTTACATAAAAAGAGAAGACTGAAGCCTTTTTAATGGTGCTTTTGCAACATCTGAAATCAAGCATGTTTCAGAGATCGTCTTGGCAATCTCTTTTCGAGCAGTTTTTTTTTAGTTTTTGTCTAACCTTGACAACAACTTTGGGGAAAAAGGGAAGTAAGGTAAGTGCCTGGTCTTTGCAATAACAGCAACAACAAAATAGCACTGAAGCCTTCTGAGAGATGAGAAATTTGAGGGAAACTAAGATCTGACTGAAAATATCAGTTTCATGTTGCTTGTGTTATTCAGCACTGTGGAAAATTTGGATGAAAACATTGTTTTCTTGACACTGACTTTAAAAAAAAGAAGAAGTAAATTGATGCTTACAATGTAATTTTGGATGAATTGCTTGTCTTTTTGCAGGGTCGCGATGGGCTTCGAGGGAGAAAGGGAGCGGACGGTATCAGTATTAAGGGAGATAAGGGAGATCCGGGAGACGTCTTAGGCCCCCAGGGTGGAGTGTTCATCCCTGGTCCCAAGGGCTCCAAGGTGAAAACTTGAGTTGTGAATGACAGTGCTGTTGCGTTAGAAACATGGTTGTTTCTGGTATATAAAGAATACATTACCATGGAGATCTGATAAGCAAAATTGGAAGGACTGAATTTTCTATTTTCTATATTTTAAAAAAACAATTTAAGATAACAAAAATTATCATAACATGATTGAACTGGGACCAAAATAGTTATTGTGAGTTATCTGGTTTTTTTTAGATGATTCCACTATACAAGACAAGTTGTAATACAGTATAACATTAATTGGTAAAGAAGATACTAATGTATAGAGGGTTTTTTCCCAATAATGCTTGTGTGTGTGCATGCGCATATGTGTGTGTGTGTACGTGTGTGTGTGTGTTTCTGTCTGTCTGTCTGTCTATTTATCTGTCTGTGCCTGTGTTTGTAAAATTGAAAATAGCTACATTTATAAAAAAAACCAAATTACTTGACAACACGCGTTGTTTTGCTTTAAGTCCTTCGCACACTAGCATCAGGCGTCAATTGTTTCTCAGAGCAACGCCTTGACGCGTTGACGCCTGCATCACAGCACACATTGTAGCGAGGCAGTGGTGTTCTCACACACGACTATTGTCGCTTCGCCTCTTGTCGCGCGAACTTCCTTATTTGGAATGCAAGGAAAGATTACTCTAGCGTCAAACCTCCTCCTAGAAACAACAATATGGCTGACCACGATGATTCGTCTTCTTCAGAAGATGAAATGTGTGTCATTGTTTGTGCTGCTTTATTTCGGGTTCGAGCAAGTCTGCCATTTTTCTTCTTCAATCAGAGTTATGATCCTTCCGTCCGTTGTGATTGGCTAGTTTCACGATCTCTGCGATCTTGAGCATCAAAATTAGAGCCGGTTCTATTCTCGAGCAACAAAAAATCGCGCAGCTACGCATAAAAAATCCTGCCGCACCGCGAATCTCTCACACGCAAGCGGCGCATCAAACGGCGCCTTGCAGCAAAAAATCGCCGCGATCTCGAGATCTTAACGCTAGTGTGCGAAGCCCTTTATGATTATGTGTGCTTTGTGCGTGTAGCCAACTGTTCCCTACACTCTTCATCCTCCATGCGTCCAAAAGGGGTCAAAGGAATATTACATTGACATTGAACAAATATGAATGTGTGCACCACTGCTGTTCAGGGAGGGACATTTAGTTTATCTATATTTTCATAAGTTTTTTCAAGCCAACTGAAGTTTACCCTAAGTAACCTTTTACAAATAACAGTCAAGAATATGTTGTAGTATGTTTGCAAATAAGTTTTTATTACTCTGCCTTTGCTAGATTTTCACTCATGGGCAGTTTTATTTCTGTTTGCGATATCAAGTGTTTTATTTAACTACTAAATATATGTAGCATGATACTGCTCAACAAAAACTATTTTTTACCATAAATCTGATGGAAGAAATATATCTCAAATGCTATAAAGAACATACAGCCAACATGTTTTTATATGGACATGCTTGGTGCAGTTTTTATGTATGATTGCTTGAGTCAGTGTTCTAACTAAGCAGCTTGATTTTGTCTGTTTTGAATGACTGTGACATGTGTGCATGTACTACATGAAGGTCCCTTGCACACAAAGTCAAGCTATTTAGTTAAAAGACTGAATCTAAAAATCTTAGATTAAAAAAATGCACAAGCATATCCCTATAAAACATTTTGGCTGTATGTTCTACATAGTATTTTAAATATATTTCTTCCATCTGATTAATTGTAAAAACTTTCTTTGTTGAGCAGTAACATGAAACATATTTAGTAGAAAATGTTCTTAAACAATTCTCTTAATATCGGAAACATAAATAAAATCGCCCACGAGTGAAATTCTAATAATAATAATAATAATTGATAGTATTTCTATAGCGCCTTTCTATAATTATTTTACACTCATTCTAGCCATTGCCACTGAATATAGCTAAATTAGTCACATACTACAACATGTTCTTGTCTGTTATTTATGAAAAGTTACTTATGGGAAACTAAAGTTGGCTTGAAAAAATGTCTGAAAATATAGATGAACTAAATGTTCCTCCCGAAACAGTTGTGGTACATGATTTGTGTTCATTATTGTGTGTGTGTGTGTGTGTGTGTGTGCAGGGTGACTCAGGTGTCCCAGGTTTTGACGGCAAGACGGGACCCCCAGGGCCTCCTGGGCTTCCTGGAGGTGGCTTGGGAGGATCTGAACCTGGCATTGTTCTGGGTGAGATTTCGGAGAAACAAAACTGCCTTTGCTGTCTGTCTGTCTGTCTGTCAACAATTGAGGATTATATTGGGTGGTGATGGTGGTGGTGGTGGTGGTGGTGCCAGTGGGTGGGTGATTGCTTGATCACATGTGTGTATATGAGTGAGTGTCTGTGTATGTTTGTTTATGTCTGTGTGTGTTTGTGCATGTGTGTGTGTGTGTGTGTGTGTGTGTGTGTGTGTGTGTGTCCCTGTGTACATATTTGAAGAATATGCAAATAGAAGTAAAGCAGTAAAATGTTAAACTGTGGCTATTGTGAGTCTCTCTCTCTCTCTCTCTCTCTCTCTCTCTCTCTCTCTCTCTCTCTCTCTCTCTCTCTCTCTCTCTCTTTCTCTCTGTCTGTTGCTCTCTTTCTTTCTCTAACTAAACAAGGAATTTATTAAAGTGGGTTTTCTCGCCATGCTTTGAGTGTGTGTGTGTGTGTGTGCGTGCGCGCATGTGTGTTTGTGCGCGCACTTGCGTGTGTGCGTTTGTATGTTGTTTATTTCAATAATTATTTACACTGACACATTCTATTTTTATAAGCTAGAACAGTACTAGATTGAAAGGAGTTACAAGCCTTTTTTTTTCTTGGAAGATTGGTGCTATATGATAGGTGATCCCTCTTCGCCTTTACTAAATTAGTGGAGAGACAATGCTATCAGTCAAACGTTAATCATATCTATAATCTAAAAATAAAAAGCATTTAAATCTGTTTCTTTCGTTTGCTTCAGCGGAGAAAGGCCAGAAAGGGGAGACAGGTCTGGCAGGTCTGCCTGGTAGAGACGGGGAAGACGGGCGGCCAGGCCTACAGGTAAAGGGAAAGATGTGTGTGTGTGTGTGTGTGTGTGTGTGTGTGTGTGTGTGTGTGTGTGTGTATGTGTGAGTGAGAAAGAGAGAGAGAGAGTGTGTGTGTGTGTGCGCAAATGTGTGTGGGTCGGGTGTTGGTGTTTGGGAAAGAGAGTAATTGTGTGTGTGTGTGTGTGTGTGTGTGTGTGTGTGTGTGTGTGTTGCTTAAATTAAATAGAGAGTGCCAAAATGAAACGCCCATTGAATATTGTCTGGTGTAATATTTCGGATTTCTCCTTTGTCGAACACCTCTGGTGAGAGAGAGTGTGTGAGTAAGATTATGTGGGTGTGAGAGAGGGAGTCAGAGAGAGAGAGAGAGAGAGAAAGAGAGAGTATGTGCATGTAGGTGTATGTCTGTGTCTGTGTGTGTGTGTGTGTTCCACTTGTGCGCATGTGCGAGAACGTGAAATTTGTTGTGGCAGTTACCAAGTTGTTCATGTTGATCGTCAGCAAACAAAGCTCTCTCTGCGCTCTCCCTGGGCAGGGTCACCCAGGCTTTGCAGGTGATGAGGGTCCTCGGGGACCTCCTGGCCCTCCAGGTCCCCCCGGGCCCCCCTCCATCAGCTCCATCGGCAGCGGGGATGGGGAGGTCATGGTCATGGGACCCCCGGGGCTACCAGGACCAGTGGGACCTCCGGGAGAAAGGGTCAGTTGTCTTCATCTTCTTATGTTTTGTTTCTTTCTTTCTTTCGTCGTCTTTTTGTTTTTCTTCTTTTTCTTGATTCTTCTTTTTCTCTTCTTCCTCCTCCTCTTCGCTCTACCCCTCCTCTCTCTCCCCATTCTTCCTCTTTTTTTTAAATTAAAAAAAAAAAATAGCATTATAGTTTGCTCTGCAAGCATGTATGCTTGCAATACAATAATGTACATGATTCCTTTTACCAGAGTTCTACACTGTCGTAATGATTGTTATACTTATAGTGCTCAAGTAAATGTGTCTTTTTTATGTTGTTACTTTATGGGTTATGACTGTTACTAACCTGCAAAGAAAGATGTTAATCATTCATTGTCGGACTGTAAAATGATACTTTTTCCCCCCAAAAACTGAGACCCTTGCGTCTGATAATAATTATGGCAAATAATATAGTAAGAAAGCATAATGACAAAATCGGAATTTCGTCTCAAACTTGAGGCGGGGAGTGTCTAAAAAGCTTCGCCTTATAGTCCGAAAAATATGGTACTAAAATAATGTGTTGCCGTCTGTCAACTGAACGGTTGGCAGATTAGTTGAGTAAAAGATCCATTGATTAGTTTTTGAACCTTGCAGTGTTTCACCCGTCATTTGCAGGGTCCCCGGGGTCCTTCAGGCATTGGCCAGGAAGGTCCACGAGGCAGAGTGGGCCCCCAGGGTCACCCAGGACCCCCCGGCCCCCCCGGCCTGGGCGTCACCGGACCCCAGGGTCCGCCTGGTCCCCCGGGCTACTCGGACGTGGACTTCAACCTGTCTGGACAAGGCCCCCCTGGCCCCCCAGGGCCTCCCGGGCCTCCTGGACGTCCTGCAGCTGGCCTGGGGGTGTCCGTAGGAGGCGTAAGAACTGCTGTACTCGTTTTTTAACCCTTTCACTGCCAAAGTCGCATTTTAGCACCACAGTGATTTAACACCTATGTCACTAAAAAGCATAAAATTGAGGTCTTTTATCCAATGACCCTATTGTTTAAGTTTTGGGAAGTAAGGATAGACCTTGTTTTATGTATCTCACAGAAGAATCCCCAATACTGCAGATGGATTTTGTTCTCTACCCAGGTAAATTTAATGGAAAATTTTGGCTGAAATATGGCTAGCGGTGAAAGGGTTAATGAAGCCAACATGTTGTGGGTTATGCATGCATTTTCTGTATTAGGAGAGTCGACGTAAGAATGTGTTTTTTTATGTTTTTTTATTTTGATTAGTTTCCTCAGCATCTTTTTGTGGATTTTATAGTAGCATTGTGATGTTTCAGTGCAATAATTATACTCAATTGATTTTAAAAAATAGGCGATGTACATGCAATTTCTTTATGCTTGGAGCAAATCAGTTTGTTGAAGAACTCAGTGACTGATTTCATATTATAATTATTTGAAACATTGACTCTTTATCTTTGAACATCCATTTTCTTCATGTGTATATATAGTTTATTTCTTGTGACTTAAAAAAAGAAAAGAAATAGGTACAGTGCTCAAGTGTTTCTATCAAATTAATTGAATCTAAATGATTATGACGTAGGAGACAGTTTCAACCTGCTGCAACATTGAAGTTGAATTGGAGATGTTTTGTGTTCCTATGCTCAGCCATGTATCTGTAGTTTCAAAGACAAATGACATGCATTTCTAATGTTGGATCAGTATTTACAGTGGAATCCGCTTAATCGGCCACTTTTGGGACCAGGAAGAATATGGCCGATAAAGCGAATCGGCCGATAAAACGAACATCGAGATACTGTATGACGCAATTATGCAAGTCAAAAGCAATGACGTCAACATTAAATGTTGCAGTTCAAATTCAAATTCTTTCCCTTTTTGTGATGTGTGTGTGTGTTTATTAATCCTACAACTTGACAGAAGCACGAGTACAAGACAATGATTTTGTTTTCTTGAGTGATTTTAACGCCATGCAGGGTCTTTCAATTGACAACAGCTCACCTTCCAACTTCACACTCAACCATGTAAACGTCAAAAGCGTGTTGTCAGTTTGTCTGCCTCAGTTGTTCTCCCTCTCAAAAAGGGGTAAAGAGGAAAAATTAGAGAGAAAAAGTGGCCAATAAAGCGAAATTGAAGATTTCAGCTTTGGCCGTAAAAACGAACAAAATAACACATGCTTAAGAAGAAAAAATTCCGTTCCAGAGGAAATTGGCCGATTAAGCGGCTTTGGCCGATTATCCAATGTCCAATTAAACGGATTCCACTGTATATTAATTATGTGAAAGAAAATGATCACAGTTTTCCCAAAGTCTTTTTTTGGTTTGTATGGAATTCCTTCCATCATTCAGTGCTTTTTAACTTATGAATTGTAGCGTTCACATTTGTCAGGGCCATACAGGGTCCATTGGAGTATGTTCCCAAACATGGACATGCTGCTGAAATTCCAGAACTTCTTTCGCAGTCTCTTTCTGGCTTGCTAAGAGTTCCCTCCATGTAGAATATTCACTGTATCAGTGCTTTCAACTTGTTAATCGTGTTGTTCAGGGTCCAGTGGTGTTCCCCACCATGGATGCGCTACTGAAATATCTGAACTTTTTTCTCACAGTCTCTTTCTGGTCTGCTGGAAGTTTCTCTCCACGGTTTTCGCTGTGTTCAGTGCTTTCCACTTATTAATTCTGATGTTAATAATTGTCATGAGCAGGGTCCGGTGGTGTTCCCCACCATGGATGCTCTGCTGAAGGTGTCCTACAACATGCCCGTGGGCACCATGGCCTACGTCGCTGACCAGGAGTACGCCTACCTCAGGGTCAGCCAGGGCTGGAAATACATTGAGGTAAGTCCTTCCAGGAGTAGACCTACCTCAGGGTCAGCCAGGGCTGGAGGTACATTGAGGTAAGTCCTACCAGGAGTAGGCCTACCTCAGGGTCAGCCAGGGCTGGAAATACATTGAGGTAAGTTTTACCAGGAGTAGGCCTACCTCAGGGTCAGCCAGGGCTGGAGGTACATTGAGGTAAGTCCTACCAGGAGTAGGCCTACCTCAGGGTCAGTCAAGGCTGGAGGTACATTGAGGTAAGTTTTACCAGGAGTGTGCCTACCTCAGGGTCAGTCAAGGCTGGAGGTACATTGAGGTAAGTTTTACTAGGAGTAGGCCTAACTAAAGGTCCGCCAAGGCTGGAGATACATTGAGATATGTTTTGCCAGGAGTGTGCCTACCTCAGGGTCAGCCAAGGCTGGAGGTACATTGAGGTAAGTTTTACCAGGAGTGTGCCTACCTCAGGGTCAGTCAAGGCTGGAGATACATTGAGGTGAGTTTTACCAGGAGTGTGCCTACCTCAGGGTCAGTCAAGGCTGGAGATACATTGAGGTAAGTTTTTCCAGGAGTGTGCCTACCTCAGGGTCAGCCAGGGCTGGAGATACATTGAGGTAAGTTTTTCCAGGAGTGTGCCTACCTCAGGGTCAGCCAAGGCTGGAGATACATTGAGGTGAGTTCTGATGCCCCCTCCCCACACCACTGAAGTGACTCTGATCAGTGGCTGTGCACTGTCTCCTCTGGTGTTTTCCTCATCATTTTCGCCCTTTGGTCTTTGGTATATTCTTGTCCTCCCTGTTGTTTGTCAATAATGATAATCATGATATCCATATTTTGATAATCGTGATATCCATATTTTGCTTGATGGTTGGTCCCTCTGTTGTGTGTCTTGAAATAGCATCCGGAGCTGAAGTGCATTCAGGTTTGTCTGATGGTACCCTCAGTTGTTTGTCATTAGCAACTTTCCGGACTATAAGGCGATACTTTTTTCTCAGACTGAGAACCCAGGTGCACCTTATAATATGACCAGTAATTTTATAAGAAAATGTAAGAGCCAAATCTGAATTTTGTGTAAAAAAAATTTTTGGAGGGGTGCCTTAAAATGAGTTGCCGAAAAATATGCTAATTATGATAAATATCCATCCTGATTTATCCAATCGTCTTTTAGTTTGTCAAAATTCTATTCAGTTTTATCTCATGCTTTCCTTTTTTTAAAATAATAATTCTGATGGAGGTACACAATGTACTTTGTCTAGATCAATATTTGTAAAAAGAATTAAATGTTAGGAGAGAATGGTCTGTGTCCGTGTCTGTGTTTTCATTGTACATTTTGTATAATATAAAGAAAAGTATATTATATCAAGAGATGTTTGTGCTTGCACATGAAGAAAAACAAAATCTATGATACACTCAGCACTCATAATAATTATGTTTCTTTTTCAGGTGGGACAGTTGATACCACTGCCAAGTCCTCAACCACCGGTAAGATATTTAGTGTCTGTGTGTCTGTCTGGGTCTTTTTGATCATGTGTGTCTGTCTATCTGCTTGTGCACATGTATGTGCTTTTATCACTGAAGATGAACATTGAAAGATTGAGTCGTCTTTTACACAATCTCTTCCTTTTTTTGCCTTACACAAAAATGAGTAAACTTACATCATGAACCAATCAGTTTACTCACCAAGTCACTAGACACAGTTTTGACAAATGTTTGCACAGAGCAGTCCTCTTTGTTGTTTAGGTGGGGTTTTTTAAAAGTTTTTTAAAATCACTTTCGCATACAGAAGTCCACAACTCAAAGCATGCACCTGCTTGGTGCCAAGGATTGTTCAGATAGTTCATGGACCAAATTTGAGATGCTTCACTTGTGTGACTGATTCTGCACAATAATACTTTGCAAATGGGGCTTTATGCTACTTCTTGCCGACACCAAAGGGCAATAATTGTAGGCCTGAACTGCTCATGCCACCTAGCGGAGAGTCAGGGGTAGATAATTTTCTGTAACTAATGAAGACAATTTAAACTTATTCTGTCAACCCATACAGTTTCTACTCACTCGTATATACTATTTCTTCATGACAGGCAAGGGCGATAATCTTAAGTAGGTGGCGTTCGCATCTCTGGGCACGAGCTAGACAGGGGCAGAGAATGTTCAGTATAAAGCCTCATTGAGAGCACTATATGGATCATAATAATGTTCAAGATTCCTGTGGATGTGTTGCTTTCTGACCCCTCCTGTGTGTGAGTCGACTGCTGCATTTTGTACACAGGCTGTTTGGTCTGGTTTGCGTTATGCATTTTACCTGCTGTTTTGTTGAAGAGCTGTTGGCATTGTCATTTGTCTTATAAGAAATCTTAAAATGTTTTGAAAGAAGTTTTTAAAGAAAAATGAGCTTTTAACTGAAATAGATCATTTCTGTTTAAATTTTTTGTTTACTTTTATTTGTTTTGTAGAGTCCACACATAAATGATTTATTTCATTTGCATATAAGCAGTATTGTAAATGCATATATTGACAGGAAATATGTTTTCTCTGACGATAAATCTACCTCTGTTTTTTAGTTCATAGTCGAAAAAAATGTTCAAAGTGTCCCACTGAGATAGAAAACATGGAAAGAGTTCACAGTCAATATAAAATTATTAGAAAGACTTGTATCAAAGGACCATTGAAAACATCTGAAAGCATTACAATCAGGAGCCAGGGCAGGGCTTACAGAGGCAACTGTGATGCATGGCAAGATGATCACCAAAGAAATCATGTAAGATATGCGGGTAAACTCAGTTTTAGGCTGCTCTTTTTTTTTCTTCTTTGCTGATCTTTCTTGTTGGATTTTCATGCAAACATGCTGGAGCTAAGTATAATTTTTGTTCAATTTTTTATTGCTGAAGTTTTGCTATTTTGAAGCTTGGGTTCGGGTTTTTTAATCCCCCCTCCCCTAGCTCTTGGTTTTCTGCTACTGGTGCGTCTGCTGGGTTTTTTCAGCTTTATATCGTGTGCCCCGTTTTCACAGCTGCTATTTTTTTTACCTTTCATATTCTTCTATGTCATTGCAGTAATTATGTATTGGGTAGTTTAGTTGATCAGCTTTTTCCAATCTTTAGAGAAAACAAATTTGTTGCAAGTGATTTCAAATATCTCACTGTCATAATTCTGCAATTGTAGGTGATCTATTATAGGAGTACAGTAACAGAAATAAAACTGCCTCACTGCATCAGTGTGGTTTTTTTTCTCCCTTATTGTTTGTAAAGTCTCATTTCCATTTGGTGGGGGGCATATGTTTCTGTACCAAATGTGTGTGTGTGTGTGTGTGTGTGTGTGTGTGTGTGTGTGTGTGTGTGTGTGTGTGTGTGTGTGCGTGTGCATGCGTGCGTGCGTGTGTGCGTGTGTGTGTATGTGTGTGTGTGTGTGTGCCTGTGTATAGCAACTGATGAATGCAAGATAAATGTGCATACCACCCTGTTAATATCTACCTGCATATGTGTTGTATTTTCCTCTCCCTTCCATCCCATCCCCACTCTCTCTCTCTCTCTCTCTCTCTCTCTCTCTCTCTCTCTCTCTCTCTCTCTCTCTCTCTCTCTCTCTCTCTCTCTCTCTCTCTCTCACACACACACACACACACACACACACACACACACACACACACACACACGTACACACACACATACTCTCTCTCTCTCACCCACTCACTCACTTCACTCTGTGTTTTGGTGTGGGCATTCACTTGATTGTTTTGCACATACCTTTAATGTATTGATTTATTAGCAGTGTCCTTTGTGAAATGGTCTTAGTAGCAGCTCGATCCGCACACTAAGATTTTATTTGCATGTTATCTCTTTTTTTCCAAGTCTGACATGAACACTGCACCGCTTTAGGTGTTTGTTGTAAGACTGCAGTCTACTTGAGCGTCAGTCCATCTTTACAAATTCCTTTCATTTTACTTATGTCAAAATTATTTTTTGCCTTTGGATATAATAATACATACTTGCGTGTTTAAACTTTTTTTTGCAGATATTTATGGATTTAAAAAAAAAAAAGTACCACACAAACAAATACACAAGTGCAAAGTGACGTTATTTTATTAACGAGACAAAACAGAAGATGTAATATTTCAACCCAAAATTTTTTTTCAAACAACATAAAAAACAACAATGCTTCCCCTTTTCAGAGGCGAGCAGTTTCTTTTTTGTTTGGAGACTGCTCGCCTGTGAAGAGGGGAAGTATTGTTGTGTTTTTTATGTTGTTTGAAAAATATATTTTTGTTCTTGAGTTTTCTGTAAAAATAAAATAAAATGTCAATGTCAATAAAATACCGTCACTTTGCACTTGTTGTGTATTTGTTTGTGTGGTACTTTGGTCAGTGACGTTGCCGTTTGTTTCAGGGTTTTTTAGTTTTTTTTATGTTTAACCTTTTTTTTTGGTTTTACCTATCATACCTTTTTATTTGCAAACATTTTCATTTCAATGCTTGCATTATGCTTTTTTAATATGTGAACCTGAAAACATTGTTCTTATTTCATTGCTTTTTTTTTTTTTAATCTTTGAAGTTGAAATGAAATAAATCATCAAGATTTGTGTGTGTTATGTTTGCTAAATGTTGTCATCTAACAGACCTGCCTACTGCTACGATTTGGCCATAGCAGCTACGAAAAATAAGGCTTTGCTACGGAGCTACGGCAACCTTAACATTGCTACGGAAAAAAAACAAATTGCCGCCGCATTTTATTTTTGCTTTAAGTATATAATGCCGTTCCCGGTTTTGTCTGTTTCTAAGAGCAGACGCCGTGTCACGCGCGATAACCTAGTCACTTCCGTTTTTATCATGCGTTCTTATTACTTTTCTCTGAAAAAAATGGCGGACTCCAGCAGCAGTAGCGATTCAGGAGATGTTTCAAACGAAGAAAAACGAACCCAAACCAGAAAACAAAACTCATCTGGCACACCATCTTGTTCTAATAAAAAAAACATCGGCCTGCCGCACAAGTTTTCAAAATAGCTTACACGGAAGAGTGGCCTTGCATCGTCAGAAGTCGACTCGGTGCGAACCATGCTCGCTGCAGTGCAACCTCTGCCATGCGGACTTCTCTGTGAATCATGGCGGTAGAGATGATTGCCGTCAACATGTTCAATCGGTGAAACATAGAAGCAGTGCATTTCGGCTCAGGAAGAGAACAAAATAATCGATTGCCGTCGTTTGTGGATGCTACGAAAAAATTTGCCATGCTACTGAAAATTGATGGCTGATTGAGAAAATTCCAAGTAGGCAGGTCTGATCTAATCACTATCCTTGATCCAGATTAATGTATTGGTTTATAATCAATGTTTGTTGTCAAGCGCACCACTTTGTTTTGCATTTGGGTGACACATGTTCTAATTGTACCTATGTTTTCCTGCACTTCTTTCAGTCCGACATTACAGTAAGTTTTGAAAAATCAAGAGCATTGCATGAATCGGATTTAGAGTTCAGACTGTTTTTGGTTTTTTTAAATTCCCAAGTTCTTGTCTTCTGCGTTTGACTTAACTACAGCCGGTATTAACCAATGATCGCTAATAACATGTTGTGATAGAATCGGACTAACATTTTGCTGAAAACATGAATGTGCTGTACGTTATGCATGGGTCATTTTCTAAACAATATGCTCTAAATTTAGCATAAGTGCTGTGGGTGCAATTCCTTTAAAACAATCAAAACATGCCCACAAATATTCTGGAATGCCATCGTTCGGAAAGTCTTCCAAAAGCATACTTCTTGCACAGCATTTATTAATCTATTTTGTTTCTAGCTTCCGTGCTTGGTCCCTGGAATGACTACTCTCTGCAATGACTGCGTTAATGGCTTCAATACTTATTTTCAAAACAAAAGACTGAATTCAATGACATGCAGAAGAAAACATGAAGTTTCTAAGAGAGGAAGGGATGAAGGGGGAAAGACAAGGGGCCGGAGAGGGGGTCAGGAAGTGTAGGTATTAGGTTGTGTAAGTTACGTAACACTTGTCTTTTTTCTTATTGTTGTTGATGTCAGTTCTTAGATACACTACTAATCGTTTTGCATGAATCGTTATGATGCTGTGATGCGTACTTACCTCACATAATATGTATCTCTCGAAAAATAGAGATAGTTCTTATTTTCATCAATAAACAATTTTGATATTTGAATTTGTTTCCAAAATAATGCCCTAATTAAACTTTAATGTAAACTTGGATGTAAAAGTACAAAATGTTTAATGTTTGTAACAGTGTAATGTTAGCTTGTGTTGGTCAGTGTTTTTATTTGACCTGTTTTATTATTAAAAAGACAGAGAATGGACCAATAACAATCGTAGCTGAGAAGATGTAGACCTAATTATTATTGTTATTCTGCGTTCCTAGGCCATATGGCCATTAGAGATAAGGTACGTATGTGTCCGGTTTTTAGTTTCCTCTGGTCTCCCCGCTGCAATCAGCCGACACGTTCCGATTTTGGAGGAGCTCAAAGGAGAAAATTTGGAGAATTTTTTGAAAAAGGCAAAAGAATGGGCAAATAAGTCAGTAAGATAGTAGATGACAAAATGCAAAGGAAAAAGGCAGAGTCAAAGAGAGTGACAGTTTAGAGGAATTTACAAACACAGAACTTCCAGAAGGCGGGAGAACTATACAAAAGACCCCCCTGGTATCCCCACGGGGAGGTAGACCTAATACTGCTTAGAACTTTAATTGCCTGAACTTCTGAATTGATTGTTATTTGGCGCGCTGGATGTTGGAATGTTTTGTGATTGTGTTCTTTTGATAAATACAAGTATCATCATTTAGATTAAAATCTTCCGCATTCCTATTTCGGTCTCAAGCTTTGTTAGAAGCCCTGCTTTAAACCAGTCTTCTCATCGTCTTTCTCTTTCGCTTAAGCTTGCTCCTGTCTGCAATAAATCGATTGCAAATTATGATTTAATGATCATATTAGTTATCAAAATGATTGCTTCAATTTATTTAATATAAATGTAATTTGTTTTATACATTTTTTTGGTTATTTTTCTTATTAAACACCAGTATAAATGATGCTGACTTTGCAAAGAAAAGTGATTTTTTTTCATGTTTCGGTAACATTTTTTTAAATTTTATAATTTTATTAATAAGCACAATGTCTTTGGTTATTATTCATTCGTCTGCCAAGTCTTCATTAAATATATTTCAGTTAAAGAAAAGCCTAAAATCAAAGTCTAATCAGAGAACATTTCATGGGTTATGTTTTTTGTGTGTTTTTTTTAGCCATTATTTATGAGAATTAATTACAAACGTGTAAAGTAATCTTGAATCTACTTTGTGGGGATGAGTGTTTTGCTGGCCGGTTTTGCTTGTTTCTTTCTATGTGATCTTCATACTGCTTTATTTTGCTTATGATGTTTGTTTGGGCTTATTTCCCTTAGATATTTTGGATTGATTGTTAAGTAATATGAAGTCTGCTGATCTGCAAGTGTGTGTTGTGTGTGTGTGCGTGCGTGTGTGTGTGCGCGCGCGCGCGTGTGTGTGTGTGTGTGTGTGTGTGTGTGTGTGTAATAATAATAATAATAATATTAATAATGACCATTTTTATAGCACTTATTCTCCTTCTAAGTGCTTCACAAAGAAGTTAAAAAAATGAGCAAAAAAAATAATAACGCACTAATCATAAGGAACAACTCGAAACAAAATCATGATAACTACATTTACGTCACCCCCCATTCACACTCTGAGTACACATTATGTATGTGTGCATCAGTGTGTGAGTGTGTGCATTTGTGTGTGTGTGCGCATCAGTATGTGTGAGTGTATGTATTCATGTGTGTGTGTGTGTGCATGCATGTATGTGCTTGCGCATGTATTTGTATGTGTGTGTCTAAGTTTGTGTATAAGTACTGTGGTATATGAAGTCACCCAGGTGATTTGTTGATCATGCAAATGGATTTTTTATTGATATTGCTACACGCTGTATTGATTGTTGTGTGGTTCTTCCTATGTTTCAGACCACAACGCCTGCGCCTGTGGTTCCTGGAATCCCTCCTCCAAATTACGTCTCAGGACCTTCAGTAAGATCATATCAATTTTTTGGTATTTGTCCATGATGTTTCCTTCTCTGCCGATCTATATGTATGATTTTT
This sequence comes from Phymorhynchus buccinoides, assembly GCA_017654935.2. Lineage (NCBI taxonomy): Eukaryota > Metazoa > Mollusca > Gastropoda > Neogastropoda > Raphitomidae > Phymorhynchus > Phymorhynchus buccinoides. The sequence goes on from CM065680.1 coordinate 73,132,816, forward strand.
CTGGCTCCCTCTTTCTCTTTCTCTGTATCTGTCTGTGTGTGTGTGTGTCTCTCTCTCTCTCTCGCTCGCTCTCTCTCTCTCTCTCTCTCTCTCTCTCTCTCTCTCTCTCTCTCTCTCTCTCTCTCTCTCTCTCTCTTTCCACCTCTCATTTACATACACAAACATGCACACACACTCATGGACATGCACACGTGTGCACACACACCCGCGCACGCACGCACACACACAACACACACACACAAATTCCTAAAAAACTGAAATTAGATTGAACAAAGAGAGACAATCTCAATGTCAAGTAAAAAATAATAATTTTAAAGCCTTTAAAAATGTACAAAATTGATAAACATTTTTTTTTATGAAAATGTCCACTTTATTTGATAAGAGGAGATAACCTATTGATAAAAGAAACTTTGGTTTAGCTTTTCTTTCTTCACACATTATCCCCCTTGTACTGTCATGAAAGTGAATATTCCCCCACCAGAAAAAAAAGGCTCAATGTTGTGGTCTATATCTACAACTAAGCATCATCTGTGTGTGTGTGTGTATGCGCGTATGTGCGTGTGTGTGTGTGTGTGATTGTGTGATGTATGTCTGTATGTTTGTAGGTATGTATGTAATTTGTGTGTGTGTATGTATGTAATTTGTGTGTGTGTATGTATGTAATTTGTGTGCATGTGCACGAGTGTGAGTGCACCCATGGCCGCTCTTCTGGTGTATGTGTGTGTCTTGTGTGTGTGCTGTGTGGGTATGTGTGCTTGCATGTGTATGATTATATGTGTGTGCAGGAGAGATTGTGTTCGGCTAGAAAGAGAGAGGGAGTATGTGTGTGTGAGTATGTGTCTGTGAGTGTGTGTTTCTGTGTGTGTGTGTGCACACGCATGTTTGTACAAGTGTATGTTTGTGTAAGTGTGTGTGCGTTTCAGTAAGAATGTGTTTCTGTGCGTTTGTTGAGATATGTGTGGGTCTGTGTGTGTATGTCTGTTTGCAAGAATGCGTTCACTTGCTTGTGTGCATGTACGTGTGTGTGTGTGTGTGTCAGTGTGTGTGTGTGTGTATGTATGTGAGTGTTTCAATGCTGATTGTAAAGCGCTTTCTGCTTGATAAAAAGCTTATAAATATCCATTTATTATTATTATATCTTAATCTCAACCATACTGGCATGTTTAAAAATAGATTTTGACAAAGTCATCTTCACAAACAATTATTGCTTATAGTAATACGTGATCGAACTTAAGTGATGACAGTCCTGAGATACCTGCCGACGGGACTATAATAGACTAACTAACTAACTAACTAAATAAATACTCATTCAAATCTTTTAAAAACATCTTTACCTATCACTCAACTGACGGGCTGTGTGTACTTGTGAAATACGTTGAAAAAAGGATGTTTTGTCGGCTGTTTTGATTGAGGTTGTGTGACAGTGCCAGTACAGATTTTTGTGTGTGTCTACTTCTTGATTGAAGAGTTCCCAGTTTAATCATTAGACCTGTTTCTTTATTGTAAGTTTCTTAACTCTACGGTAAATCTTCTGCATGACAGATTCACTTGATTGCCCTCAACACGCCAGTGTCAGGGGGCATGCGAGGCATCCGCGGGGCAGACTATGAGTGCCACCGGCAAGCGCGGCGGGCGGGCATGTTCGGCACGTTCCGGGCCTTCCTGTCGACCACCACCCAGAACCTGGACTCCATTGTCTACTACTCCAGGGACAGGCAGATCCCCATCGTCAACAAGAAGGTCAGCAAAAAAACCAAGCAAAGATGACATGCACACGCACACACACACACACACACACGCATGCACGCGCACACACAACACACTCTCACACACACACGCACCTGCATGCATGCACACACACAACACACTCTCACACACACACGCACCTGCATGCATGCACACACACAACACACTCACACACACACACACACACACACACACACATACACATACACGCACGCACACACACGCTTACAAACCAATAAAAGTAAAACAAGCAAGTTCTGACACAGTGCAAACTTCTGTCAAGAGAGTCAACTCAATTTCAATCTGTTTATAGCCATTGCATTCACACTGCCTCCGCTTGAGTATAAAATGTGGGAGACAACTTTGGCAAACTTTGTCTATCATTAAGCAAATTAATTTAGTTATATGTTCACCAGGGTTGGATGGCTTGAGGTCTTTTTTGTACCCTTGTTAAGGAAATTGTGTTTTTGACTTGTCTGCTTAGTCGGCTGCTCAGTTGTCTGTCTTTTTATGTTTACAAGATTGTTGCAAAAGCTGTCAAGAGGTATTAATGGTTATATATGTTTATCACCCCCCAAAAAAGTTCTTTTTAAAAAATAATAAATCTGGATTGTAGGGTGGCAATAATTAAAAACATTTTTAACCTGTTTTTAATTTACCCTTTGTTTTGCTTTCGCTACAGTTTCTGTAAAAGTTCTTGACATTGTTTTAATAGAATTTCTGTTTGACAGACAACTCATATTCTGTTATGCTGATGTGTTTGCAGGGTCAGATGTTGTTCCGATCCTGGGATGATTTGGTGAACGGGGCTGGAGGATATTTCAACGACAATGCCTCTCTCTTATCCTTCAACGGCAGAGACATCATGAATGACTCCATGTGGTCAGTACTTTCGTCTCCTCTCTTGTTTCATTCAGGTCTTAAAGACACACGTACTGACCCAGCAAGATCAAGTCCCTTGTTTTTTTCTGGCCAGGTGTGACCGACATACAAATGAGGCTTTATGCTACTTCTTGCCGACACGGAAGGGCAATAATTTTAGGCCAGAACTGCCCATGCCACCTAGCGATGAGTCAGGGGCAGATAATTTTCTGTGGCTATATACTACTACTTCATGACAGGCAAGGGTGATAATCTTAAGTAGGTGGCGTTCGCATCTTATGGCACGAGACAGGGGCAGATAATTTTCAGTATAAAGCCTCATTCCCCCATGTGCAAATGAGGCTGCTCTTCAAAGTCTCTGTCTCGTCGTTTTGAATATGGGGGAATTTGTATGGGAGTCACATCTGGCCAAAAAAAATCCAGGTAAAGATGACCACCTTTGACGCTCGATTTGTGGATAACCAAAGGAAACTGCGTAATGCGGTTTATGCAGAATGATTTCTCTCAGTGATCTCTATGCATTTTTAGAAAGAAAATTCTTTGGGTCAGGGGGTCTTTAAAGCCACAGCCGGCATATATAAACGGCATTGGCGAGCGCGCTCCCTCATTTGAATCGCACGTTTCTGACTAGCGAGACCCGATCTCTGGAATCAGTTGTTATGCCTTTAAGAGTTTCACAATCTCAAACTCTAAGATGTGCTTTTCACTTTTGTTGTTACTCTTTCTGAATTATGAAAGTTTATGAATGATAAAGCAAGAAATCAAGTCTTTAGAGTTTCACAACTGGAAAATCTAAGAAGCTTTACACTTTTGTTTTAAGTGTTGCTAAATTGTGGAATGTAGAGCAAATATTAAAAAACACACTGAAACAGACTAAGATGTCACAGGATCATATAACAAAGCATATAACAAATGTGCAGTGACATTATTTTATTTGCATGAGACTCAACAAAACAACTGGATGTTTCGGCGGATTCGCCTTTGTCAACATAAACACACAATAAAACAGCAAAAACAACAGCAAAGATAGCAAAAGAACTAAACAATACTTCCCCTCTACAACCCAGTCCATAAATGATCATGTCAAATATGAAGTCATATTGCAAGAAATCAAGTACTATAGTGGGGATAATGGAGGTTTAGATAACAGGGATATTTGAAGATTTTTAGTTTTTGGTTAGAAGTTGGTGTTTAGGGAGGAAAAGTGAGAACAAAAATGTTTTGATGTCAGCCATTACATAGAGGATTCAGGGTTTTTTCTGTGCACAATCACATATTACATTTACCATGTACTCCTCTTTCTCACTTTTTAGCAGTATACTCCTCCTCCTCCTTTACATCCACACCCGAATTGGTGCTCAAGCATTAAACAAGTGTGCATTTTGGGTAATCTTGTACCTTAGCCACCCCCCTCATGTTTACGACCTTCAATCTCAAAGTCTGATTCTGTCAGTTTTATTGAATGAATCCTAGTCTCCAAATAAATGGTAGAATGTTGCGTCTCAGTGAAAATATTTCTATGCAGCAATTTGAGGGGGAGGGAGAGGGACTAAAATACAAGATAGCCGAATCTTGCACTCGTATCATCGTTTCCCTGCTGTTGTTATTCCCCACAGGCCTCAGAAGATTGTGTGGCACGGGTCGTCCAAGCGAGGGTCGCGGATGGACGGCAAGGTGTGCAACCAGTGGCGCACGCAGAACGGCGGCAACATGGGGCTGGGCAGCTCTCTGTCCAAACACATGCTGCTGGACCAGGAGGAGTACTCCTGCAACAACCGCTTCATCGTGCTCTGCGTCGAGAACTCCGCCCGCAGGAATATACGCAAATGAGCCCCCCAACCAGCCAATCTCGAGTTCTAGCTGCCCACCTTTCTCTGCCTTTCTAATCCCCCTTTCTCTTCATCCATCCGCCTTCTTCCTTCAGCAGCTTTGGGATCCCTGCAGCATGACCCTAGCTGTTCAAAGCAGGGCGCGTTTTGGACAGCTTTAGAGACACCGTACACAAAAGAGCCAAGCTGCTTTAGAGGCGCGTTATATAAAAGAGCGAGTTATTTCATACACGAAAAGAAAGACGTGCTGATCTGCCGTTGATTACAACCCATGAATTCACATGTGCTGCCTGATCGTACACAGGTTATGATGAGCGGAAACGATTGACAGAAGCCTGTGTAGGCTCTGGACCAGAGATGTTGTATGCCTTTCTTTTGTGAGTTTGTATAGGTAGTGTTGGGTGTAAGGCTGCCTTGGTCACTTATAATGACACTGTTATTAGAGGCATATTCAAGAACAAAACATCAAAGGTATTTCGCTGATTGTTTGCCAAAAGAGGGGTGTTGGGAGAAGAGTGTGCATTCAAGTTTTGTGATGCTTAAACGTGAATGTTATATGGAATCTGGCACAGTGTAAAAATAACAAAAAAGATGGATGCGCAAGCCCATCTTAACTGGAAGTTAGGAGATGGGGAAGGAAGGGTAGTGAGGCTCGGACTGCTCAATTTAACAACGCCTTTTCAAAATGCAGACTGCAACAATGTATCGATTCACTAACACAGAGAAATCATGAAACCTTTGGTTTGTTGTGATCCAGTGGAGGGAGAGAAGTGATTTTGTTTTCTTTCAATTTCCCTGTGGTTGCTACATTGTCGTTGCTAAGAGGGGCGAAGCGGCAACCGCTACAGATTATTTGCATGGTGCTAGAATGGTATGCCTGATTAAAAGACTCAGTGCGGGGGCGTATGTCTCTGTGTGTGTGTGTGGTGAGGGGGGAGATGCGTATATGCATAGCTGGAGATGAGAGACACAAGTTAAAAAGGGAGAAGAATGAATGTGTGTGCGCGAGCGTGTGTTAGTATGTGTCTGCTCGAGACACCACCTGTTTCTTTGCTGTATATATAATTGACTGAATGCTTGAATTGCTGTAAGCTGACGTAGTAGACGCTTGACCATTCATACAACACAGTATTTAAGTTACCTAACTGTCTGTACAGCTTCAGTCCTGCCTAATAGTACATTGTAGAAATGCTGAAAACATTTTTTTAAATACTTTTATCTATCGTGAAAGGGTATGGTTTTTGTCTGCTTACTGAGATAGTGTACATGTTCCCCTCATTACTCATTCTTTTATTTGTGGTTCTTTCATGGTTGGGATTGTAAAATAAAAGAAATCATCCCACATTTTTTGTAAAAGAAATCATTTTTACTCGACTTTGATCTCTTCTCTTCTTTTTTTTCCTTCTCACTCATAGTTTTGTCAGAAACTGAGGTCTTCTTTAATACAAATGTATGGTTTTGTTTAAAGAATTCAACCATAGAAATGTGTAATCATAATGTCAGTTTAAAATATACTGCTCTCCCCCCCCTCCAATGCTTTAAATTCAGTGTCACCTGCTCAGGCTCTTTGTTACATGAAAGACTTTATCGGTTTAATAGATATTGTTTGACTTGTCCAATTAAAACTTCTCTAACGTAGTAGCAGTAAATGCCATCTTTTCAATAATGACGTAGAGTCATTTAATAGTGGTGCATTATTCAACTCTGTTTCCTGTGGTCTTGAGATTTTTCTTATATTTGTCATTTCTCAACAGATTTAAAAAAAAAGATTTTCGGAGTGGGGGGTGGTGGTGGTGGTGGTGGTGGGGGGGGGGGTGATGTAAAAATAGTATGGATGGTTATGTCTTGTTGAGCTTGCTCCCTCTGGGAATGTAACAAATATTTGTGTTGTAATTTGACCGCATCTGTTCTAACCTTTGGCAATTTTTACTGCATGTTTATTTTGTTTTTCCTTCGAAAGTGAAATGGATTGCTATGGAAAATTCTATTCAACGAATGGATGAACTGTACACTGTTGCTTCTGCATATATGTCAGTTGCTTCTACAATCAAGTTGCCAGTCACATTCATAATGAGATCATTGGCCAGTTGTTGGTTTTTTTTTCTTTCTTTCTTTACAGCCAGTCCCATTGGACTAGTCGTTTTTTTCTGGTCAACTTGCTATTAATATTGGAGCAAATGAGGTTGTTTCCGTTGTTGTTGCTGTTATCGTCGTTGTTTATGCACTAATTTGTGACCCGCACCACAAAAGGGAGATTAAATGTCAAACTGACCATTCTGAGAGAATGATACATGTGCAAACTTCAGACAAGTCTCTTTCTACTGATACAAGAACCATGCTTGTATCTTTTTCCGTTCCAGAGTTATGAGCACTTAAGGTTAGTAGGGTGAACACTGTCTAAAGTGTAGCCTAGCTGAAGAAAATACATTGACCTACTCGTTTCAAAGCACTTATAAGACCATTCAAAGACCATATTAAAGATTGTCCTTTATAAATATGAAAGATAAGATGTTAGATAAATACCCATAACTCAAAATTGACAAAAACATGAGATTTTTGACTTTCCAAGCCTATTGTGAGAAATTAGCCCAGCAACTTAATGTCCCTTTCGTGGTGTTGTGTCACATTTTGAAGCAGTAAAGCGTATCATTGCTACTCATAATACTGTTGGCCAGTGTAAGTTGATTAGTCAGTCCCATTGGACAGAGTGACTTTTCTGGTCACATTTCTGTGGATTTTGAACATAGTCGATATTTTTGGTGTGACTTTTTTGTATTAAAGATGTTCTTGCTTATGTATCATTTATGTAGACTTCCTGTCCCGTTACACTTGTTACATACAGTACCACATGTTGTGCATACTTGATATACTGCTGACGAGTCATTACAAAACAAAAGTTATTTTAATCATTAAAGAGTGTTTTTGTCTGTCTTAATTTTTAAAATATCTGTTTGAAGTTGTTATATAGGTCTTGTAGTCAGTCGGTTTAGAGCATTCACCTGTGGAGCTGAAAGTTGGCAGTTAACACATTCATGACAGGTAGCAACTATAGTTGTGGTAGCCGTACATCGTGTATAGACGTGTTGTGCCTATTGTTGTTTCAAGGTACAAAACTCGTGTCTAACTTTCGACCACAGATTGCTTTCATCCTGCGAGTTGTTTCCCTTGTTAAAGCACTTCCGTTTACTGTAGTTTCTATGTCTTCGATCGGCGATTGTATGACAAATTCAAATGAAAAATCTAAATTATCATGGTCTAACAAGAGTGGTGATTCTCCATCTTCTCGATCTAGACAAAACTGATGATAGGGATGGAGAATATACGTTTTCTGACTCAGAAAGTGACGACAGTAGCAAGGATGAATGTGGAAATGATGATCACAATGATATATATGAATGAGAGCAGGTAGGGTAGTAAGCAAAAGGCATGTAAACAATGAATTATTCCACTTTTTCAAGGTGGCATGTAAAATGCATTAAACCTATCAATTTCAAAAGACCACAGATAAACTTAGCAGCCTTCGTTCAGTAAGTTATCAAAATGTGGTCTTCATAGGACATCATTCAGCTTAGCTAGATACGCTTGTTTACAAGCACCCAGGTTCTATGAGCTGCCCGGCGGCAGGCTCAGGCCTGCACTGAGAATAGCGTTAGTCACAGTAGTGTTAACGCAGGCTTGTGAGCAGATTTGTTATCTCTTTAGTAGAATATTGTATCCAGTATAGAAATAATCATATCTCGTTCTGCACAAAAATATTTTAGAACATATTTTAAGATATGTTACGCTACCCATGCCAACAATAAACTGTAGAATCAGATTGTTACAAGAATATTTTTATTTCATTCTATTTGTAGACTGACCAAAGTGGGGGTTTTCTAGCAACTCTGTATGCTGCAAGTAATAACATCTATAAAAATAACTCTTACCTGTTTCTGTTTACATACATTCATTATTCCTTGGTTTCTGTAAAGCTAATATTTATATTATCATTATTTGGAGAGAAAATAAAAGTAAATCTCCTTCAGAGATGCAGAACTGTAAAATGTAATGTCAACTATCAACTGTATACTTTTTTGTGTGTAATATTGTGTGATAGGTAATACATTTTTTGTCTAGCTTTTTGTGATGTTAGTTGCTTTTATACACAACATTTGGTCGTGTTGTTTGTTGTTGTGTTAGACAATGTTTACATATTTTTTTAATAACTTTTTCTCCTCAAATTATTGTCACATTTGTACTCCACTTTTTAAAGATATTTTTTTTAGCTTTGTGTTACAATGTTGTGAGATTTATAATGCTGTTTAGGTGGCATTTACTTGTAGTGTTTATTTGGAGCGTGGGATGTCTGATACAGTTTTTTCAAGTGTCCTTGTGAAGTTGGATAGTTTAATTCATCATTGCTGTTATACGTGATCTGAATAAATGCTGCTCTGTGTTCGATAGCTTTGGGTTAGTCTGGTTGATATGTGTGCTATCTCTCTCTCTCTCTCTGTCTTGGTTGGTCTGTCTTTCTCTGACTTTCTTACCCCTCTCTCTCTCTGTGTCTTGGTTGGTCTGTTTTTCTCTGACTTTCTTACCCCCCCCCCCCCCCCCCCTCTCTCTCTCTGTCTTTCTCTGACTTTCTTACCCCTCTCTCTCTCTCTCTCTCTGGTTGGTTGGTCTGTTTTTTCTCTGACTTTCTTACCCCCCCCCCCCCCCCCTCCCCCTCTCTCTGTCTTTCTCTGACTTTCTTACCCCTCTCTCTCTCTGTGACTTGGTTGGTCTGTTTTTCTCTGACTTTCTTACCCCCCCCCCCCTCTCTCTCTGTCTTTCTCTGACTTTCTTACCCCTCTCTCTCTCTGTGTCTTGGTTGGTCTGTTTTTCTCTGACTTTCTTACCCCCCCCCCCCCCCCCCCCTCTCTCTGTGTCTTTCTCTGACTTTCTTACCCCTCTCTCTCTCTGTGTCTTGGTTGGTCTGTTTTTCTCTAACTTTCTTACCCCTCTCTCTCTCTCTGTCTTGGTTGGTCTGTTTTTCTCTGACTTTCTTACCCCCCCCCCCCCCTCTCTCTCTCTGTCTTTCTCTGACTTTCTTACCCCTCTCTCTCTCTCTGTGTCTTGGTTGGTCTGTTTTTCTCTAACTTTCTTACCCCTCTCTCTCTCTCTGTGTCTTTCTCTGACTTTCTTACCCCTCTCTCTCTCTCTCTCTTTCTCACTGCTCTCTGACTTCCACCCCTCTCTCTATATTACCCCTACATGTGTTGATCTCCATTTAAGTCATTTGTTATTAGGATTCTATTGCATTTGTAAGTATTCTATTTCTGTTTCTTCCCCCTTTTTGGTCCGATTTGGCTGAAATGTTCAGAAAAGTTGCAGGACCATGTGAGTATCAGAGATTTGAAATATTAAATGATTCAGTGCTGAATTGTCGGCGAAATATATCCGGAAAACAAAATCAGTGAAAATTTAATCTTGAATATCTCAAAAACGTCTGAACAGAATCTGTTGATCTTTTCAGTATTTACTTAACAATAGATTTTAAACACGTCCAGTATAAAACTGAACCGTAAGTACTCCAGCTAGGAACATGCAGCTTTCAGTTGGCTCACGGAATAGCCAAAACCGGAAGTGACATCACAAAACTATCTACGACGAAAATGGTGTTTTACGTCCTCTTGGTCTGAATCAGACACATATGGGACATTTGTAAATACAAATATGGTGGGAACAATACTGGAGGCAATGCCCGGAGGCAGTACGAAACCAGTAAAGTCCCGATTTTTTAAATTAATACAAATAGGTGTAGCGGTAACCACGCCTCGGTTAAACCTCATCGGCTATGGCACCGCTAGGGGAAGACGGGGTAAAAAGCGCATAGGCGGGTAAGAAGCCCACCCCAATTATCTCATGAAATGAAGCAAATTTCAGTCTCATTTTGCCCATGAGACGAGCGTTAATGTCTAGCATTCGTCTCATGGGTAAATTTGACTGAAATTTTCTTTATTTCATAAGATAATTGGGGTGGGCTTCTTACCCGCCCATGCGCTTTTTACCCCGTCTTCCCCTACAAGTATTTTGAGTGAACACAAAACTATCTACTGGATATTGTCACCTTTACTCTGGCCCAGATCGGAAAGTATTTTGGTGATGATATGTTAAATAGTTTGGAAGTTATTCACATTTATGTAAATTGGGTTGCGTCACTTTCGCCGCTTTCCATTGATGGAAATTTGTTTTTCGTCCGATTTCGCTGAAATTTGCAGAAAAATTGCAGGACTCCATTTATGCTAGGCCTACCTTTCCAATATTAACCCGATTGGCCAAAATATGGCCAAACATGTGAAATTTTTAATCTTGAATAGCTAAAAAAAACCGGCTGCACGGAATACTTTTATATTTTCAGTATTTATTAAAGAGTAACATTGCAATACTTTCGTTATAAATTAAAAATGTAGCCTACTGCCTTCCTTAAACTATTTCACGGTTCAAAATGGAAATTGTTACGCCTTTAATCACAAGGCAATTATGCCATTATGTCAATTCACACAAAGACCCATAATTAATACAATATAGGCAAACACAAAACGTCCAACTTCAAAGAGAGAATGCGACAAGACTAGAACAATTTAGGGGAGGGAATCTTTTATCAGGCCATAGTATTCTGATCCAGCAGAATTATTCTCCATTGATTCTTGTTTTGTTGAGGCTTTGTGTGCGTGCGTGCGTGTGTGTGTGTCTGTGTGTGTGTGTGTGTGTGTGTGTGTGTGTGTGTGTGTGTGTGTGTGTGCGCGCGTGCGCGTGTGTGCGTGTGCGTGTGTTTAATTTAACGTCTATCCACTTCTCGTGATATTAGACAGGGGGGAAAAAAGTGTATGTATGTTCAGTGCTGAATTGTCGGCGAAATATGGCCGGAAAACAAAATCA
>CM065680.1:73154172-73156672 GCA_017654935.2 Phymorhynchus buccinoides
GATTCTGCCCACTCGTTCGGAAGATATCCTTGGGACAGACAGAAAAACAAAACAAAAAACAACCCCCCCCAAAAAAAACTAAAAAAAACCATCCAACAACAACACCCAACGACGATCGCAGACTCTTTTGCCCTGGGCAGTGTAAACTGGGCAAAAGACGAAAACAACAGCAACATCAACACTCAGCACAGTTGATATAAATAATAATGATAGAGGAAGCTGGTTTTCGGTGTACACACACTACTACTAAGTACTAAAGTCTGTATTCAACACAGAAGGCTTTTTTCTTCTAGAATATAAGTAAAACAAAAATATGACATATTTCCTACATACTCCAGTGCCAGGTAAGGCAGGGATTACTTTGATTGTAGAACCCCCTTCTCTCTTTTGCAAGGAAAAAAAAGAAAAATGGAGAGAGAGAGAGAGAGAGAGAGAGAGAGAGAGAGAGAGAGAGAGAGAGAGAGAGAGAGAGAGAGAGAGAGAGAGAGAGAGAGAGAGAGAGAGAGAGAGAGAGAGAGAGAGAGAGAGAGAGAGAGAGAGAGAGAGAGAGAGAGAGAGAGAGAGAGAGAGAGACACACACACACACACAACCACAGCCGTGACTCCTGTGGGCACTTGCCACGCAAAATGTCGTAACGACATTTTGCATCGGGGATGGCCGCGCAAAATGTCGCAACTGCTGCAAAACGTCGCAATTACGACATTTTGCGACGATGCGACATTTTGCGGGTCTACATCCGTCTTTATCCGTTTGAGAGCGCCTGTATCTTCAGCGTTCATCTGTCAGTCTGTCTGCCTGTATGTCCTTATCCCTCCCTGCCTCTTTTTATGTTTGTCTGTCTGTGAACGGCCTGCTACACTACATACGAATCGCTTTCAATGCGATGCGATTGTGACGAGAAATTCGTGTAAGCATATTGGGTCAACTTGAGTAATAGTGAGCGAAAATAGCAGAATGATTTTAGACGGAGGAATTTCACGTGAATGATGACTCACATCGTCACAATCGCATCGCATTGAGGTCGGAGCGTATGTAGTGTAGCAGGCTCTTAATTGTCTGCTTGTTTGTCTGTCTGTCTGTCCGTCTCTCCCCACCCCTCTCAGTGTAAGTGTGTAAGTATTAGCCTATTTGTGTGTGTTAGTGTGTGTGTGTGTGTGTGTGTGTGTGTGTGTGTGTGTGTGTGTGTGTGTGTGTGTGTGCGTGCGTGTGCGTGTGCGTGTGCGTGCGTGTTAGTGTGTGTGTTAGTGTGTGTATGTGTGTGTTGGTGTTAGTGTTAGCGTGTATGTGTGTGTTGGTGTTAGCGTGTGTGTGCGTGTGTGTGCGTGTGTGCGTGTGCGTGTGTGCGTGCGTGCGTGCACGCGCGCGCGCGCGCGCGTGTGTGTGTGTGCGTGAGCGTGTGCGTGTCACTGCAGGGCCGGACCAAGTGATTCGTAACGGGGTGGGTGGGTGGTGGGTCGTCTGGGGTCCAATATGCGACAAAGGGAGGTTCCGGGTAGTGCCCTTTTGGGGGCCCAGGGGGCGAAGGTCCCGGAAATGTTTGCAATTTAGTGATTATTAAGGCAAAACTCGAGTCATTGATGAAAATGATGTTTTACGTCCTCTCGGTCATAGACACATATGGGACATTTGTAAATACAAAGATGGTGGGAACAATACTAGCTGCAATGCCCGGAGGCAGTGCAACACCAGTAAAGTCCCGAGTTTTTAACAATATAGATAGGTGTAGCGGTAACCACGCCTCGGTTAAACCTCATAGGCTATGGTACCGCTACATTAAGTACAGGTAACTCCAGTCATTTTCTTACTTTCACCCTTATATAGGGTCATGCTTGGGGCATGGGGGGGGGGGGGGGGGGGGGTCCGGAAACCAGGAAACCCCCCTAGATCCGGCTTCATTATGTTAGTGTGTGTGTGTGTGTGTGTGTGTGTGTGTGCGTGCGCGTGCGTGCGCGTGCGTGCGCGTGCGTGCGTGCGCGTGCGTGCGTGCGCGTGCGTGTGCGTGCGCGCGCGCGCGCGTGTGTGTCACGGTGTTAGTGTGTGTGTGTGTTAGCGTGTTAGTGTTAATGTTAGTTGTGTGTGTGTGTGTGTGTGTGTGTGTGTGTGTGTGTGTGTGTGTGTGTGTGTGTGTGTGTGTGTGTGTGTGTGTGTGTGTGTGTGTGTGTGTGTGTGTGTGTGTGTGTGTGTGTGTGTGTGTGTGTGTGTGTGTGTGTGTGTGTGTGTGTGTGTCTGTCTGTCTGTCGGTCTGTGTGTCTGTCTCTGAGTATACGTATGGACCTACATCCGAGTATATGTATTTGTTCCAAACCATCACCGATCCCCGCTTTTCTGTCTGTGTGTCTGCCCCCCCCCCCCCCCCCTCCCTCTCTCTCTCTCTCTCTCTCTCTCTCTCTCTCTCTCTCTCTCTCTCTCTCTCTCTCTCTCTCTTATTTGTCTATGAAAATGGATATGCACTTAAAGTTTATTGTTACTAGATTTAGATTTGGTGTTTCGGATATTTCG
>CM065680.1:73171672-73176672 GCA_017654935.2 Phymorhynchus buccinoides
GACGTTTCGTTTAATCAACTTTTTTGTCTTCTTCTAGTATGTTGTTTTGGAAACACAATTATATACAGTGATGTCCAGAGGCCCCGGTCATAGGCCATTGACCTATTGAAACTGGAAATGTCCTTATTGTGTTCTCCCCTGTCAGGACAAAATGTCTGATTATTTTTTGTAACACTAGTACGCTTTGTCTTATTGATTTCTGCCAAACCTAGGACGTTGTCCTATTGATTTCTCTCATCTCAGGACAGTTGGTCACTGATATCACTTTTCGATCCTCGGTACATCGCTGTATATAAGCTATTAAAAAAAAAGTGCAACGAAGCTTATGGTTAAGTGAACCGGGAGTCTTTTTTATTAGCTTCTGTATTTCATCTAATAAATGATGTATCTGTATTTTTTGTATCAAACATTTTGCATTTTGGTTCGTGTATTGGGGACTACGTGAGAATAGTGAACGGAAATAGTAGAATTATTTGTAGACGGCGCTATTTCACGAGAATCATTCCTCGCAGTCATTGTCAGAGTCGGATCACACTCAGTGTCAGTCGGATCGCAGTCAGTGTCAGAATTGGATCGCAGTCAGTGTCAGAATCGGATCGCAGTCATTGTCAGAGTCGGATCGCAGTCAGTGTCAGTCGGATCGCAGTCAGTGTCAGAATCGGATCGCAGTCAGTGTCAGAATCGGATCACAGTCAGTGTCAGAATCGGATCGCAGTTGGATTGAGTGGTATGCAGTGGGGCTGCCCCTTAATTAAGACGACACGAAGGAAAGTATCCTTTTGAAATATACATAGGGGAATACGGGGTAAAAAGCCCATGGGCGGGTAAGAACCCATGCCAATTATCTCATGAAATGAAGCAAATTTCAGTCCAATTTTGCCCATGAGACGAGAGTTAATATTTAGCGTTTGTCTCATGGGCAAAATTTGACTGAAATTTGCTTCATTTTATGAGATAATTGGCGTGGGCTTCTTACCCGCCCATGGGCATTTGACCCCGTCTTACCCTAATTCATCATATGTAGCAAAGCCGCCTACAGCACCAATAGCCCTGCGTAGCATCACCACCACTGCAATTGATTGAACTCACTGAAAGAAAAAACAAGAATGGATTATCAGGCACGGTCATTTTCAAAACAAGCGCGAAATCGCAATAGTTTGTGGCACGCGGTCTATTTTTACCACTCCAATCATGAGTTACCTCCCCTGGCTTTTCAATAATTTTAATCTGTAAACCAGAATGTTATCTCTGCACCATTTCGTAACTTTTTATATCTTTTGGAAAACATTTAAAACTATGTATCCTACTTATACTCATCAAAAGAAGCACCGCATACTCGTCGTGTCTGTTGTAATGTCTGTATTACATATGTTTATTATTTTGTACGCTTTTAAAATACATCATTTTAAAGAGCGGCCAGAAGTGTAGCCTCGATTTGAAGTGCGACAATTTTGTCAAAATGTGCGACAATTTTGGACCGACAGACCGACCGACAGACCGACCGACCGACAAAGTGAGTTATAGGTTTGTGGCTTGAGCCACAAACAAAAAGGAGAATGCAGAAAATCAAATGTCAGAAGAGGTCACGTGTCAAAATCACGGGTTTCGCGTGCTTTCCCTTTTATAGTTGATAGGAAATCTTGTTTTGACCGGGTTTGACTCCCATACAAATGTGCCCAAAATTTAATTGAAAACGGAACATCATTTTAAAGAGTAGCCTCAATTTGAAGTTGGGGATATTTGTATGTGGGTCACAGCTACCCAGAAAAACACACACAAAGGGACTTAATCGTGGTGGATCAGTGTGTCTTTAAGCTTGAGGAGATGCCCTTTCCCCGAGTCTGAAAATCTTTACATGTTTCCTTTCAAGAGTAATTGCTTTCTGATCACCATATAGGGATTTTAATCCCTCGATTACACCGCGAGACATCTCCTGAAACCCTACACTATTTCAAAGATCCACTGACCCACCACGATTAAGTCCCTTGTTTTGTTCTGGGTAGCTGTGACCCACGCACAAACTCCCCCAACTTCAAATTAAGGCTGCACTTTAAAATTATGTTTCGTTTTGAATTTGGGGGCATTTCTATGGGGAGTCAAATCTGGTCAAAACAAGATTTCGTACCAACTATAAGAGGGAAAGCACGCGAAACCCGTGATTTTGTCACGCGATCTGGTGGGTCTTTAAGAGTAAAACGCTTTTTCTTCATTACCGTGCCTGATTATTATGAAGGGAAAAAAGCAAAATGTTTTTTTCATGAAGTCTTAGCATTGATCACTCCCGATGGACTGCTGATATCGGAGCTTTGATGATGGACAAACCGGAGAGCAGCTGTGTTATGGAGGTTACCATGGGCGGCATGAGATCAACTAAGCTTACTGCCAACAGTGTAGAGTGGCACAGAGGTATCGCGTTCGCCTCGTGTCAAGTAAGTAAACCCGAGTTCGAACCTGGGTACAGGGGATTTTTCCTCTCACTTTATACTAGGCCTTACGGTCTGAACGTGGAGTCTTTCGGATGAGACGATAAACCCAGGTCCCGTGTACCCATGCACTTAGCACACGTTAAACCCAATGGCAACGAAAAAGTTGTCACTCTGTCAAAATTCACCACCCTCCCTTTCCTTCCTCACCAGTCACACAAAAATCGCATGCAAAAAAAAGAAAAGAATGGGTGGCGCGCCTCTGGCTGCCACGCGCTCTCCAGGTACTAGGTGGGATCAACCCGAATTTCACAGAGACGCCTCTGTGGTTATAAAGCACCTAATACCTAATACCTAAAAAAAAAAGACAAAAGAGAACAAGCAGATATTTGAAAAACAACAACAGCAAAACAATTGTAACATTTTTTTAAAAAGCTTGTAAACAACCATTCTCTCTCTCTCTCTCTCTCTCTCTCTCTCTCTCTCTCTCTCTCTCTCTCTCTCTCTCTCTTCTCTCTCTCTCTCTCTCTCTCTCTCTCTCTCTCTCTCTCTCTCCTCTCTCTCTCTCTCTCTCTCTCTCTCTCTCTCTCTCTCTCTCTCGTACCAGTACATCGCGGTGCACCACGATTCCCATAATCACGATTCCTATAATAACGATTCCTATCATCACGGTTCTCATAACAGCATTTCTTTTCTCAGCCTCCATCACGTTTCACATAATTTAAAATACGAAAAGCAAATGCCGTGTATACATATTTAATTCGCAAAGGAAGTGAATACATTATAGGCCTACATAAAATCACACACGGGCACACACACACACACACACACCTACGCACACACAGACCCACGTGGTCACAGTGTGTCATTCAAAGGTCCACAGCGTAATCACAAGCATCAAGTAGTTCCAGCAAAGTTTCCTCTCAACTCCAGTCTCCAGTAAAAGAAGTGAATACAATATGCATCAAAACACACACAGGCACACACTCACACTCCTACGCACACACAACCCCACATGGTCACGGTGACTAAAGAAGTGAATACAATATACATACAAACACAGTTCAGGTTCATCAGGTTCATCAGTGGTAGCTGAAGCGACAACAAATAGACGACAGCATTCGGTGAACACCTCATCAGTCCTTGATTATGGGAACCGTGATAGAAAGAGGAAGAAATGGTTATGGAAACCGTGATTTTTTTTACGGGAGCAATTCCGGGAAGGGAGATCTCGCGGTATTTTGTTGAGAGCAAAGGATTATGGGAATCGTGATTATGGGAACCGTGGTGTATCCGTACATAGACCTATGCTTACTTCATCCACATTTCATTGGTTTTCGTTTTCAATATGTTGACTGCAGTGAGGAGTGTGAATGGTCAACCTATGGCGATATTTTTCACGCCAGAGGGCAGTCAATGCACTAGGGGCTTATCACGCGATTTTCTTACTTGGGCGTAGTGAGTGAGAGAGAGTGATGGTAGGACCACTCACTCTCTCTCTCTCTTTCTTTATCCCCAACTAATAATATAGAGAGGATTAGCCCCACACGAGCGTCATGCCCTCTGGTGTGAGAAAAATCGCACTAAGTCTCTCATTGGGTTTCAGTAGACTATCACACTACTTTGTGCTTTTCTGTGTGTGCTCACCCCATGATATTATACTGTTAAAAAATACTGCGGTGAAATGGTATGAAGGCCAATAATCTGGTTATTTCTTTGAAAATGATCACTATAAATTATAGTTGTATTGTTATGTTTTCCTTGTTCCTTTGGAAGTTATCGTGACTAGTTTTAACCCTTTCACCGCCAGCCATGTTTCAGCAAAACAATGTCCATTAAACTTACCTGGGTAGAGAGAAAAAATCTGTCTGAAATATTAGGGAATCCTCTGTAACATATTTAAAGTAAGGCCTATCCTTAGCTCCCAAAATGAAGAGAATAGAGTCTTTGGATAACAGACCCTGATTTGATGCTTTCTAGTCACATGGGTGTTCAATCATTGTGGTGCTAAAATGCGACGTTGGCAGTGAAAGGGTTAAAATGCGTTTCGTTACCAAGGAGAAAAAAACCGTTTTTGTGTGACAACTTATGTTTTAAATGGTTTCGTTCCCTTCATTTGTTTGCGAATATATTCCAGACAAGGCTTAGCGCGTGCAGTTAATCATAGAAAATCACGGTAATTATCCGCATGAGTCCAGAACGCTTGTCATCTCCAAGTCTATCCACTACTAAGCCGATGTAGGCTATGTTTCCTGAGAACAGTTCTATATGTGTTTTCCTTTTAGGTCTCTCTTCAAAACTCAGGGACTGATTGTCACACAGAGAGAGAGAGAGAGAGAGAGAGAGAGAGAGAGAGAGAGAGAGGAGAGAGAGAGAGAGAGAGAGAGAGAGAGAGAGAGAGAGAGAGAGAGAGAGAGAGAGAGAGAGAGAGAGAGAGAGAGAGAGAGAGAGAGAGAGAGAGAGAGAGAGAGACATTTGAAACATTTGAAACATTTGTTTACTGAGGGAAAAGAATAAGCACACAATGGGCTTGTTTACATCTTGCCCTTGAAACAAGAGAGAGAGAGAGAGAGAGAG
>CM065680.1:73179172-73189172 GCA_017654935.2 Phymorhynchus buccinoides
TCTTTCTTCTTCTTCATCGTCTTCTTCGCTCTCATGTGTTGCCTTCAATGTCTGTTTGTCCTTGCACATCAAACGATCGGGTCAATAGTATGGACTATCGTTCATTGACCTTAGTCCCCTGTCTAGTTTTTTGGCTTCTTTTGTTTCTTTTCCTTTAGCATTTAAAAAACAACAAACACATCTGTTCATTGTTTTAGTGTTTTCTTGTTTTATTTCTTGATTTTTCTTTTCTCCCCTCTTATCTAATTTCCACACCTTGTCCACGTTCCAAATTTTTTAAAAACAAAAAAAAAGCATAATTCTGACTTTTTTCTCTTTGGATTTCCTTCCTTATAGCCTTTTGCCATCTCTTTTCTTTCTATGTTTTTAACTTGATTTTTGTGCTTGTGTCATTTCCTTTTCCTTTCTTACCTTTATTGCTTTATCTCTCTATGGCGTTTGTCTTCCATAATTATTTGCATACATTTTAGTACATACACGATTTCCTTCTTTCCTTGTTTTGATCTTTTGATTTTAATCTATGAGCTTTGTATTTTAAGCAGAAGATGGTATCATTTTGTGTCATTTTTCAAATACAAACAACCCTTCACCATTCAAAGCCGATCTTACAAAATAAAAAAAATACCAGCAGCGGCCTGTAGGCTCCCTCTTAGTCATTAACTGTGATTGGTATTTGTTTTTAGTCGGTTATTGTTTTTCTTGTCTTAACAACTGGGACGACACAGCTTTCCTCGTCACTTTCCTAGTAATAGCCATACTACTATCTCCACTATTGAGGAAAAACAAACTAACAGCTATCTTGACCTTTGCCAGAAGGCATTATCATAACGTTTATGCATAATCGATATCATGCATTTGTCTTTATTATGTCGTTCTGTTGATATTGGTATTTCGCTTAATTTCAACACGCCTGCAAATTGAGAGATGTTTTCCACGTGAAACTTGTTCCAATCGTCCGAAGCACCACCTGTTCAACAAACTATGTATCGGTGAATCAGACAAAGTGCCCACGTGGCACTGAGAACCAAGCAAGTGACCACATACTGCAGTCATGCCCACTGTTCCAACAGCAAAGGAACAAGACCTGGCCAGACACCATCTCTGTGGCCCAGAAGCTCTTTGGAAGCCTGGAGGACCTGCAACATACGGCCGCCTTCATATTGGATGCTGGGGTGTCCCTCTGACGTATGAGAAGAAGAAGAAGAAGAAGAAGAAGGAGCAGGTGAAGAAGAAGAAGAAGAAGAAGAAGAAGAAGAAGAAGAAGAAGAAGAAGAAGAAGAAGAAGAAGAAGAAGAAGAAGAAGAAGAAGAAGAAGAAGAAGAAGAAGAAGAAGAAGAAGAAGAAGAAGAAGAAGAAGAAGAAGAAGAACAACAACAACAACAACAACAACAACAACAACAACAACAACAACAACAACAACAACAACAACAACAACAACAACAAACCTGTTCTACAACTTTTCAGTACTGAAACATCCATTTACATTTTCATAAAACATAGAACGTTCCCCATTCTTTCTGTCCCCTTTTGCACTGAAACTGGACATTAATGTTGTGAACAAAACCATTTGTATTGAAAATCGCATGAACGCTTGATCTATTCCTTTGTATTTAAATAAGACACGAGACTGTCAAACGAGAACGAAAAGAAAAATCAACAGCCCCTAAACTGAACAAGAAAGAGAAAATCGAGAGAAATGTTATTCTTCGCTTTTTGATAAGAGATCGTATGCAGACAAAGACTGTACAGGGGTATCTTTGATGCAGAAAGATAAACAAAAATCGTCTTGAAAAACATGTCCGCAAGTAGCAGAAAATTACCAGCAGCTGACGAAGTGACCCTTCACTTTTTGTTGACAAGTGCGTGTATTATTCAATTTAAGAACATGCTTCTTATTAACGCCAGCAGCGTTTACGATGGCAGATATTAAATGCACGCACTGTGTCAAACTGCCCGCTTCTGGTTTGTGGCTATAAATATTAGGCATGGGCCTGTATAATTTAAATGATGAATTGCAGAATGTAGAGTCAACATTCAATGTCCAAGAGCCAATATAAATAAATGCCAAATTACATTGCTTGGATTTAGCAGACTTTTACCTTGCATTGCCATGAAGACAACATTACATTTGCTAGCACACTGGGGTTTTGTGGGTTTTTTTTGTGTTGTCCTCTCTTACTTTACTTCTACACAAAACACAATACATTGTTCTCTCTTACTTTACTTCTACATAAAACACAATACATTGTTCTCTCTTACTTTACTTCTACACAAAACACAATACATTGTTATCTCTCACTTTACTTCTACACAAAACACCATACACTGTTCTCTCTTACTTTACTTCTACACAAAACACAATACACTGTTCTCTCTTACTTTACTTCTACATAAAACACAATACACTGTTCTCTCTTACTTTACTTCTGCACAAAACACAATACACTGTTCTCTCTTACTTTACTTCTACACAAAACACAATACACTGTTCTCTCTTACTTTACTTCTACACAAAACACAATACACTGTTCTCTCTTACTTTACTTCTACACAAAACACAATACACTGTTCTCTCTTACTTTACTTCTGCACAAAACACAATACACTGTTCTCTCTTACTTTACTTCTACACAAAACACAATACACTGTTCTCTCTTACTTTACTTCTGCACAAAACACAATACACTGTTCTCTCTTACTTTACTTCTGCACAAAACACAATACACTGTTCTCTCTTACTTTACTTCTACACAAAACACAATACACTGTTCTCTCTTACTTTACTTCTACACAAAACACAATACACTGTTCTCTCTTACTTTACTTCTACACAAAACACAATACACTGTTCTCTCTTACTTTACTTCTACACAAAACACAATACACTGTTCTCTCTTACTTTACTTCTGCACAAAACACAATACACTGTTCTCTCTTACTTTACTTCTACACAAAACACAATACACTGTTCTCTCTTACTTTACTTCTACACAAAACACAATACACTGTTCTCTCTTAATTTACTTCTGCACAAAACAGATACACTGTTCTCTCCCTTTTAAAAACAATCAAAGCCATGTGAACTGATCCTGAGTTTGGGTACATAAAATAATTAAAAAAATCTAAGAGTAACAACCGCTTTTCTTTCTTGTCTGATTAAACAGAATATTAATTGTCCCCCCCCCCCCCCCCCCTGTATTTCCTGCTTTTCTCTAATTTTCTAGTACTTTTCTTAAAGTTTGTTTTTTAAGTTTATTTTCTGTTGTCATGTCACTAAAATCATCATATTCTTCTATTACTGACACAATATTTGTTATGGTTATGGTAAAGCATATGACTCATAGCTATCGTCACCATACCCTCTCATCAATACATCATTATCTTCGCCATATCTTCTCACCATTACATCCCTTTATGATAATTCTTCATCAAGACAGTATTGTCGTCAGTAAGGGGTTTAGTAATTTGTGCCCCGTGTATATTAACTCACTACAGGCTCCACTGAACTCCACCGAGTTGACTCAGCAGCAGTGCAGTGTCTCCTCTGACGGCCTAGCATACATTCGCTCCCCTTGGACTGCTGATTTCGGATTCTGCGACCTGACAAGCCAGGGTGTGGCTGCGAGTTGGGGCTCAGAAAGAGCGGCGTGTGAGCAACGCCACTGTACGTCCCAGAAGATAGGACAGCAAAGAAGTCAAAAGCATCTTAAAACAAAGCATTAATGAAATTAACATGTCTGTAGCACCATTTTATCTCCCAAGATATATTTTCCCCACACATTTTGCCAACACTATTATTACAGTGACAGCTTTACAAAACAATGATTACACACATCTTTCCCACACAATCTCCTTAGCGTCTGTTCCCTAACTTGCTTCTTCCAATGACTCAAACACTGGCGCATACTCAAAATACACAAAATATTGTGTATTCAGTAAATTTAGACAAATTAGACAAATAAAGCACGACTGCCTAAGTAGTCGATCACTAATGCCGATACAACATAACTAACACAAATAACCAATCTAGAGGGCAAAAGGCTGAAAAGCCTATAGTGCCATGATATGATATGATACTCTCAGCATTTCCACAGGATTGAGTCTCTTGAAGGAGCATAGTAGTCCTAATTTACATTTTAGCATGAACCCCCAAATTATCATCGCGTAAACCTTGTTATTAAGATCGTTAATGAACAGGGAGAACTGATATCAAACCATGCCACAGCTCCTTGTTATCCCCTTATTTCACATCACTTGAGAGGCAAAGTCTCTAGGCCTATGGAGTTAGTGCTAAGGCTTCACCCACATCACTAGAGGGCAGGGGGAACTGTACCGTCATAATATCAGAGGCACTGCCACTGTTAAAGCCCCATTTACACCAGTTCATAAGACACACAGAGTCATATGCGCTACAACTCATCAATTCAACTTCAGTCATATCAGTACATACAGGGAAAGACCCGCAGTATCAGTGGTAAATGCACCACTAAAGCATCCTTTACATGTATCGACAAGAAGAAGCTGTGTGGAATCCTTATCAATTGTGCAATGCTAACAGAATCACCGCTGTAGCCTCGTACACATGCAATACTCCACATGGAGAAGCCGTTTGAAAGCAGCTCTGCAGCTCATTGCTAAAGCCTGGTTGACATCAGTCGATCGGAAGAAGCCTTTTTAAAACCAATACTACGTGACATATTTAAAGCCCCAATCAAGTAACCAGAGTCAGACGAATGTAATGAACCATATTAAACAAGTTAGTGGTTAGTGAGATAAACTCTCGTCACTCCATTCGCTCCATTACAGAAAATCCAGACGCCCACGTCAAAATAATCAGCAGTACGGCTCAACACCAAAGCCCAAGCAAGCACCATTAGTCAACTTGAAGATATCATTTCAAATTAGAGGTAGACCTAACGCTAAAGCCTCATTCACCTGGTATCACATCTATTGCACACTTAAACCTTCATGCCCACTATCACAATTAGCCTATGCTTAACCAGTGAGCCTACCACACCTCATCCCTAAAACTTTACTTACAACGATAGCTGACATGAAGGAACTATATCAAACCAGGCTTTTAACTCGTCATTGAAACCCCATTTACCACACTCAACAAGAAGAGCCCCAATTTCGAAGCAACCACTCATTGCTGAGACCTCTGTTACTTCAATCGACAATGGAAAAGCTACACTAGCACTGAACCAGAGTATGGAACCGTTGCTAAAGCCCGTGTAACACCAGCCGACGTGAAGAAGCCGCGTCCGGTTGTTGCATCAGCTCAACGCCAAAGTCTCCTCCTCGATCATTCATATCATCAGACGACAGGGAGAGGCCGTATCAAATCAGTGGTACAACTGCTGATAGGTCTGCGCCACACTACCGAGCAGTCCACCACTGACGCGACACAACTCTCCAATTGCCAACCCACCCGCCATCCTATTTCTCCTCCTCCTCCTCTTCCTCCTTCTCTTCCTCCTCTTCTGTCTGCTGCTGCTGTTGCTCCTGGTGCTGTTGTTGCTCTGCCCAGTGCAGTGAAGACTATCTGGAGCTGGTTAATAAATCTCTTTCGTTGACCAACCAATACGACCAGCAAGAGACACTAAGTTCAGTGACAAGACCCGACATTCAAGAACAAGAATTAGTTGTGACCATGACGAATTGGAAACGATTTCCCAGAACAAACAGGACTGTAATTGGACAAACTGATAATGTTCACAGGTTATCTGTTTTATTTATTTTTAGTCAAATTGAATATCTTCTAGAAATGGAAGCTGTATGAGCTGTAGGTCTTAATAACCTCTAAAACAAACTAATTATTGGCTGAATTGATCCAAATTATATGCATAACGCACGCGCACACACACACGCACACGCACGCGCGCGCACGCACGCACGCACACGCACGCACACGCACACACACACACACACACACACACACACACACACACACACACACACACACACACACACACACACACACACACACCTTTCACAATCTGGCACTGTTCTGGAATCCCATGGACGCTTGTCATCCCCCCAAAAAACAAACTCACCACACCTACTTCAACCCTTCATTGTCCACATCTTTTCTCGCTGCACTCTTCAGCTCTTTTTTTTACCCCTACCCCCACCACTCTACTCCCTCCTCCCACTCTCCACCTCTAAGCTAACATGGCCCAGGGCTTTCACGGCGACAGCTCGGAAAGTAGGTGGCACTAATGTAAGGTTAGGAGAGTCCACACAATTAAACTGCATTTTTCCTTTTTACCCACATCTCCCCTACCAGCTCTTTTCACACACCACCCCTACTCACCTCTGTGTCAATGGACAGGCCGTTGGAACCTGTGGATGCATTTCTATTTATTTGTTTGGAGTGATGGAACGGGAGAGTGAGGTAGAGAAAGAGAAAGAATCAATAGTAATCGGTCTGTCGTGAGAGATGGATACTGTCTGTAAAGGGCCAGCCGCACGTCCACTAAAATCGCACGGCTGTGCGATACGATTCGATCGCGATGGTCCCCAAGAACACTTGTGATTCGCGCTTCGAGACCACGTGATCGAATCGTATCGTACAGTCGTGCGATTTTAGCTGACGCGTGGCTGGCCCTTATTGAAGAGGCTTGGCATCGTAGGCACGTGAGCCTGCGCACGTGCCTGTGTTGGAAAAGTGGGTCTCTGTGCATGGGATGAACATCATCATCATCATCAGCAGCAGCAGCAGCAGCGGCAACAGCAGCAGCAGCAACATATTATTAATGATGAAGACGAGCGACAGTGCTGCTGCGGGTGATTATAAATTGATGATGATGATGGTGGTGGTGGTGCTGGTGGTGATGATGATGTTGATGATGATGATGAGGAGGAGGAGGAGGAGAAGGAAGATGAAGAAGAGGAGGAGGATCTAGGAGAATGCCAAAAGAGGATGAGAAGGAGGAGGAGGAGAAGGAAGATGAAGAAGAGGAGGAGGATCTAGGAGAATGCCAAATGAGGAGGAGGAGGGGGGGGGGGGAGGAGGAGGAGGAGGAGGACGAAGAGGAGGAGGAGGAGGACGAGCAAGATGAGGAATAAGACAAATGACGATAATGATAATGGAAACACGAAAATAAATCAGAGGAGGATGAACAGGAAGATGATGAATAGTAAGAGAGGTGATGACGATAACGACAAAATTAGAACGACAGTGACGTTGAAAACATGAACATAAAAATGGAGATAAACAAAATGTTAATGATAGGATCAAAGACAGAAAGAACGAAAGAAGCATGATTTGGAAATTAGAACCTCATTTCTATCAACAAAACACATACACACGCGCGCCATCGCGCACGCGCGCACCCACATTCATACACACACATTTTGTTCAGTTTATGCGAATATATTCTTTCCTGTTTATGACCGAAAATAGTTTTGTTTTTTTAAAGAACAGGAAGTAAACTGTATTGAATCAACAAACCATTTTGTTTTGTATTCTTGGTTATTTGTATCTTTCACTTTGTTCAGGTTTGTTTCATTTCTTCCTTTTATTTGTTTATTTTGTTGGTGTTGTTTTTTGGCTCGCCTTCTTTTCCCGTGTTTCTGTTTACATCGAAGGATGTTTTTTTTTACTCTTATTTTTTGTTCTGTTTAATCTTCAAAGATTTCTTCCTCGAGCAACTGGGAGCGCATACACATCCACACGAACACATCCACACGGAATCATACACACGCAAACATACACAAATGCTAAGTTAAATATCCTCGTTAGTCTATAATTTGTTTCTCTACCCGTAGGGGGTGAGTTAAACACAGCGAGAGAGAGAGAGAGAGAGAGAGAGAGAGAGAGAGAGAGAGAGAGAGAGATTTGAGAGAGAGAGAGAGAGAGAGAGAGGACGTCTCTACCGAGAGAGAGAGAGAGAGAGAGAGAGGGAGAGAGAGAGAGAGAGAGAGAGAGGGAGGAGGGAGAGAGAGAAAGAGAGAGATAGAGAGAGAGGGATAGAGAGAGAGAGAGAGAGAGAGAGAGAGACAGAGAGAGAGAGGGAGAGAGAGAGAGAGAGAGAGAGAGAGAGAGAGAGAGAGAGAGAGAGAGAGAGAGAGAGAGAGAGAGAGAGAGAGAGAGAGAGAGAGAGAGAGAGAGAGAGAGAGAGAGAGATAATATGAGAATATGAGAAACAGACACACAGGTGGACAAATAGACAGACAGACATTTTAAAAAGACCGAACTTTCCCCCTTTTCTCTTTTTCTCCCCTTCAGTCTCACAGCTTAGCATCCATCTCATTTCCTAATCAGCCTCTACCTCCCAGTTGTATTCCTTGCCCCCCCCCCCCCCCCTACTACTAGAAGTATCTCCTGAAAGTCTGGAACTCTGGAACTCCCTGTAGGCAACAGCACCCCCGTTCCCCTCCAACTCCAAGATACCAATTAATACCTCCCTCCACTACCCTCCAGTATAGACGTGCCTACCCCCACCCCCACCATACCCGCACTGCTCGTCTGCGGAACCTTATGCCCCAGGGAGAGGGAGTGCCAGAGTCAATACGGACAATCAGTGGTACTACTAACCGCACACATGAAACCAGGGGAGTTGTTTGTGTCACCATTCAAAATACGTGACCAAAAATAATGTTGTTGTTTTTTTACCTTTCACTGAGCCGTGGTGGTGTCGTGTCCCTTCGAGATCAGGGTTGTTAGAGTTGAAACTATGGAACCGCTGACATTGTTTGTCATGGATCGAAACAATGATCGTTTTGCGATGTGATTTTTGTTAGTCCCCGGGCCGAAGGTTCGGGGAACTATTGTTTTTGGTCTGGTTGTTGTTGTTTCTGAAGGAGATTCAGAGAGATGATAGGGATGGGATGAGATGCTAGGGAGAAGTGGGGGTGATGCAAACACACACAGACACGTACACGCACACGTGTGCGCGCGCACGCACGCACATACACACACAGACACACATGTACATCCACATTCACACATACACGCAGGCATAAATACACAATCACAAAACTTCATTTTTGAAAAAAAGTCTATCACATTGTGTGAACAGATTTGAAATAAAATCAATCAATTCATCAACACAGACAGACAGACAGATATACACACACACACACACACACACACACACACACACACACACACACACACACACACACACACACACACACACACACACACACACACACACACACACACACATCTAACCAGCCCTATACTCACATTTCCTTCATTGCCCCTCATTTCATCTGTCCTCCTCATCCCTTCCTTACCCCCTATTATGTTTGTGCTAACCTTTTCCACGCAGTTTCCCTTTCAGTAGTAATTACAACAACACCGCTTTCCTCCAAACATGCACCAACATAGTCACATTACCAACAGCAGCAACAGCAACAGCAAACCACGACAACATCAACAACATAGCACCACAGCAATTTTTTTTTTCTCTCCCTCCATTTAGATCCCGGTCTCACTATACACGCATATTATCGATCACTCTCGGCTTTCATTCCGGTTAGTAGGATGATGCAAGCCATGCTTCATCCCACCCCCCACACCCTGTTTTACTTTTTTTTTCGTCGCATCCCATGCACCCATCACCCACCCACCCACCTACCCTCAACCCATCCAACCATTGATGAAACCGATTCTGCAGGCTATTGTCTGCCTGTCTGTCTGCCTGATGCCAGAGACCTCTGTAGTTGATACGGCCGGTAAAGCTAAAGGTAGCATCCCTCTACTCTTTCCTGTCTCTCTTCTCCTTTTCCCCCCCTCCATCATCCTTCTTCGTTCTTTCATTATCCTCTCTCTCCCACCCACGTACTCGACCTACCAGCGATCTCTTTTTTTCCATTACGAAACAAATTCTATGGAGAAGCATCATCAAAACAGTGAATGCTGATAGGTGATGTTGATAATTATTGGCCTCTGCAACTAGGGTTATTAACGCCCTTGACAGTGAGAGTGAAGCCCTTGTTGGTCAGACCTGACAAGGGCATTCACTCTTGCGACAGGCAGCCATTTAGT
>CM065680.1:73204172-73211672 GCA_017654935.2 Phymorhynchus buccinoides
CCCTGCAGGCTGCAGCCTACCTGGCAGCTCCTAGGTTCGACCCGGCACCCGGGTGGCTGGGGAGCAGCGAGCAACAGGGTGGGGTCCCCAGATCCCCGTAGGTAAGAAGGCCCCTGCCCCGCCCTAGGCTGCGGGTAGGCAGTAACACGAGCAGTGGTTTTGAACGACAAAGATGGGAGAGAGAGGGGGTGGGTGGGGGTGGGAGAGAGCGAGAGGGAGAAGGGAGAGAGAGAGAGAGAGCTGAGATGATGAGAGAGAGAACGACGGATGAGAAGCACGAGGGCAGAGAGATAGGTAACGATAGAGTGAGTGTCGTTGAGTTAGAGAGATGATGGACCCCGATGACGATAGAGAGAGGGGTGAGAGAGAGAGGGAGGGAGAGAGGGCACCCCCAGTGAGGCCGTATATAGAGCAGGGGGGATTTCGATGTGAGAGAGGGAGTGTAGAGTGGAGGAGATGTAGGAGAGACTGATTCGGGATGAGAGTGATTCGATAAATGAAGGAAATTAAGGAGGTAATTGAGCAGGAGAGTGTGACGAGGGAGCTTGAGCCTGGCATTGGGGAGAGAGCAGGAGATGATCAGAGAGGAGAGGGAGGTTAGGCTTGAGGAGTGAGAAGGGAGGGATGATTAGAGAGGAGAGCGGATGAGGGTGAGGAGGGAATGAGAAGGGGAGGAGAGATGTATAGGGTATTGAGTGAGGGGATGAGGCGAGAGACGAGATTGAGATTCGCTATTATCGACTCGAGCCAGGGATCTAGGGAGTGAGTGAGGAGAGGGAGATGGCGATGATGAGTTGTAAGAGAGATGTTGTAGAGAGAGAGTAGAGAGAGAGGGAGGCGAGAGAGAATGAGAGGCTGAGAGGATGGGAGAGACGCGAGTGAGGAGATGAAGAGCGAGGCGAGAGGGAGGAGAGTGAGCCGAGAGGATGAGAGCGGGGAGTCAGACTGAGGAGAGGAGATTTGGGAGCAGGGAGAGATGCCCTTCGAGATGACGAATATAGAGGGTAGTAGGAGAGAGGGAGTCCCAGGAGTGACAGAGACCAGGGAGAGAGAGGGAGAGATCTGAGTACAGATGGAGAGACATCGACAGAGTGTGTTCCGTGAGTGGGGGAGAGATGAGGACGAGAGACGATGGAGGGGAGAGAGAGAGTACGTGATCGATTTGGACGGATGAGATGAGTGGAGACGAGGAGAGAAGACTGCGAGATGAGGGACGAGTTTCCCGGAGACGCTTTGGTGGAGAGGGAGACCCCTGATGATGCTTGGAAGAGGGAGCTGGAATGAGGGATGGTTGATGGAGACGAGAGAGAGAGAGAGGAGTGACGAGGAGTAAGAGATGATGAGACGTAGAGAGTGAGGGTGGAACGGAGGTGAGGAGATCGTGAGGGATCGCAGAGGAGAAGAGCGATGAGATGGAGTAGCGTAGCCCGGGTGTGTGATGAGAGAGAAGCGACGAGAGAGGGAGAGTAGGATTGGAGGACTTGGAGAGAGGGGAGGGGAGGAAGACTGAGAGACGAATGGAGAGTTTCTGGGGGAAAGGACATGAGAGAAGAGAGACAGTCACGAGAGCCAGGTGGAGGAAGGGAGGGATGACGATCGAGAGACAACGAGGAACAGAGAGAGAGGAGAGAGAAGGGAAGAGAGGGAAGAGAGACGGAGAGAGAGAGACAAGGAGGAGAGAGGGAAGAGATGGAGAGGGAGAGGCGAGAGACCAGATGGGGAGAGAGGACACGAGAGAGCGAGATGGAGAGAGAGGAGAAGGAGATAGAGACCGAGCATGAGGGGGGAGAGACTGGAGACACGAACGAGATTTACTAGTCTGACAGAGTAAGACAGGGGCGACTGGAGAATAATGGGAGGACTGCAGATGAGAGATGGAGAGAGAGAGACAGAGGAGGGAGAGAGAGGGGGAAGAGGAGAGAGGTTGAGAGAGAGAGGAGATCAGAGGGAGAGTGGAGAGGGAGGACGGAGAGAGGAGAGAGAGAGAGATGTAGAGCGGAGAGAGTTGACGAGATGGTGAGAGAGGAAGAGAGGAGGAGGAGAGAGAGAGAGAGAGATGATGAGAGAAGAGTAAAGAGAGATCGAAAGGAGAAGAGTTGAGGGGATTGGAGACAGCATAGAGAGAGGATGAGACGACGGAGAGTCAGAGAGAGAGAGAGACAGGAGAGAGGAGAGAGAGATCCGAGAGATTAGAGGAGAGTGAGAGACGATGATGAGAGGAAGTAAGGAGAGAGAAAGAGGGGGAAGAGGAAGAGGAGAGGTGAGACGAAAGAGA
Organism: Phymorhynchus buccinoides; assembly: GCA_017654935.2. Classification (NCBI taxonomy): domain Eukaryota; kingdom Metazoa; phylum Mollusca; class Gastropoda; order Neogastropoda; family Raphitomidae; genus Phymorhynchus; species Phymorhynchus buccinoides. The sequence goes on from CM065680.1 coordinate 73,206,448, forward strand.
GAGCATGAGAAGACGGGATAGTAGGCAAGACGGATGAGAGAGAGGAAAGCGATGTAGGGAGAAGAAGATGAGAGGAGCGAGAGGAGAGAGGGGAGGAGTGATGAACGAGATAGATGACAGAGCAGAGATGAGAGAGGAGGAGATGAGAGACCCAGGAAGAGAGGAGAGAGAGACACGAGGCTGGGAGAAGAGGGCTTATTGAGATGAGGAGGTGAGAGACGCTAAGCTGAGAGAGAACTGGGAGAGGACATTGAGCATGAGATGTGTCTGAACTTTTGAGTTCTTCTTTTAGATTTTTTTGAGTTTAGAGGAAGATGGAGGGAAGTGGAGCGGACAGATTGAAAGATTGGGAGACCAGGAGATATGATGAGAGGAGGACAGTTGGTTTGACGAGAGAGACAGTGGAGAGAGGGAGAGGGAAGAGAGGAAGAGGAGAGAAGAGAGAGAGGAAATAAACAGGACGAGAGAGACAGGAGGAGAGTACGAGCAGGAGAGAGGAGAGAGAGGAAGGAAGGGAGGACGGAGAGAGGAAATAAGGACATGGGGGAAATAAATAAGGGACGAGGGTAAAAAGAGATGATGAATTTAAAAAAGATGTGAAAAGATGAAAGACAAGAGAAAGCCTAGAGAAAGAAGAGAGGAAAGAGAAAGATAGTAAGGAGAGAGAGAAGAGAGGAGAGAGAGAGAGTGTGAGAAGGAGTGAGAGGAGAGAGAGAACGAGAGGAGCAGGGTGGAGACTGGGTGAGGAGAGAGACGGAGCGAGGGAGTTGAGAGAGGGAGAGATGAGATGGGATCGAGAGGAGAGAGACGAGGATACGACGAGAAGAGAGAGAGACCATGAGGGAGAGAGAGAGAGAGACGGAGAGATGGACGCTGAGAGGGAGAGAAGTTGAGAGAGGCCGTGAGAGGAGAGATCGAGAGTTCGAGACGGATGAGGAGATGTGACGACCAGACGGGAGGATGAGGCTATGAGAGGGGAGAGTATGAGAGAGGAGAGAGAGAGACAGAGACAGAGACAGAGAGATAGATGGGGAGGGAGGGAGGAAAAACCAAGAGAAAAGAGCCGACAAAGAGAGAGAGGGTTTAGACGACGAGTGGGCAGGGAGACGAGGGGAGGGGTGGTGGAGGTTAGGTGGTGGGTGTTGTGTAGGTGGTGGGGAGGGGGGAGTGGATGGACCGGAGGTTTATGGAGAGTGCGAGAGAGGGGGGGTGTGTGCCGTGGGGTGGGTAAACAGAGGGCAGAGATTACCCACAGAAATATTGCCATTCAACCACTGCAATTTAGCTAAAGAAAGGGCCCCCGTTCAAAGCAACCCCCACCCCCCCCAACCCCGCCACCAACCCCACCAAAAGCTCTGGAATTCATCTGCTGGAAAAAGAAAAACAAATTGGGTTGTAGGTTGGCTCTCATTAAACATCCGAAAGAACTGAAAAATAATATAAATTTAAACCTTGCCATCCTCCCTGCCTTGGCTTATTCAAAAACCATATCGTACACAGACCTTTTTGTTTTTCCCCATCCGTCCCCAGACAGACCAGAATCGTTCCCCAGAATATCGTTCCCAGTCCCAGGATAAGAGAAAAAATAAGAAGAATAGAATACCCAGAATAATCAGAAATAATGATTTAATAATTTTGCTCCCTTTGTCTTTTCTAGCAAGTATTCAGTAGTATGCATTGATGATTTTGTTTTGAGGGCCCAGGGCTGGGGCTCCTCGCCGTGGATATATCAATCGCATTGCATATGATCATCGTCAGGTATGATTATAGCCGCCCAACCCCACCCTTCTTTTGCTTCCCACCCTCTTTTTGTTTTAGTAGAAAGTTTTCCACTTTCCTTGTATTTTAACCCTTTTCACCGCCACCAGCCCCAACAGGCCCAGCCAGCCCAGCCATAATTTCAGCCAAAACATCAAGTTCCATTCCAAATTTACCTGGGGTTATAGAGTAAGAGAACAAAATCCATCTGCAGTATTGGGGAGAGGTAAGGTCTTCTGTGACATATATAAATAAGGTGTCTACCCTTAACTTCCAAAACTAAGAAACAGGGTCTTAGGATAATAGACCCCCAATTTATGCCTTTAGTGACATAGGGTGGTTTTAAATCACTGTGTGCTAAAATGCGACTTTGGCGGTGACAAGGGTTAAGAGTTGTATTTTTCTAATCGTTTCCTCCAACACTTTTTCGGGTTTTTTTCTTTCTTTCTTTCATTTTCTATTTACCCCCTTCATTCTTTCTCTCCCTTTATACCTTCTTCCATAATCATCTATCTATCCATCTCTCTCTATCTCACACACACCACGGCACGCCCCGCGCGCGCACACGCGCACACACACACGCACGCACGCACGCCACAACGCACACGCACACGCACACGCACACACGCACACATACTAACACGCCAAACCCACCACACGCACGCACGACGCGGTCACCCGCACGCACACGCACGCACACGTTAGTACACATACCCACACACACACACACACACACACACACACACACACACACACACACACACACACCACACACACACACACACAACACACACTCGTTCTTATGGTCTTTTATATTTGCCCGATGGTTTTTGTTTTCAAGGAGAATGAGAAGAGATCGATGCAAGAAAGAGAAAAGAGAAAAGAAGAAGGAAGAAAAGAGAAGAGAAGAAAAAAGAAGAAAAAGACAAGAAAGAAAAGAAAAAGAAAAGAGGAAGAAGAAAAAGAAGAGAGAGAAACTGTTTCTGGAATATGAATGTATCCTATAACATAACGGGGGGGACGGACGGGAAAACAATTGGTATAGAATTAGACAATGGGGGAAATGAATGTAAAAAGAATTAGAACTAGGTTAGTAGAATGGGGAATAGAATTAGATATAGTAGGATTTTAGAATGAGATTTAGAATTATTTAGAATGCGGGGAAGGGGAAGGGAAGCAAGAGGGAAAAGAAAAAAACCACCAGGGTTTGGTTTGGTGACTCAAAGGTAGAAAGAAAAGAAGAAAGGTAAGCAGTTAGGCGGTTTCCGCACGTAGACTTTCATGAGGCTGGGGAGATACTATGTATTATAACATACATGTGAATTAAATATGTTGTAGGTATTTTTTTGTCATCATCTAAGGAGTCTAATTCACTCACAGCCACATTACCCATTATTTGTTAGTGGTATCATGGGTTTTTTTTTTTCTCTCTTTACTCGCTTTTGTGGTTGTTTTGTGCACAGTAGTTCTTGCCATCCTCCTCATTAGGAGCCCCAGGAGGGGTTTTTATGTCAGTAGTATAATGTCCATTCGAGAACTTTCCCCTAGAATTCTTGTGACACAAACACAAAGGTGAGGGGAAAGAAATGCAAGGAACAAAGAGCTGGATTATTCAATCTGGGCGGCGTTTTTTTGTTGTTGTACCTTGCTTGTTTTGCCCCCAAAACAAAAAAAAAACATAGAGAAGATATTAGGGAGAAAGAAAGAACGAGAAAAAAGAATAGATAAAGAAAAAGAATAGGGAAGAAAACCTTAATGATATGGTCATTATACATAGCGGATTTTGTTTTTTTTTAATGGCTTATTTCACTCCTTCTTTTCCTTATTACAAATAACAATCAACATTGCATTTCTGAAAGGCAACCGACAAAACTTTAAATTTTGGAAAGCAAAAAAAAAAACCAATGCCGGAAACGAGGGAGGAACATAAAGGAACATAATAAATAGATAAGGAGGAACCTCGAACATAATAGACATATGAGTACTTCAGAAAAACAAGCTGATGATAGATACAAAAAGACCATGTTTAAAAAACACCAAACTTACATTGTGTTTCTGACCATCTTAATACCCTCATTTATGCGAAACGTAAAACCAAGTGTACAGGCCAATCTTTATATATGATTTTCACCTTCCCTCTGTAATCTTTGCTTATCCTGAACTCTATCTTTTCTTCTTCTTCTTCTTTCCAGCCAATCAAATGACGCATTGTTCGACACGTGGTCACGTGAGTCGCGCACGTGCGCAAATGCGCGGGAAGACAGAGGGACGCTTCCTCGGTGGCTCCACTAATTAATATCGTTTCTTAGCAAAGGATGAGGACACGGAAAAGGCGTAAGTCCCTTTCGTGTGGGGAGGGGTGGGGTGGTGGTGGTGGGGTGAAGTGCTAGTAGGGTTGTGTGCTGTTGTGGGTGGAAGTCAGGGAGACACAAACCGCTTCTCACACCCTCAAATGATTCCTGTGCTTTTCTGATTGTTTTACTTTTCTCACCACCACCACTGGACCGCCACTTCTCTATATTCCACCAATCCATTTCCCCGCGTCCTCCTTTGACTACAACTTAAACTTTTCTTCAGTTTTCTTTTCATTCGTGTGGTATGACAAAATCCCCGTTTACTAGCTGATTAGTTAGCTTCTATATCATCCTAGAGATTAACAGAACTGAACAACTGAATCTTCTTGGCGTCATTGGTTTTCTCTCGTCGGGTTCCATAACTCTAGTCCTTTCTCTGATCCACTACTAGCTGCTTAGTCATCGAATCTAACATTTACTTACTAATCATACACTAATACACTCAGGTAGCACAGTGACTGATCCTCTCTCTCATCTCACCACTGCACTAGACCTGCTACGCGAGATCACTAACTCAGTCATCATCCATCTTACTGCCTCTTCCACTATGAAAGCGTAATTAAGCTGGTCACTCGCGTAGATCATTCTCATATGGACTATATTTTCACTCTGGGTGGTGTGGGCTTCTGCGTCCTTGTGACAGTTAGTGTTTGTGAAACACGCTTTACCATTTTTCACACAAACACCCTCTGCTAGAAGGAACAGCCATGTTCGAGAGATCGAAAGAGAGATTTCACATCTCTTCGTATTAAGAACCCCTGGGAGACGAGGTCTGAAGAGAGAACCGAGAAGGTAGCGATCGATCTAGAATGAGAGAGCAAGACATCTAGGACCACTTCTATCCTAAAGAGACGATGAGAAGGTGGGGAGATGGGGGGTGGAGGGGGTATGGGAGGAAAAGAGGGCGCAGCAGAGATCTGAGAGCAGCAGCAGATAGATAGATCTAGATAGAGCAGGATAAGATATCTCTCTTCCTCTCTCTCTAGAGAAGATAGAGGTAGCTTGAGATGACTCTTTTCCCGTGTCTGTTTAGAGGGCTATCTTTATAGTATTTCTGTTGGTAGGTCTCTCTTTGTGTTTTGCACACACAAAAAAAACACATCTCAGAACATA
>CM065680.1:73219172-73241672 GCA_017654935.2 Phymorhynchus buccinoides
TCGTCGTCGTCAGCCAATGCCGGCACGCCTGGCCACGCTGCCACGCCAACCTGCCAGCGCCAGACTCCCCCTCCCCTGCTCCCGTTTCCATGACAACCTCCATCACAGCGCATCACTCGCTATCACCGTTGGCTGCCAGGCAAACTGTTCCCCCCTACCCCCCCTCCTTTTCTCCCACTTTACCTACAGATTCACCCCCTACCCCCCACCCTGCCTGTTACTGCAAGAGACGGAGGTAAATTGGGGGGTGGGGGGTGGGGATGGGGTATGGTGGATAGGTGTGTGTGTGTGTGTGTAGGGGGGGGGGGTGCGTCGCTGAGGTAAGAGGGTGGTAATAACACGTGGTGGTTGAAGAAGAGTCACTGAGTGTATATGAATGTGTGTGTGTGGAGTGAGAAAGAGAGAGAGAGAGAGAGAGAGAGAGAGAGAGAGAGAGAGAGAGAGAGAGAGAGAGAGAGAGAGAGAGAGAGAGAGAGAGAGAGAGAGAGAGAGAGAGAGTGAGAAGAGAGAGAGAGAAGAGAGAGAGAGAGAGAGAGAGAGAGAGAGAGAGAGAGAGAGAGAGAGAGAGAGAGAGAGAGAGAGAGAGAGAGAGAGAGAGAGCGAGAGAGAGACGGAACCGGAGACAGAGAGAGAGAGAAGGGGAGGACAATGTCAGTCTATTGTGTAAGTGTGTATGCCTAACTTTAGTGTGTCCATTAGTAACTGCTACCGCAGAAGAACAAAACAAATATACCCCCCCCCCCCCCCACACACACACACACACACACATACAGACACTATATATCTTCATGCGTTTTGCCAACATGCATCAACGCACATATGCCTGTGCACATGTGACAACTCAGGTGAGGGAGATAATGACAGAGCTATGCATTGAATCAGCTATAGAGCAGCGGGTAGCGTCAGTGGGGTATGGAGGCAGAGAGGGAAAGAGAGAGAGAGAGAGAGAGAGAGAGAGAGAGAGAGAGAGAGAGAGAGAGAGAGAGAGAGAGAGAGAGAGAGGGGGTAAAGGAAGGGAGAGTGGATACTATGGGTGGATGTGGGTGGGGTTGGAGTGGAGTGGGGTGGGGTGGGTGGGTGGGGGTGGGTGATGGGATGGGAATTACGAAAGGAGTGGCGCTAATTAGAAGAGAACATTACTGTGATTCATCAATCCTCTCTCTCTCTCTCTCTCTCTCTCTCTCTCTCTCTCTCTCTCTCTCTCTCTCTCTCTCTCTCTCTCTCTCTCTCTCTCTCTCTCTCTCTCTCTCTCTCCCCCCCCCCTCCCCCCCCCTCCCTCTCCCCTCTCTCCCTCCCTCTATCTCTGAACGTGTTTTTGTACGTGTAGGCCTATCATAATTATGTGTTTACCAGAGCCTGTACGTGCGAGGGATGTCTTTACGTGTGTAACAATGAAGCCGAAGGTGGCTGGCTGGTTGGTTAACAAACATGTCAATAATTGGGCGTGAACTACAGAAACTACCACTGGAATCATTCCACGCGGCAAAGCCCACAGTAGCATCCCACATGTTGATAGTTTTAAGGAGGTAATGTCAACACGTAGCAACGCCCATAATAACCGAGTGCGACATTCCACACAGAATAACTGTTACAGGTCTGCTCCAAAGAATTGTCAAGAAAATAATGCTAACACCACAACACCCAAATGTAAAAGTCAGTACAATAGCAACCATAACTATTAAGATTAAACGGGGACATGCCCGCTTTCACTACGTATCGATAACACTACTAAGATAAACCAGTACGGTAATCACTACGTATCGATAACCATACTGGGTTATATCACTGCGGCAACTAAGGGTTAGGGTTAAGGTTAAAATAGGGTTAAACTTAGGTCAGGAATAGGGTTAGGTTAGGAAAATGGTTCGGGTTAGGGTTAGTCTGTCGGAATTCAAACTGACATATTGGCACAGTCATCATTGATTTATTGTTCTCTATGGGTCGTAGTGGTAACAACGGGTAGTTCTTTCGATACGTAGTGAAAGCGCTACGCACCCAGATTAAACACGTCCCTCTTTATCATGGCTCTTGTGGTGCAAGGCTTTTACTGATTAGTTCATACAGATTAACCCTTTCACCGCCAGCCATATTTCAGACAAACAAATTCCATTAAATTTACCTGGGTAGAGAACAAAATCCATCTACAGTATTGGGGATTCTTCTGTAACAAATAAGGTCTAACCTTACTTCCCAAAACTAAGGCAATAGGGTCTTTGGATAACAGACCCCAATTTGATGCCTTTTAGTTATCTTAATCACTGTAGTGCTACAATGCGACTTTGGCAGTGAAAGGGTTAAGGTATACAGCATACACATTCCGGCAACAATTAAAACATAACATTGGGACACATTACATTAATAAATCAAAAAATACTGGAAAGCAAAACAAACATTGTATGTTAAAGTAGCATAATGTGTCTTATGCTGATTGATACGACGCGTGGTGTGGCTGGCATAGAGTGGCACAGAGGTAACTCGTTCGCCTCGTGTCAAGTAAACAAGAGTTCGAACCTGGGTACAGGGGATTTTTCCTCTCACTTTACACTAGGCCTTACGGTCTGAACGTGGAGTCTTGCGGTTGAGACGATAAACCGAGGTCCCGTGTGCCCATGCACTTACCACACGTTAATCACAATGGCAACGAAAAAGTTATCATTTGGTCAACATTTACCCCCCCCCCCCCCCCCCCCCCCCCCCCCCCCCCCCCCACCCCCCCCCCCCCCACACACACACACACACACACACACACTTCCTTCCTCATCAGTCACACCAAAAATCCCATGCAAAAAAAAAAAGAAGTGGGTGGCGCGCCTCTGGCTGCGTCGCGCTCTCCAGGTGGGAGCAACCCGAATTTCACAGAGACACCTCTGTGACTATAAAGTACCTAATACCTAGGAAACCATATTAATGCTTGTGACAACACTAAACAATACAGGACAACATAACAGACGCAAATGACAAAGCAAGGCGGAAGAGCACTCATTAATTGAACATACAGACATGAACAACACTGAATGACAATGCAGAACAACACAGCAAATTACGTTTTGCAATACCAGAATAGGGGACGACGGGGTAAAAAGCGCATGGGCGGGTAAGAAGCCCACCCCAATTATCTCATGAAATAAAGAACATTTCAGTCAAATTTGCCCATGAGACGAATGCTAGACATTAACGCTCGTCTCATGGGCAAAATGAGACTGAAATTTGCTTCATTTCATGAGATAATTGGGGTGGGCTTCTTACCCGCCCATGCGCTTTTTACCCCGTCTTCCCCCACCAGACCGAAGGCAAAACGGGTCAAAATAGCATGGGTGCAACCTTTTCCTGTTAGGGGAAGACGGGGTAAAAAGCGCATGGGCGGGTAAGAAGCCCACCCCAATTATCTCATGAAATGAAGCAAATTTCAGTCTCATTTTGCCCATGAGACGAGCGTTAATGTCTAGCATTCGTCTCATGGGCAACTTTGACTGAAATTTTCTTTATTTCATGAGATAACTGGGGTGGGCTTCTTACCCGCCCATGCGCTTTTTACCCCGTCTTCCCCTACCAGAAAAAAGAAGTTCTTTACTTTAACCCTTTCACCGCCAAAGTCGCATTTTAGCACCACAATGATCTAACTTCTACGTCACTAAAAGGCATCAAATTGGGGTCTATTATCCAAAGACCCTTTTGTCTTCGTTTTGGGAAGTAAGGATAGACCTTATTTTATATATGTCGCAGGAGAATCCCCAATACTGCAGATGGATTTTGTTCTCTACAACCCAGGTACATTTAATGGACATTTTTGGCTGAAATATGGCTGGCGGTGAAAGGGTTAATTTGTGAAACAAGATCTTCGTGTGTCCACTGTATTTCTCAAACACTTTAAAATAAGCATTTGTATAAATTGTAGAAAACGCAAACTAAAAACCTTTATAAATCATTTTTTTTTGCGTCAGCTGCAGGGGGAACATTACCCCTGGACCCCGGCCTTTCAGGTTATTTCATTTTGTGTAGTTGCACACTTATAATAGTACGCATGCCCTCAGAGTACATGCTGGAATGAAACACGTTAAAATACAAATGCAGGATATTTTCACTTTAAACCCTTTGAATTAGAATTGGAAAAAACACACCAAAGAAAACATTCATTCAGCACATACATTGTCAATTTGTGCTATTGCTATGCAATATTGTAAGACATTTGTGTTCTTCCAAAATCATACCACAAGGCAAACGGGTTTTTTTTCTTCAGTGTTTTCTTGTTGAATAGCCTATGTATCTTGGTGACAGACTCGACTTCTCAGTTTAACCCCCTCCCACCCTTCTTTTTGTATCCCCTTTCTCCCACTCCTTTCGTGACTTCCCTTGTTCTTCCCACCCTTTCTCATTTTCTCTTTGCAACCCCCCCCCCCCCTCCCCATCTTTATCAGTGCTGCCGCCTCCAGGCTGGTAGGCATATTGGGATTAGAACAATTAGCTCTTTTCTAATGGCCGCCAAATCGTTTGCACGAAATTTTCGCTATACAAGCCTTTTTATAAATGTTATACAGTTTATCTAAACAACAAAGGAAATAGCTGCAATTGTTTTTTTCTGCACTACAAAACTAAAGAAAACGCTTCAACCACAATGAGTGACCACCCACCCCATCCAAAATGGCTGCTCTCTCCGGCATCTCCGCCAAGGAGGAATCGTTGTTTTGACGGTTTAATTTCTAAGAAACCAGAGCAAATGTGAGTGTTCCGATCCTTGAAAGGCTGTCTTTCTGGTGATCTCGACGTGTTTCTTTCAAAAACTCATCCGTCGGGGTCCACCTGTAACCAAGTCAACGAGTCTTCAATGGCTTTCTAACTGGCCACCCGGCAAACACCAAGCTTGTTGATGCGGGCACAGAAAGGTAAACTAAAATGTGAAGGAGCGGTTTAACATCACAGACTGAGATGATTACAAGCTCCGCGTCGAGCTATGGGAACATAATTTATTTACACATCTATCGCCGTGAGTAGTTTGAAATCCGGCTTTCAAGATGTTATATGTAGCGCTGCCTGTGAGTACAATTCATTTGTGTAACGTATACGCATGAAAGGCAAACATGGTTCACAAAGTTCACGAGTATTACTAACGAGTAAAGATGTCCCCCCCCCCCCCCCCCACACACACATACACACACTCCCCGAAATATACCCTTTTTAAAGATACCTTTCATAGCAATGGACGAGGAAAAAAGAACAGAAAAATAGGAGCAACTGTCCGAGGAGCAAAACACCCCAAGAAGCTAATGTGCGAGGAGCAATAACTTGAGACGGCTTGGAGTCAACACGGACTCTCTTTAGTCAACATTACAAAAACTAATAACTTGTATCAAACAATGACTGCAGAAATATAAAAAGGGGGTTTTGCTTTTTAGATTTCAGCAGTCTTTTTTTTATATATACAAGTTATTAGTTTTCGTAAGAAGTTCAAAAATATGTCCGTTTGGACTCCAAGCCATCGAATTGTTCAAGGAGCAATTAGTACTGGAGCAAGTATCCCCATGAGCGATTGTCAAGGAGTAGGCCTAATTGTCGCGAGGCAATTGTCGAGGAGCAATTATCAAGGATCAAATGTCGTGGACCGCATTTAGACAGTAGAATTTCAAGAGAATCAGGCCTCACAAATGTCAAATCGCGTCGCATTGGCATCGAATCGTATGCAGCGTAGCGACCCCTTTACTCAGAGGCATCTCATCGTCATGTGACATTAGCCAAAAGGTTTGGCCAGTGTAATATGAGAAAGTGAGGGCAGTACGACTAACGGTTGTCTATAAATATTGATAGCCCTACAACTTTGCTCTTTGCGAATGGCCATGACTTTCAAACTAGGAGGCATTCCATCGGGTCCCAGCACTGCTGATTTTCAGTCAGGGAGAAATCCCGATGCCTGGTATGGCCAAATTGATAGCTAGGGTTTCCTAGTGTGCACACACACCCTCCTTACCCTGTGGCCCCCGCCAAAAAAAAAAACCAAAAAAAAAGAAGAAAGAAAGAAATTGGGTAGGCGCTGCACTTGAGGCGACGCTCTCTCCGGGGGAGAGCAGCCCGAATTTCACAGAGATAAGTCTCTGTGACTAGAATATACCAAATACCAATTCCAATAGTTGGCCTTTAATGACTATCCCCAATATCACTGTTACATAGTCATCGTCACTGAACGAGTGGAGATGTGCCCTAGTCAAGGCATTTTCGCTACAAACAATGTTCAGCTCAGCTTTGTGGGGTTTTTAAAAATAGCATTGTCTCTTTCCCTCTGTTGTTCCTTATTGTTAGAGACGGCTGACTAGTATACTCATATGCGTACAGCAAATCTTCAAAACAGAAAAGAAGAAAACAATATTTTAACAAATGTGTATTTGAACGTCAGTTAATGTCTTGGCATGAGACCGGCTGTGTCAGACCAGTTGCCATAAGCTAGAACACCAAGGCTACATCGAAAATGTATGTTCTGCATGGTTGAGCGGGGGATTGTCTTAAGCCATGACAAGCTCCTAGCATATTATTAAGATCATCAGTCTAAAATCATCCCAAGTCGGCGTGTGGCTGCCCACATGGCGGGGTAAAAAAAACCGGTCGCACACGTTATGTTCTCATCCTTAGCTGGTGCATTTGTACCATATCGTTCAAGTGCTTCGGCTGTTGGGATGATCCCTGGAGTCTTTAAGCCAGGGTAAGACAACAACAACAACAACAACAACAACAACAACAACAACAACAACGTCAGTTTATGTTAACCCTTTCGCCGCCAGCCATTTTTCAGCAAAAAATGTCCAATAATTTTACCTGGGTAGAGAAAAACAATCATCTGCAATATTGGAAATTGCTCTGTGATATGTATAAAGTAAGGCCTATCCTTACCTCCCAAAATAAAGAAAATAGGGTCTTTGGATAACAGGCCCTGATTTGATGCACATGGGTGTTAAGCCATTGTGGTGCATAAATGCGACATTGGCGGTGAACGGGTTAAATATCAAGGTAAGTAATTATCTTTCCCCCGTTTAAAAGGCAAACCCTTACCTAAATTTCGGCAAGTATTATAGTCATTTAGTTTGGATAATTATGCCCCGTCAATATTTTCTGTTGAACATTTTCACTGAGAAACAACATTCCGCCGTTCTTGGGAAAAGGATGGGGTTAGGATCAGCCCAGGAATGTTGTCATGAAACGGAAAGAACCGGACTCTGAGACCGAGAGTCGTGAACACGAGGAGAGTGTCTTAATTACAACCCGCTCGTAGTTTGCAGAAGGCCTAGATGGTTTTAAACAGTTGGAGACCAGCACATAATAGAGGTAAAATATTGCAGTAAATGGACACAGATCGTAATGATTGTAAAGGGACAGCCAAACGTCCACTAAAATCGCACGACTGTACGATACGATTCGATCACGTGGTCTCCAAGAACAAAATGGGATTGGCGCATCGAGACCACGTGATCGAATCGTATCGTACAGTCGTGCGATTTTAGTGCACGTGTGGCTGGCCCTTGCTAGTCGAAGAGCCGGACTGCAAACAACAGTCGGTTCGGTGTCATGAAAAGCCTTAAAGACCCCCCACGTCACGCGTCACATTCCCTCTTATGCTAGGAAGATTTCTTAAGATTTATGACCAGCTATAAGAGGGAAAACACGTGAAAACCGTGATTTTGACACGTGACGTGGGGGGTCTTTAAAGGTGGACCCTGACGGATGAGGTTTCGCAAGAAACACGTCGAGATCACCAGAAAGACAACCTTTTTAAGGATAGGAACACTCACTTTGCTCTGGTTTCCTAGAAATTAAACCGTCAAAACGGCGATTCCTCCTTGGCGGAGATGCCGAAGAGAATGGCCTTTTTTTTGGGGGGGGAGGACACTCATTGTGGTTGAAGCCTTTTCTTTTTTTGTAGTGCAGTATAAAAAAAGATGGAGCTATTTCCTTTGTTGTGAGCGAAACTCCTTTAGATAAACTGTATAAAAATGGGGAAAAAAGGCTCGTATTGCGAACATTTCGTGCAAACGATTTGGCGGCCATTAGAAAAGAGACGGCACACGCCTTCTCTTTGGATGAAAGAAGTTGACTTCCAGCACCTCCGCCAAGGAGGAATCGCCGATTTGACGGTTTGATTTCTAGGAAACCAGAGCAACGTGAGTGTTGCAATCTCTCTAAAAGGTGTTTTCCTGGTGATCTCGACGTGTTTCTTACAAAAAAACTCATCCGTCATGGTGCCCCTTTAAGGTAATGGGATGCTTCCTTGGAGCGTCAATGCATACAGGTGGTAATTACACTAATGGATCAACCATTGATGTGAGGACAAGAGCGGACTGGTGAGAAGAGCAGAACTTATCAGACTGTGGACATGCACATTACGGTTAATTTCAGATGTGATCTCGGATTAAGAATAGTTGGTGTTGATGCATATACCCAGAGGCAGAAATTCTGCAAATCGAAAGCCTTGAGAACGGCAAACAACAGCGTACATATTAATTTTCTTATTTGTTCAATGTATCATATCAATAGGTGAAGGTGGGGTAAAAAGCCCATGGGCGGGTAAGAAGCCCATACTAATTATCTCATGAAAGGAAGAAACTTTCAGTCGCATTTTGCCCATGAGACGAGTGTTAATGTTTAGCATTCGTCTCATGGGCAAACTTGACTGACATTTTCTTTATTTCATGAGATAATTGACATGGGCTTCTTACCCGCCCATGGGCTTTTTACCCCGTCTTCTCCTACCTTTAGGAACCGCTGAGAACGACAACTCAACCACTGCTATCGGCTTAGAGTCCAAAGCTTTATAATTACCTTTAATAGCATTTTCAGAATTAATGAGTTTATATATTATTGATTGTGGTTACCCACCGCCAAGAAAGAGATTCATTTTACTAATCGAATACAGATGTCACTGGGGTCATAAGAATACAGAAGCAAGTAGGCCTATATAATAAATAAATGACATTGGTAAAATAGTTCCGTTTGTCTACTGCGTCAAACTAAACAAGAAAGTGATTTGCTAGTGGGTGATCGTATTAACCCTTTCACTGCCAATGTCGCGTGTATGCACCACAAAGGTTTAACCCCCATGTCACTAAAAGGCATCAAATCAGGGCCTGTTATCCGAAGACCCTATTTTCTCAATTTTGGGGGATGTATAGGGATAGGCCTAATGTTATGCATGTCACAGGAGAATTCCAAATATTACAGATACATTTTTTTGTCTCTACCCACTTAAGGTTAATGATATTTCTTTGCTGAAATAAGGCTGGCGGCGAAAGGGTTAATGAACAAGAGTCGCAATTGAAAGGATCCCATTGCAGTAGACCCTGTTCACCAAATAACAGCTCATTTCCATTGGCTTCATCGGTCTCTCTAATGCTTTTGACTGCAACAACAAACTTTTTGTGAAACAGATAATGCTATGACAAGGCATGCGTTAACAAAACAATACTACACCACCCACCCCCACCACCCCAATAACGCTGAAAAGCAATTTTTAGATGAATTGCTGTTAATTAAATGTTGAACGTCATTATAGTCTGACGTATTGCGCCATGCAATCGAATGGATGCTTAAGCTATAAAATTAAAAAAAAGGATTTAGTGAGTAGGGGGCCTACACACCCTGGTAGATTGTGAGAGTTAAACACACTAGAATGATCTCAGTTTCTTTACAGAAATAAACAAGGGCATCGCCGAGCGGCAGCAACGCATTGTGACAATGCAAACCCGGCCAGAGTTATGTCCTCCCCCCCCCCAATAAACCCCCCCCCCCCACCCCCCCAATAAACACACCACTTTCCACCCTTACAGAACGCATAAAATACATAGCCCAAAATTTGAAGCGATTCTGTTCAGTAGTTCACGAGATACAGCTGAACTTTTATACAAGCTTCCTTGCACCATGTCCTCTCCCCCCCCCCCCCCCCCCCCCCCCCCCAATAAACACACCACTTTCCACCCTTACAGAACGCATAAAATACATAGCCCAAAATTTGAAGCGATTCTGTTCAGTAGTTCACGAGATACAGCTGAACTTTTATACAAACTTCCTTGCACCATGGTACACCACCACACAAAATTTGAAGCGATTCTGTTCACTAGTTCACGAAATAAAGCTGGGGGGAAATTACATAGCCCAAAGAAGGAAATGTCGGTTTTCAAGGTCAAACTTCAAGGTCAAGGTCAGCACGGTGTTGATTAGCGAAAGGAAGCTTCTTTTTCAAGCTGTCTACCCCTCTGTCAATTTTAATCAAAATCCAAACAGTAGTTTTTAAGATAATCGATACACAGACAGACACACAGACAGACACACAAACAATTGCAATACCTCGGCCAACCAGCAAAACCAACATAATGACTGCTCTGATACCTCGGCCTCTGAAGCCGGGTCTCTTAACACACGGAGGCAAAAAGGTCTTTCAACGCATAATGACTGCTATCTGAGATGAGTCATTGACCAAAGTAACGGAATACTCAACAGCAAGTGGTCTCTTATTTACACACGGAGGCAAGGAAAGGTCTTTCATTCGCATCCTGCAATGATACTACACAGGTTGGAACGTGGCAAAACTACATGTAAAGTTCAGACCCTCCCTCAGTGTCTTGATCAACAACTGCAGTTCAGATCTTTTTCTTGTGGTGTACCTCACTGTATTGGGGCTTCCTTTGTCCTGTACACTCTGATGTTTTTGCTAGTCACTCTGTTATTGACCATTCCTTTGCTGATGATACCCAGCTTCAAAAATCGGCGGAACCTACCCAACTTGACAGTGCTATTCAGTCTATGGAATCCTGCCTTCATGATGTCAAATCCTGGATGACATGCAACAAATTAAAACTTAATGATGACAAAACGGAAGCTCTGATTGTTTCCTCTCAGCGTATGTCTGCAACGATATCTCTTCCAGAAACTCTTACAGTTGGCAATGCTTGTGTTCAGTTTTCTAAGTCAGCAAAGAATCTCGGAGTTACCCTCGATTCAAATCTTACAATGCATAAACAGGTTATTAATCTCATACGTTCCATCAATTATGAGCTCAGACGAATCAGTGCTGTTCGACACTTTCTGTCTGTTGCAGCCACGAAAACTCTTATTTCTGCCTTTATTCTTTCCCGCATTGACTATTGCAACTCTCTTCTCTGTGGCTGTCCTAAGTATCTCCTGCAACGTGTTCAAAAACTGCAAAACAGTGCAGCACGCCTCACTCTCAAGATTCCACGTTCTGATCATATAACACCTCATCTTCGTAACTTGCACTGGCTTCCAGTAGAGGCTAGAATCAAGTATAAAATAGCTTGCCTTTGTTTCGGTGCTGTTCACTCCTCTGGTCCCGTCTATCTCTCCGAACTAGTAACTGTCTACTTACCTGCTCGCTCCCTACGTTCTTCCTCTGACTGCTGCACACTCAAGGTTCCTCGGGTCCACACGAAATCGTTTGGTGAACGATCCTTCTACTATTTAGCACCTCACTTATGGAATTCCCTCCCACAACATGTCCGCTCATCTGACTCTATCTCCGCCTTTCGCTCTGCCCTTAAAACTCACTTGTTTCGGACATATTATGATTGATTAGTGTTTGTGTGTGAGGTGTGTGTGTGTGTGTGTGTGTGTGTGTGTGTGTGTGTGTGTGTGTGTGTGTGTGTGTGTGTGTGTGTGTAAGGGGGGGGGGGGTCCGTTTTATTGCAGAAATCTTGTAAAAAATGTATTTACAATTATTTTATTATTCGTATTTTGTATGTAGAATGTCTACGTCTTGTAAACTTTAAATGCTTGTAAATGAGGTAGAAGGGTATTTTTGTTTTTGCAAAATTTGTCTATTATAATTAGTCATGTAATTGATATGTCGATGGCAGTATGATTTTATTTCAAGTTGCAGTATTGTATTCAAACTTGATTGGGAATGTGAATGTGGTCTCTATGTTTCTTCTTAGAATGTTCATGTTGTAACTATTTTACTTGTATAATTAATTGTGTGCGAGTGTGCGTGTGCGCATGCATGTGTGTGTGTATGTGTGTGTGTGTGTGTGTGTGTGTGTGTGTGTGTGTGTGTGTGTGTGTGTGTGTGTGTGTGTGTGTGTGTGTGTGTGTGTGTGTGTGTGTGTGTGTGTGTGTGAGTAAGGAAGTAAGAGAACGTTGTGTGTAAGCATCGTGCTTATTTTACTTTCTAATGATTAATTATTTGTTTGCCTTTAATGTTCTTGTTATCAATGTAAAGCGCACTGAGCTCATGTGAGAAAGAGCGCTATATAAATTCCCATTATTATTATTATTATTACATCTCTCATTCTCAGAGTCCGCCTCTTTCAGTTTCATGACAATGACCCTATGCTGATCCTAACCCTATCTCTTTTACCGAGAACGGCACAACGCTGCTTCTCAATAAACATGCTCAATGCCAACATTAATTTTTGGTGAGGGGGGAAGATTTCGAAAGAATAACTTAGCTCAGGGTCAAGTTTCTCTAGAAGACGGTCGCCGCGTGAATAACTGTTACGCCAAAAGGGGTCTAAGAAACACCAATAACCGCGAATGACGTTAGCTAAGTAAAGATAGCTCTAATAGCTTACTCTTCACTGTTAGAGAGAGAAAAGAGCTGCTACGAAAAGGGAGATAAATCATACTTCTCTGGCAGGTTGTACAAAGATTTCGATTAAATGTAAGTCTATTTGTGTGCTGCAAATTAGGTTTGCGCTATATTATACCATCTAGCATATAGAAAAATTAAGAAAGAGCACTAAACAAGACTTGTGTTCGTTTAATTTGCTAAAATCATCCCATACATTTTCGCTGTAGAGTGAAGAATAATTGTCTGTATCAACGTTTTGACTTTGTCTTCCATTTTGGTAAACAAAAAAAGTGATGTTCTCGCGGGAACTATAATAACCGGAAGTAAAAAGAAAAGTTGTTTATTTCCCATGATGCAGCTACTCGTTCGCCGTTAGCTATTACAAAAGTGGCCACAAAACGTTTTGGAAATTTGAGCTAACGCTACGTAACGTTATCCCTTGTGAAACTACCCCTAGGGTTGATTCCACCAAGAGTTGTTGAAGACACAGCGGGAGACAAGGGCTACAACGCACACAGACGGTAATTACCTAATGGGTCAGGTATCGACGTGGATCGAGGGAAAGGGAAAGTATCTGATCCAATCACGTTGGTTGCAGCCCTGAACACCAACACATCAATCAGTAAGCAGGTTCCTGGCACGGCACATTATGTGGCACGAATTGCATCAGTGGCTGCTAGCTGCTCTTGAAACTTATAAAGAGGGTACTTGCGCTAAAATAAATGTGCTTTTGTATTGTTTCCCTTTTTTTTTTAACCTACATGTATGATTTAATCACCCACACATAGATAAAAACAACAACAAATAAGAGTATGGTACCTATATTTATGATTTAATCATACATACATACATACATACATACATACATACATACATACATACATACATACATACATACATACATACATACATACATACATACATACATACATACATACATACATACATACATACATACATAGATGAAACCCCCAAAAAAACAAAACAGTATGGTACCTACATTTATGATTTAATCATACATACATACATACATACATACATACATACATACATACATACATACATACATACATAGATGAAAAAACCCAAAAACCATAACAGTATGGTACCTACATTTATGATTTAATCATACATACATACATAGATGAAAAAACCCAAAAACCATAACAGTATGGTACCTACATTTATGATTTAATCATACATACATACATACATACATACATACATACATACATACATACATACATAGATGAAAAAACCCAAAAACCATAACAGTATGGTACCTACACATTTGATTTGATTTAATCACATACATACATACATACATACATACATACATACATACATACATACATAGATGAAAAAACCCAAAAACCATAACAGTATGGTACCTACATTTATGATTTAATCATACATACATACATAGATGAAAAAACCCAAAAACCATAACAGTATGGTACTTACATTTATGATTTAATCATACATACATACATACATACATACATAGATGAAAAAACCCAAAAACCATAACAGTATGGTACCTACATTTATGATTTATTCACACACAAAACACCCACAATAACAGTATGGTACGTACATTTATCATTTAATGAGACATACATGGATACAAAAACCAACAACACAATAACAGTATGGCACCTACATTTATGATTTAATCACACACACATAGATTAAAAAAACCACCACAATAACAGTATGGCACCTACATTTATGATTTAATCACACACACAGATATGGTACCTACATTTATGATTTAATCATCTACACATAGATAGAAAAAACACAATAACAGCATGGTACCTACATTTATGATTTAATCATCTACACATAGATAAAAAAAACACAATAACAGTAGGGTACCTACATTTATGATTTAATCATCCACACATAGATAGAAAAAACACAATAACAGTAGGGTACCTACATTTATTATTTAATCATCCACACATAGATAGAAAAAACACAATAACAGTAGGGTACCTACATTTATGATTTAATCATCCACACATAGATAGAAAAAACACAATAACAGTAGGGTACGTACATTTATGATGCAATCAACCACACATAGATAGACAAAACACAATAACAGTAGGGTACGTACATTTATGATGTAATCACACATGCATCGTTTTCTTAGTTTATGAACCGTTTGAATGAAGAAGGCAATATTAGGGGATCTTCACAGTTGTTGTCATTATGGGGGCATGGTCAGCAAAATCATATAACGCGTCAACTTTGCTGTACTCAGCGTTACCAGTACTTGGCGTTACCGTTACTAGGCGTTACCGGTACTCGGCGTTGCGCTAGTGATACATTAAGTGAGCAGTAAAGTACAATCCATGACGTAAAATACTCATTTCATTAGTTTTCAAAGTGAGATGATAGGTATATAAAACGTTGAACACTTATTGGCAAATGTATATAATAAATGCATAATAGTGTACACGCGCAAGGAAGTGCATGCTTTTTTTCTTCTTTTTCTGTTTTTCTTTTTTTAATTTCAGAGGTATACTTTCAAATGTGTTCCATAATTATATAGTTGAAAACTGCATTCGCAATCGCACGCTGTAGTACGACAATCATTCCACACTCACGCTAAGTCATGAAGAAACCACAGACACTTCATCACCCTCGTAAAACATTAACTTGATTATATAAAAAAACAAGTCCAGAATTATAAATCAGAAAAAAAAACCTTGCAGTATGGAAATAGGTCAACCAGTAACGGAATAAAAAACATTTTGAATTTTTTTTTTTAAACGTTGAACAATATGAGGCGTTTGTAGCTGCAATAGAAAAGAGAAAATGTAATGAAGTGAAAAAGGGCTTACATGTTTAGTGTGGCAGAAGCAAGAACAAAATTCAGTGTAAACCTTCCTTCGTTTTCGATTTAATTAAATGAAACCCATGTTTCAAATGAGCATGTTCAACTAACTCAGAATGTATGCTAGATAAAATAAAGTTAAAAAAATCGCAGGAAAGATTACTTTAACCAATCAATCCTATGTTGTGGATTTCCCCCCCCAAGAGAACGCGTTTAAACATGTTTGTGTGTGTGTGTGTTTGTGTGTGTGTGTGTGTGTGTGTGTGTGTGTGTGTGTGTGTGTGTGCTTGTGTGTGTGTGTGCGTGCGCGTGTGCGTGTGTGTGTGTGTGTGTGTGTGTGTGCGTGTGCGTGTGTGCGTGCGTGCGTGCGTGCGTGGGCGTGAATGTGTGTGTTAGCATTGTTGCCTGCGCGCGCGTGTGTGTGTGTGTTTGTTTGTTTGTGTGTGTGTGTGCGTGCATGCATGTGTGTGTGTGTGCATGTATGTGTGTGTGTGTGCATGTGTGTGTGTGTGTGCGTGTGCGTGTGCGTGTGCGTGTGCGTGTGCGCGCGTGTGCGCGCGTGTGCGCGCGTGAGTGAGTGTGTGTGTGTCTGTGTGTGAACTTTGTTGCCCCACTATTTTCATGTATGTGGCTTTATAAATACACCTCGTGACACACATGTGCTTCCATCCGCGTGGTACATACATTCAAAAGACCGAATTCAACCATACAATGACCACCATACATCAGTGGCTCACATACGTTTTGTTCCCAACTATGTAAGTTTATATTGCAAAGCTTCTGTAACCATACGACCCAGCTCAACACACCACTAAACGTTATGAATGGTTGCTGATGGCGCTCTCCCATTGATGACCGATTTTGGTGGGGGGGATAATTTGTTTTTCAGAGGTAAAGAACACATACCTCTACCACCCGTACCCTTCTTCCAGTTCACATAAGTTCGCCCTTACGACGGACTAGGTCCTTGAGTACCCATGGCAACATTGGACCCAACATCCGATCTTTGCAAATCACTGACACGAGTTGGTTGACACGGACAGGCTCAGCAGGAGTCTGATTGACACAGGCCACTAGGGCAGAATGATAATAAAATCCATACAGATGTAATCACCGTAATGGAACGAACATCCATTGATTGAAGGAGAGAGGGAGGGAGGGAGGGAGGGAAAGACCATGTGGATTCTAGCAACGCATGTGACTATTTATTTACTTCAAAGGGGAAGACGGGGTAAAAAGCGCATGGGCGGGTAAGAAGCCCACCCCAATTATCTCATGAAATAAAGAAAATTTCAGTCAATTTTGCCCATGTGACGAATGCTAGACATTAAGGCTCGTCTCATTGGCAAAATGAGACTGAAATTTGCTTAATTTCATGAGATAATTGGGGTGGGCTTCTTACCCGCCCATGCGCTTTTTACCCCGTCTTCCCCTACTTGGTGAACAACAAAAAGGGCAAAGGCTGCTGGTTATCTTTGCAAATAAAGTAGATTTGTTTACATAGACGTAAGCAAAAGATTGATCTTTGCTAGTCATTAAAGACATATTTAGTTGCGAGAATGCTATTGCCCTGTGCATTGAACGTCATTGTGGTAGCAGTTTGTCTTTGGGTAAGGAGGTTTGACAAACAGAACGAGGACAAATAAAACGAAAGGAACGAATGAAAAATGGTGTTTTACGTCCTCTCGGTCTGGAACAGACACATATGGGACATTTGTAGATACAAAGATGGTGGGAACAATACTGGGGAGGCTATGCCCGGAGGCAGTGCAACACCAGTAAAGTCCCGATTTTTTTAACAATACAGATAGGTGTAGCAGCAACCACGCCTCTGTTAAACCTCATCGGCTATGGTACCGCCACAATTGAGTTGTTAAAAGCGAAAGGCAAAATACAACAACTTGATTATCAATGGCTACTACATAATTATGTGGGTCATTATCAGTTATTTGACAATTTCAAAGGACGAAAATAGGAAAGAAACAGAAGTCTGGATCGCTAAAACAATATGATATATTTCTATTAATGTTACCATCTATTCTAACTAAATACTTACCAACACTCAAACAATAGCAAAGACTACTTCAGTTTGTAAACCAAATACCCTAGCAACATAAAAACAAAAAGGGCAAAGGACTATAACTCTCCCTTTCCGGAAGTAGGTATGATCACCCTTTACTTCCGGTCACGCGGTTCCTTTGCCTTAGGAGTTCACTTTTCCATTGTCCATGTGGAATGATATTTCGTCTTTGGAAACCTCCATATGCCTTTCTCCAATTTTAGACTTGGTTCACCTTGGTCGGTTTGTTCCATACTAGTTTAGTTTGAATATTATTTCGTTCTTTGGTTTCTTTGTTTTGTGTCATTTTCTTTGCAAACATATGAATTCGATGGGAAATTGGAGCGTACGTTTGTAGCTAATTATAACCCCCAAAACCCCCAGCTTTTTGTTACCCATTAAAGTGAGTACATTAAACCTTAAAACCCACAATAGACCAAACAAATGACAAAGTATGCCTATACATTGAATTAACAATAATATATCTCCTTGGAAATATTGAAGAGAAGATAGGTCTGTCCTTCACTTAGTATCGGACACAAGCAAAAAGTACAGTTATATGCTGATTTAATTAAAAAAAATTAAACACGACAGATAAAATTAAGACATTGTTTTGTAGTAAGAGAGTAAAGTAATGTGAAGTGATGGTTTCTGTGTTATGCATTTTATGTAGTAAGAGAGTCAAGTAATGTGAAGTGATGATTTATATGTTATGTGTTTTTGTAGTAAGAGAGTCAAGTAATGTGAAATGACGATTTATGTGTTATGCAAATTGTTTGGTAGTAAGAGGGTAAAGTAATGTGAAGTGATGATTTATGTGTTATGCAACTGTTTTGTAGTAAGAGAGTAAAGTAATGTGAAGTGATGATTTACGTGTTATGTAAGAGAGAAGTAGTGAGAGAGTAAAGTAATGTGAAGTGATGATTTACATGTTATGCATTTGTTTGGTAGTGAGAGAGTAAAGTAATGCGAAGTGATGATTGCTGTGTTATGTATGTTTTGTAGTGAGAGAGTAAAGTAATGTGAAGTGATGATTTATGTTACGCAATTTTTTGTAGTAAGAGAGTAAAGTAATGTGAAGTGATGATTTATGTGTTATGCATTTTTTTTTGTAATAAGAGAGTAAAGTAACGTGAAGTGATGATTTCTGTGTTATGTATTTTTTGTAGTAAGAGAGTAAAGTAACGTGAAGTGATGATTTCTGTGTTATGTATTTTTTGTAGTAAGAGGGTAAAGTAACGTGAAGTGATGATTTCTGTGTTATGTATTTTTTGTAGTAAGAGAGTAAAGTAATGTGAAGTGATGATTTCTGTGTTATGTATTTTTTGTAGTAAGAGAGTAAAGTAATGTGAAGTGATGATTTCTGTGTTATGTATTTTTTTTTTGTAATGAGAGAGTAAAGTAACGTGAAGTGATGTTTCTGTGTTATGTATTTTTTGTAGTAAGAGTAAAGTAATGTGAAGTGATGATTTCTGTGTTATGTATTTTTTGTAGTAAGAGAGTAAAGTAATGTGAAGTGATGATTTCTGTGTTATGTATTTTTTGTAGTGAGAGAGTAAAGTAATGTGAAGTGATGATTTCTGTGTTATGTATTTTTTGTAGTGAGAGAGTAAAGTAATGTGAAGTGATGATTTCTGTGTTATGTATTTTTTGTAGTGAGAGAGTAAAGTAATGTGAAGTGATGATTTACTGTGTTATGTATTTTTTGTAGTGAGAGAGTAAAGTAATGTGAAGTGATGATTTATTGTTATGCATTTTTTGTAGTAAGAGAGTAAAGTAATGTGAAGTGATGATTTATGTGTTATGTATTTTTTGTAGTAAGAGAGTAAAGTAATGTGAAGTGATGATTTCTGTGTTATGTATTTTTTGTAGTAAGAGGGTAAAGTAATGTGAAGTGATGATTTACGTGTTATGCATTTTTTGTAGCAAGAGAGTCAAGTAATGTGAAGTGATGATTGCTGTGTTATGCAATGCTTTGTAGTAAGAGAGTAAAGTAATGTGTAGTGATGATTTCTGTGTTATGTCTTTTTTGTAGTAAGAGAGTAAAATAATGTGAAGTGATGATTGCTGTGTTATGCATTGTTTTGTAGTAAGAAGGTAAAGTAATGTGTAGTGATGATTTCTGTGTTATGCATTTTTTGTAGTAAAAGAGTAAAGTAACGTGAAGTGAGATTTCTGTGTAATGTATTTTTTTTTGTAATAAGAGAGTAAAGTAATATGAAGTGATGATTTCCGTGTTATGTAAGATAATTAAGTAACGCAAAGTGATGATTTCTGTGTTATGCATTTTTTTGGTATTAAGAAAGTAAAGTAACGGGAAGTGAAAAAACAAAATCAAAAAAATTGTCTGTTGCATATAGCAACCCTCATAACACACGCAAGAACAGGATAGTACGTTCGTGCAATAATTGGCAAATCAAAACTTAATGCCTTACAAAAACATAGGAAACAGCTAGCTGAGTTCTGATCGATCGATCGTTCTCAAAGGAGTGCCAATTTCACTAACATTGGAGGAGCATCAAAGATGTACGCCATCATCAAAGCCGCGATGCCCGTGCTCATAGTGACACAGACAAACAACCCCCAAAGATCAATGGCTTCGGACAGAGATGGGCCAGACTGGGGATTGGCATAGACAATCAATAGGGCAAAGCCATACTGTAGGTACAGCGCAATCATCCAATGCACCTACAATGGCAAACAAGACGGAGTTACACAATATGTTTATCGCCAACAATTATTGTTTGTAGATACTTTCGTGCAGGCCTACATACACTCAACTATCAAACCTTTGAAAACTCGGTACTTAAATAATGTGTTGTTTCTTTATTATCTTGTACGCGAATTACCCTTTCTTTCCTTCTTTCCTTCTTTCTTTCCTTCTTTCTTTCCTTCTTTCTTTCTTTCTTTCTTTTCTGTCTGCTTGTGTTTCTTTCTGTTCTCCTTGTACCTTTGTCTCTTTCGCGCGTTATGTTGTTTGGCTTAAACGACTTTTATTAGATCCACAGCGCATGAACAGACACAGATGTAGATATCAACCTCATCAGCAACAACAAGCTAGAAGCTTATATTGTGCTCTCTTTACAGTTGAACACGTTGTTGACGACTGTTAGCACATAGGGGAAGACGGGGTAAAACGCCCATGGGCGGGTAAGAAGCCCATGCCAATTATCTCATGAAATAAAGAATATTTCAGTTACATTTGCCTATGAGACGAATGCTAAACATTAACTCTCGTCTCATGGGCAAAATGTGACTGAAATTTGCTTCATTTCATGAGATAATTGGCATGGGCTTCTTACCCGCCCATGGGCTTTTTACCCTGTCTTCCCCTATACATGAAATAGAAAACACTGAAATTTGCTGATGTAGTCAAATGAATTTAAATGAAAAATAACGTAAGAAGCTGGAGAAAAAACGAAAGAAAGCCCCCCCCAAAACATTTTAAGCAAAGCAACCAATGTTAAGAAGCATAACGAAAACATAACTCTTAAGACACCATTGTAGAGGCAAAACTTACATTAATGATAGAAAGAATAAACAACCAATCAACCGTCGTGTTGTTTGATATTCATGTTCTGGCCTTGCCAGTCTATGGACTATTTTGTTCTTCACCCTCTGTTATGACAACGTAGTCTTTTTTTCTACAAAATGAAAAATACATGGCTGTTTTATATTGCGATTTTATCAGCAAAAACAACTATGAACTGACCTTCAGCAACTTATATACAATGCCGATTGATTAGGTTTACTCATGTCATATAAACTTTTCAAGAGTGCTTTAAAATACACCAAACAAAAGTACAAAACTGAAACATCAAAACTTAAACTCGAGTTATTCCAAGCTGTATTTAACGACAAATGTGAGTTGGTCTACATCGAGTTCAAATTAAAGTAAATTAACTATAAAAAAAAAACCACACACACCCAAAACGTAAGCAAGCCTAACTCAAACGATCTCAAACAAAATAACTAATTCATTAACTCAAACCAAGCCAATTTTATACGAAACCAAATCAGTCTCAATCAAAGCCGAACTAAAGAAATTCAATCAGACATCAAACGAACTCAAGTAAACCTTACCCACTATAATCCAAATCAAACCCACATCAAGCATAGCCTTACTAAGAAGCCAAAGAATATAACAAATATACCCAACATTACACCTAAACCGAGAAAATCATTCCCAAAATTAATTGACGAATGGGAATCAAACTTCGGTAAAGGTCAAGATGTGCCACCCCCCCCCCCTATCTCGGTTAATTGTATTTTTCCGTTATTGCCTTTCTTACCATACATAAAGCTGTATTTTAGGAACATTTTTAGCTAATAACCTAACCCTAACCCTAGCCCTAACCCTAGCCCTAACCCTAACCCTACCCCCCACCGTATAAGACGGAAAAACGCAACGAACCACAACTGTGACAAATCGCGGTGTACTGCAGTACATAGTGGGGGGTAGGGTTAGGTTTAGGGGTAGGGTTAGGGTTAGGGTTAGTATTCCAAAAAGGTAATTAGCTACAAATGTTCCTAAAATACAGCTTTATGTATGGTAAGAAAGGCAAAAACGGAAAAATACAATTAACCGAGAAATGCATGGGGGGTGGCACATCTTTACCTTTACCCAAACTTCTACCAACGTTAATCTCTCTCTCTCTTCATTTGTTTCTGTTTTTTGTTTCTTCTTCTTCTTCTTCTTCTTCTTCTTCTTCTTCTCTCTCCATTCTGAGCAACAACGAGCATTGTGTTCAGAAAGCCATCGTTCAGTGCGAATCCTGAATGAAAGAGTAGCCTGCATGCAACCTGCGCCCAATACCCAAACCATCCACCAGCTAATTATCAGGTTGGACAAATTACGATGGCGGTGCCTCTTTGAAGTGGTCTCTGGTGACCATGCCCTGGACAGCTCCAGCCAACTAGCCTCGCTCCCTCTCTTAAATGTGACGCGGCCACTGTTTGATTTGGTAAGAGCGAATTAGCACCAGGATGGAGGGATGGATGGAGGGGTTGGTCATCTTCAGCTACTGTGTTGGTGAG
>CM065680.1:73249172-73259172 GCA_017654935.2 Phymorhynchus buccinoides
CCAAAATGCTATACCGGATAAAAGAAATAATACAAAAGAAACAATATAGAGATCGATAAAAACATCGGAGAAACACAATGTCCTTCTCTGTGTCCATCTTCCACAAAATGCTATACAGGGTATGAATATTTTCAAAAACGTCTTGTCAAGTCAAGTCAAGTCAAAATGATCTTTATTGAGGATACAAGGAATAAGCATTAGAGCTTTTTTACATCCTGTCCAAAAGAAGGGTAATGAAAATAGAAATAGAATTGAAATCAATTGCCTATCGTGTTTTCTTTTAGAGATTTAATTGTTTTTTTTAATATTTTTGGCTGTGTGACTATGTGTATATCGTCATGTACTTGTACTCATTTGCATGCATGCCCATACTTATGTGTTTGTGCTTATGTATGTGATTTAAAAGATGCTGCATGTATTGTGTTATGCCTATGTCTCTGTTCTTGTATATTTGTGTGGTTGGACAATACAAACAATGCATAAAATGTGTTTAGAATTTGTGGTTTAAAAAAAGAAAAGAAATAGGGATTTTACTGAAAGAACATTATACCCTTTCAACGCCAGCCATTTTCATCTAAAAATGTCCATTAAGCTTACCTGGGTAGAGAAAAGATTTTGTCTGCAATATTGGGGATTCCTCTGTGACATGCATAAAATAGGGCCTATCCTTACCTCCCATAAGTACGAACATAAGGTCACTGGATACCAGACCCTCATTTGATGCCTTTCAGTGACATGGGTGTTAAATCATTGTGGTGCCAAGAGGCGACAGTGGCGATGAAAGGGTACAAAACTCAATCTATCCAACTGAATGCCATACTAGAACTCGTTTATAATGTCAAACGTAGTCCAAGGCATGTCCATGTTTTACATTTCTCATTACTGCTTGTCTTGTTTTTGCTTTGTTTGTTTGCTTGTTTGTTTGTTTGTTTGTTGTTGTTGGGTTTTTATTTTTATTTTGTATACAAGACAGACCTCTGACTGCGACGCGCTCTCCAGGTGGGAGCAACCCGAATGTCACAGAGACGCCTCTGTGACTATAAAGTACCAAATACCAAAAATACCAAAATACCAAATGAACACCATAAGACTAATACTGAAGTTGTTAAGGTTTGTGTATCCGTTGACGTTATTAGGTATTTTGGCATTCGTAAAAGCTACAACAATTAGATACAAATATTTTTTATAGATCCCCAAATAGCAATATGTGCCTTTTCGATAGCGTTGGTAAAACTCTGTTTAGTGACATAACAAATATCAGCTAAAACAGATAATAATTTATATACAAGTGACATTCTAAGCTCGCTCTAAAACGGAACATTTGTCTTTCGGTGATAATACAAAGATCGTGAAACTTATTTTGTGACTTTTCTTTAACCATGTGCAAAGTGCATTCTAAAAATGGAGATCAAAGGACTACAGGTCGATTTCTAAAAGACAAAAAAGGTTAAAATATGGGGGGGGTGGGGGGGTGGGGGTGGGGTGGGGGGGGGTGGGGGGGGGGGGTCGTGTTTCTTTTACTCTTCTGTGTTTGCCCTCTTTTTGTTTTTGTTTTTAAGCAGGATATCTTTGTGGTTTTTAAAAAAGGGTAGAAACTTTAGTAGCAATTTACACGCACTAAGCTACGCATGCCTTTATACGATAAGCTAATGTCATTGTATTATTATTAGGTACTTTATAGTCACAGAGGCGCCTTTGTGAAATTCGGGTTGCTCCCACCTGGAGAGCGTGTCGCTTCCAGAGGCGCGCCACCCAATTGGTGTTTTTTTGCATGCGATGTTTGCCACTGATGAGGGGGGGGGGGAGGGGGGGTAAATTTTGACCAAATGACAACTTTTTCGTTGCCACAGGGTTTAACGTATGCTAAGTGCATGGGCACACGGGACCTCGGTTTATCGTCTCATCCGAAAGACTCCACGTTCAGACCGTTAAGGCCTAGTGCAGAATGAGAGGGGGAAAAAAACCCTGTACCCAGGTTCGAACTCGGGTTTACTTGACACGAAGCGAACGCGATACCACTGTGCCACTCTACACCAATATTGCTTCATTATTGTTAAATGGTTGTAATGGTTATATAATATATATTTTTTAAAGCCACTCAAGTACAATGCTTTCTTCGTTGTTCGCTTCATCATCAGAGTGAACACTCGACTCTCATTCTTCATCACAAACAACAACAACAGGTATCGCAACCAAGAAAGCGAATGTAAGAAAGCAGCATTCGAAAAACATTTTTGAAACAAAACAGACATTGAATCCAAAAACCAAAAGAAAAGAACAAAGAAAATGTCATATTATTTGCTGAAGAAGCACACTTCTGATATTCCAGAAAACAAGATGATTCCAGCCCCACCCAGATCGTTAACGGCATTGTTCGGTCACGAAGTTGCCATCCGCACAAATATCATTCCTTTCTCGTCTATGTTTTGCTTCTTTTTGTTCTCTCTCTCTCCCTTACTGTCTTCTTTCTTAGAACATAGATACAAAAAACTGAAGTAGGGTGGATGGAGAGAAGTGGTGGGTGTGGGTGTGGGGTAGGGGTAGGGGGGGGGGGTGGGGGCTTCTAATGACAGCTCTGACGAGCCGATAGAGGAGCATCGGTGACAATGCCGGGCCGCCAAATGTCAGAGATCTTTGATTGGTACGACAACAGAGCTTACTTTGCTGCATAATGACAAGTTTTTGTATTTTTTACCTTTACTTTCGTAGACATTTTTAGTCCCCGAGCCGAAGGTTCGGGGAGCTATTGTTTTTGTCTGGTCCGTCCGTCCGTCCGGCATGCCGTGCCTCCGTCCGTCCGGCTATTCGTCCGTTTTTCTCAAAAACTATTCAGTCTATCATCATCAAATTTGGTATACTAGTTTGCCAAGATGCAAGCTATCCACTGATGTATTTAGTTTTACATTAAGGTCAAGGTCGCGCCAGTTACGGGGTTCAAACCCCAAAACACATAATCGCTAATATCTCGCGATGGTTTGCATGTATTCCAATGCAGTTGTCATGAATTTTTCTGTGCGCTCGTGTGCGCATGATCGCGCGCGCTCAAATCACGGGTCCGAACCCCAAGCTATATATATATAAACTATTCAGTTACGTGCTGTTTTGATGCGTTTTTATGTAGTTACGTGCTGTTTTGATGCGTTTTTATGTATGTGTACAGCCGACACATTCCGATTTCGGAGTACCTCGGCGATGCTGCGAGGGGACTTTGCAGCCGCTCGGCGTTGCACTTGTTAGCTTTACTTTCGTAGACATTTATTTCTTTTCTTCTTTTTTTCCAATTAATTCTAAAGAAACATTTTTTGCGTCATTATCTAATTATCCTTGTTTGTGTGAATGCATAGTGTTTTTCTTTAATCTTTAGTTTAATTCTCTTTTTATCATTTTCATTCATTTTCTTTCCTTTTTTAATTCAGGTATCTGACATTTTAGTTTATATTCCTCCTCCTCCTCCTCCTTTTCCTCCTCCTCCTCCTCCTTTTCCTCCTCCTCCTCCTCCTCCTCCTCCTCCTCCTCCTCCTCCTCCTCCTCCTCAATATCATGATTGTCGACGTTGCTATCCTTGTCGTCGTCGTCGTCGTCGTCGTCGTCGTCGTCGTCGTCATTATCAAGATATATTTTGCTTTTTGTTTCGTTCTTTTTGCTGCATTTATTCTTGAAGCACTTCTCTCCCTCTGTCACTCTCTGTCTGTCTCTATGCCTCTGTCTGTCTCTATGTGTCTGTCTCTGTCTGTCTGTCTGTCTGTCTTTCTCTCTATCTCTTTCTCTCTCTCTCTCTCTCTCTCTCTCTCTCTCTCTCTCTCTCTCTCTCTCTCTCTCTCTCTCTCTCTCTCTCTCTCCTCTCTTTGTTTTTCTTTCTTTGTCTGGTTTAAGCATTTTATTGTCTGGAAACAAAGATCATACAATACAGGCAACTGAAGCAGCACCACACAGAGCTTATAGTGTGCTCATGTGGTGCGCTCGCTCTCTCTTCTCTCTCTCTCTCTCTCTCTCTCTCTCTCTCTCTCTCTCTCTCTCTCTCTCTCTCTCTCTCCTCTCTCTCGCTCTCTCTCTCTCTCTCCCTCCCCTCCCTCTCTCTCTCTTCTCTCTCTCTCTCTCATGGTGTACTCTCTCTATGTCTGCATCTCTCTCTCTCTCTCTCTCTCTCTCTCTCTCTCTCTCTCTCTCTCTCTCTCTCTCCCTCTCTCTCTCTCTCTCCTCTCTCTCCTCTCTCTCTCTCTCTCTCTCTCTCTCTCTCTCCTCTCTCTCTCTCTCCTCTCTCTCCTCTCCCTCTCTCTCTCTCTCTCTCTCTCTCTCTCTCTCTCTCTCTCTCTCTCATCTCTCTCTCTCTCTCTCTCTCTCTCTCTCTCTCTCTCTCTCTCTCTCTCTCTCTCTCTCTCTCTCTCTCTCTCTCAAATTTCTTATTCCAACGTTGGCAATTACCAACAGGCTACTCCGACAGGTATGCATAATGATGTGCTATTCCTTAGAAGCCAGAAGACGTGTAGCAGGAAGGGCACTAGACGTATGCCCCTGCTTGTAATCAATAATATACTGGGGCGTAGTGTGAGGAGAGTGGATTTCGGAGCTTTGGGGGTAACGGATAGATGACTGCAAATGCAAACCATGCAACAGCCTAGACATTTCACAAGACACTTTCATATAGAGTAGAGACACAGGTCTATGAGACAGACCAGGAACCACTCGGTGACTAGAGTTGAGAACCGGTTAAAAAATCCGAACCGGTTTTTAAACCGGTTTTCCTTATTCGAACCGGTTTTGTCGAACCGGTTTTTTTCACCAGTACTCGCATCACTAGTTTCACCTATGCAAACGCATATTTATTTGTCAGAATATTCACACACGCGCGCACGAACGCGCGCACATACACACACACACAATATAGAAACTTATGACATACACACACTCAACTTAACACTCGGTCAAAGTCAAAGCCATACACCACCACAAACTAGAAACAGCTAGTCTTGGTTTACAAACACCCAATCTGCGCTGAGAATCAGTGTTATTCTTCGAAAAGAATGCGTTATTCTAAGAAAAACTTACTTTCAGTTTGCAGTTAAAAACCGGTTCACATCAACTCGAACCGGTTTTTCGAACCGCGAAAGCGTAGCACCGGTTTTTCGGTTCAAACCGGTGTTTTTCCCCACCTCTATGACGGTGACACTCGGTGTAATACTATTCATTGTATCCCTACGTATTTATCAAGTAAAATGGATAAACAGTTAAAGTATATTTTGACTAAACTCAGATTTGGAATTTCTGATCTCTTTACTCATTATTATAGATACAGGAAGCATAATGATCGTGATCTTCTATGTCCACTGTGCACCACTAATGTTGATAACGAAGTACATTCTGTGCTCTGTTGCCCTATTTTAAATTATCTTAGAGAACGATTCATTCCTTCCAAGTATTATCGGTATCCGTCAATGTTTAGACTTACAATGCTCTTATCATCAACTAATGAATCTATAGTGTTAAGCGATTTGCCCTATTCTTATACAAGGCTTTTAATATGCGTAGCATAATGAGCAGTTGAATGTGTTGATTATGTGTTTATATGTATGCTTATGTATATAATCTATGTTTATACTATATCTATATATATATTGTTATTTCCTACAATGTGTTTGTTCATTGTAGCCCCATCATATGGGGTTTGGCCTTTTGATTACAAAATCCGTATCCGTATCCGTATCTCTCATAGAGTAGATACACAGGTCTGTGAGACAGAAGCCAATAGGAACCACTCGGTGAAATAAACGTTCAAACTAAATCTAGAACTGCTCCGTGATCAAGTAAATACATTATTTCCATAAAACCTGTATTAAAATAATATTCTCTGCAGCAGGGAGGTGGGAGAGTGGTGGTGGTGGTGGGGGAAGGGGGCAGGGTGCAGGGGGGGGGGGGATTTGCGAAGTTTCCCAGAGCAACATATTAATATGCTGGACGCTGTAATCACTACGTTGGCGACATTCGACAGGAGAATTATACATGCATTCTGTCAAAATTGTGCGACTTGAGCGATGAAAAGATATAGAAGAATGACATTCTGAGTTTACACTTCATAAACTATCTGCAACGTGCTACAGCTTTAGAGATCGGTTGGCCTTAACGGACCATCCTTTGCTCCAATGCCAATAAATTATCCCAAATGTATCTTTCTTTGGCAAGACATTCTCCATAATAAGCAAACTTCAGCCCATGATTCCGGAATATCAGCCCCCCCCCCCCCCCCCCCACCCCCCTCTCCGTTCAATCTGCAGCACAGCACACGAATTCCCCGCATTCTGACTGCTTTTAGTTTTCACAGAGAGCTATTTGTGTCCAGTTATTTCCTTTCACACAGGCAAGTATTCTGTTCAATGAATGTTGTTAGGGATAGGGAAAGACCTTACAAGTGGCACACTACGTAACAAAGGAAGGGATAAAAACTTTGGATTGGTTTATGCTGGTGATGAGTTCTAAAAATAGGCACGAACTACAAGCGGTTGTAACAGGGTGCTGTGGCAGATCATAGTGACATACGACTTATAGTACTGCTGTAGTCTTAGCTATATTATACTCCAGAAGGAAACCGTCTCTACATCACCTAGAAAACGAGATTTTTCATTTTCTTAATCATTTGAGACGGCCAAAAACCTCCACCTGGTATTGGTAGTATGATATTTAAGAAGTATTATAGCACAAATCGCCACTTATATCCTGATCAATACAAAAATATATCCTTTTAAAGACAGAATTTACGTAACATTATATCTTTAAACGGTTATATCTTCATGTTGATCGATCAGAATATAAGTGGCGATTGTTTTTTTACTATAATACTTCTTACATATCATACTACCAATACCAGTTGGAATTTATTAGCCGTCTCAAATGATTAAGAAAATGAACAATCTGGTTTTCTAGGCGATTTAGAGACGGTGTCCTTCTGGAGTCATATATTTTAGACACAATCCAAGAATACCCCCCCCCCCCACACACACACACACACACACACACCAACACCCCTCCCCTCTGCGTTTTACAACTCAATTCGGTTGTCTAGGACAAAATGAAAGGCCAACAAAGGGATCGACTTTGTTGACATTTCGGACATAGTCTAAAGTGCCCTACTTGACTTTCGTCCTATTAGTTATTACGAAAGAAGAGAGAGAGAGAGAGAGAGAGAGAGAGAGAGAGAGAGAGAGAGAGAGAGAGAGAGAGAGAGAGAGAGAGAGAGAGAGAGAGAGAGAGAGTGTGTGTGAGTGAGTGAGTGAGTGAGTGAGTGAGTGAGTGAGTGAGAGAGAGAGAGAGAGACAGAGAGAGAGAGAGAGAGAGAGAGAGAGAGAGAGAGAGAGAGAGAGTCGAAGTCGAAGTCGAAGTCTTCGAAGTCGAGCATTTTAATGAATAGGCCTCACTGCCCGTATCATGTGGGAGGGTGGGGAGGGTGATTACATGAGGCATAATAACATTATTATCAAAACATTCCATCATTGGAAATGTAAACACACACAACCAAGGAAATAATGAATAGACAAACAAACCAACACACACACCAAATAAATGGAAGACTACACACATAAATAAGTAAATAAATAGGGCCCAATAATTAAATAAATAAATAAATAAATTACCCATGTCAGAGACAGAGAGAGAGAGAGGGAGAGGGGGGGAGTGGTTGCGCATACGCGCATGAACGCGTGAACATCAGAGCCATACGTTAAAAAACCGATCCAAAATATACAAATATTTTGCAAACGTTCTAGGTGGTTTTGCTTCTTTTGTTCCCCACATATAGGGGAAGACGGGGTAAAAAGCGCATGGGCGGGTAAGAAGCCCACCCCAATTATCTCATGAAATGAAGCAAATTTCAGTCTCATTTTGCCCATGAGACGAGCGTTAATGTCTAGCATTCGTCTCATGGGCAAATTTGACTGAAATTTTCTTTATTTCATGAGATAATTGGGGTGGGCTTCTTACCCGCCCATGCGCTTTTTACCCCGTCTTCCCCTAATTATTCTGATTGTTACTCGAGCATTCAATGTAAAATTAATCATAAACAGTATTGCTTATTTACCAATACTACAGAGTTACTATCATATTCAATAGTTTATATTTATGGTGAATTGTGCACTAGTTGTGACATATGCATTCTCTCTCTCTCTCTCTGTCTCTCTCTCTCTCTCTCTCTCTCTCTCTCTCTCTCTCTCTCTCTCTCTCTCTCTCTCTCTCTCTCTCTCTCTCTCTCTCTCTCCGGCTCTCTCTCTCTCAGGGCTAGGTGTAAAAAAAAGAATTCATACTTATCTCATTACCCTGTATAAATAAAACCTCTCTCTCTCTCTCTCTCTCTCTCTCTCTCTCTCTCTCTCTCTCTCTCTCTCTCTCTCTCTCTCTCTCTCTCTCAGGGCTAGGTGTAAAAAAGTATTCATACTTATCTCATTACCCTGTATAAATAAAACATCTCTCTCTCTCTCTCTCTCTCTCTCTCTCTCTCTCTCTCTCTCTCTCTCTCTCTCTCTCTCTCTCTCTCTCTCTCTCTCTCTCTCTCTCTCTCTCTCTCTCTCTCTCTCTCTCTCTCTCTCTCTCTCTCTCTCAAGTTAAGTCATGTGTGTGTAATTAGAGTTGTTTGTGTGTAGTTCTTTGGCTTTGTGCCTTCATGATATGAGCTCCTGTGCTTACGTCATTAAACATTTGTCAATTGTCAATTGTCAATTGTCAATTCTCTCTCTCTCTCTCTCTCTCTCTCTCTCTCTCTCTCTCTCTCTCTCTCTCTCTCTCTCTCATTCATTCATCCATTCACTCACTATTTACCAGCCCATTTAAGCTATCTATATCCAGCAGTGTAAGAAAGTAACATAGGAATGCGAATCATAGTCTCTTCTTCTTCTTCTTCTTCTTCTTCTTCTTCTTCTTCTTCTTCTTCTCTTTTCTTCTTCTTCTTCTTCTTCTTCTTCTTCTTCTTCTTCTTCTTCTCTTCTTCTTCTTCTTCTTCTTCTTCTTCTTCTTCTTCTTCTTCTTCTTCTTCTTCTTCTTCTTCTTCTTCTTCTTCTTCTTCTTCTTCTTCTTCTTCTTCTTCTTTCTTCTTCTTCTTCTTCTTCTTCTTCTTCTTCTTCTTCTTCTTCTTCTTCTTCTTCTTCTTCTTCTTCTTCTTTCTTTCTTCTTCTTCTTCTTCTTCTTCTTCTTCTTCTTCTTCTTCTTCTTCTTCTTCTTCTGTTAAAGGCTAACGAACGGTCAACGAACTGACCATTCTGGCCATGCTTGTGTGTTATTACGTCTTGGGAACATTAAATTTGCCACGCATCTTGCGGTTTGGAGAAGGGGGGTGGGGTCTGGATTGAGGGGGCATACGGCGGGAAATATATATAGGGAAAGTGGCGGATGGGGGCATTACGATGGTTTATTGAACACGGATGTTTATTGAGGGTTACTATGCATGCAAAATATGTTGTTGTTTTTTTACACCATGCCCTCGAAGGGATAAGGGAAAGAGTGGGAGGTATGGGGGTTTTGTGATTTGTGGGCATAATGGAGAGAGAGAGAGGGAGGGGGGGGGGATCAACAGATATAGAAGTGGATGCTACAATCGAGGAGCAATCGAAGGAGAAGATAATCTGCTATCCCAACAGACGCTGTCTTAGATAGAAGAAAGAAAAAAAAAGAAGAAAATCGACAGGTTAAGCCATACACGTGTACTCTTCGGTAAATTTGAAATACTACGATTGTGACTCGTCGTGATAGAGACAAGAGATTGGAGATGAGACAATAGGAGAGAAGGGAAGAACGAGAGAGAGAGAGAGAGAGAGAGAGAGAGAGAGAGAGAGAGAGAGAGAGAGAGAGAGAGAGAGAGAGAGAGAGAGAGAGAGAGAGAGAGAGAGAGAGAGAGAGAGAGAGAGAGAGAGAGAGAGAGAGAGAGAGAGAGAGAGAGAGAGATGCAAAGACAAATAGAGAATTATAATAAACTACGCTCTGATTCTAAAGGACTTTTTGTTTATATTAAAACACGATTGAGATG
>CM065680.1:73264172-73289172 GCA_017654935.2 Phymorhynchus buccinoides
ATCTCTGTTCTTGTCTCCTCGATCTCTGTCTCTCAGGCTTTCGTTGTCTTTCTGGTCTGTCTTGTCTCCATAATATATCCCAATATATATGTCTGTATGTCTCTATCTGCCTGTCTGTCTGTCTCTCTGTCACATTTTCTTTCTTTCCCTTTGTCTCTCATTCACTCCCTGTCTCTGTCTAATAGTTTTCCTCAAATCAACTCCCTTCAGAATGTATTCTTCTTCTTCTTCTTCTTCTTCTTCTTCTTCTTCTTCTTCTTCTTCTTCCTTCTTTCTCCGATCGTTCAGACAGTTTCCTGTCAATTATGAGCGCAGGTGCGTCATGCTGCCGTTATGCACCTAACTAAGAAATAGTTAGGCCCAGCAAGTCCGACTTCGGCTGGAGGATGATTTTTTGAAAGTGTTTCGTGGTGAAAAAAAGGCAGGAGAATGGGCCGGTAAGGCAGAAAGATAGTAGTTAGTTAGTTAGTTAGTCTGTTATAGTCCCGTCAACAGCTATGGTTATCTCAGGACTGTCACCACATACAAATCTACCACGCATAGCAAAACACAAATCCAAGAATCTTAACAGAAAGATAGTAGACGACAGTAAGCAAAGGGAAAAGGCAGAGTCAAAGAGAGTGACAGATTAATAGAAGCTACAAGCACAGAACCTCCAGAAGGTGGGGAACTATATATACAAAAGACCCCCCCCCAAAAAAAAAAAAGTATAAATTAATTAAGACTAGTTTATCTTAGGTTTGCGCAATCATTGTGAAACGTAATCAAATTAAACAATCAAGGAAGGGCGTAAAAGGGCCGAGAGGCCCACCTCTAGCCATACTACTACTACTACTACTACTACTACTACTACTACTACTACTACTACTACTACTACTACTACTACTACTACTACTACTACTACTACTACTACTTTGAACTATCTCTTGATACAGGCGAGGTTATGTTTAACGTCTTCTCGACCAAAGTCATATGATATAGATCTGCACTCGTTTAAATATCGGCCTAAACATTTCAGGTGGACACTTTCTCGTTTGTCCATTACTAGACAGCAAGAGCATCCCCCAGTTCATCTCACGTATGGTGTTTATCAACAATAACATATTCCGTCTAACAACTTTTCCAGTAACTCTGATAATTGTGAGGAACACACTCACACACACACGCGCGCAAACGCGCACGCACGCACGCACGCACACAAACGCGCACGCACGCACGCACGCACGCACGCACGCACACACACACACACACACACACACACACACACACACACACACACACACACACACACACACACACACACACACACACACACACACACACACACACACACACACACACACAGAATAGACAATAAAAACTAACAATTTGGGAAAGCTCTGCCTGCGGCCAACCTACCTCGCCCAAACGCAATGAGGCTTTATACTACTCCTTGCCGACACGAAAGGGCGATAATTTTAGGCCCGAACTGCCGATGCCCCCTGGTGGCGAGTCAGGAGCAGATACTTTTCGTGTGGATATACAAGTTCCTGACACGCAAGGGCGATAATCTTAAGTAGGTGGCGTTCGCATCTCAGGTCAAGAGACAGGGGCAGAGAATGGTCGGTGTAAAGCCTCATTACAACCATTCCTTGTCACAATGTCCTCCCTTTAGCGACACACTGACGCACCACGATTAAGTCCCTCGGTTTTTTTCTAGGTGGTTTTGACCCACATACAAATGTCCACAACTTCAAATTGAGGCTGCTCTTTAAAATGATGTTTCGTTTTCAATTTGGGGACATTTGTATGGGAGTCAAACCTGGTCAGAACAAGATTCCTTACCAGCTACACGTATAAGAGGGAAAACACGTGAAACCCGTGATTGTGACACGTCGTGACCTGGTGGGTCTTTAAAATCGGCCAACTATGTAACGCCCCACTTCTAGTTTACCAGAACTTTTTTTTTAATCATCAATGTCAATTTACTCACACAAACATAAATAACTGTTTATCCAAGTTGGCAAGCATAATAAATCCCTCAAACAAGTGTTGTGATAAGATTATTAAATCAAACGCTTGTTTTCATTGCGCAACAAAACGACACACATGCTTTAGAAACTGTAGCCTACGTTAGTTCTAAGGGACTTTAGGCCACATAATGAAATTTGAATTATGACTTTCAAAGCTAACCGACGTTGCTGATTGAGTTTAAGCTCATTTAAGCATACATTGTGTATGTAGGCCTACATTTTGTTTAGGCAAATTCCCAGATCACATGCTTTCCTAAAGGTCTCTGTGCAAGTGAACAAAATTCACAAAATATTTCTATTTTCCCCATGGCAACACAGTGTTAGGCCACTCATAATATGACTTACAACCCACTGTGTTGCCATGGGGAAATATTGATATTTTGTGAATAAGGTCAACGTGTACCGAGACCTGAACCCAAGTACTGTCCCCCCCCCCCCCCTCTTTCCCCCCCTATCCCCCCCCCCCCCCCCCCCCCCCCAACCTTTGTCTTGATTCGTTTTTTAATCTACGTATTTTTACTTCAGCCTTTAAAGACCCACCAGATCACGTGTTAAAATCACGGGTTTCACGGGTTTTCCCTCTTATAGCTGGTAAGAAAATCTTATTTTGACCAGATTTGACCCCCATACAAATGCCCCCAAATTCGAAACGAAACATAATTTTAAAGAGCAGTCAAGGGACTTTATAGACCCACTGACCCACCACGATTAAGTCCCTTGGGTTTTGTTTTTTCTGGGTAGCTGTGCCCCACATGCAAATGCCCCCAACTTCAAATTGAGGCTGTTCTTTAAAACGATGTTTCGTTTTTTCAATTTGGGGGCATTTGCATGGGAGTCAGACCTGGTCAAAACAAGATTTCTTACCCGCTATAAGAGGGGGAAAACACGTGAAGCCCGTGCTTTTGACACGTCGTGATCTGGTGGGTCTTTAAGCCCTTCGCTTGAGTTTCGAGCTAGCTTGGTTTCATTAAGGACCAATCATTGATTACACTACTTTCACCCGGGGTGTTGTTAGTAGAAGCTGTGCATTTTGACACAGCCCGTGTGAAAGAACTGCTAGCAAATTGCCCATACAGGCCCGTGATCAATACAAAAAAGAATCTAATCATAGTGATTTTGACGACCAGAAAGAAGAAAGGAGAGAGTGGATGGGGTGAGTAGGTAAGAGGGGGGGGGGCGGAAAACAGTAATTCACTGTGGTCTAAACCTTAAAAGGGGCACCCTGACGAATTAGTTTTTTTGTAAGAAACACGTCGAGATCACCAGGAAAAACACCCTTTACAGAGATTGCAACTCTCACTTTGCTCTGGTTTTCTATAAATCAAACCGTCAAATCGGCGATTCCTCCTTGGCGGAGGTGCTGGAAGTCAAATTCTTTCATCCGAAGAGAAGGCGTGTGCTGTCTCTTTTGTAATGGCCGGCCTGAGTTTAGACCAAATCGTTTGCACAACATTTTCCCAATACAAGCCTTTCTGGCTCACGTCGTTTTTTTAAAACAAAGTGAGTCTATAGTATCGTACATGTTCGGTTGTGTGTCTGTGTGTTGTGTGTGTGTGTGTTGCGTCCGTGGCCCCGACCTTTAACCTTAACTCAAACCTTAACGTTGTCATTTTCTCTAAACATATAAGGCGTTAGAGGGTTAAAGTTAGCAGGATACTTGATTTTGACGTGAGCCTTCAAGTCACGACGATCAAAGCAGTCAGATACATTGATAAAGAACAAAATAAAGATAATCATTTGTTGCAGAGATTACTGTTGTGCAACCTTTAACCTTGACTCAGTCACACTCTTCAAACTAAAGAAGACTCTCACTCTCCATTGAAACTTTAACGTTGTCGTTTTCTCAAAAAAACATAAGATGTTAGAGGGCTAAAGTTAGCAGGATACTTGATTTTGACGTGAGCCTTCAAGTCATGACGATCAAAGCAGTCAGATACATCGGTAAGGAACAAAAGAAAGACAAGGGCGTCGCCGAGCGGCAGACATGTCCGTCACCAGCAATGCCACGCACTTGCGACACCCCGTAGAGTGTCACATCCTGACACAAAATTGGAAGGGATTATGTCTGCTAGTTCACGAGATACAGCTTGAAGAAGAAACATATAGCGCAAAGAAGGAAATTTCGGTTTTCAAGGTCACACTTCAAGGTCAAGGTCAGCATGGTGATAATTTATGCTCGGATGTTTTCTTCTCTAGGGTATACAGTACCACACACAATCTGAAGCGCTTCTGTCAAGTACCAATGTGGAAAATATGGCTTAAAACCCAATGTGTAGACCCCTACCACTTTCAAGGCCTACGGATCGCCCGGATCGTGACCTTGACCTTGATCGGTATGCCACCATCAGAACGGGCATAAGCCAAAGTACCTTCATGCCAAATTTGAAGACTCTAACACTAACGGTGTGGGAGTTATGGCCCCTGAAAGATTTTCGGTTTTCAAGGTCATACGCCAAGGTCAAGGTCACTACGGCAATAATGATTTTTGCGCGGATGCCTTCCTCTCATGGTGACACACCAGCACACACAATTTGACGTGATTCTGTCAACCCGTTCGAAAGATATCCTTGGGACAGACAGAAGGAGAAAAAAATGACCCTCCGATTTTCAGGCTCCAGCGATCTTTTTGACCTTGACCTTGACCTTGATCGGTATGCCATCATCAGAATGGGCATAAGCCAAACCACCTTCATACCAAGTTTCAACATCCTATGTTGATCGGTGCCCGAGATATGGCTAAAAATAGATTTTCGGTTTTCAAGGTCGTACGTCAAGGTCAAGGTCACGACGGCAAACTGGTTTGCGCCGATCTCTTCCTATTAAGGAGGCACACCTTCACACAAAATGTGACGCGATTCGGTCAAGCGGTTTGGGAGATATCCTTGGGACATACAGAAAAAGAAAAAAAAAAAAAAAAAAATACAAACCAGCCCATCGCAATAGTCCGTCTTGGTGACGGACTAAAAATCATTTGTTGCAGAGATTACTGTTGTGTTGTACCGAGTAGGAGATACTGGAAAGAAGACTCTCCATTAGATATACAAAAACGCTCTTTAAAAAGAAACACAAGACTTCAGGTGTGTACAAATAGGTACATTTTAACGTCGTTAACTTATTTTTTCTGTAACAAATGGATGTACCGAGTGTGTGCGTTGACGGCCCGGTTGTTTAGTTTTATTTGCGCCTTTGAGTAACGGTTGTTCGTGTTCATTCGCACATCATCTCTGTGCATGCAATACTTAGCCTACCGCACTTCCGGCAACAAGGCCTAGGCCTAGAGAATAAGAGATCACGCCTTACCTCATAATCAAGACAACGTACTTAACATTTAGCCCACACTCATTTCAGTCTTGAAAAGAATACATACGGAAAATCCAGGGTTCGTCGATTTCACTATGTTTTTCTGAAAGCTTGGTCAATATGCTTTTCAATTTTACTTGTTTGCCAAAAATAAAAATAGGACTCCACTATGTTACATGCGCATATATAAACATACATATAATTACATTTTAAAGAAAGGGGTAGGGGTAATTTAATGCATAGAAATAATTTTAATTTACACAGTAAAATAAAAATGAATTCTGTTTTCAGATGCACAAGTGTCTACATAACAGTATTCTCTCTATACAGGCATGGGAATTGTCATGGGAATTCCCATGCCTGCTATAGTAATAAAAATCAGACGTGAGCCTTGAAGGCTTTGCCTTTTGTTATTGTATTTAATTGTAATTTTATGCAGTTTATCTAAAGGAGTTTCGCTCACAACAAAGGAAATAGCTCCAATTTGTTTTTACTGCACTACAAAAAAAAAAAAAAAAGCTTCAACCACAATGGGATTAGCCTCCACCCACCCCGTCCAAAATGGCTACTCTCTTCGGCATCTCCGCCAAGGAGGAATCGCCGTTTTGACAGTTTGATTTCTATAAAACCAGAACAAAGTGAGTGTTCCGATCCTTGAAAAAGCTGTCTTTCTGGTGACCTCGACGTGTTTCTTGCAAAAAGTCATCCGTCAGGGTGCACCTTCAGCAAGAAAACGGTCACACCTGAATGCTTAATTAGACAGTGGTCACCCCTCCTTCTGTCGCCTTTCTTGTGTCGGATGCGGTGGTTAAAAGCTTCTCTTATAGGTATTAGGTACTTTATAGTCACAGAGGCGTCTCTGTGAAATTCGGGTTGCTCCCACCTGGAGAGCGCGTCGCAGCCAGAGGCGCGCCACCCAATTGAAAAAAAAAAAATTTGCATGCGATTTTTGTCACTGATGAGGGGGGGGGGGGGGGGGGGGGGGGGGGGGGGGTAACATTTTGACCAAATGACAACTTTTTCGTTGCTACTGGGTTTTAACGTATGCTAAGTGCATGGGCACACGGGACCTCGGTTTATCGTCTCATCCGAAAGACTCCACGTTCAGACCGTTAAGGCCTAGTGCAGAATGAGAGGAAAAAATCCCCTGTACCCAGGTTCGAACTCGGGTTTACTTGACACGAAGCGAACGCGCTACCACTGTGCCACTCTACACGGTTATATCAAACCGTTTACCATCTTGTATTTTGAACAACCGTTTTGATGGAGCTGCTTGCGGTGCTTTGAAGACCCACCAGATCACGTATCA
The DNA here is from genome assembly GCA_017654935.2 of Phymorhynchus buccinoides. Lineage (NCBI taxonomy): Eukaryota > Metazoa > Mollusca > Gastropoda > Neogastropoda > Raphitomidae > Phymorhynchus > Phymorhynchus buccinoides. Next base: position 73,270,794 of record CM065680.1, read on the forward strand.
AAATCACGGGTTTCACGGGTTTTCTCTCTTATAGCTGGTAAGAAATCTTGTTTTGACCAGGTTTGACTCCCATGCAAATGCCCCCAAATTCAAAACGAAACATCATTTAAAGAGTAGCCTCAATTTGAAGTTGGGGGAATTTGTATGTGGGTCACAGCCACTCAGAAAAAAACAACCAAGGGACTTAATCGTAGTGGGTCAGTGGGTCTTTAAAAGCTTCACTCATTTTTGTATAGATCACCTTATACTGTCGGGTATTTTAAACCACAGTTTTGATTAGAGTTACTCGAAGGATTGTTGTTATACTGAAAGCCATGCACATGACGTTCTCTCAAGAACTAAATTATGCACTTGATATTATTTACTTTTTAACGGAGCATTCTAATAAAACAGCTAACATTTGGTATTTCGTTATTATCTATGTTTCTTTTACTGTTTTTCTTCTTCTATGTCTTACCTCTGTCGTTGTGATGCGAGTGCAGCATATGCCAAACATAAATCTAACGTAGCCTCGTGATTAATAATCACTAATTAATAATTATTAAGAAATGTTGTTCATCTGTCTGGGATAAACATTTTCAGCGCCGGTGTCGTATATAATACTGTCGCTCATAAAATTGTGTCGCAACGACAGTATTTCCTGGGAAATACTGCAGCTTATTCGTGAAAAAGTGTCGCTGAGCGACATTATTTTATAAGAAATTGAAGCGCGACAGGATTTCACAAGAAATGTCCATAAAATGGCGTCGCTACCTAAAAATAAAATTGTGTCGCAGCGACAGCATTTCACCGTCGCTGTGAAATATTAACGCTACGACCATACTTCACAGACAATATTAACTGTAGCAGCAACATTTCACATGGAAATGTGTCGCAAGCGACAGTATTTACTGACTACAATATTTCACAGTGTCCTGTCGCAAAAAACTGTCGCAAAATTTGGAGCGACAGTATTTTAAGGCATGAGACAATATTTTATAGGACATTTTTCGTGAAAATGTGTCTTGCGACAGTTTTTTTCAGAAAATAATACCGCTGCAACAGTATTTCACGTGAAATGCTATCGCTGCGACACGATCCCACGGCGACAGTATTATATACGACACCGGCGTGTGGCTTATTTTCGCAATTATTTAACCCTTTCACCGCCAGCCACATAAAAATGTACATTAAATGTACCAGGGTAGAGAACAAAATCCATCTGCAGTATTTGGGGATTCTTCTGTGACATATATAAAATAAGGTCTATCCTTACTTCCCAAAACTAAGACAGTAGGGTGTTTGAATACTAGACCCCGATTTGATGCCTTTTAGTGACATGGGTGCTAAATCATCGTGGTGCTAAAATGTTACTTTGGCGGCGAAAGGGTTAAAAATGATTCCCAGCCACCCCCTCCTGTGATTTGTTTATTCTTTATGCTTGTTAGGAGGGTACATAGGGGGTACATAGGGGGTACAGTAGGGGGTACATTGCGATATCGCGCGGGCATGTGCGTGCGTATGTGTGTGTGGGTTTCTATGTGTATGTGTGGTGTGTGTGTGTGAATGCGTGTGCGCGCGTGTGCGTGCATGTGCGCGCGGGTGTGTGTGTGTATATGCGTGCGTGCGTGCGTGAGTGAGTGTGTGAAAACAGTGTGTTTCAACTGCATGCTCAACCAATCGTGCTAAAAAGTTATTTCCGACGTTAAATGAACGATTCCAGTATCCTGATTATAAAACAAAATTCAACATTCATCAGCCAAGAATGTCTTGTTTCCAGAATATCCAAAATCAGCCCCAAATTTAAACAGGTCATTTGTATCATAACCAAACATGCTTTTTGTATTAAAATGCAATTAATTTATAATTTCGTAAGCCCTTCGTTTTAATGTTTTCAATACAGCCATTCTAATTCTGGGACGGTATTCATGTCGAGATAGCATGAGACTTAGCATGATGCTAACTTAGAAGCTCTTCCAAAAGTCCTATTAAATCCTATAGGACATTGGAAGAGCTTCTAAGTTAGCATCATGCTAAGTCTCATGCTATCTCGACATGAATACCGTCCCAGGTTTATATACCGCTACCGCGGAAGTACATTTGTGTGATTGCTACTTCATTTCCCTGTACTTGATTATGAACTCGTAACAGCCAGACGACCACTCAAGACGAAATGGTGAGTAAAAATGGGGAAAATCAATACCCAAAATTACCTTACGCTATGAAAATCTGTAATCAAACAGTTAGCTATGAGAGAGAGAGAGAGAGAGAGAGAGAGAGAGAGAGAGAGAGAGAGAGAGAGAGAGAGAGAGAGAGAGAGAGAGAGAGAGAGAGAGAGAGAGAGAGAGAGAGAGAGAGAGAGAGAGAGAGAGAGAGAGAGAGAGAGAGAGAGATTGGGGGGGGGGGGTGAATTGTGTCATAAAATTGGGGAGATTAATCGAACGGCCAAGAGTTGAAGACACATGAAAGAGCACAACGAGAGAGAGAGAGAGAGAGAGAGAGAGAGAGAGAGAGAGAGAGAGAGAGAGAGAGAGAGAGAGAGAGAGAGAGAGAGAGAGAGAGAGAGAGAGAGAGAGAGAGAGAGAGAGAGAGAGAGAGAGAGAGAGAGAGAGAGAGAGACAGAGAGAGCGAGAGAGAGAGAGACAGAGAGAGAGAGACAGACAGACAGAGACAGAGACAGCGATACGGAGAGAGGATGAAGGGAAAAAAGAGACCAGGAGAAAAAAAGAAAGAAAGAAAAAGTGTGTAAGAGAGAGAGAGAGAGAGAGAGAGAGAGAGAGAGAGAGAGAGAGAGAGAGAGAGAGAGAGAGAGAGAGAGAGAGAGAGAGAGAGAGAGACGCAGACGCAGAGAGACAGACAGAGAGAGAGACAGAGACAGCAAAACAGAGAGAGGGTGAGGGGAGAAAGAGGCCAGAAGAAAAAAAAAAAGAGAGAAAAAGTTAGACAGAGAGAAAACTTGAAAACTTGAAAACTGTGAAAACGAGAGAGAGAGAGAGAGAGAGAGAGAGAGAGAGAGAGAGAGAGAGAGAGAGAGAGAGAGAGAGAGAGAGAGAGAGAGAGAGAGAGAGAGAGAGAGAGAGAGAGAGAGAGAGAGAGAGAGAGAGAGAGAGAGAGAGAGAGAGAGAGAGAGAGAGAGAGAGAGAGAGAGAGAGATTCATAAAAGACAGAGGCAACATAGCGATGTTACTAGATTTGGGATATACAATTACCTTTGTTATCTCCTGCCAGTTCTTTAGGTCTAAGTGACTGGGAGTGATCACGATACATAGAGTTTCATTATTTTGTTCATTCGATTCGTCCATTAATACGTTCCCTGTGGGTCTCTCTCTCTCTCTCTCTCTCTCTCTCTCTCTCTCTCTCTCTCTCTCTCTCTCTCTCTCTCTCTCTCTCTCTCTCTCTCTCTCTCTCTCTCTCTCTCTCTCTCTCTCTCTCTCTCTCTCTCTCTCTCCATGGATGTAAAAAAGCATGTTATTGCTTACTCTATTACCCTTTATAAATAAAATTCTCTCTCTCTCTCTCTCTCTCTCTCTCTCTCTCTCTCTCTCTCTCTCTCTCTCTGTAATCAAACAATTAGTTATGAGAGAGAGAGAGAGAGAGAGAGAGAGAGAGAGAGAGAGAGAGAGAGAGAGAGAGAGAGAGAGAGAGAGAGAGAGAGGGGGGGGGGGGGGATTGTGTCATAAAAATTGGGGAGATAGATTGGAAGACTAGGCGTTGCCTAAAATCTTGATCCTTGAAAAATAAAGTTAAAATGTTCAAGTTTTCAAGTTTTCAAGTTTTCAAGTTCTCTCTCTCTCTCTCTCTCTCTCTCTCTCTCTCTCTCTCTCTCTCTCTCTCTCTCTCTCTCTCTCTCTCTCTCTCTCTCTCATCTCTCTCTCTCCAAATTATGTTATGTGTCATTATAACCCTCTCCCCCAGCCTCCCTGTGATACGGGCAGAAGGCCTATTCATTAAAATTGTTTGAATATATCTCTCTCCATATGTTATGTGTCATTATAACCCCCTCCCCCAGCCTCCCTATGATACGGGCAGAAGGCCTATTCATTAAAATTGTTTGAATCTCTCTCTCTCTCTCTCTCTCTCTCTCTCTCTCTCTCTCTCTCTCTCTCTCTCTCTCTCTCTCTCTCTCTCTCTCTTCTCTCTCTCTCTCTCTCTCTCTCTCTCTCGAGTTATAGCTCTGTCCGAAAGTTTAAGCAAATCAAAAGAAAACGTCATTATTATCTACTTACCCATTAGCTACGCCCATATCAATATCACAATATCAGCATCTTCATTTTACCAGTCGATTAAACAGAAATGCTCAAGGTTGGTGACACAAATGAACATATTAACGAAGGCTACGCAAAGGTTTAAAGTTCTATTCTGAGCATTTTCATCATAATAATTATGTGATGCAGTACGCGAATACCCAGCTAAAGTCGGCCAGCCACAAGAGAGAGAAAGAAAGAGAGACAGAGAGAAAGAGAGAGAGATTTGATTGATTGAAAAATTGTTAAAAATAAACTATTAGAGATAGATGAATTCTGTGTTTTGCCTGTTAATCTGTTGTCTCTGGCCTTTCTGAAAATATGAATAAGTCAAAAGTGATAATTTACGACATTAGCCTGGTTTTCCTGTGCTGCATCACAATATATTATTTCTTTTTATTAAGCAATACAATCAAGACGTTGTTGTTGATCTAGAAAAGCAAATGTTTATCTGAATGGACCTTAATCGTCAAGATGAAAGGTGTCTGATGATTGTTTCTTGGTGTTACGAAATCTTTGTGATTTATTTGTGAGAATGTATCATTTGTCAGTTTTAACCATGAGCCAACAAACCTTGCATCTAGTCCTCATTTGGCAAAGAGATCGATTATATGACGATAGCGTGGTGATGTTACGTTAATACTTCTGTATGTCTGTGTGTTTCTGTGTCTGTCTGTCTGTCTGTGTGTTTGTGTGTCTGTCTGCTGTCTGTCTGTCTGTCTGTCTGTCTGTCTGTCTGTCTCTCTCTCTCTCTCTCTCTCTCTGTATGTCTATGTGTCTCTGTCTGTGTGTCTCTGTCTCTGTCTCTCTCTCTCTGTCTAGTTGTTTTGTCTGTCTGTCTGTGTGTCTGTCTCTCTCTCTCTCTCTCTCTCTCTCTCTCTCTCTCTCTCTCTCTCTCTCTCTCTCTCTCTCTCTCTCTCTCTCTCTCTCTCTCTCTCTCTCTCTCTCTCTCTACGATACACTCACACGCACGAATACATGGACAAAGTAATACAGTCAATGTCTTCACACACAAATATGCACGCGTCTAAAATGATAGTGTCACAACATTCCTAACAAGAAAACGTTAAAGGAGAAAACAATATCTTACATTTCATAAAACGGTTGGGTTTTTTTTAAAGATCAATAAGGTCAGCAGAATTAAAAAAAACAAATACATGAGCAAATCGATTTAGAACATCACATATCACAATGTTTGATCATCAAATGCTTTATTACATTGTTATCTGCCAATGCGTGGGTATGGGACCGACATCATAATGTATCGTTTATATACTGAGTGTATTTCTGACTGTGTTCAAAGAATACCATCTCTACATCTTCGTGCTTTGGACGATACGTTGTCATCATACATAGTAGCATTAAAGACCCCCCACGTCACGTGTCAAAATCACGGTTTTCACGTGTTTTCCCTCTTATAGTTGGTAACAATTCTTAAGAAATCTTCCCAGCATAAGAGGGAATGTGACACGTGACGTGGGGGGTCTTTAAAGGGCCAGCCACACACACACACACACACACACACACACGCGCGAATCGTATGGGGATGCGATGCGATGTTGACGATGTGAGTCACGAATCACGTGAACTCCATGCATTGGGTTTACCTGAGCTTAGTGAGCGAACATAGCAGAATTATTTTGTAGACGGAAGTATTTCACAGTGGTTCATGGCTCGCATCGTCAAAATCGCATCGCATCCCCATGCGACTCGTATGTGTGTGGCTGGCCCTTCAGAGTGGAAAGTTAGTCAGACGAAGACGACAACGACGGCACAGATATGATGAATACGATGACAGTGTGATGATGATGATGATGATGATGATGATGATGATGATGATGATGATGATGATGATGATGATGATGATGGGGAGGAGGCGGAGGAGGGAGGAGGAGGAGGAGGAGGAGGAGGAGGAGGAGGAGGAGGAGGAGGAGCAGGAGCAGGAGGAAGAAGAAGAAGAAGAGGAGGAGGAAAAGGAGGTAGCAGAGGATGTGGTGAGGAAATTTTGAGAAAGAGGAGATGATGATGAGGAGGAGGAGGAGGAGGAGGAGGAGCAGGAGCAGGAGGAGGAAGAAGAAGAAGAGGGGGAGGAAAAGGAGGAAGCAGAGGATATGGTGAGGAAATGTTGAGAAAGAGGAGATAATGAGAATGGGGATGGTGAGGAAGAGGAGGAGGAGGAGGAAGAAGAAGAAGAAGAAGAAGAAGAAGAAGAGGAGGAAAATGAGGAAGCACAGGATGTGGTGAGGAAATTTTGTGAAAGAGGAGATGAGGAGGAGGAGGAGGAAGAGGAGGAGGAGTAAGAAGAAGAAGAAGAGGAAGAAGAAGAAGAAGAGGAGGAAAAGGAGGAAGCAGATGATGTGGTGAGGAAACTTTTAGAACGAGGCGAGGAGGAGGAGGAGGAGGAGGAGGAGGAGGAATAAGAAGAAGAAGAGGGGGAGGAAGAAAAAGGAGGAAGCAGAGGATGTGGTGAATACATTTTGAGAAAGGGGAGTTGATGATGATGATGTTGAGGAGGAGGAGGAGGAAGAAGAAGAAGAAGAAGAAGAAGAAGAAGAAGAAGAAGAAGAAGAAGAAGAAGAAGAAGAAGAAGAAGAAGAAGAAGAAGAAGAAGAAGAAGAAGAAGAGGAAAAGGAGGAAGCAGAGGAAGTGGTGAGGACATTTTGAGAAAGATAAGAAGAAAGAGGGGGGGGGGGGTAACCTTTTTTATTTTAATTTAAAGGGGATCAAAGTTTTGGTTTGTCCTGTGTGGTTGCCACCTCATGGGAAACAACGCGGAACGCAGTACCCCAACCCTGCGGTGACCCATAGGGGAAAGAAGAGAATGAACACTTGAGTATTGTGATGTACAGTTGTTTAACCCTTTCACCGCCAATGTCGTATTTTTGCACCACAATGACTTAATACCCATGTCATTAAAGCCCTTGAAATCAGGGTCTGTTATTCAATAATGTTGTGTTCCTAAATTTGGGCAGTCAGGATTGACCCTGTTCTAAATGTGTCACAGACAAATCCCACGATATTACAGACAAAGTCTTTTCTGTAGCCAAGTAAGTCTAATGAAAGTTTTGGGCTCAGAGATGGCTGGCGGTGAAAGGGTTAATCATGCAGTATTTTATTGTCCCTCTCTCTCTCTCTCTCTCTCTCTCTCTCTCTCTCGAGCCTCTCTCTCTCTCTCTCTCTCTGGAGGTCTCTCTCTCTCTTACTCTCTCTCTCTCTCTCTCTCTCTCTCTCTCTCTCTCTCTCTCTCTCTCTCCTCTCTTCTCTCTCTCTCTCTCTCCTCTCTCGGCATACGGCCCTCTGTTTATTATTTACTCTCTCTCTTCTTTTATTATTTTTTTTTTATTTCTGTACTTATTGACTTATTTATTTTCGACTTGAACTACGGGTGGCCGTGGGCGGAGGGTAGGGAAGGGCGGGGACGGGCAGGGAAGGGAAGGGGTAGGGTAGAAACTTTGTGTATGGGTCGATGGCCTTCACAAATAAATACGTGTCAGCGTCAGTATCTCTCTCTCTCTCTCTCTCTCTCTCTCTCTCTCTCTCTCTCTCTCTCTCTCTCTCTCTCTCTCTCTCTCTCTCTCTCTCTCTCTCTCTCTCTCTCTCTCTCTCTCTCTTCGCTCCCCCCCTCTCCTCTCTCTCTCTCTCTCTCCCCCTCCTCTCTCTCTCTCTCTCTCTCTCTCTCTCCTCCATAGTCAGGGGGCCCTCGTTCCTCCACAATAGCTTATTCTCTTTTTGTGTTCTTCGCTGTATCGATCAATCCAGTCTGGTGGACAATTCATTTCCAGACTGTTTAAATGCCACGTAGAGCTTGGTCCGTCATCGGATCGCGCTTGGCTCCAGCAAGTTTCTTCAGAAAGGAACAGGCCTGCAGATCATGTTCCAACATCTGGTCATCAACGTAAACGAGACGAGAGCGAGTGAGTCAGTGATAACGATGATGTCGACCATATCAACAAATGATATCATCAGCAGTCACATCTGGAATAAACCAACAAGAAAGATTTTATTTTTAACTTGCTCCGTCGCGTGTTCAACAAAACAAAAATAAGAAAGAAAAGAAAATATTTAATAACGTGTGACTCATCACATCTGTAGCTCCCGTGTCGTTAGTTTTTTTTTGTTTTTTTTTTCCCTTTTCTTTGTTGCTGTTATTGCGTTGTTTAGAAGAACTTGACAATGATATCCCGCATGAAATACTCGTACATTAAGACCACACCCAACCATCATACCACGCGCACGACCTTGGCTTCAGCCCACAAAGCATCTCCCAAGGAGAGGATGCTGTATCGAATGACACCCGATACCTACCTGTTTGTCATGGTTTTTCCATCGCTCTCAGAGGAGCAGAAATTTCAATCTGGGTGTGGCCTTTATATCCGCCTCCTTTAAGGAAAAAAACAATCGTTCCCAGCTAAAGGTGTGGCCACAAAAAAAGTTTCGTTTCCGCCCAGAAACTTATTTGTCGTGTGTGTTGTTGTCATTGTCGTAAACTGTCGTGAAAGACTGATTCGTTCTTTGCTGTTGTTTAGATACAATTGGCATTTTTGTCTATTTGATCCTTGTCATCGTTGTAGCAATATTAATTGCTATGCTGCGTACATCGTTGCAACGTGATATAATGTATCACAAGATTGTTTTGGTTGTTTTTTTCATTAAAACATCTTCATTTTGTAATATGTATTCGTTATATGTTTACGTGTGATACTCTGATTTGTGGTAAATTTCTGTGTTTAAAATAATACGAAATAACGAGTGTTGATGAACGCAATTTGCCTCTGAAAGGAACATGGCTGTTTACAATCACTACCATTGCTGCGTGTAACAGATAAAACAAATAATGTCGATCTCCTGCTCGATTGATGTGAGTGATTTTGTATCACCCTGACCAAACCCATACAAGCTAAATACAAATCCTTTAATCATCAAATATTTGCCATCATCATCATCATCATCATCACCATCACCACCATCATCATCATCCATCATCATCATCATCATCATCCATCATCACCCATCATCATCATCATCGTCGTCGTCGTCGTCCCATCTTCATCGTCTTCGTCATGATAGGCCCATGCATTGTTGTCACTGTCGTCTTCATCATCATTATTAAACACTGATCGTTCTGCTCAATCCGATACGTAAATTCGCTTTCCAACGCACGCACGTTTAGAACTGTAACAATTCATGGCTGCGTCAATAAGCCTGAACGTCATTCGGAGTCTTCCTGGCTCGCGCTGCATCGTATCGTTTCCAAATGACTGCGGTTAATGAAAATGAGTAGTTGTTTTGTTGTTTGCATTAAAGAGCAACAACATCAAGGAAGACGGGGACCATTACAAAAACACCATTTAAATGTTATTGTTTCACTATCTCCGATTTTTCGGGTGTTCGGGTATTACAATGGGGGGGGGGACTCTGAATCCACAAAAAAAAGAAAAACACAAAAAACGCCCATCATATCAACTTGGTGGCGCAATGTTCAAAAGGTGGAAAAATTTCGACATCCACTTTCAACTCATCAGGGGCCCCCCGATTCCCCCTATTTTGGGTTGCTGGACCAGAAAAAAAATTAAAATTCATAGGGTCGCTAATTTTTCAAAAAAGAGTAATTACCAAATAAGCCCTTCGCGTGGTAAAAGTTACTCTTCTTTCTTTAGGGACTTGCCCAAAATTCATGAAAAACTCTGAAAAAAAGGAAATCATGAACTTGAAAAAAATTCCCAAATAAAACAACGTATGGCCAATTTTTTAAAGAGGTGGTAATCTCTCGGGGCGCCCAAGGCAGATCCTTTGGAGAACTTAATTTACATCTCTTTCGATTATTTTTTTAGCAATCTGGCGCATTGTACGAAATTAATTAAAGATAATCTGTCCGGGCATTGTTTCCAGCCTTGGGTAGGGGGGCAACGTTGCCACTTCTAATATTTTTGTGTTCTTACCTTTGCAGTAAATGTTAATGTAAAAATTTGTTGTGATGCAATGCACACCCCACTGTCCATTTTCTTTAAATGGTTTGCTGCTTGAACAAGGACGTACCGGGGGGGGGGGGGTGCGTGTTGGCCAGGGAAAATGGCGGGGTAGAACAGCCCTGCTTTTTGTATTATTTATCCAAACGCCTATGGATGGATGGCCTTTTTCTTTTTTTGAAATGGTCTTCTCTTTGTCAGTCATTAGTTTTCACTCTTTTCCTTTTTTTTGTTGCTAAAAACCAGAACAACAAACTTTTGGATTGTTCGGTTGTTTTGGGGAAAATTGTTGAGTAAACCAACAAGAAAGATTTTATTTTTAACTTGCTCCGTCGCGTGTTCAACAAAACAAAAATAAGAAAGAAAAGAAAATATTTAATAACGTGTGACTCATCACATCTGTAGCTCCCGTGTCGTTAGTTTTTTTTTGTTTTTTTTTTCCCTTTTCTTTGTTGCTGTTATTGCGTTGTTTAGAAGAACTTGACAATGATATCCCGCATGAAATACTCGTACATTAAGACCACACCCAACCATCATACCACGCGCACGACCTTGGCTTCAGCCCACAAAGCATCTCCCAAGGAGAGGATGCTGTATCGAATGACACCCGATACCTACCTGTTTGTCATGGTTTTTCCATCGCTCTCAGAGGAGCAGAAATTTCAATCTGGGTGTGGCCTTTATATCCGCGTCCTTTAAGGAAAAAAACAATCGTTCCCAGCTAAAGGTGTGGCCACAAAAAAAGTTTCGTTTCCGCCCAGAAACTTATTTGTCGTGTGTGTTGTTGTCATTGTCGTAAACTGTCGTGAAAGACTGATTCGTTCTTTGCTGTTGTTTAGATACAACTGGCCTTTTTGTCTATTTGATCCTTGTCATCGTTGTAGCAATATTAATTGCTATGCTGCGTACATCGTTGCAACGTGATATAATGTATCACAAGATTGTTTTGGTTGTTTTTTTCATTAAAACATCTTCATTTTGTAATATGTATTCGTTATATGTTTACGTGTGATACTCTGATTTGTGGTAAATTTCTGTGTTTAAAATAATACGAAATAACGAGTGTTGATGAACGCAATTTGCCTCTGAAAGGAACATGGCTGTTTACAATCACTACCATTGCTGCGCGTAACAGATAAAACAAATAATGTCGATCTCCTGCTCGCTTGATGTGAGTGATTTTGTATCACGCTGACCGAACCCATACAAGCTAAACACAAATCCTTTGATCATCAAATATTTGCCTTCATCAACATCATCACCATCATCACCATCATCATCATCACCATCATCATCATCATCATCATCATCACCATCATCATCATCATCATTATCATCATCATCATCATTATCATCATCGTCGTCGTCGTCGTCATCTTCATCGTCTTCGTCATGATAGGCCCATGTATTGTTGTCACTGTCGTCTTCATCATCATTATTAAACACTGATCGTTCTGCTCAATCCGATACGTAAATTCGCTTTCCAACGCACGCACGTTTAGAACTGTAACAATTCATGGCTGTGTCAATAAGCCTGAACGTCATTCGGAGTCTTCCTGGCTCGTGCTGCATCTTATCGTTTCCATACATAGTATACAACATTATAGAGACTGGGACATCTGGAGCTTACTTACTTGTGGCGGTGCCATAGCCGATGAGGTTTAACCGAGGCGTGGTCACCGCTACAGCTATCTGTATTAATTTAAAAAATCGGGACTTTACCTGGTTTCGTACTGCCTCCGGGCATTGCCTCCAGTATTGTTCCCACCATATCTGTGTTTACAAATGTCTCATATGTGTCTGATTCAGACCAAGAGAACGTAAAACACCATTTTCGTCGCCGTCGTCGACACCTGGAGCTGCACTGCCTCCGGGCATTGCCTCCAGGATCGTTCCCACCATCTTCATATCTACTAATGTCCCATATATGTCTTGTTTCAGACCGGAGGACGTTAAACGGATTTCCATTCGACACAGAGTCGAAATGGGATACATAAGGGGGGCCGACTCACACGTTCAACTGAACCCGTACGACTATACACTCTACACAAATCTGATGAAATATCTATATTTCTGTACTATCGTGCAGTTTTGTGCATATCGGGGTCTACACAAAGGAATGACGGTGGCAGTGGCTAAGGCGTTCGCCTGCCGATTTCAACGCGTGACTGCAGCGTGAGTGACCGGCCAGGTTCGAATCCCGGCCTCGCCCCTTTCTTTCTATCTCGACAGGAAATCCGAACTGAACGTCGAGTCCTTCGGATGGGGACTTAAAGCTAGTCTGACCCGTGCGCTTTACGCACGTAAAAGTCCCACGACAATTAAAAGTCGGTGCGAGCAGGGAGACATCCCGCTGCCTGGTATGACCAAATAACTAGGTTTATCAAGTTTTCACACACCCCTTTCACACACCCCTTTCTCACCCTGCCCCCCCAAAAAAAACCCCAAAAAAAAACGGGTAGGCGCTGCGCTTGCGGCGACGCGCTCTCCGCGGGAGAGCAGCCCGAATTTCACAGAGATAAGTCTCTGTGACTAGAATATACCAAATACCAAAATTCAGTTGGATGGTCGTACGAAAAATTGAAACTGGACGGATTTTGACCTGTGGTTCGGTCCCTGTTGGCCTCTGCAACTAGGGTTATTAACGCCCTTGGCAGTGCGAGTGAAGCCCTTGTTGGTCAGTGCTGACAAGGGCATTCACTCTTGCGAAAGGCAGCCATTTAGTGGCCTCAAATAGGGTTATTGGCGAGAGTTAGTTATGCCCTTGTTTGGTCAGTACTTAACCATCTTCCCCCACCCACCAAGGGCATTCACTCTTGCAAAAGGCAGCCCGATTTAGTGGCCTCAAATAGGGTTACGATTGAAACTGGACGAGAGTTGTGGTTCGGTCCCTTGTTTGGTTATTAGTTGACAGTGAGAGTAAGCCATTGTTCCCCCACCCACACAAGGGCATTCACTCTTGCAAAAGGCAGCCATTTAGTGGCCTCAAATAGGGTTATTGGCGAGAGTTTATGCCCTTGTTTGGTTAGTGCTCAACCATCTTCCCCCACCCACCAAGGGCATTCACTCTTGCGAAAGGCAGCCATTTAGTGGCCTCAAATAGGGTTATTGGCGAGAGTTATACCCTTGTTTGGTCAGTACTCAACCATCTTCCCCCACCCACCAAGGGCATTCACTCTTGCAAAAGGCAGCCATTTAGTGGCCTCAAATAGGGTTATTGGCGGCGAGAGTTATGCCCTTGTTTGGTCAGTGCTCAACCATCTTCCCCCACCCACCAAGGGCATTCACTCTTGCGAAAAGGCAGCCATTTAGTGGCCTCAAATAGGGTTATTGGCGAGAGTTATGCCCTTGTTTGGTCAGTGCTCAACCATCTTCCCCCACCCACCAAGGGCATTCACTCTTGCAAAAGGCAGCCATTTAGTGGCCTCAAATAGGGTTATTGGCGGCGAGAGTTATGCCCTTGTTTGGTTAGTGCTCAACCATCTTCCCCCACCCACCAAGGGCATTCACTCTTGCGAAAGGCAGCCATTTAGTGGCCTCAAATAGGGTTATTGGCGAGAGAGAGTTATGCCCTTGTTTGGTCAGTGCTCAACCATCTTCCCCCCACCCACCAAGGGCATTCACTCTTGCAAAAGGTGTTCTTTGCAGTAGCCAATAGAGACACACAAACGGGGGCAAATCGATAGGTAACTGGGGGTGCTAGGAGGTAGGGGGGGGGGGGGGGGTGGTTAGTTCCAGAGAGACCTGTGCTCTATTGATTGTTGATGGGAGTGAGTGAGCTTCATCGATAATTCAGCTGCCCCCGTCTGCTCAGGAGTTTAGCGCGCTTCCTTTCTGTCTCTTCTTGTTTCTCTTTCGTTCTTTCTTTCTTTCTTTCTTTCTTTCTTTCTTTCTTTCTTTCTTTTTTCTTTCTTTCTTTCTATCTGTCCCTCCCTCCTGTTATGTCCGTGTGTCGGATGAAAACCTGGCTAAGTTCGGTTGTCAGTCTTACAGTTTGATCGCCTGTCTCTCTCTTGTCTGTCTCTGTCTTGTCTGTCTGACTCTCTCTCTCTCTCTCTCTCTCTCTCTCTCTCTCTCTCTCTCTCTCTCTCTCTCTCTCTCTCTTCTCTCTCTCTCTCTCTCTCTCTCTCTCTCTCTCTCTCTCTCTCTCTCTCTCTCTCTCTCTCTCTCTCTCTCTCTCTCCTCTCTCTCTCTCTCTCTCTCTCATCTCTCTCTCTCTCTCTCTCTCTCTCTCTCTCTCTCTCTCTCTCTCTCTCTCTCTCTCTCTCTCTCTCTCTCTCTCTCTCTCTCTCTCTCTCTCTCTCTCTCTCTCTCTCTCTCTCTCTCTCTCTCTCTCTCTCTCTCTCTCTCTCTCTCTCTCTCTCTCTCTCTCAACTAGTATAGTAACTGTATGAACGAATGTGCATGCTGTTGTAATGTCTATTGCTGATGATTACTTTTGAACGATTTATTCGTTCACCCCTTGTCTCCCCTCCCAAATATTGTATTGTGGCTCAAGGCCAATGTACAATTAAACTTTCCGAGTTCCGAGTTCTCTCTCTATCTCTCTTTCTCTCTCCCCCCATCCTCCCCCCCCCCGCCTCACTCCTCTCCCCCCTCCTCCCCCCCTCTCTCCTCCCTCTCTCTCTCTCCTCTCTCTCTCTCTCTCTCTCTCTCTCTCTCTCTCTCTCTCTCTCCGTTCTCGTTATCGCTCGCTTGCTCTCTTAAAAAAAAAGAATTTCCCAAAAAGAATGTTTCAGATAAAGGTTACTACCATTGAAAGTAAAATGCAGATTATCCAACTGATCGAGCAATATTTACAAACGGGGGTTACAGCCGCAATGAGAAATAGAAATAGAACCATTGATTAGTATTTGTCTAACTAAACTTTTTTTGTCGACCTGGGTTCAGATTATGGGGTTTTGCTTAGTTGTTTGTTCAAAATATCAGCTGCTGTACCCCCTTTGGCAAGGGGCTTATGGCCTTTCAGAATAAAGTAGTCAGTTCTCTCTCTCTCTCTCTCTCTCTCTCTCTCTCTCTCTCTCTCTCTCTCTCTCTCTCTCTCTCTCTCTCTCTCAAAATCTTTATCCTTGAAAAATAAAGTTAAAATATTTCTCTCTCCTTCGATCTCTCTCTCTCTCTCTCTCTCTCTCTCCCTCTCTCTCTCTCTCTCTCTCTCTCTCTCTCTCTCTCTCTCTCTCTCTCTCTCTCTCTCTCTCTCTCTCTCTCTCTCTCTCTCTCTCTCTCTCTCTCTCTCTCTCTCTCTCTCTCTCTCTCTCTCTCTCTCTCTCTCAACCTATTTTCGAACATAATGACACTTTCAAAACTCCACACCTGCTCTTGCACTAATGCTTATGATTATGTGTGAGCTGAAGCGTAAGATAGAGAGAGAGAGAGAGAGAGAGAGAGAGAGAGAGAGAGAGAGAGAGAGAGAGAGAGAGAGAGAGAGAGAGAGAGAGAGGGGGGGGGGGGACTGACTGGGTACAGACTGAGGATCAATAGAAGGATGACTATGACTAACAGACTACTCAACCATCACCTGCCTTCGTTTGTCGTTTAAAGGGGCACTCTGGCGGATGAGGTTTATTTTGCAAGAAACACGTCTAGATCGCCATAAAGACAACATTTTCAAGGATAGGAACACTCACTTTGTTCTGGTTTCCTAGAAATCAAACCGTCAAAACGGAGTTGCCGGAGAGAGAGAAGCCATTTTGGACGGGGTGGGTGGAGGCCACTCAAGAGTGGTTGAAGCTTTTTCTTCTTTGTAGTGCAGTAAAAAAAAAGAACTATTTCCTTTGTTGTGAGCGAATCTCTTTTCGGTAAAGTGTATAAACTAGCTAAAAACACATACAAAAAAGACTTATATTGTGGAAATTTCGTGCAAACGATTTGGTCTGACTCAGGCGGCCATTAGAAAAGACAATGCACTTGCCTTGTGCCTTGTCTTTCAATGAAAGAATCTGACTTCCCGCACCTCCTCCAAGGAAGAATCGCCGACTTGATGGCTTGATTTCTAGGAAACCAGAGCAAAGTGAGTGTTGCGATCTCTGTAAAGGGTGTTTTCCTGGTGATCTCGGTGCGTTTCTTGCAAAAATACACATCCGTCAGGGTGTCCCTTTAATAGAACAACACGCTTCTACAGTAGTGGAGGTGAGCCCGACGTTCTGAATTGTCCAGTTTGTGTACAAAGAAGCACACCCAACCAAACTAATAGGTCAACGAATTGCCAGCGAGGCAGCAGGGTACAATTGATTTCTCCTCTTCTGTTATTACCACTACATCCCTAACAATCTTCTAACTCATTCGCATCGCAACGATTTTGAATCAGTAAAAAAAACTAAAACTAATAATAGTATTAGGATGTCTGTAATAGAACGGTTTCACAAGTTGGTGCCTAATATTGCTAAAAAAGGGGCATTTGAAAATGTTGTGAAATTCGTCTCCTAAGTCATTAAGACCACACTTGTTACACACTCTCTCCTCGTGACTTATACCATTTATACGTCCTTGCTGTATAGGCAACCTATGGTTTAAAATTCTATATTTAAGAATACTCTTGGCTTAGTATTCTGGAAGAATTTTTAAATATTTCTCAAACACAAAGTTTTCTTTGAACATTCGATAATTAGTGTAAAGTTCATTAGCATTTAGCTCGGCTCGCCATACTTGAACAAAATGGTCTCGAAGGCGCATATCTATTTGTTTCTTGAAAGAATGCTGACTAAGATTAAGGTCAAACTGCTGAAGCCAAAAATTACTGAAACCTAAAGAATTTAAAGGGTTATGTATAGTTTGGACATAATTTGATCTGTACTCACCAGAAATGTAAAGCGTCAAAAGAAATATATATACGATGATGGAGAGGTTACCAGAGTTGGCAACATCTTGAAGTTTGAACCAAAAACTCAGCATACGACTTTTTGCAAAGATATCTAAAGGATAACGACCTAATTCACCAAGAACCATGTACGTAGGTGTCGATTTATTTACGTTTAACACTAACTTATAGTACTTCAGTTGCAGCCTCACTGCCAAATTACATATTTGTGGGCACCAGACTTCACATCCAAACAGAATGATAGGGGCTATCATTTTATCCAAAAGCTCGATTTGTATTTCTACTGGTAACATGAGTTTTCTACATTTACGTAACAACGAAAACATTGCTCTTGAAGCTTTATCCCACAACTTCCTCTGTGCTAAGTTGAATTTATTATTAAAATTAAATGTCACTCCTAGGTACTGAAAATCAAACCCAACTTCTAATTTATGCTCGTTATATTTAAACTCAGGTATTTTTCTTATTTTGCCTCTTGAAAAGACAACTACTTTTGTTTTTGAAACATTAATTTTCAGCTTGTTTTGGGAACAATAGGCATGCATAGAATCGAGTGCATTTTGTAGCGAAGCAGGAGATTCAGCTAGAATAACTGTATCGTCCGCGTACAAAAGCAAGATCATGTTAAAAAGCTGGTCAACTTCCGGCTCTTTCGTTTTGTATTAGCTGGGGCAGTGGGTGGATGCCTTGTGCCTCCATACGGGGAGCTGGACAACCGCGTTCCCTCCACTAGTCTCTCCTCGTGGGGATACCGGGGTGTCTTTCGCAAAAAAAGTAGTTTCCCTCACCTTCTGGAAGTTCTGTGCTTGTAGCTTCCTCTAATCTGCCACTCTCTTTGACTCTTGTCTTTTCCCTTTGCTTTCTATCGTCTACTATGGTTCTGACTTACAGGCCCATTCTCCTGCCTTTTTAAAACAAAATCTTCTAAATATTTATTTTCCTTTGAGCTCCTCCGAAATCGGAATGTGTCGGCTGTACGCAGCGGGGAGACCAGTGAAAACTGAAAACCCGACACGTATGTACCTTACCCATTATGACCATATGGCATGGGAACGCAGAAGAAGAAGCATTAACAAGAAGGCCAGATAATAGGCAAAAATAGGGCAAAATAAATCAAAGACAGACATTTGTGTGTTTGAGGATATCAGCTGTCCGGATTGTCGTCATAGCCGCCATCTTGGAATAAATCTTAGTACTGAACTAGTTGGGTGTGACGCCATGTTTATCCCAAGATGGCGGCTGGGTCCTTCTTATGTCACTGCTTGAAAGAGGAACATGGCGACAACTGGTCCCCCAGCCATACAAAGTCCCCTTTCCATCCAACAATCACACTCCCTTTTTCCTATCCCTATTATGTGCTAGATTTTTTTTTA
>CM065680.1:73294172-73296672 GCA_017654935.2 Phymorhynchus buccinoides
ATTGAGAATGATGCTTTGTTTGTCTCACTTTGGTTCTGACCCACGCATTGCTAGATGATTGGTATCGTAATCTACTTTGGTGGAGGAGAGTTAATTAGAAAGAGAGTATTCACCCTTACTAATACACACTTGGGAACCTCAAACACACTTGCACAAACTCAATGCATTCCCACTAGCACCAACATTTAAAAATCCCTCACATAAGCGCAGTTAACACACACACGCGCACATCATAACATGCCACAATATTGTAAGAACAAGATTATGTAAACCGGTGAACAAAATCAGTTCAAACATTGCACGGTGTGTTTTGTGATGTAGCTCAGTATTGGCCACTGCAGCAACCATGTTCTGCTAGAGTGAATGCCCTTGGTAGCTGCTTGAGTACTGACCAAACAAGGGAATAACTCTCGCCAATAACCCTATATGAGGCCACTAAATGGCGGTCTTTCGCAAGAGTGAATATCCTTTACAGTACTGACCAACAAGGGATTCACTCTCACTGTCAAGGGCGTTAATAACCCTAGTTGCAGAGGCCAATAGCGAAGGTTTGTCGCCGAGTAAGGTAACAAGACCTTCGCCTCTTTCCCACATCTGTTATCTCCTAGACCGCTGCACAGAGTCACTTCAAACTGTCTCTGGTGGTACATAATATCTGCAGCTGATGTGTCCTATAATGCAACAATATCCAAAAGCATATTATTGCCAAGCATGGCAAGCAGTCCCCCATCTCGTGTCCCCACCCAAGACATGGCGAACCGGTTGCACAGAATCACTTCAAAATGTGTGGTGATGAATAACCTTAACTAGTCCCGTAGAGTAACAATAACCTTGAACATAGATGGATAGGGAAGGGTGAATAACTGCGATGTGAATATTATCGAGGAACATTAGTTATACCTGCGATTTAGTTGGTTTTTTGTGGGTTTGTTTTTTCTTCTTCTTTTTTTTTTTTTCGGGGGAGGGGGGGGGGGGGTGTCAAATCTTTGTTGCCTGTTTCTTAGGACTACTGTCTGTACATTAATATTATTGCTTAGACAAATGACAGCAACAAGTCATTAAGCTTAACAATGGAGGGACATTGTAAGCTCGTAACCCTCCGTATAATTTATTTCGTATAATTTAGATCAATTGCAACATACGTGTATATGAGTACACTGCTAGAGAGAGTGGGAGAGACAGAGACAGACACTGAACACTGAATACAGACCACTAAAAAAACTTTATTTAACAAGGATAAAGATTTTAGGCGATGCCTATTCTTACAATCTGTCCTTGAATACACAGATACAGAGAGTGTGAGAGAGAGAGAGAGAGAGAGAGAGAGAGAGAGAGAGAGAGAGAGAGAGAGAGAGAGAGAGAGAGAGAGAGAGAGAGAGAGAGAGAGAGAGAGAGAGGGTGAGAAAGAGAGAGAGAGAGAGAGTGAGAGAGAGAGAGAGAGAGAGAGAGAGAGAGAGAGAGAGAGAGAGAGAGAGAGAGAGAGAGAGAGAGAGAGAGAGAGAGAGAGAGAGAGAGAGAGAGAGAGAGAGAGAGAGAGAGAGAGAGAGAGAGAGAGAGAGAGAGAGAGAGAGAGAGAACACGATTGGGACGAAAAGAAGAGGATAACAGATTGGAGGTTCCTCGATATAAAAATCAAAAAAGGTAGAAAAGAAGGGGTGGGGAAATAGGCAGATGATACAAAAATATTAGTCAATGAAGGACGTTAGCTATTAAGCTGGTGGAAGAAATAGCACAAAAAGCGCTTAGTTAAAGGCCAAATAAACCAACAACACAAAACGAGACAAAAACAAACAACAAAAACAGAAGAAACTAGAGCGTTAAGACGCTAAATCACCAACCGCGCGGCAGCGTTTTCGGCTCCAGTGACCTTGACCTTTGACCCATGACCTTCATTATCGAACTTGGTCTAGATCTTCCTACTACCTACCCGCATGCAAACGTTGAGAATCCTAAGTCCATCCAGTCAAACGCTAGAGAGGATACATACAAACATACAAACATAGTCCGCCTCAGACACGAGTGAAACTAAAGCGTTAAGACGCTAAATCAGCAACCGTTCGGTTAAGACGCTAAATCACAAACTGCAGCGTTTTCGGCTCCAGTGACCTTGACCTTTGACCCATGACCTTCATTATCGAACTTGGCCTAGATCTTCCTACTACCTACCCGCATGCAAAATGTGAGCACCCTAAGTCCATCCGTTCAAACGCTAGAGAGGATACATACAAACATACAAACATACATAAACAAACAAACAAACAAACATACAAACATACAAACACCACCTCAGACACGAGTGAAAACATTACCAATCCGCTCTCTACGATCGCGGTTGGTAAAAATCAGTTACTAATCCGAGACCGTGTCGTCATGCGTAAAAGCAAAAAAATGTGGTAAATCTATGTTTATCGTTTTGTTGTTGTTGTTGATGATGATGATGTGTGTGTGTGCGTGTGTAATATGTATGTGTGTGTGCGCGCGCGTGTGTGCGTGTGTGTAT
>CM065680.1:73301672-73311672 GCA_017654935.2 Phymorhynchus buccinoides
GTTGTTGAATGGATAGCAAATGTTAATTAAAACCTTTTGAATGGATATAAAATGATAAATGGAATTTGTTGAGTGGATAGAGAATGCTAGGTAGAATTTGGTGAGTAGATAGAAAATGTTAATTAAGTGAAAGTTGGTGAGTAGATAGAAATGCTAAGTGAAAGTTGGTGAGTATACAAACAATGTAACGTGGAAATTGTTATCGATAATGTTACAAAAAATGTGACAATTCGCAACATTTATAAACCAACATTTTCTGTGTATCTGTCCGCCTAAATTTCGAGAGCCGTTGGTACATTGAAGCAGCACACACATTCAAGAAACAATACTACTCCGATCACGAGTATGTTATATAGTTCCTTCATCGAAGAAGAAGAAGAAGAAGAAGAAGAAGAAGAAGAAGAAGAAGAGAAGAAGAAGAAGAAGAAGAAGAAGAAGAAGAAGAAGAAGAAGAAGAAGAAGAAGAAGAAGAAGAAGAAGAACAAGAAGAAGAACACAGAACAAGAACCAACACACAAGAAGAACAAGAAGAAGAACAAGAAGAAGAAGAACAAGAAGAAGAAGAAACAAAGTAGAAGAATAATAACAAGAAGAAGAACAATAATAAGAAGAACAACACACACACATAAGAACAAGAACAAGAAGAACAGAAGAACACAAAAAGAAGAAGAAGAAGAAGAAGAAGAAGAAGAAGAATAAAGAAGAAGAAGAAGAAACAGAAGAAGGAAGAAGAAGAAGAAGAAAGAAGAAGAAGAAGAAGAAGAAGAAAGACCAGACAGAATAAGAAGAAGACACCATGAAGACGAAGAATCAGAAGAACACAAGAAGAATCCCCAAGACCCAAGAAGAAGAAGAAACAACCAGATAAGAAGACACACAGAACAAGAAGAAGAAGAATAAAGAAGAAGAAGAAGAGAAAGAAGAAGAAGAAGAAGAAGAAGAAAACATAAAGTGACGACTGAAGCTGTTTTTCAAGCCTTCGAGGTTCAAAAGAAACAAGACAAAATTGCCTCTTGATTTCAGCAATTGCTAGCTTTTATCAAAGTTTTATCAAACACGTTTCAAGGACACGCACACAAACAACACATACACACATCGATGTTCGCTCGTGCGCGCGCGCGACGCACACGCACGGCACACACGCATCACACACACACACACACACACACACACACACACACACACCACACACACACACCACACACACACACACACACACACACACACACACACACACACACACACACACACACACACACACACACACACACACACACACACACCATGCGTTTCTATTTCCACATGCTGTTCTTCACAGCCTCACTGGCCAATGAAGCTGTCTCACCCGGGAACGGTCCCGGGAACGCAGAGTGCGCATGGAACGCAGGGTGGACTTTGGACGCAGGGTGGACTTAGGACGCAGGGTGACGGACTTTGGACGCAGGGTGGGCTTTGGGCGCAGGGTGGACTTAGAACGCAGAAGCAGCCGCCGCCTGGAGAGAAGCAGGAGCGTCAGATGGCTGGGTAAGAAGAAAGATAGGCACGTTTTGACACCCACCTCATGTTTACGACCCTTAATCTCAAAATCCGCTTTATGTGTGATTTATGAAAAAGAAAATCATAGGCTGATCTTAGCCCTATCCCTTTCCTGAAAATGGTAGACTGTTGCATGTTAAAATGCTGCTTGTCAGTGAAATTATTCAAGTGAAAATTTGACGGGAGCAGTAAAGTACAGAATAGCCAAAAAATGAGCGTTAAAAAAAAGACAGAAAAATAAAGGGAAACATTATTTTATTTATATTATTATGTTGCTGTACATTTTATATGCGTATACGATATTTGCATCGTGTGTGATTTTGAATTTGAACCCGTGTTGGATTTTCTTTACATATATTATCCTATTTCATGTCTCTTGCTCGAAAAAAAATAAAAATAAAAATAAATAAATGTTTGTTCATTGTTGTATTCATTTTAATTCCACCCTCTCTATCCTTCTTTTTGTTATTTTATGTGTGTGTTATAGAAATGGAGAAAGGCGGGTCGGCTTTTGGTGCCTTCTTTTTGTCTTCGGCTGCAGTCCTGCCTCTGTTCTTCCTGCCTTCCAGCGCTAAGGCTGAACTGTAGAGGTACTGTACGAAGACATCAAAATGGGTATTTCACGTCATGTGAAAATGGGTCTTCCAAGTCATGTAAAATGGGTCTTCCAAATCACGTAAAGATGGGTCTTTCTAGTCATGTAAAAATGGGTCTATCATGCCATGGGAAAATGGGTCTTTCAAGTCATGAACAATAGGTCTTTCGAGTCATGTAAAATGGGCTTTCAAGTGATGTAATATGGGTCTTTCAAATCATGAAAAATAGGTCTTTCAGGTCATGTAAAATGGGTCTTTCAAGTCATCTAAAATGGGTCTTTCAAGTGACGTAAAGTGGGTCTCTCAAATCATGAAAAATAGGTCTTTCAGGTCATGTAAAATAGGCCTTTCAAATAATGTAGAATGTGTCTTTCAAGTGATGTAAAATGTGTCTTTCAAGGGATGTAAAATGGGTCTCTCAAGTCAGGTAAAATGGGTCTATCAAGTCAGGTAAAATGGGTCTATCAAGTCAGGTAAAATGGGTCTATCAAGTCAGGTAAAATGGGTCTATCAAGTCAGGTAAAATGGGTCTCTCAAGTCAGGTAAAATGGGTCTATCAAGTCAGGTAAAATGGGTCTATCAAGTCAGGTAAAATGGGTCTCTCAAGTCAGGTAAAATGGGGTCTATCAAGTCAGGTAAAATGGGGTCTTCTCAAGTCAGGTAAAATGGGTCTATCAAGTCAGGTAAAATGGGTCTATCATGTCAGGTAAAATGGGTCTAAATAAACTCAAGTCAGGAGGTAAAATGGGTCTATCTATCAAGTCAGGTAAAATGGGTCTATCAAGTCAGGTAAAATGGGTCTATCAAGTCTCTCGGGTAAAATGGGTCTATCAAGTCAGGTAAAATGGGTCTCTCAAGTCAGGTAAAATGGGTCTATCAAGTCAGGTAAAATGGGTCTCTCAAGTCAGGTAAAATGGGACTATCAAGTCAGGTAAAATGGGTCTTTCGAGTCATGAAAAAAGGGCCTTTCAAATCATGTAAAATGTGTCTTTTAAGTGATGTAAAATGGGTTTAGGTAAAACGGGTCTTTCTTTCTCATCAATGGCCCTTTCCATGACTCCTTGTCTCTTCTCTGTCTCTTCTCTGTCTCTCTCTCTGTCTCTTCTCTGTCTCTTCTCTGTCTCTCTCTCGGTCTCTGTCTCTTCTCTGTCTCTGTCTCTTCTCTGTCTCTTCTCTGTCTCTGTCTCTCCTCTGTCTGTCTCTGTCTCTGTACTCTACTCTCTGTCTCTCTCTCCTCTGTCTCTTCTCTGTCTCTGTCTCTCCTCTGGTCTCTGTCTCTCCTCTGTCTCTTCTCTGTCTCTCTCTCCTCTGTCTCTTCTCGGTCTCTTCTCTGTCTCTGTCTCTCCTCTGTCTCTTCTCGGTCTCTTCTCTGTGTCTCTCTCTCTCTGTCTCTGTCTCTGTCTCTGTCTCTCTCTGTCTCTTCTCGTCTCTTCTCTCTCTCTCTCTGTCTCTGTCTCTTCTCTGTCTCTGTCTCTGTCTCTCTCGGTCTCTGTCTCTTCTCTGTCTCTTTCTCTGTCTCTTCTCTTCTCTGTCTTTGTCTCTGTCTCTTTTCTCTGCTCTTCTCTGTCTCTCGGTCTGTCTCTCTCTCTCCCTTCTCTCTCTCTGTCTCTTCTCGTGTCTGTCTTCTCTGTCTCTTCTCTGTCTCTTCTCTGTCTCTTCTCTGTCTCTTCTCTGTCTTTGTCTCTTTTTGTGCCTCACCTAGTGTACACATTGGCGAAACAGTATGTTTGTTACTTGCATCTGTTTGTAGGTTTTTTGATTTTTTACTGTTTTTCGTCTGTTCTCTGTCTCGTCTCTTTCGGTCTCTCCATCTCCGCTCTCTCCTCTCTCTCTCGGGTTGTCTCTCCACCTCTCCCTCTCTCTCTCTCTCTCTCCTACTCTCTTCTCCTTCATCTCTCTCTCTCTCTCCTCTCTCCTTCCTCTCTCCTCCCTCTCTCTCTCTCCTCTCCTCTCTCTCCCGGCGCCCTCTTCCCCCCTCTCTTCTTCTCTCCTCCCTCCTCTCCTTCTTCTCTCTGTCCGCTCCTCGTCCCCAAGCCTCTCACATGATCTTATTACTATTAATGCTACCACCTACAATACGCCGTACATAGCGGTGTCTACGCCCCTGGTCATCAAATAATAATTATAGCCCACGCATCCCCTCACACAATACTGCCTCCATCTCTTCCCTCTCCCCTCCTGTGAATGATGTGACTCTACAGTACTTGTCCCGTCGTTGTTGTTGTTGTTGTTTTTCTCTCTCCAGACAGAAAGTTTTTGTTTGAATCCCCTAGCTATTCTCATCTCTCTCCACCGATACCCTCACCACCGGGTCCTGCTACCAGCATCGTAACAAGCCATAATCCCGTCCCTCCTCATCTCCAATCTTTCACCACATCAGCAACGTCAGCAGTGGAGCACAACCAACACGCATCTCCCCGCATCTTCCAACTACGGCTTTCGCACACCACTGTCTGTATAAGTATCAATGATCACCATGTAGCTAATATCAAGAAAGAAGATTGCGAGAAATGTGACCCACCTAAAGGTCTGTCGTACACCCCAGAAAGTTAAACACCATATCCAACCGATACCCTAAGACCGACCGTCTATGTCCCTATGGCAGCACAGTTAGCTGCAAACCAGTATGTCATATACGGCTTTCGCACACCACTGATCACGCTTATGAGATGAGTGATCATTGTCAGTGCATTTGTTGCCACTGGGAAAATAGAAATATCGCGTGAACTTTGTTGCCATGTGGAATTAGAAATATCGAGTGAATAGTGTTGTGTGGTATCACAGACCTTAAGTCTTATACTTGGGGGTTTGTTTCACCAAATTTCTTGACAGTCAAACACAGAGCTCGTTGACATGTTGAACGTTAATATTAGAGTTATCTTCTTCTTATTTTGTAAATACCTTTTTGAGAAGGCGTGTGATTCAATCATAAACCAGGAATATCCAGTTGTTTGAAGCGTACATTTGTAATTGAATGGGGTTCGCTCTCTGCTCTTAGTATTGTTTACATGACTATCTAGTGAACGACATGATCTTAAGCAGGGTGTTCATCAGTGTTGTAGGTACTACACAACATGCTTGACAATTGTTTGACAAGTTGCACCACGCCTTGTTCCCTTTGACTCGCTGACAGGTTATATACACAAGCAAGCCTGCTTCTTTTGGTCTCCCTTCCCCGAGACCCAAACAACATGGGCGACAGCGGACCAAACGCGTACACAACGCACGCCACGTCGGTGTGAATGACATGGCAACAGGTGTGAAAAACATGGAAAACCCTCGGAGTGTGAGACAAAAACAGATCTTTGTATTACTTTGTTATTACCCAGAGGTACGGGTGTATGCATGTCGAGATAGCATGAAACTTAGCATGATGCTAACTTAGAAGCTCTTCCAAAAGTTCTATTAAATCCTATAGGACATTGAAGAGCTTTCTAAGTTAGCATCATGCTAAGATCCTCATGCTTTCTCGACATGAATACCGTCCCAGCCAAGGACACAAGATGTACACGGAGCTTTAGACATAGAGGAAAGGATACACAGCTTGGGACAAACAACGGTCACCGTCAATAGTTATATGATGATAGCTTATCCACCCTACATCCCCTTTCCTTGGCGCTACATCAACAGGCTCACACGAGCAGGACCAATTTGGTTTAAGGTAGCATATTTATCACCTGGTAGCGATGGTAACGAGTGCGCTATTATGTACTACGATATATTGGAATCTGTATAATATATTTTTCCGTGGCGTTGTTAACTTGTTTTCTATATTCTGTGCTTTTGCCTTACTAATATACATTTAGCTAAAAACTAAAATAAAAAAACCAATTCGAGCTTTGAGAATGAGGAGAAATAGAAATGAGTTATGTTTGGAAATTTGGTTTTGGGTGTTTCGCTGTCTGCCCCCCCCCCCCCCCCCCCCCCCCCCCCCCCCCTCCCCCCGCCCCCTCCCCCCCCCCACCCCCCCTCCCCCCCCCCCCAAACGCACATTTACAGTATCTTCTTTACCTCGGTCTCTCTCTTCGTCTCTCTCTGCTCTATCTCTCTCTCTCCTCTGTCTCCTTCTCACTCTCTCCTCTCCTCTATCTCTCTTCTCTCTCGAATCTCCCATCTCTCTCTCTCTCTTCTCTTCTCTCGTCTCCTCTCTCATTCTCTGCTCTCTCTCTCTCTCCTCTCTCTCTTTCTCTCTTCTTTCTTCTTCTTCTCTCTCTCTTACATTACTGCCCTCATTGCTTTGTCTGCAGGCTCCCACACTCACTCAAGTCGGTCTTTCTGCCCTTCCGGGGGAATGCACACATCACAAACAAAACCACACCCACACCCACCCACGCACCCTAAACCCCCCTCCCTTTTGTCTCCTCTCTCTCTCTCTCTCTTCCTCTCTCTCACTCTCTCTCTCTCTCTCTTCTTCTCTCTCTCCACTTCTCTCTTCTCTCGCTCACTATCTCTCTCTCTCTGATTGTGGCTAAAGTGGCCACAATGTGCCAATGTGTATTAACACATTTTCAGCGTTCAGTGTTCACACGCGTTCTTCTCTCTCTCCTCGCTCTCTCTCTATCTATTCTATCTCTCTCTATCTACCTATCTCTAACTATATTTCTATCACTGTATCGGCTCTTAGAATATGATCGTATACTGAATCTCCTCCTCTCGTCTCTCAACGTATCCCCCTCCCAACCACCCCTCCCTCCTCCCCCTCACCCTCCCCCCCACCACCACTCCACCCCCTCACTCTCCTCCCTACTACCTCTAACACATCCCTTCTAATTACAAACCCCTTTTCAACCACCCCATCCATCCTAAAACTCACTCCACCTCCCACCACTCTCCACGTCTCTCTATCTACCTCCCCCCCCCCCTTCTTCTCTCTCTCTCTCTGTCCATCTGTCTGTGTGGACCTAAGGCCAATGTGCATTTAACACATTTTTCATGCGTCAGTGTTCAGTGTTCCCTCTCTCTCTCTACTCCTCTCTCTCTCTCTCTCTCTCTCTCCTCTCTCTCTCTCCCTCTCTTTCTCTGTATCTATCTCTCTCTCTCTCTATCTGACTCTCTCTCTCTCTGTCTCTACAAGTCTCTCTATCTCCCCCCCCCTCTCTCCTCTCTCTCTCTCTCTCTCTCTCTCTGTATTGTGGCCCAAGGCCAATGTACAATTAAATCATTCAGTGTTCAGTGTTCAGTGTTCTCTCTCTCTTCTTCCTCTCTCTCTCTCTCTCTCTTCTCTCTCTCTCTCTCTCTCTTCTCTCTTATTCTCTTCTCTCTCTCTCTTTAATTACTGCTCCTTGCTGTCTGCAGGCTCCCCACACTCAGTCTGGTCTTGTTGCCTCCCTGGGAATGCAATCATCACAACCACAACCACACCACACCCACCCACCGCCACCCTAACCCCCCTCCTTTTGTCCTCTCCCCCCCCCTCTCTCTCCTCTCCTCTCTCTCCTCTCTCTCTCTCTCTCTCTCTCTCTCTCTCTCTCTCTCACTCTCTCTATTTTCTCTCTCTCGCTGCATGTGGCCTTTTAAGGCCAATGTTGAATTAACACATCAGTTCATGCGTTCAGTGTTCAGTGTGTTCTCTCCTCTCTCTCCTCATCTCTCTCTCTCTGTCTCTCTCTCCTCTCTCTCTCTACCTCTCTTTCTGTCTGGCTCTGCATCACTGTCCTCTGTATCTGGACTCTCTCTCTCTGTTCTCCAGTTGTCTCTATCTCTCCCACCCCCTCCTCTCTCTCTCTACTCTCTCATGTATTGTGGCCTAAGGCCAATGTGCATTAAAACATTTTCAGCGGTCAGTGTTCAGTGTTCTCTCTCTCTCTCTCTCTCCTCTCTACTTCTCCCTCTCTCCTCTCTCTATCTCTCTCTCCCTCTCTTTCTCTGTCTGGCTCGCATCTGACTCTGTATATGACCTCTCTCTCTCTGTCTCTCCACCGTCTCTTATCTCTCTCCCCCCCCCCCCCCATCTCCTCTCTCTCTCTATCTCTCTCTCTCTCTCTCTCCCTCTCTGTATTGTGGCGCCTAAGGTAAATGGTATAACACATTTCAGCGTTGCAGTGTTCAGTGTTCTCTCTCTCTCTCTCTCTCTCTCTTCTCTCTTCTCTCTCTCCTATCTCTCTCTCTCTCTTCCCAAAACTTATACAGCGGACTCTGACTACTTAAGCTTGGATATATTACCCTTTCAATTAAAACTTAAACACAACAAAGCAGTCTTTATGTTCAAAATTTTATCGGGACATGCCCCACAGTCCCTTATAAATAAGTTTGTTGTCAATGATAGGCGCCATGTACACAAAATCATTCTCCCACTACCAAGAATAGATTTATTTAAGACAAGTTTGGTTTATTCTGGCAGAGCTCTGTGGAACACCATCTTGAGCCAGTTTTTAAAAGTGAAACAGTACAGCAGGACTAATAACTTTTTAAAAAGAATTATATAAAAAAGATCCACTAAACCAATCTTCACTTCTTTGCACAATTAAAAATATGGGTCTCTTCCAACGAGTGAAACCAGTCAGCCTAGTCCAATGTTTTTTACCACCTGTTTTCCAGTGAATTTGTTATGCCATATGTAACACGTATGTCATGCCTTTTGAGGTGTGTCTTATACGTTGTGCCCTCCTCATGGGTGTACGTGGTGCGTTGGCGTTATGTGTGTTTTTGTGTTGTATGTTGTGTGTTGTGTGTATGTGTGTGTATGTGTGTGTTGAGTGTGTGTGTGTGGTGTGTGAAAGTGTGTGTGTGTGTGTGTGTGTGTTGTTTTGTGTGTGTGTAGCTTGGGTTGTGTGTGTGTGATGTGTGTGTGTGTTACGAGCCGAGCCGTTGGAATTTATTGTTTTGATGCTTGTTAAATAAGGTTGTTCTTCTTTGTGTGTGTTGCATCTAGATTTATGTATTTTATTTTGCCCCCCCCTTTCACGATACATATTTTTGGTACAGTGTGTGTGTTGTAGAGAGAGTGAGAGATAGAGAGAGAGATTTTGTGTGAGTGAGTGATAGAGAGAGATCGAGATATAGAGAGAGAGAGAGAGATAGATAAGAGAGAGTGCGTCTAGAGAGAGAGAGAGAAGAGGAGAGAGAGAGTGAGCGCGCGCGTAATTCTATCGAGATATCTCTCTCGTGCTCTTGCGTATCGCCTCTCTCTCTCGATCTCTTCTATGCTCTATCTCTCTCTCTCTCTCTCGCTACTGTGTATCGCTCGTATGATACCGCTCTCAGCTCTCTCTATTCTCCTCTCTCTCTTCGTGCTCGTCTCTTGTTGCTCTATCCCTCGTGCGTGTCTCTCTCTTCCTCTCTCTCTCTCTCATCTTCTCTCTCTATCTCGAATGAGTTACGTCTCTCTTCTCTCTGGACAATTGGTATTTTAGAAATTTTTGTCATTCAGTGACTGTATGGAACTCTGCGTTTCGTTTGTCCTTCTTCTAATACTTTCGTTTATTTGGTCGGGCGAGCGAGCGAGATGGAAAACAAAGCGTGTATTGTGCTTATATTGAGCGGAGCTAAAAGAAGAGAGATTCGCTTAAGCAGTCAGTCCATAGGCAGTTAGAAGAATAGTATAGCAAAAGAAGAAGATTTCGTTCAGTTCTCTCTACTCTCTCTCTCTCTCTTCGCTACCACTTCTCGTTATCTATGTATCTCTATCTCTCTCTATCCATCTCTCTATCTCTCTCTTTCTCTCTCTATATATATCTCTCTCTATCTCTATCTCTCACAATCTCTCTCTATCTATCTCTCTCTCAAAATCTCTCTCTCACTCTCTCTCTCACTCCTCTCTCTCTCTATCTATGTTGCCTTTTTTATCCCTGTGTTGCAATGTCTGCCTTATATGCATGTCTGTCTGTCTGACTTTTCTTTCTTGACAGCAGTTACCGTTCGTCTGCGTG
>CM065680.1:73319172-73326672 GCA_017654935.2 Phymorhynchus buccinoides
CATTGGATATTTTCACTGAGATGCAGCAGTGTGGCGTTCTCAGGAAATGAGTACTGTTAGGATCAGCATAGAGCCATTGTCGTGAAACTGAGAAGAAGAAAAAAAACCCACTAGGATTTGAGATTCAGAGTCGTAAGCATGACAGGGGTGTCTACACTTTTTACTACAAGTTTGCCTGAACCTCAACAGAACATTTGTGTGAATAGGCCTACTGAATGCTTAATTAAAGACACACTGACCCACCACGATTAAGTCCCTTGGGGTTTTTTCTGGGTAGCTGTGACCCACATACAAATGCCCCCAACTTCAAATTGAAGTTGCTCTTTAAAATGATGTTTCGTTTTCCATTTGGGGGCATTTGTATGGAAGCCACACCTGGTCAAAACAAGATTTCGTACCAGAGGGAAAACACGTGAAACCCGTGATTTTGACACGTATATCTGGTGGGTCTTTAATGTTGACTATAGTCCCATTCTCTACAAGTTATTCGAATTTGAGAAATGACCATGCGGTAAAGGTCAAGATGTGCCACCCCCCCCCCCTACATTTCTCGGTTAATTGTATTTTTCCGTTATTGCCTTTCTTACCATACATAAAGCTGTATTGTAGGAACATTTTCACCAAATTATCTTTTTGGAATACTAACCCTAACCCTAACCCTAGCCCTAACCCTAACCCTAGCCCTAACCCTAACCCTACCCCCCCCCCCCCCCCACCCTATAAGACGGAAAAAACGCAACGAACCACAACTGTGACAAATCGTGGTGTACTGCAGTACATACCATATAGCTTACATACTTTTCTTTACACATGTCTTACGCCATCATTCCCAAACAGAGAACCGCGACTATCAAAGCAGTGCCGCGGAACAAGGTCGATCTCAAAGGGGGCGGGGGGGGGGGGGGGGAGAAATATAGCCAACATGTTTGCCATGTTAGATTTTGTTTACAAGAAACATTTAATGCATACAAACAAACTAGCGACAGAAACATAGATTAGACTGAAAATGAAAAATTTAGGGGAATTATCAGTATGAAAGAATGAAAGAAAACTAGAGGGCTTATGTTTGCCTTTCAGAGCAAACATGACAGGATTCTCCCCTCAAACAGCCGTTTGCAAGTTATTCAATATTAAAATTTGTCCACTTCCGGTTGGCATTTCCGGTTCGAATTTATAACGAAAGTATTGCAATGTTACTCTTTAATAAGTACAGAAAATACGAAAGTATTCCGTGCAGCCGTTTTTGAATTATTCAAGATTAAAATTGGGCCAAAATTTGCCATTTGGGTCAAAGTTTGGCCAATCGGCTTCATATTGGACACATAGCATTAAAATAGTGTCCATTAATTTTCCTTCAAATTTCAGGGAAATCCGTTGAAAAATTTAAAATAAATCCATAAAAGGTAATAAGTGAAAGTAGCACAACCTAATTTACACAAATTTGAATAACTTCCAAACTATTTAACATATCATCACTAAACGTCTTTCCGCACTGGGCCAGAGTAAGGGCTACACTATCCAAAAGTTAATTTTGTGACGCCACTTCTGGTTTTGGCTATTGCGTGAACTAAATGATAGCTGCCTGACCTTAGCTGGGGAACTTCCGATTTCGTACTTCCGGTTTGTGTTTATACCAGAAGTGTTGGACATGTATTTTTAAGTATATACTGAAAACATGAAGCCGTTTTTGAGATATTCAAGATTAAAATGTTGCCGATTTTGCCGTTTTTCGGCCATATTTTGTTGAAAAGCAGCGCAATCGTTTAATATTGCCCATTTGGCAATTCCTTAGTTTCCCGGCAACTGTTCTGAAAATTTAAGCCAAATCGGATGAAAAAAGGGGAAGAAAACGAAAAAGAAAAAAAACCCTCTTATAAATGCAAAAGTATTCTACCTAAAGGGTAGAATCCTAATAAAGAAGAGGAGAAAGAAAATGAATAGACCAAAACAAGAAAAGTACGAATTCAAATTATCTCACAAAAAGATCACAGGGGGGAAAAAGAGACAACTTAAAACAAATCACACAAAAACAAGGAACGATTTCTCCAAAAAAAAAGTGAAAGTTGTTGAATTCAGTGTCTTTTTCTTGCACTCCACCAAGGGCATACAGTCATGGGGAAAAAATGTGAAGAATAAACAAACAAAAAGAAACAATGAAATATTCAGATAATATAGCAGGAAGAAGAAAAAAAAAGACAAAGAACAAAAAATGCAATAGAGAGAAAAGAAAGAAAAAAGAAAGAAAGAAAGAGTAAAAAAAACAAAAAAAAACTGAAAAAAGGAAAGAATGACGAGAAGAAAGACAACGAAGATCAAAAATGAATTCCACTAGAGACAACTCCCTTGGTCTGTGTGCTGTCAGCTTCATTAGGACGTTGCTTGTTGCTCACACGCCCCTCCATCCCCACCCCCTCTTTCTGTCTTCCTTCCTTTCCAATAGTCAATAGGCTTGATGTGTCGGGAACGGACTAAAAGACTAACAAGTGGCGGGCACAGTAGTTAATGCGTGAAGGGTTGAATGGAGAAGACTACACTCTCTGTGTGTGTGTGTGTGTGTGTGTGTGTGTGTGTGTGTGTGTGTGTGTGTGTGTGTGTGTGTGTGTGTGTATGTGTGTGTGTGTGTGTGTGTGCGCGCATGTGCGTGTGTATGTGTGTGTATGTGTGTGTGTGTGTGTGTATGTGCGTGTGTGCGTGCGTGCGCGTGTGTGTGTGTGTGTGCGCGCATGTGCGTGTGTATGTGTGTGTGTATGTGTGTGTGTGTGTGGGTGCGTGCGTGTGTTCGTGCGTGCGTACGTGCGTGCGTGCGTGCGTGCATGAGTTTCCCCCTTTTGTTTTATTCGTTTCTTTGTTTTTCTTCCCCCAAACTTGGAAAATCCGAACTTTAATCACTAATTTCTATTTGATGTGGGATGTGTGAACGCTTCTTGTCTTTGTCAGCCAGCTGCCTGTTTTAGCTCGTCAAAGGTTTTCAAAATAAACCGAACATTCGCTTGTCTTTAACTCCGGCAACCTGACAAGCCAGCAAAGACAAATCCACGAACGCCCCAGTGTACCTAAATCTGTCTTTGGTCTTGTGTCAGTTTTCGTTTTCTTCATCACTTGTAATTATTGACTAGTCGTTGATTTTCTCGTCGTTTTTTGTGTGCAGTTCATACAAATATGCTCCTACGGTATATCAGAATTCCTAACCGAAAAGGTAATTATTGACTATTCGTTGATTTTCTCGTCGTTTTTTGTGTGCAGTTCATACAAATATACTCCTACGGTATATCAGAATTCCTAACCGAAAAGGTAATTATTGACTATTCGTTGATTTTCTCGTCGTTTTTTGTGTGCAGTTCATACAAATATACTCCTACGGTATATCAGAATTCCTAACCGAAAAGGTAATTATTGACTATTCGTTGATTTTCTCGTCGTTTTTTGTGTGCAGTTCATACAAATATACTCCTACGGTATAACAGAATTCCTAACCGAAAAGGTCAAATAGAACGACGGATATTTGCCTATCAATGATGAGTACTAATAGCCTATGATTGCGTAGGCGCATGAAGACCCCCAAAAAAGGTTTGAAAGAAAACATCATCGCAAAAAGAACATAAAATAATTATACAAAAGCAAACAGAGAGACCGGAAATGTAAAGCACAAATGGAAAATGCGTCGTCAGCCAAAATGGCAATTCAAGTATGACACAAAAGCCTTTACAAAACATCATTCTTTCACCTCTTGTTTTCTAAGTCGGTGAAAGGAGTCAGTATCGACAACACAACAGAGCATTTCATAAAAAGACGTTCGATATTTCTCTGAATACCAGACAACTGCCAATACTTTTGATGACTTTGACAACCATTACCCGACCTTTTATTTTTGAAAGACAAGAGCTAAGCAAAAAAATAAAAAATAAAAAGACTGGCACAGTTTGCCTCAGATCACCAGGGGTTGGGGAGGGGGGATAGGAAAGTATGAACAAAATGTCGTCGTGCAGTTATGGCAAGGCCAGTGGCAATGCAGATGAAACAGGGGGTAAAGTAGAGGAAGAAAGAAGAGTTGATTCCCCTGTTTGATGCTACTATGCTGCTTGTCACGGTGACACGGCCATTGTTGCTGTTGGTACAGTTCTACTGATTCTGATGCTGCAGCAGTTGTGTCTCGTGCCAACTGGGAAAATAACGACAGCATCAGAATGACAACAACGAATGCAACAGGACTACCACCCCATGACCAATTTTATAACACACGAGTTTATGTCAAACATCATCAGTACTTCGTTTGCATCAACTGTTGCTCTTTATAAGGAGCAGCAACAGAGATTGCACATTGTTGGCATTCTATGCTGGGTGTAAAAGATGTTGTGTTAACAGTGATAACCATGTATACAATAATATCCTGCAGTTAGCAAAGCTCAAAGACAAAAAAACTGCAAGCTCGAAAACATACTGTCCAAAAAAAGATACGCATAACTTGTAGGCCTAGTCAAAGTTTCATCTTAATTTCAAAACTTAACAGAAAATCACACAATGCGAATTTCGTTTTGAAATTTGACATGGTGCTAGCTGAATGTATGGCGAGTGCATGGGTATCCTCAAATCATTCAGTCAGTTGCTATCCTTGGGTGTGAGGGCTGTCAGATCAGTAGGATGTGGCCGCCGTGAACAGCAACAAGTGCCTGGGACACTATCAGCATAGGACTTGATCAGACGGCGAATTTCTTGCTGTGGGATGAAGTCCCACTCCACCTGCTGTGCTTTCAACAACTTGCGGTGATTCACTGGCACATCTTCTCGGCCATGCACGCGTCTATCCAGTTCATCCCTGACATGTGTTCTTTTGAGTTCATGTCTGATGACATGGTTGGCCAGAGAATTTCGTGGAGGTGATTGTCGATGAGCAACTGGGTGCCGAGTCGCACAGTATGAGGTCCGAGCCTTGTCCTGCAGGAACACAGCGTTAATGTCGTGCAGAAGAGGAAGGACGTGTGGACACAGAATGTCCTTAGGTAGTTATCTGCAGATAGGCGCCCTTGCACCAACACAAAGGGATTCCCTTTCGTAGACATTTGCGAACAAGGTGTTAACTCTGTGCTCACAAAATTGCAAGAAATTCTATCCATGCATGGCACGTGGGCATGAAAACATCGCTTTTCTGACATTTTAGGCACTGTGTACGCATGCGCAAGAGCAGAGAGAAACATTGACAGCGATCATGACAAGGACCACTGGGTGAACACTTCTAGTAGTTTGGAGGATATGCGTGCTGCAATAGAATGACGGCAACGACATTTGAAAAAGTATGCGTTTCTTTTTTGGGACAGTATATAGAAACAAACAAAACAAGAACATTAATGTTTAAAATTGAGGTGTTGTGACTGTAAATTGCTGCTCATCGTTGAGCCTTCAAACAATCATATTCACATCGATAACAGCATTAACATTTCAATCTACATAGGAATCATCCTTGTAACAGTTTTCATGGAGTAAAGTAGAATTAGATAAAGCCATGGCTGGTTTGCTTTCAAATCAATGTTGGAGCATAGGCCTAAACATCGCCAATTGAGAATTATAAAGCATGTTATCTTGCCGTCTACGGTTATTTTGTCAAGGATCTCATATGATTCTGATGGCAAGCACAATAAACTATACATTTTAAAGTAGGACTATAAAGTCTCGGTCACTAAGTGCAGATAAATAAAATGCACTTAAACAATTAGTCAACTCAATCATGTTTGAGAGGGGTATTTGTTTGTATCCGAAGCCTGTTTTCATACGTGTTTAAAGGAGCTTTTGGGGAAACCAAAAGCAGGTACTAACAGGCTAATGCTGTTTTGACCACACACACAAAAACGTACTGGTTTTCTCTGGTGAATTCTACTATCTATTGGGGTTAAAAATAATAGGCACCGATAAGAGGATAGCGAATAGAAGAAAAAGTAAAACATGATAGAAAGGAGTGTACCAGAAAAGGGAAAAGGAAGAGCACGGGACAGACTGTGGTATGTTCAGCAAAAAGTTTATAAAATTAACTCTAAAAGCTACTTACACATCAGAAAGACTAGCATCATTTTCTTAACCCTTTCACCGCCAAAGTCGCATTTTAGCACCACAGTAATTTAACATCTATGTCATTAAAAGGCATCAAATTGGGGTCTACTATCCAAAGACCTATACTATTGTCTTAGTTTTGGGAAGTAATGATAGACCTTATTTTAGATATGTCACAGAAGAATCCCCAATACTGCAGATGGATTCTGTTCTCTGCCCAGGTAAATGTAATGGAAAGTTTGGCTGAAATATGGCTGGTGGTAAAAGGGTTAAGTATACAATCTGGAAGGCTGTGTCTACTAGTGACCTCTAAATATCAGATTAGTCTATTCCTAAAAAGGAATTAGGCCAGATATTGTTTTGTTTCGTTGTTTGTTTCTTTGTTTGTGTTATGGCATACATCATAATTTCTAAAATATACTTCAACACTCTATCTGAACAAAGAGGGTTTTAGAGTAGTCGATAGTGGATGAACTCTAAAGTCCAGATACATTTATTTCCTTGGACTGCAGTATAGACTAAATTAGATATGTGACACAATACAAACTCTAATCTCTGGAATATAGTTGCCCACATCAAAAGACCAAGTAATAGATTATTATTTATAACACTCAAAAACAGAACACAGCTGTCATTTAGACAGCTGCTTTTACGTAAAAGGTAGAGCAATTGGGCCTGCAATAACCATGTCCAATCTGGATTATTGATTCCGCAAATGCATCGTACAAACTAACCGACCAAGGCATTACTAATTTCCTTGCCTTGGTGCCGATAAGAAGAAGAGGAGAGAAAGAAAGAGAGAGAGAGAGAGAGAGAGAGAGAGAGAGAGAGAGAGAGAGAGAGAGAGAGAGAGAGAGAGAGAGAGAGAGAGAGAGAGAGAGAGAGAGAGAGAGAGAGAGAGAAAGAGAGAGAGAGAGAGAGAGAGAGAACACTGAACACTGAATGGTTTAATGTACATTGGCCTTGGGCCACAATACATGGATAAGGAGCACTGAGAATGAAAGAAACAAAATCAAATCCTTCACGCAAAAGGTACAAGAAAAGGAAATCAATACATATTATACGCGTCATCCTAATAAATTATGATAATGCACTTTAACATACTAAATGTTAATGAGTATGTACGAAACATGTTAGTACAATAAATTGTTAATTCAAAGTAAGCCTGAATAGATCACTAATGTATGTCCATATCAATCAATTCCAACAGTTATGACTTAACTATGTTTTATGATGAGCTTTAATTTACTTATTGTGCACAGAGAGAGAGAGAGAGAGAGAGAGAGAGAGAGAGAGAGAGAGAGAGAGAGAGAGAGAGAGAGAGAGAGAGAGAGAGAGAGAGAGAGAGAGAGAAAGAGAGAGAGAGAGAGAGAGAGAGAGAGAGAGAGAGAGAGAGAGAGAGAGAGAGAGAGAGAGAGAGAGAGAGAGAGAGAGAGAGAGAGAGAGAGAGAGAGAGAGAGA
>CM065680.1:73346672-73354172 GCA_017654935.2 Phymorhynchus buccinoides
TTTTATTTTTTATATACTTTGTTTTTCTAAGTTGTGTCAGTTTCGTCCAACGTCCAACATAGTCAAGAAAATATCGCGATAGTCCACTAATAAATATGACACCGGAGCTGGACAGTCTTTTTTAAACTCCAAAACTAAAATCAACCACTGAACTCGGTCTGCTTCAAAGCAAACCATGCAGCCGCCCATTCTTTTTAGCCTCGTTATCCTGTTGTGACGTCAAGGTATCTGTACACGTAGACATTTTCCACTCTTTCCCCATGTCAACACACGTACGTCGTATCACGACTCCTGGCATATCACTGTGTTGCCATGGGGAAAGAGTGGGAAAAGTTCACGTGTATTGAGACCATTGCTAACGGAGTCTATGTTGGTTTCTTTGATCCAATTTCTGTTTGGTTATATCCATATTTTAGGGCCGTAATGGCAGGGGGGGGACAAGACAACGTGATTTCCGTCCATGACTTTGTCCACAGATATTACAAATAAACAGCAACTTAAGTTAAGGACCACCTGTACGGTTCGTTCTATTTTCTATAATATCGATGCATGTTCAAATGTTATATAGTGTGGAAATGAGAGCTTAGTTTGGCACGAAAATGAACACAGATATGTAGTTTTGACATGTATCTCAATTTGCCTTTCTCGCACATCCCAAGGTGTAGGGTGGCACATAGGTAACGCGTTCGCCTTGTGTCCAGTAAACCCGTGTTCGAACCTGGGTACAGGGGATTTTCCCTCTCACTTTGCACTAGGCCTTACGGTCTGAACGTGGAGTCTATCGGATGAGACGATAAACCGAGGTCCCGTGTGCCCATGCACTTAGCACACGTTAATCCCAGTGGCAACGAAAAACATTTCATTTGGTCAAAAGTTACCCCACCCCTCTTTTCATTCCTCATCAGTCACACAAATATCGCATGCAAAAAAAAGGTGGGTAGCACTCCTCTGGCTGCGACGCTCTCTGCAGGAGTGGGGGGGGGGGGACCCGAATTTCACAGAGGCGCCTCTATGGCTATAAAGTATCCAGTAATCCCATTATATTTCGACTGAGCAATAAAATATAGGTGCGTTTTGCAAAATCGTAGGCTTTAGAAATGCATTCGACATAGTATAATGCAATTACAGTTTATTGGGGACAGTTACAGTTCTGGTTATGTACGTCGTACAGACGCCAGTTCTGACGATACATCGTGAATGTTAACCCCTTGACTGCCAGAGAAAATTAAAGAAAAAATCATTGGGCAAATCATGCCATGACAAAGACAACTGATAGAGCCAATCTGGCAAAATGGTCTGGGATGTAGCTCTCTTGATTGTGTTAGAGCAAAAACCAGCTTATCAGAATTATTCCTCTTCATCTGATAATGTAATCAGTGATGTCATCAAGTCAGTATGTGATACGTTGTATGGTAGTCAAGGGGTTAATGAATGTACAGAACAATGCTGTAACATTATTATCGTGCCATTATGTTGTGGGATTCGTGCTCTGGTTTCAGTCGCTGACCACTTTTCAAGTGACCAGGATCACGCGGCAGTCCAGCAACAACGGTCACAATGTGGAGCTGCATCTGAGCGGCACTGACCCTGACCTGCCCACTGTTTACCTCATCCACAACTGTGAGCTGAACTTAGGAGCGTAGCTGTGACTGATAGGTGTGTGTGTCTTTCATTTAACGTCTATCCACTTCTCGTGATATTAGACACACAAAAACAAATACAAAAAATGTATGCATGTTAAAGTGGTTGCGTGCATGTGAATATGTGGATATGTGTGTGAAATATCAAAGTGGGTGCATGCAGGTGTATGCACAATCAATATGAATGGATAGGACTGAACTGTAGAAGAAATAAATAAACCACATAAGATAGGAATAAAACCAGTAACTGCAAAAACAAAAATCACCCCAACTGGAAAACAAAACCCAACATTACCTCCCCCCCCCCCCCTGACCCACCCGACACACATCCGCCCCCCCCCCCTGTTCATCATCCAATAATAGCAATAGAAGCAAATTAAAAATAATTATTAATGCAACCGAGTTCTAAGACTAGGAAAAAAAACCCACAAAAAACAAAACCCAACAACAACGTCATCAACAACATCATAACCCACCTAATAGTAATATAATGGATATTATTTACAAGTATTTCCCTATTGGACTGCGTTCTAAATTAACGAAAAACTTGTAGCCTACGTTAAGGCTGGTGATTTAAAAATACTACAAGCGCTATTTTGCAACAAGACAGGAATAAATGTCTTTAGGTCATTACATGATAGAATATGACTAGTAGTTATTTTGTTTCCACATATGCAAGCTATGCTTTTAACGTATATTGTTTTAAAGGCATCTAGTTTCCATTTATACATTAAAGCAAGTAACTTTCTACTGACACTAAAATTATGTTTAATACCTTTAATATCGAATTTGATTATCGCGATTTTTAATGTTATATTGGAATTTTTTCCAAATGTGCAACTTAAGTAAGTTGCACTGTTCGTGCAGAGATAGGGGGAAATCAAGGCATTCACAATGAAAACCATGTTTAGCTCCATGTTTTGCTGCCCTGTCTACCTTTTCATTGTAATAAAAAGAGCAATGAGATGGGATCCAACAAAATGTTAATTGAGTACCTCGTACAATAAGCATGTGTATCAAACAACTGACTTCAATAATCATTTCAGGTCTAGTGTGTAGCTGTAATGTTTTTAATGCCTCAAGAACTGATTTTGAATATACACAGAAAAGAACTTGAAATATATTTTTGGGAAAGCTAATAAGATAATGTAACGCCATGCGTACTGCAGTTAATTCTGTTGTAAATATCGATTTGCTTAAACCAATGTAAAAGGATTTCTCTATTTTTAAGTCTGATAGGTGCAGGCACATTCAGACAGACAGATAGAAGCACAGGCACATTAATAGACTCAGAAACAAATAAGCCTATGCATGCAAGCGCGCGCGTACACAGACACACACGCTCTCTCTCTCTCTCTCTCTCTCTCTCTCTCTCTCTCTCTCTCTCTCTCTCTCTCTCTCTCTCTCTCTCTCTCTCTCTCTCTCTCTCTCTCTCTCTCTCTCTCTCTCTCTCTCACACACACACACACACACACACACACACACACACACACACACACACATGCGCGTGCGCACACACACATGCAACACCACCACCCCCAGCAAACACACACACACACACAATCACACACACGCGCACGCGAATGCACACACACACACGCACGCGTGCACACACACCTACATGAACACGCGTGCGCGGTTGATTGCCCGCACATAGACTTACAGTGTATGGTCCAATCATAACACAGCACTGGAGAGGCACTAGGCTTCTGGTGACACATGTCGGAGAGACGTGCATCACTGAATGGTAATACATAAATACGCAGCACAATTTGCAAAATGAAATGTCCCATGGCTGCATTAACACATACCAATGTTTTGTACTGGTTAAGATCATGAAAAGAAACAAAATCATATTATATTTTTAATTGTCTTGTTCACAGGGGATCAACAGCCCGAACGTCTTGGAAAACCATCCAACGGGGTACTCCGCTTCCACGTGGACTCTCCTGTGAAACTCATCCAGTTTCTGCACCCTCGAGGGTACCAAGCTCTCAGCCTCGGGTTTACTGATAACAGTCCAACCGAACAGGTTTTGCCACACATTGACTTCACCCTTCAGGAAGGAAGAGAAGTTGCCTTTCAACAAGGACAAGATGCAGACGTACATTTTCGAGTATCTTTCGATAAGAACTCTCCAATTGAGGTAAGAGTAGTGTACGTGGACCAAGGTATGGCTGTTAAATCCACAACGGCGGACCAGGTGGTTGAGATCCATGCCGACTATTCTCAGTTTCCACTGAATGTCCTGAATCACACCTACGCAGATAATGGAGTCTCCGCGCATCTGCGAATCAACACTTCTGTAGGCAACGTGGAGGGACTGGTAGAACTAGACGCCTTCGCCGTGTTCAGCTGCATGGATAAGAGTGCTTGTCTCGTTCGACATTACATCATTCACGAGGACGTCCCTGTCTATCAAGAAGGTCATGACGGACCTTTCGCTGACAACTACATTGGCTTGATGAAGTATGCCCATGACCACTTGTCCAATTCCATAGAATGCTATGTCAGTTATCCCCATTCCTGCCCAATTAGATGCGAGTTTATTGGGGATCATCCAACGCCTGTGCAGTTTGAGAAAGTCTCGGGTGATGATCTGGGTCCTTCCGGAATGGTGTCCGTGGCCAATGGAGGGTTCCGGGCTATAGGTCTTCTGACGTTCGCCAATATCACGTCACCCGGGGAGGCAGAGTACCGGTGCAGGAGCAGCTCGGGACAGCAGCAGGCCAGTCACACTTTCACGGTGAAGGCTGTCGAGTCTCACGATTTTCTTTGGGACAAGAGGGACTTACGTGAGGCCACGATGATGCAATATGGGGTAAACACGTTATCTCCGTCTGTCTGCGTGTCAGTGTGTCTGTATCTGTCTGTCTGTTTATCTTGTGTTTCTTTAGCACTGTCTACGTACCTGTCTGTGGGTTTCCTTCCTCGTCTTTGTCTTTCGTCCCGTCTGTTTGAATGTCTGCTTTGTATGTGAAAGTAATGGAAGACAATCACGAAACAGATTACTCTTTTAAGAATGACGATGACTTTCAAACTAGGAAGAATTTGTAAATACAGCGAAGTCCTTTCTTACCAAGAAAGTGGAGGTTGTCCGCTGGTCCAGGCTTCTCTGCTGTAAACGAATTTCAGTCCAGCCCTTCAGAACAGATGCCGTCTTCTCTGCGCGCGCGCACACGCACGCACACGCACACACACACACACACACACACACACACACACACACATACACTCACACACGTGCGCGCGCGCGCGCATACATACACATACTCACTCACGCACGCACTCACACAACAACAACAACAACAACATACAGTATATATACGGCGCTGAATCTTGATAGAAATCAAATCAAAGCGCACACACACGTTAGCATTCAAAGCGCATTCAAACACAAACGCAATACAAAGCGAACACACACGGATAACATAAATGGAATATAGCAGAAACAGACCTAATGGCAAGAGAGAGAAGAGAAAGAGAGAGGAGCTTTAATGACGGGGGAACAGGTGGGTTTTGAGGTTAGCTTTGAAAGCAGAGAGAGTCATATACACACACACACACGCACGCACGCACGCACGCACGTACGCACGCACGTACGCACGCACGCACGCAGACGCACACATATCTCAACCATTTTATTCATGAATTGATTGAACAGTATATAACACAATTCATCTCCTGATGATAATACAGGCAAGCATGCACCCGAATCAGGAGCAACAAAAGCTACATAATGGACAATAGCAATTTGTAGTGTTTCTTCAGAATTTCAATGGCTTGTTGGTTTCGCCAAAATGTTAAGTCTAAAGTTCTTTTCAAAACTAAATACTGGCTCTGTGTGTTACCTAATATTTGTCATACTTTGTACCAATCTGGGAGGGGGCGGATTGAAGTGGATTGGGTAGAATGGTTGGGGAGTTGAAGAGGATGGGATGGGGGGGGGGGGGGGTACACGCGTTGAGCATGAAGAAGGTTGTTGCTTATCGGTAAGATGAACTTTGCTTTTATTATTTTTGTGTGTGTACCTTGATTTTTTGTCCCCGAGCCGAAGGTTCGGGGAGCTATTGTTTTTGTCTGGTCCGTCTGGTGTCCGTCCGTCCGGTGTCCATGCGTCCGGCGTGCCTCCGTCCGTCCGTCCGGCTATTCGTCCGTTTTTCTCAAAAACTATTCAGTCTATCATCATCAAATTTGGTATACTAGTTTGCCAAGATGCAAGCTATCCACTGATGTATTTAGTTTTACATTAACCCTTTCACCGCCAGCCATATTTTAGCCAAAGATTTCCATTAAATTTACCTGGGTAGAGAACAAAAACCATCTGCAGTATTGGAGATTCTTCTGTGACATATATAAAATAAGGTCTATCCTTACTTCCCAAAACTAAGACAATAGGGTCTTTGGATAATAGACCCCAATTTGATGCCTTTTAGTGACATAGGTGTTAAATCACTGTGCTGCTAAAATGCGACTTTGGCGGTGAAAGGATGAAGGTCAATGTCGCGCCAGTTACGGGGTTCAAACCACGAAACACATAATCGCTAATATCTCGCGAAGTTTTGCATGTATTTTAATGCAGTTATTTTCGCAACATTTCTTGATAAATGGTCTATAACACAGTTGTCATCAATTTTCTGTGCGCGCGTGTGCGCATGATCGCGCGCGCTCAAATCACGGGTCCGAACCCCAAGGCTATATATAAAAAAAACTATTCAGTTACGTGCTGTTTTCATGCGTTCTTATGTAGTTACGTGCTGTTTTGATGCGTTTTTATGCATGTGTACAGCCGACACATTCCGATTTCGGAGTAGCTCGGTGATGCTGCGAGGGGACTTTGCAGCCGCCCGGCGTTCCACTTGTTGTTCTCTGTTCCTTTTGTTTTGTTCAAATGATTGGATATTTGGTTTTCTGTAGCC
Source organism: Phymorhynchus buccinoides (assembly GCA_017654935.2). Lineage (NCBI taxonomy): Eukaryota > Metazoa > Mollusca > Gastropoda > Neogastropoda > Raphitomidae > Phymorhynchus > Phymorhynchus buccinoides. The sequence goes on from CM065680.1 coordinate 73,353,232, forward strand.
CTTGTTGCATCATGAGACCAGAATGTAATTTATCTTGTCGAGATGATAAAGTAATTTTGACTTTGACTTTGACTTACACACACAATCATACACACACACACACACACACACACACACACAACACACACACACACACACACACACACACACACACACACACACACACACACACACACACACACACACACACACACACACACACACACACACACACACACGCGCTCGCACCCACCAGGGCTGGACCTAAGTGTTTAAGGGGTGGGGGCTTATTCATCGAAGGTGCGAAGCACCAAGACCCCTAGGGTGTCCAAGGGCATGCTTCCCCGAAAACAAATTAAATCCGAGAACCAAACTAGTGCAATCTGGGCATGAAATAAAGGACTAACGCCATTACTGTTCATACCCCTATTGAAACATGTTTTGAACCAATAAGTACCTATCAACTGGTGGTGCTGATGAGTGCTAGGTATAGCCCGCGAGGACATTTAGCTACCGCTCGGCGACATGATACTTTTTTAAAGATTAGGAAAATGGGTGGGGGCTGCAGCCCCCGAAGGCCACAATAGGTCCGGCCCTGCACGCACACACGCACATACACACACATTCAATAAGGCTGCAGACGATGTACATTCAGCGAGGAGATAAGTATCCTGCATTCAGTAAGATTATACGCTGGTAAAAGGGGACCTATAAGCTTGATGTTTTCTTTGTTTGTTGCAGACGGTGTGATTTACGCATGTGACCAAGAGAATCTGAGGGCCACCAGTACACCATACCAGAGACTATATTTACTGAAGTCATTTACCCTGGCATCCTTCCTGACCACAACGGTGCTTGCTGTAAACATAACTACATCTTGAAGAGTCCTTCGTGTTCAATGTCCTTGTAACACGATTCTTGCACAACACTTTGTATCATGTAAATATACCTTTTCAAAGCAT
>CM065680.1:73366672-73371672 GCA_017654935.2 Phymorhynchus buccinoides
CGTGGTCATCGCTCAAGGGCGATTGCTTCGAGATGTGACAACCAACCAGGGCGAGGTAGGCTAACACCATTATCTTGTTTTGGGGGTATATTATGCACATTCTGCCTATAAGAGGGGTAATCTAAAATTGCATTAACCTCTCAGGCCGAGAGGACGTAAAACCTTATTTCTCGCTCTTGCATTAACCAATTGTTTCCAAGCGAAACCTGTGTATTTTGTGAAACCGATTTTTACATAATTGATTGTGTAGTTTTACTTATGGTATGTGCGTTTTGCGATTGTCAAACATACACAAAATTGTAGAGTGGCACAGTGGTAGCGTGTTCGCTTCGTGTCAAGTAAACCCGAGTTCAAACCTGGGTACAGGGGATTTGTCCTCTCACTTTGCACTAGGCCTTACGGTCTGAACGTGGAGTCTTTCGGATGAGACGATAAACCGAGGTCCCGTGTGCCCATGCACTTAGCATACGTTAAACCCAGTGGCAACGAAAAAGTTGTCATTTGGTCAAAATGTACCCCCCCCCACTTCATCAGTCACACAAAAATCGCATGCAAAAAAAAAAAAAAAAAAAAAAATTGGGTGGCGCGCCTCTGGCTGCGACGCGCTCTCCAGGTGGGAGCAACCCGAATTTCACAGAGACGCCTCTGTGACTATAAAGTACCTAATACCTAATACCTAAGCATTCCTTATTTGATTACCCCAATTTTAAATTATACAGTACAGTAATTGGGCAGTTCGGAACATAAGCGTACTGATGTCCTTTCACCTACTCCAAAGAAATGATCAGTCAAAATTGATCAAGCCCGTTAAAGTTGGAGTGGCCGATTTTAAGCGGACGCTGATAATATCTATATGCTTTGTTGTTACTTAGTTGAGCCAGTTTCGACCAACATAGTCAAGAAAATATAGTCAGAGTCCACTAATAAATATTACACCGGAGCTGGATAGTCTTTTTCAAACTCCAAAACTAAAATCAACCATTGAACTTGGGGTCCTTCAAAGGAGAGACTTGGATCCAATTTATGTTTGGCTATATCCACATTAAGGACCGTAATGACAGGGAAAAAACAGACAAAGTGATTTCCGTCTATGACTTTTTCCTCAGATATTGCAAACAGCAACGTAAGTTAAGGACCACCTGGAAACTGATGGTGTTATGCTAGGAGCTTGTCATGGCTAAAGACAATCCCTGCATAACTATGCAGAGCATATCAACATTTTGATGTAGCCTTGGTGTTCTAGCCTACGTCAATTGGTCTGACATAGTTTTAAACCAATGCGTTTCTAAACGAATGATGTGAATATTGCCGAAGGATGTAGATTCAGGAAACCCATGGCTCAGAACGACAGGAACTGAAACCCATCAGGTTTTAATTAGTTTGGGATGGCTCTGATCTTCACAGCAATCAGTTGGCGTGCAACCTCGTGCCATTATGTTTTGAGATTCGTGCTCTGGTTTCAGTCGCTGACCACTTTTCAAGTGACCAGGATCACGCGGCAGTCCAGCAACAACGGTCACAATGTGGAACTGCATCTGAGCGGCACTGACCCTGACCTGCCCACTGTTTACCTCACCCACAACAGTGAGCTGAACTGTAGACTAACGCGATTAGGAGCGTAGCTGTGACTGATAGGTGCAGGCAAATACAGACAGACAGATAGAAGCACAGACACATTTATACACTCAGAAACAACACATAAGCATATACATGGGAGCGTGCACATACAAGCACACGCGCGCGTACGCAGACACGCACGCGCACATACACACACACACTCTCTCTCGCTCTCTCGCTCTCTCTCGCTCTCTCTCTCTCTCTCTCTCTCTCTCTCTCTCTCTCTCGCTCTCTCTCTCTCTCTCTCTCTCTCTCTCTCTCTCTCTCTCTCTCTCTCTCTCTCTCTCTCTCTCTCTCTCTCTCTCACACACACACACACACACACACACACACACACACACACACACACACACACACACATGCGTGCGCGCACACACATACATGCACCCCCGCAACACACACACACACACACGCACGTACTCACACAATCACACACACGCACGCTCACATGCACACACACGCGCGCACACACCTACTTGAACACGCGTGCGCGGTTGATTGCCCGCACATAGGCTTACAGTGTATGATCATATCATAACACAGCACTGGGGAGGCACTAAGCCTCTTGTGACACCTTTCGGAGAGACGTGCATCAATGAATAATAATCAATACATAATCAGCACAATTTTCAAATGAAATGTCCCGTGAGTACATTAACACATAAAGATGTTTTGTACTGGTTAAGAGGGGTTTTCGTACTACCCCCTAAAGTGCAGCAGAATCTTCAGCGTGATGAAGTTGGCTGCCTAAGGCGAAGAAGAAGAGATCATAAAAAGAAACAAAATCATGATATATTTTTTATTTTTCTTGTTCACAGGGCATCAACAGCCTGAACGTCTTGGAAAACCATCCAACGGGGTACTCCGCTTCCACGTGGACTCTCCTGTGAAAGCCATCCAGCTTCTCCACCCTCGAGGTTACCAAGCTATGAACCTCGGGTTTTCTGATAACAGTCCAACCGAACAGGTTTTGCCACACATTGACTTCACCCTTCAGGAAGGAAGAGAAGTTGCCTTTCAACAAGGACAAGATGCAGACGTGCATTTTCGAGTATCTGTCGATAAGAACTCTCCAACTGAGGTAACAGTAGTGTACGTGGGCGGAGGCATGGCTGTTAAATCCACAACGGAGGACCAGGTGGTTGAGATCCATGCCGACTATTCTCAGTTTCCACTGAATGTCCTGAATCACACCTACGCAGACAATGGAGGCTCCGCGCATCTGCGAATCAACACTTCTGCAGGCAACGTGGAGGGACTGGTACAAGTAGACGCCTTCGCCGCGTTCAGCTGCATGGATGAGAGTGCTTGTCTCATTCCAAATTACTTCATTCACGAGGACGTCCCTGTCTATCAAGAAGGTCATGATGGACCTTTCGCTGACAACTACATTGGCTTGCAAAAGTATGCTCATCACCACGTGCCCAATTCCATAGAATGCTATGTCAATGATCCCCATTCCTGCCGAATGAGATGCGAGTTTATCGGTGATGGCCCTACCCCTGTGCAGTTTGAGAAAGTCTCGGGTGATGATCTGGGTCCTAACGGAGTGGTGTCCGTGGCCAATGAAGGGTTCTGGGCTAGAGGTGTTCTGACGTTCGACAATATCACCTCTCCGGGGGAGGCAGAGTACCGGTGCAGGAGCAGCTCGGGACAGCAGCAGGCCAGTCACATTATTACAGTGAAGGCTGTCGAGTCTTCCGATTCTCCTTCGGAAAAGAGGGACTTACGTGAGGCCACGATGATGCAAGATGGGGTAAACACGTTATCTCCGTCTGTCTCTATGCCTGTTTGTTTATCTTGTGTTTCTTTAGCACTGTCTACCTGACTTTGGGTTTCCTTCCTCGTCTTTGTCTTTCGTCCCGTCTGTTTGTATGTCTGCTTTGTATGTGAAAGTAATGGAAGACATTCACGAAACAGATTACTCTTTTAAGGATGACGATGACTTTCAAACTAGGAAGAATTTGTAAATACAGCGAAGTCTTTTCTTACCACGAAAGTGGAGGTTGTCGGCTGGTCCAGGCTTTTCTGCTGTTAACGAATTTCAGTCCAGCCCTTCAGAACAGATGCCGTCTTCTCTGCACACACACACACACACACACACACACACGCGCACACACACACACACACACGCACGCACGCGCACGCACGCGCGCGCACGCGCACGCACACGCACACACACACACACACACATCTCAACCATTTTATTCAGGAATTGATTTAACAGTTCATCTTCTGATGATAACACAGGCAAACATGCACGCGAAATAGGAGCGACAAAGCGGCATAATGGACAATAGTAAGTTTGAGTGTTTCTTTAGAATTTCAATGGCTTGTTGGTTTCGACACAAATTTAAGTCTAAAGTTCTTTTCAAAACTAAATACTGGCTCTGTGTGTTACCTAATTTGTTTCATACTTTGTACCAATCTTGGAGGTGGCGGATTGAAGTGGATTGGGTAGAATGGTTTGGGAGTTGAAGAGGATGGGAAAGGGGGGGTGCGGTACATTCCTTGAGCATGAAGAAGGTTGTTGCTTATCGGTAAGATGAACTATGATTTTATTATTTTTTGTGTACCTTGATTTTTGTTCTCTGTTCCTTTTGTTTTGTTCAAATGCCAGGATATTTTGTTTTCTGTTGCCATGGTTGTATCATGAGACCAGAATGTAATTTCTCTTGTTGAGATAACAAACGTAATTTTGACTTTGACTTTGACTTTGACACACACACACACGCACACACACATTCAATAAGGCTGCAGGCAATGTACAATCATCGAGGAGATAAGTATCCTGCATTCGGTAAGACTATACACTAGTAAAAGTGGACCTATAAGGTTAATGTTTTCTTGTTTGTTGCAGACGGTGTGATTTACGCATGTAACCGAGAGAATCTGAGGGCCACCAGTACACCATACCAGAGACTATATCTACTGAAGTCATTTACCCTGGCATCCTTCCTGACCACAACGCAGCATTCCTGATAAACACGGTGCTTGCTGTAACAATAATTACATCTGAAAGAATCCTGCATGTTCATACACACTTAATATTAATAATAATAATGAATATTTCTTGCGCTCTTTCTCCAAAGAACTCAGAGCGCTTACAAAGTTAACTTTAGAAAACAACAATAACAATAGTAATGAACACAAAACATTCAGAAATATATTATATATTAAATGCAAATCCGATACTTCACACGTGCGCGTGCGCACACGCACACGCACGCACACACACCACACGCACGCACTGCACACACACACACACAAACACGCCGAAAAGACATTCTTACCCAAAGGTTACTTTACACTTAAACGGCAATGGCCTTGTAGCATGATTCTTACACAACACTTGTATCATGTAAATGTACGTTTCCAAAACA
>CM065680.1:73376672-73431672 GCA_017654935.2 Phymorhynchus buccinoides
GTGTGCGTGCGTGTGTGCGTGCGCTAGCGCGCGCGCGTGTGTATGTATGTGTGTGTGTGTGTGTGTGTGTGTGTGTGTGTGTGTGTGTGTGTGTGTGTGTGTGTGTGTGTGTGAACGAGCGTGTGTGCGCATGTGCACACGCGTTTGTGTGTTGATTGATTTAAATATTTTTGGAATAAAAGTATGCTATTTTGTGAAAGAAAAGGCATTTCTTGCGAGATCTCACTTTTCATAGTGTGTTGAATATTTACTTATTTATTTAGGAAACTTATATATACTAATAGTATATAATATACTAAACCAATGTAATCACACACCGACTTGTTTATCTTTTAATATAATTAAATCAACCTTTTAAAATAGATATCTTTTGGTAGTCAAACATGAGAAAGTTCAACAAGAATGTTATTTGTTAACGCTGCGTGTCATGATATTAGGTTAGGTCAGGTCATCAAGTACATTATAGTCACAGAGGCGTCTCTGTGAAATTCGGGTTGCTCCCACCTGGAGAGCGCGTCGCAGCCAGATTTTTGTGCGACTGATGAGGAAGGAAGGGAGGGGGGGTAAATGTTTGCAAAATGACAACTTTTTCGTTGCCACTGGGTTTAACGTGTGCTAAGTGCATGGGCACACGGGACCTCGGTTTATCGTCTCATCCGAAAGACTCCACGTTCAAACCGCAAGGCCTAGTGCAAAGTGAGAGGAAAAATCCCCTGTACCCAGGTTCGAACTCGGGTTTACTTGACACGAAGCGAACGCTCTACCACTGTGCCACTCTACACTGATATACATTGATATACATCCTTAAGTGTGTGTGTGTGTGTTTTAATATTGTTTTTGTTATATTTAAACCTCTAACAATTTATCTCTCCAGTTTCTATTACATATCCGAGCAATACCCAACTATAGATAGTGTGCAAATCTGGATGTAACAAGTGTTACTCCTTTATAAATAGTGTACAAAATACATATATGTAACGAGCGCTACCCCTGTGAAGCTTCTCCACTATCAACGGATGAGACGATAAACCGAGGTCCCGTGTGCCCATGCACTTAGCATACGCTAAACCCAGTGGCAACGAAAAAGTTGTCATTTGGTAAAAATTTACCCCCCCCCCCCCCCCCCCCCCCTCATCAGTGACAAAAATCGCATGCAAAAAAAATATAAAAAAACAATTGGGTGGCGCGCCTCTGGCTGCGACGCGCTATACAGGTGGGAGCAACCCGAATTTCACAGAGACGCCTCTGTGACTATAAAGTACCTAATACTAATACCTAATACTACTAATACTAATACCTAATACCTAATAATACTAATACTAATACTAATACCTACTAATACCTAATATTAATACCTAATACTAATACTAATACCTAATAATACCTAATACTAATACTAATACATTTGAGCCCAACCCTACAGAATAGCAGCTGTCCCCTCTGCTATATAACAGTCATAGTCAGAAATGACAGGCATACATTGTACATGAATGGTCCTCAAAATTATGATGATGATGATGATGATGATGATGATGATGATGATGGTGGTGATGATGATGATGCATTTTCCTTTCCTTTTCCGAGAAATGTGTGGATGTAACGAGCGTTACCTCTTCCTATATAGCATAGAAAATTTATAATATGGATGTAACGAGCGTTACATCTTCCTATATAGCATACACAATTTATAATATGGATGTAACGAGCGTTGCCTCTTCCTACATAGTATACAAAATTTATAATATGGATGTAACGAGCGTTACATCTTCCTATATAGCATACACAATTTATAATGTTGATGTAACAAGCGTTACATCTACCTACATAGTATGCAAAATTTATAATGTTGGTGTAACGAGCGTTAACTCTTCCTATACAGTATCCATATATTGATGTAACGAGCGTTAACTCTTCCTGTATAGTATGCATATATTGATGTAACGAGCGTTAACTCTTCCTGAATAGTATACATATATGGATGTAACGAGCGTTAACTCTTCCTATATAGTATGCATATATTGATGTAACGAGCGTTAACTCTTCCTGTATAGTATACATATATGGATGTAACGAGCGTTAACTCTTCCTATATAGTATACATATATGAATGTAACGAGCGTTAACTCTTCCTGTATAGTATACATATATGGATGTAACGAGCGTTAACTCTTCCTGTATAGTATACATATATGGATGTAACGAGCGTTAACTCTTCCAGTATAGTATACATATATGGATGTAACGAGCGTTAACTCTTCCTGTATAGTATACATATATGGATGTAACGAGCGTTAACTCTTCCTGTATAGTATACATATATGGATTTAACGAGCGTTAACTCTTCCTATGTAGTATACATATATGAATGTAACGAGCGTTAACTCTTCCTGTATAATATACATATATTGATGTAACGAGCGTTAAGTCTTCCTGTATAGTATACATATATGGATGTAACGAGCGTTAACTCTTCCTGTATAGTATACATATATTGATGTAACGAGCGTTAACTCTTCCTGTATAGTATACATATATGGATGTAACGAGCGTTAACTCTTCCTGTATAGTATACATATATGGATGTAACGAGCGTTAACTCTTCCTGTATAGTATACATAGATGGATGTAACGAGCGTTAACTCTTCCTGTATAGTATACATAGATGGATGTAACGAGCGTTAACTCTTATCTTCCTATATAGTATACATATATGAATGTAACGAGTGTTAACTCTTCCTGTATATTATACATAGATGGATGTAACGAGCGTTAACTCTTATCTTCCTATATGGTATACATATATGAATATAACGAGCGTTAACTCTTCCTGTATAGTATACATAGATGGATGTAACGAGCATTAACTCTTATCTTCCTATATAGTAAACAATTATATGGATGTAACGAGCGTTAACGCTTCCTATAATAGTATGCAGATATGGATGTAACGAGCGTTAACGCTTCCTATAATAGTATGCAGATATGGATGTAACGAGCGTTAACGCTTCCTATAATAGTATGCAGATATGGATGTAACGAGCGTTAACGCTTCCTATAATAGTATGCAGATATGGATGTAACGAGCGTTAACGCTTCCTATAATAGTATGCAGATATGGATGTAACGAGCGTTAACTCTTCCTATAATAATACACAGATATGGATGTAACGAGCGTTAACTCTTCTTATAATAGTATACAGATATGGATGTAACGAGCGTTGCCCCTTTATTAAATGAAGAGGATAGGACCATGATGATGATGATGATGGTGGTGGTGGTGGTGGTGGGGGGGTGGTGGTGGCGATGATGATGATGATATATGGAGTATTGAAATCAAAATCACTTTCAGAAGGACAAAAGGCTGAATGAAAGACCCTAATGTGATGTGACGTTGTCGGCACGTCCAAACAGCACTGGTGAAAAGACTGACACGGATAATAAGGCAGGGTGTCTCATATAAAATGCCACCCACAAAATTGGCTAAAACAATATTCATCAAGCTATCATTTTGTGTGTGTTGTTTGTTTGTTTGTTTTAAAAGAAGATTCAATGCATGAAAGAATACAGCAGTTTGTTTTATCCAAGATGTGTCCGTGTGCTCCAGAAGTTTACAGTTTTCATGGCACCCCATTTTTTAAAATGTGCCCTTTTTTATATCGCAATTTTGATGTCTTTGTTTCTGCAATTCACATTCATACGGACAAAATTATCATTTATATGTGAGCTCAAAAAGTCAGAATATACATTGTAGTCCTGAATCACAATTTTCATGGGGGAAAAGAGACAGTAATTTTCGAAAAAACAGACAGTTTGCAAACGATTGACATTTTCTGCGAAAGTGTTTTACCCCTCAAAAAAGCGACTTCTAAAAAAATCAGGGTTACCATGGAAACTTATTTTGTGAACCTCTCCCAGAAATCATACAAAAATAAACTGTTCCAACTGTTAGTGCATTAAATCTTCTTCATAAACCTGAAACATCAAAATGACAGCTTTCTTATAAAAACAAACACACTTTTACTAACGATTTTGTGGGTTGCAGGTTTTTTTAGTCACCCTATGCTTCCCACAAAAGGTTGGCTAAAGCAGATAAATGTTTAAACATATACGTCTGATTGTATCCCAGACCCCTAGGCCCTGTTCGTTGCCAAAACTGCAGAATAACCTTTGAAGTACTAGATCGTTTGAAATGTCAGCGAGAACAATTAACTGATGCTTCATTCAAAACGTAGGTGGTAGCAAAAAGCCTGAATATGCAAAGAGTTAGCACTCCGCAGCTGACTGAAGCCGGCTTTTTTTTTTACTCCCACCCTTTCACCTACACCACAGGTGGGGATCATTGTGAACTCACTCACTGCCTCTGTTGCCATACTTAACACTTCCCACCTCCCACCTTTTCACCTTGCAGGTGGGAAGTAAGAAAGTTGGCTTCATTCTTTGCAAAGTTTGTAGGCTGCGAAGTAATCACTCTTTGTGACATTTAGGCTTTTTGGTGGTAGGCAGTGAGAGTGGAGAGCTTTGAGGGAGACTAATACACGAGTACATACCCATCGGGCGACATTTGTCAACGCTATCGTTGGGGTGAGAAAGAAAATCAGTACTTGCTCTAAAACTGCATGCAAGAGGAGCAGACTACACCCAAGATGGGAGAAGGAGGGCAACAAGTGACCATGGTCCTGTGCTGGACCCTCTGTTTCGTGGTCATCGCTCAAGGGCGATTTCTTCGAGATGCGACAACCAATCAGAGCGAGGTAACACTATTATTTTGTTTTGTGTCTATGTTCACGTTTTGTTTGTAAGGGGGGCGGGGGGGGGGGTCAAATTTGCATCAACCAAAAACCTGTGTATGTTTGTGAATTTAATGTTGTTTTATATAATACGTGTTAATATAGGCCTACGTTAAACTTTGGAATAGTCAGACATAGTTATGCTCAAAATCACAAGAAGGCTTACCTAAGAATTTTTAAAGCCAATTTTAAATCTAATGGTAGTCATCCAAAAGTTTAGAACACGCTCAGGTAATTTTCACCTACTCTTAAGAAAATCGGAGCATTCGAAAAGCGCGACTTTTCGAAAAGCGCGATACGAAATGCGCGAACTACAAGATGCCGAAAAGAGCGAACAATAATGACAAAAAGAGCGAATGTCAGAGAGTCGCAGAGAGTCGGTGTAGAGTGGCACAGTGGTAGCGCGTTCGCTTCGTGTCAAGTAAACCCGAGTTCGAACCTGGGTAGAGGGGATTTTTTCCTCTCATTCTGCACTAGGCTTTAACTGTCTGAACGTGGAGTCTTTCGGATGAGACGATAAACCGAGGTCCCGTGTGCCCATGCACTTAGCATACGTTAAACCCAGTGGCAACGAAAAAGTTGTCATTTGGTTAAAATTTACCCCCCCCCCCCCCCCCCCCCCCCCCTCATCAGTCACACAAAAATCGCATGCAAAACAAAACAACAACAACAAAATGGGTGGCGCGCCTCTGGCTGCGACGCGCTCTCCAGGTGGGAGCAACCCGAATTTCACAGAGACGCCTCTGTGACTATAAAGTACCTAATACCTAATAATACCTAATACCTTAAAACAAATCAGAAAGTTAGGGATAGGGTTAGGGATAGGTTAGGGATAGGGTTAGGGATAGTAAGAAAGTAACAGACATTTTTTCCTGTAATGTACTTCTTGCCCCATCCCAATCATCAACGACCCTCTCGCTTTCTGTCAGTCACATTCGCTCTTTCTGTCAGTCACATTCGCTCTTTCTGTCAGTAACATTCGCTCTTTCTGTCAGTAACATTCGCTCTTTCTGTCAGTGACATTCGCTCTTTTCGTACGGTCGCGCAAATGGGAATATTCAGAGAGTGGCGCTTTTTGCATGCTGCCAAGTAAATGGTGCGTCAAAACTGAGCCAAACCTGTGTCAAAATGAGCTGTTCTGTTGACCTGACAAGAAATACTTCTAGTGGCTTATTTTATTTCCCATGGTCAACTAGAAGGCATAATCAAGTTTTGCAGCTCGCACGCGAGAAAAATGGAAACAAAGATATAAAGGGTAGTGACCTTGTCCTTGCTCACGAAATGCATTCTATTGCGCCACCTGTGTGAAAGGTCAATCTAAAGCGGTTATTTGGGTGACTAATTTGAAGCAGTCACCAAAAATATGCAATTGTTTTTTCTAATCCATGTCAGTGTTTAGACTAAAAGAATCCTGAAAATAACGTCAGTCCCCTAATGGATATGATACCAATTAGTCTACACAGTCTTTTGAAACTTCTTAAAATCAACCGTTGGGTTTTTGATCCACTTCAAATAAACACATTGACGCCACCATTTTTGTTTTAGCTTTGTTATCTTGTTGTGAAGCAGCTATTTGTGACCGCGTTGTGAAGTCTGTGCAATTCGCCAATACAGCGTCACTCCGTTTTGTTTTCCTTTTTCTTTTCAAATAATATAATGCGAAATTGCACCTTTCCCCCAATTGATGACCAGGTTCAAGTGAAACAATCTCTCCTCGATAATCAACTTTCAGACTCACAACATTTTCTGTTTCAGTTAGGCCCTATCGTCAATCAACTAGGGGTTTCGAGTTTATACTTAATCACACACATATGACACAAAGACATGTCCTATAGCGCGTGGCTGCTCTTAGGTCTGTAATCACGCTGAAGTTCTGTCCCTTTTATATGATTTGTTGCTTAGTTTTAACATCGGTCTTAAAGACCCCCCACGTCACGTGTCACATTCCCTCTTATGCTAGGAAGATTTCTTAAGATTTATTACCTCCTATAAGAGGAAAAACACGTGAAAACCGTGATTTTGACACGCGACGTGGTGGGTCTTTAAAATCTTTCGCTTCCCCCCATTCCAAGAGGATGTAAATTTCGAACCTCAACTGCTCAAGGAGATACGGAACTCATATCAAATATATTCTAAAAGGGTAAGATGGATTACTTAAGAGCTCGGCGAACCGGGCTGATAGAGTTATCGTTAGTGTCAACAGTACACCATTCACAGTGACGGCTATCCAAAAACTCAGACTGGAACTTGAACGGAGAATTCAACTGGCCTTTCGATGTGTAAAATGTGTCCTGTTTAAAAGGGACATAACCAGTGTTTCTGTCCTCACTACTCATATAGGGAAAAGAGACTGGATGCTTGTCTTCCCCTATACAGTCCGGCTTTGCTCATATCCATCGTGTTTTCTTTAGTTTAGGACAGTTATGGGTCATCTTGTACATTACGCCCCCCCCCCCCCCCCCTCAAAATGTAACATTGAACATTTTCACTGACAAGCAGTACAGCTCAATATTGCAGACTTTGAGACTGAGGCTCATAAACGTGAGGGGGTGTCTAAAGTTCAGCTTTGCTGTCTGTTCTGATACGGACATGTACCAGTCTGTGTTCAGCCTCCTGCTTTTTGTTGTAATAGTCGTGCTTTTGTTTCAGTCACTGACCACTTTTCAAGTGACCAGGATCACGCGGCAGTCGAGCAACAACGGTCACAATGTGGAGCTGCATCTGACCGGCACTGACCCTGACCTGCCCACTGTTTACCTCATCCAAAACGGTGAGTTATACTAGACTGGAAAGAGTAGTGTATCAACAGAGACATGCAGATTCAGAGTGGGTGTGCTATGGGCTCAATGGAATAACTGACACCACACTAGAGCTTCACCCATAGCGGGTGCGATTCTGAGGGTGTTCCTCTAATTTCCATGCCAATGTTGCTGGTGTCTATGCTCTGTGTCTCCTAGGCCTGGTTGACGCTATAGTATTATTATGAAAGGAAGCTTAGAGTGCAACCCTATCAAGTAGTCTCTGACCAATATGGAACTCCATAGCATCATCTTCATCATAATCATCCTGATTTCCATCAATCATCATAAAATCATATATCTAATTATGTGGCCTTGCATGTCTTGCTTTCAGTTGACCTTCCTTTCGATTGCCATTCCAGTCTATGCTTTGGTGCCTTTAATACTGCACGAAGAGGCACTAGTCCTCTTGCAACACCACTCAGGGAGACATGAATTACTGAATGGTAACAGGCCCACATCAAGAAATATACACTAACAGGTACTAATTAGCAAAACAAATGTTCGATGGGTAGATTAACAAATTTAAATGCTTTGAAATACTTTAAGAGTATATGAAAATAAATGAAGGTAAAACAAGTCATTTTGTGTTCCTTTTGGCAGGGAATCAACATCCCGAGAGTCTCGGGAAACCTTCCAACGGGATCCTCCGATTCCACGCGGACTCGCATGCCAAAGCCATCCAGTTACTTCACCCTCGGGGTTACCAAGTCCTTAACTTCAGATTGACCGAGAACAGTCCCACTGAACAGGTTTTGCCAAACATAGACTTTATCATTCAGGAAGGACGAGAAATTCTCTTTCAACAAGGACAAGATTCAGCCGTGCATGTACGAGTATCTGTCGAGAACAACTCCCCAACTAAGGTAGGAGTGGTATTATTGCACCGAAGCATAGCTGTGAAATCCACGACAGAGAACCAGGTGGTTGAGAACCATTCCGACCGTTCTCAATTTCTTATGCAAGTCCTGAATCATACCAGACTAGACTATGGAGGATACACGCATCTGCTCATCAATACCTCTGCAGGCAATGTCGAGGGACTCGTTCAACTGGATGCCTACACTATGTTTAGATGCATGGCTGAAGAGACGTGTCTCACTGGACTTTACGCCATTCACGAAGACGTCCCACTGTATCGAGAGGATCATGACGGACCTTTTCCGGACAATTTCATCGGCTACTTAAAGCATGTCCACTACCACATGCCGGACGTTGTGGAATGCTATGTCGACCGCCCCTATTCCTGCCGAGTGAGTTGCGAGTTCATCGGCGATAGCCCGACCCCTGTGCAGTTTGAGAAAGTTTCGGGGGTTGACCTGGGTCCATATGAACTGGTGTCTGTGGCCAATGGAGGGTTCTGGGCTAGAGGTGTTCTGACGTTCGACAATATCACCTCTCCGGGGGTGGCAGAGTACCGGTGCAGGAGCAGCTCGGGGCAGCAGGCCAGTCACACCATCAAGATAAAAGCTGTCGATCGTTTTGCTTCCGCTTGAGACAAGAGGGACTTAAGCGAAGCTACAATGCTGCAAGATGTGGTAAATCAACATGTTCTTTCCGAGTGTCTGTGTATCTGTCTATCTATCGGTATGTCTATCTGTCTGTTTTCCGTTTCCTAAATTATATCTGTATTAAACTGATTCTCGCTCGCTTGTCGATGTGTCTGTTTGTATGAATATGTTTGTCCACAGTCGTGCAAAACCCTGGTACAACGAGTCTTTGTGATGACTCTCAAACTGGATAGACTTTGCACTACACAGATGGGGATTAGATGGTCTTTGGGGACCTTCCCAAAGCCAGCTGACATCAAGTTCCTTTTGGCCAGTAAAGTCTGGGGCTGTTCTCTGGTCCAGGCTTCTTAGCTGTAAAACAAATTGCAGCCCAGCGCTTCAGAATATCTGTCGCTGTCTCTGCGACATGAAAGTCATGGTCATACTCGACCGATTGGCAGGCACACACACACACGCGCGCACGCATACACACACACACACACACACACACACACACACACGAACGCGCGCGCTCTCGCGATCACTCACACACACACACACACACACACACACACACACACACACACACACACACACACACACACACACACACACACACACACACACACACACACATCACTCACATACAGACACGTGTGCCCCCCACCCACCACCCACACACAAACACACAATCGGTCATTCACGATGCTGCAAGCAATGTGCATTCAATGAGTAGATATGCCTACATTCAATAAGACTATGCAATCGTAAAACTACATTGTTTGCTCGTTTGTTGCAGATGGTGTAATTAATGCATGTGACCAATGGAATCTCAGCACCGCCATTACACCATACAAGCCACAACGCTAACCCTGGCATCCTTCCTGACCTCAACGCAGCATTCATGATAATAAAAGTGGGGTTTTTATGCAAGGCCAGGTAGCTAAATCTTGGAGAGGCCTTCGTGTTATGCCTACATACGCACCTGAACACTATTGTTTGTCTTTGTGACACGATTTGTGCACAAAACTCTCTAAATATACCTTTTCAAAACATACTTTAATGAACAAACTAAAAATAGATTAACTCAACAACAGCAACAACAACAACAAATGCATTGATTGAACCATTGTGCAATTTCTATCTGAAAAATCAATCAAGAAATCTACCTTGATTGTATTCGTGGATTGCATATTCCTTTCGTCTTGATTCTGAATGCCTTGAATTTGAATGGGTTTTATTCCATTTGTTTAAGTTTTGGGTTGTTGTTTTTTAACCCCAGCTTAGCTAGGGGAAGACGGGGTAAAAAGCGCATGGGCGGGTAAGAAGCCCACCCCAATTATCTCATGAAATAAAGAAAATTTCAGTCAAATTTGCCCATGAGACGAATGCTAGACATTAACGCTCGTCTCATGGGCAAAATGAGACTGAAATTTGCTTCATTTCATGAGATAATTGGGGTGGGCTTCTTACCCGCCCGTGCGCTTTTTACCCCGTCTTCCCCTATGTGTAAGCCCTATCTGATTACCAACAAGAAATTTAGTTGATCGAAGATCAACTTACAGGGGGCCCAAACAGTGTTGACATAATGTAGAAGAGTGTATTGCACTTCAAAAGTGTAAAATAATTATGAACATGTCTTTTTTAAATATATTCAACGTGATGAAGTTCACAACCTTAGAGGAGACTAAGAAGAAAAAAACACCTTAGGGATGTCATGAAACTGAAAATAACCAGACTTTGAGATTGAGAGTCGTAATCATGAAGATTATGCCTAGGGTTATTGTTGTGAAACTGAAACCAAACTTTGAGATCGAAAGTCATAAACACGAAGAGGATAGGGTTAGGATCAGTCTAGGTTTATAGTATTTAAAAGAAAAAGAACCAGACCTTGAGATCGAGAATCATAGAGACGAAGAGAATATGATTAGGATCAGCCTAGGGGTGTCATGAAACTGAAAAGAATCAGTCTTTGAGATCGAGAGTCGAAAATATAATGATAATATGGTTAGGATCAGCCTAAGGTTGCTATCATGAAACTGAAAGAAACCAGACTTTTGACTTTTGAGATAGAGACTCGTAAACACGAAGAGGGTAGGGTTAGGGTCAGCTTAGGGTTGTTGTCATGAAACTGAAATAAACCAGACTTTAACATCGAGAGTCGTAAACATGAACAGAATAGAGGATAATGGTTAGGATCAGTCTACTGTCATGAAGCTGAACAGAACAGGGGAGAGAGAGAGAGAGAGAGAGAGAGAGAGAGAGAGAGAGAGAGAGAGAGAGAGAGAGAGAGAGAGAGAGAGAGGGGGGGGGGGGGGGAGAGAAGAAAAGAGAGAAACATGGGGAGCTAGAGAAAGATAGATGATGGGGGTTTGGGTTTAGTAAGAGTGTAAGAAAGTGAGACTGAGTGAGAGAGATGGAGAGAGAGAGAGAGAGAGAGAGAGAGAGAGAGAGAGAGAGAGAGAGAGAGAGAGGGGGGAGAAGAAAAGAGAACATGGGGAGCTAGAGAAAGATGGAAGATGGGGGTTTGGGTTTAGTAAGAGTGTAAGAAAGTGAGACTGAGTGAGAGATGGAGAGAGAGAGAGAGGGGGGGGAGAGAGAGAGAGAGAGAGAGAGAGAGAGAGAGAGAGAGAGAGAGAGAGAGAGAGAGAGAGAGAGAGAGAGAGAGAGAGAGAGAGAGAGAGAGAGAGAGAGAGAGAGAGAGAGAGGCAAGAAAAAGAATAGATTGAACAAACAAATAAGTGAATGACAGTGAGAAGAAAAGAGAGAAATGCAAAGACAGACAGGGAAATGGAGGGGTGCAGTGACAGAGATACCGAAATAAACAGAAGGAAGAAAAAGAGATATGAACAGGGACATATTATAAGGACAAAGAGCAGAGAAAGAGAGAGGCAGACAGACCTAAGCAAAGACAGGGACGAGATCTAGAGGTGAGAGAGAGAGAGTGAGTTGACGAGATAGAAACAGGATTGAAAGCACAAGGCCTTGAAGGCCAGCAAAACCCCATCTGCTGATGACTGACATGTTTAAAACAGCGCTAGGCCTTGTCGCATGAAAATAGGTAGCTCGTAAAAATAAGTAGCTTGCTATTATGAGAGTCTGTATTTGTGACAACCACAAATTCTAACCCTAACCCTATCCCTAACCCTAGAAAAAAGTGAAATTTGTGGTTCATGCTCAATGTCGCAAATACACACTGTCATAGGTAGCGAGCTACTTATTTTTACGAGCTACCTATTTTCATGCGACAGGAGGGCTGTCCTGCTAAAGCCGTCGACAGACTATGTGACTGCCTCATGTGACTCGATCAGGTCGTGATGTTTCACCTCATTTGCATACCATCCGTAACTCGATCAGTCTGACTCAGTCGGGCCCAGTCAGGTGACAGGGCCGAATAGGGCGGGTTCTAAATTTCACTGATCGAGTCTGATCGAGTCAGATGGCCTGTGACCTCTTCTGTGTGGGAAACAAATTTTGATCTACGTCACGACCTGATCGAGTCATATGAAGCAGTCGCATAGTCTGTCCCCAGCTTAAAAGACGACACATCTTGTTGCAGCACAAAAATATAAGCTTTAGCAGACGACACGAACTGCAGTGCGTTGGGGGAGTGGAAGCAGAAAGCATCGTGGAAGCCAGATTGGAATCTGATTCACGCACATAGGGAGTCAGTAAGAGGCAAGGCACACATCTCAACTCTCACTGTGTGGGCTGTGGTGGTTTGGTCACATTCATACATTAATTTTAATATTGTGCTGAAATGCAGTGCCTGCATGTGTGGGTGTGCAAGCCATTGTGTGTGTGTGGGGGGGGGGAGGGGGTTGCATGTTTTTATATGAGTTTGTGTAGACAGGTTGTAATCATTTTGTGCATGTGTGCGTGTGTGTGTGCGTGCGCACGCATACTGTCTGAATGTTTTAATAGAACTCTCAGTTATAAGGAATTCTTTTTGTTGCAATGCCTCTCTATAATTGTGTTTCCAAATTGATTTAGATGGGGTTGGTGTAAGTTATTTCCATAATCCAAATTTTGATTTTAGATCGGGGGGGGGGGGGGGGGGGGGGTAAGTATTTTCTTTTGGGTTTAAACATGATATGGGATTGTATCTTGTTTGTTTTCTTTAGATGACAAGAACATAATAAACATTATTCCTGCAAAGTTTCAGGGAACTGTTGTTAATTTTAAGGGACTTATGATGATTGTAGTCTCTGCTCGTAGTCAAAATATTGATTTTAGAGGGGGGTAGGGTAAGTGTTTCCTCTTGTGTTAAAATATGGCAAGGGATTGTATCTTGTTTATTTAATTTATATGACACGAACATGACAAACATTATTCCTGCAAAGTTTAAGGCAATTATCGGTACTTTTAAGGGACTTATGATGCTTTTAGTCTCTGATCGTAGTCAAAATATTGGTTTTAGAGGGGGGTGGGACATGCATTTCCCTTTGTTTTCAAAAATGGCAAGGGATTGTATCTTGTTTATTTGTTGCATATAACAAGAACATAACAAACATTATTCCTGTAAAATTTCAAACAATTGTCGATACCTTTAAGGGACTTATGATGATTTTAGTCTCTGCTCGTCGTCAAAATATTGATTTTAGAGGGGTGTAGGGTAGGTGTTTCCTCTTGTGTTGAAAGATGGCAAGGGATTGTATCTTGTTTATTTGCTGTATATAACAAGAACATAACACCATTATTCCTGCAAAGTTTCAGGCACTTGTCGTTACTTTTAAGGGACTTATGATGATTTTAGTCTCTGATTGTAGTCAAAATATTGTTTGTAGAGGGGGGTAGGGTAGGTCTTTCCTCTTGTGTTACAAAATGGCATGGGATTATACCTTTTTCATTTGTGCTATATAACAAGAACATACTAAATATTATTCCTGTAAAACTTCAGGCAATTGTCGGTACGTTTAAGGGACTTATGATGATTTTAGTCTCTGCTCGTAGTCAACATATTCATTTTAGAGGGGGGTAGGGTATGTGTTTCCTCTTGTGTTAAAATATGGCAAGGGATTGTATCTTGCTTTATATAACAAGAACATAACATACATTATTTCTGCAAAGTTTCAGGCAATTGTCGTTACTTTTAAGGGACTTATGATGATTTTAGTCTCTGATCGTAGTCAAAATATTGTTTTTAGAGGGGGGTAGGATAGGTCTTTCCTCTTGTGTTATAAAATGGCATGTGATTGTACCTTGTTATTTGTGCTATATGACAAGAACATACTAAATATTATTCCTGCATTATTTCAGGCAATTGTCGGTACGTTTAAGGGACTTATGATGATTTTAGTCTCTGCTCGTAGTCAAAATATTGATTTTAGAGGGGGTAGGGTAGGTGTTTCCTCTTGTGTTAAAATATGGCAAGGGATTGCGTCTTGTATATTTGCTTTATATGACAAGAACACAACAAACATTATTCCTGCAAAGTTTCAGGCAATTGTTGATACTTTTAAGGGACTTATGAGGATTTTAGTCTATGCACGTAGTCCAAATATCGATTTTAGAGGGGGTAGGTTAGGTGTTTCCTCTTGTGTTAAAAAATGACAAGGGATTGTATCTTGTTTATTTGCTTTATATGCCAAGAACATAATGAACGTTATGCCTGCAAAGTTGCAGGCAATTGTCGTTACTTTTAAGGGACTTATGGTTATTTTAGTCTCTGATCGAATTCAAAATGTTGATTTTAGAGGGGGGGTGGATATGTATTTCCCTTCGATTTCGAAACTGGCAAGGGATTGCATCTTGTGTATTTCTTGTATATGACAAGATCATAATAAACATTATTCCTGTAAAGTTTCGTACAATTGTCGATACTTGTAAGGGACTTATGATTATTTTAGTCTATGCTCGAAGCCAAAATATTGATTTTAGAGGAGGGTAGAGTAGGTGTTTCCTCTTGTGTTAAAATATGGCAAGGGATTGTATCTTGTTTATTTGCTTTATTTAACAACAACATAATAGACGTTATCCCTGCAAAGTTTCAGGCAATTGTCTCTACTTTTAAGAGACTTATGATGATTTTTTAAAATCTCCGATCGTAGTCAAAATATTGATTTTAGTGGGGTAAGGATCTCCTCTTGTTTTGAAACATGGCATGGGATTGTACCGTGTTTATTTCTTATATATGACTAGAACATAATAAATATAATTCCTGCAAATATTCAAGCAATTGTTGTTATCTTAATGTCGTTACATTATTCACACAATTATCTCTCTCTTTCTCTCTCTCTCTCTTTCTCTCTCTCTCTCTCTCTCTCTCTCTCTCTCTCTCTCTCTCTCCACCCCCCCACGCCTACTTCTGTCTACCCCTCCCTCCACCCCCTCCCCTTTCCTACCACTAAAAAATAATTTAATGGGTAGTCTATGCAACGATCGAAAGAAACTCGTTAATTGTTCATAAAAACCGAAAGCAAAAGCCATAATTCTGGCTTTAGACCATCTTTATCGTTTAAAAACTAGGGACTTTCCTGCTTTTTCAGTACCTAATCCTCAGAATAGCAATAACTTAAAATATAAATTACAATGATTAGGAACTAACTATAATTCGCGCATCACTTTCTTATTATTTTTTTAAATGACTAAGACAAATTCTTATAAGAACATCACTATCTCGGATCGTTCGTAAAAAAATATATAACATTTTATGTATCTGTCTATCTATCTGCCTATTCATTTATTTTAAAGAATATTTCAGTTTTTCTACTACAACTCGCACAACTCACCCCCCCCCCCCCCCCTCTCTCTCTCTCTCTCTCTCTCTCTCTCTCTTCGTCGACTGACATGGCTTGGCCTATCTTTGATCATGCCTTCAGTAACAAGTACCGATACGGATAGCGGAGATGTGTGACATTCCTAGGCCACTGCGCGGTACCCTTTGATACCTTGTCGAGGTCCTCTGCCCACTAGCGCTAAGCCGACAAAAGAGCTAGGACAGAATACATTAAGCTATCTGCTCTGTTGCCTGCACTCGTAATTGACTCTTATCTCGCTCATCGTAAAATTGTCAACTCGTGTCCAGCCTACTTTAAAGACACCGCGCGGAGGCTCAGAAACTAATTGTAGGCCAACTGTCCCGCAATTTGCATACACATTCCTTCTTTTCTTTTGTTACCAGCCTGTCAACCGATCCCTCCCTCTGTGTGTGTGTGTGTGTGTGTGTGTGTGTGTGTGTGTGTGTGTGTGTGTGTGTGTGTGTGTGTGTGTGTGTGTGTGTGTGTGTGTGTGTGTGTGTACGTGCGTGTGTGTGTGTGTGAGTGTATGCATGTGCATATTCGCGTGCGTGCTTGCTTGCGTGCGCATGCGCGTATTAGTGCGTGCGTGCATGCGTATATGTGTGTGTGCGACTAGTTCCTACCTGCACAAGCACACACACACGCGCAAGCACGCACGCACAAATACGCGCATGCACACGCAAGAAATCACGCACGCGAATATGCACACACGCACGCAAACACACATTCATGCACATAAACACGCATATGCGCACGCATGTATGCATTCAGGCGAACACGCATGCATGCACGCATGCTCGCAAAGACATATCACACACAAACACTCGCGTGTCCAACAGAAAAAAGCTAAATAACGAATTTTTTTTTTTTCTTAAAACAAACAAAAACCATACCGTCTTTGTTACTGTTCCCAAGACACCCGTTAAAGCGCGTGATACAAAGTTACAACAGTCAAAAACAAAAATCATCCCGTCCGTTCTTCTATTCCTACCCAGTTACGGCGTGTCACGTTCACTTCAAAGACATGACAGGGCGGACAATCGCGGAAGACCTACTGGCTTCAATTAACATTCTTACGTCATTTGTCTTCAGCTCCACGAATCCCATCACCCACCCTGCCAGTGTGCGTGCGTGCGCGCGCTCGCAAGCGCGTGTGTGTATGTGTGTGCGCGCGTGTGCGCGTGTGTATGTGAGTGTGTGCATCTGAGTGTGTGTGTGTGTCTGTGTATGAGTGATAGAGTTTATGAGACTAACATTGTGACTAATCAAGATTTCACACACACGTACACGCGCGCACACCGAAGCGCATGCACACATGCAATAAACGCACGTACACACGTACGCATGCGGACACAAACATGAATTGTCCGGTTTTGACTCCAAAATCAACACAGGTTTGTTACAAGAAACAACCAGGTTATCTGTAAAATGTCCGAATTTGACTCAAAATAAAAGTACTGATATTAACAATAATTTTTGTATCAAAAAGGATTATTTATATTTTGTCTGATTTTTACTGAAAATGTTGTCCACTTTTCGAGTCAAATATTTTGAGTCAAACTCATTTATTTGCAACATAGCCTGGTTTGACTCAAAATTAGAATGCTAAAATGTCTAGTGATTTTGGAGTCAAAAGCAGACCGTCTGAAGTTAAACTTGTTTGACTCCCAAAAAATGTTGATTTATTTTTTAGTCAAAAGAGAACAACAGTTATATCTTTTTTATTTATTAAGATATCAAAACGAAAATTTGGGACAACAAAGAGGTTTTTTTTCCGCATTTGTTTCTGTAATAATAAAAAAATGGACTATCTGAAGTTAATCCAGTTTGACTCTAAGCCATCCTGTCAGGATCCATGCATCTGCGTATCAACACTTCTGCAGGCAACGTTGAAGGACTGGTAGAACTAGGCGCTTTCACTGCGATGACCTGCGTGTTTGCAGACACTTGCAATATTTGGGCATTACTACATTTATGAGGACACCCCCACCACACACACACACACACACACACACACACACACACACACACACACACACACACACACACCTGCATCAAGATGGCCAGGGCGGGCCTTTTCCTAACAATTTCATCTGATACTTGGTTTACACGTTTTTTTCATTCAACAATTTCAAATTATAAACAATAATGAGGTAACAGGGTAACAACAAGCATATAGCTTATAATCGGATACTTGAAGTATGGGCACTATCACACGCCCGACCCTGTGCGATGCCATGTCAACGATCCCCATCCCTGCCGATTGAGACGCGAGTTTATCGGCGATAACGTCTCTTGTACAGTTTGAGAAAATGTCGGGGGTTGACCCGGGTCCATACAGACAGATGTCTGTAGCCAATGAAGGGTTTCGCGCTCTGGGTTCCCTGACGTTTGCCAATGTCACCTAACCCCGGGAGGCGCAGTACCGGTGCAGGAGCAGCTCGGGCCAGCAGCAGGCCAGTCACACCTTCAGGGTGAAGGCTGTCATTCCTCCTTGGAGATGAAGGGGATAACTCCCGTGAGGACACCATTATACAAGATGGGGTAAACACATTCTGTCTGTCTCCATTTTGTCTTTTTCTGCGTGTCTGTCTGTATACCAGTCTGTTTGTCTTGCGTTTCTTCATGTTATGGTTGCTTGCTTGTCTTTGCGTCCGTCGTTCCGTCTGTTTGTATGATGGTGGTGGGTTTTTTTTACAGAAGTACAAAATAAACCTTGTAGAAAGCTTAGACTTTTCTGAATGACTGTGACTTTCACGCTTTGAAGAATTTACATTGTACATGCACGCATGCATACGTTGGGTGAGAAGATATCCTACATTGAATACGGTAATGTAGATGAATAAGGAAATGGTAAAATGCATATTACATTGATTTCTTCTTTGTTGCAGACGGTGTAATATGTAGTCGAACACTGCCATTACACCATTTACCAGTGACACCATTTACAGAAGCATTTCACCTTGAGTTCCTCCCTGAACCTAACGCTGAATTCCTCATAATAACAACGGTGCTTACTGCAATATAATTACATCTTGAAAAGCTCTCCATGCAGGCCTACATAAACACTTCAACCCCAATATCTTAAGTTGTAACAGAGTGCTTACACCAAGCTTTTGATCAGCCGTTCAGGTACGTATATCTTTTCAACACATAAATCAATAAACAAACATAAAACAAGAATATTCAGCACCACCACCAACAACAACAACAAACTGTACGTATCGCTGGCACCCCTATGCATGTTTTGCCAACAAAAGGTAAGTAAATGTGGCATCCGTTACCGCTTTCTATTCTCGTCTAAGAGCATTCGTGGGATGTTGAAGTCTACGTTTTTTGGTTGCGTTCCTGGATTGTTTGATTTTGATGTGGGGTTTCTTTGTGTTTGTTAGTACAGTTCTGCCATTCAACTTCTCTACTTTGTATCTGTATGCTGGAATAAGGACACTTTTTTAACCTGATCTCTGTGTTTGTGTGTTGAGGGGAAAGCGTGCGCGCGCGCGCGCGCGCGCGCGTGTGTGTGTGTGTGTGTGTGTGTGTGGTGTGTGTGTGAAAAGTGCGGGTGTGAAAAGTCCGGGTGTGAAAAGTCCTAGGTGGGAAAAGTCCTAGGTGGGAAAAGTCCGGGTGGGAAAAGTCCTAGGTGGGAAAAGTTCGGGTGTAAAAAGTCCGGGTGGGAATAGTCCAGTAAATCTGGATGTAACAAACGTTACTTCCTTTTAAATAGTGGGCAAATATGGATGTAACAAAATTTTAATGTTACTCCCTTTAAAATAGTGGGCAAATCTGGATGCAACAAATGTTACTCCTTTTTAAATAGTGGGCAAATCTGGATTTAACAAGCGTTACTCCTTTTTAAATAGTGGGCAAATATGGATGTAGCAACGTTACTTCCTTCTAACTAGTGGGCAAATATGGATGTAACAAACGATACTCCTTTTTAAATAGTGGGCAAATCTGGATGTAACAAACGTTACTCCTTTTTAAATAGTGGGCAAATCTGGATGTAACAAACGTTACTCCCTTTTAAACAGTGGGCAAATTTGGATGTAACAGTGTTACTCCTTTTTAAATAATGGGAACATATGGATGTAACAAACGTTACTCCTTTTTTACCCTTTCACCGCCAAAGTCGCATTTTAGCACTACAGTGATTTTACACCTATTTCATTAAAAGGCATCAAATTGGGGTCTATTATCCAAAGACCCCTTTGTCTTAGTTTTAGGAAGTAAGGATAGACCTTATTTCATAATTATATGTCACAGAAGAATCCCCAAATACCGAAGATGGATTTTGTTCTCTACCCAGGTAAATGTAATGGACATTTTTGGCTGAAATATGGCTGGCGGTGAAAGGGTTAAACAGCGGGCAAACGTTACTTCCTTTAAAATAGTGGGCAAATCTGGATGTAACAAACGTTACTTCCTTTAAAATAGTGGGCAAATCTGGATGTAACAAACGTTACTTCCTTTAAAATAGTGGGCAAACGTCTGGATGTAAAAAATAGTGGGCAAATCTGGATGTAACAAACGTTACTTTTTTAAAATAGTGGGCAAATGTGGATGTAACAAACGTTACTTCCTTTAAAATAGTGGGCAAATCTGGATGTAACAAACGTTACTCCTTTTTAAATAGTGGGCAAATGTGGATGTAACAAACGTTACTTCCTTTAAAATAGTGGGCAAATTACTGGATTAACAAACGTTACTCCTTTTTAAACAGTGGGCAAATGTGGATGTAACAAACGTTACTTCCTTTTTAAACAGTGGGCAAATCTGGATGTAACAAACGTTACTTCCTTTAAAATAGTGGGCAAATGTGGATGTAACAAATTGGATGTAACAAACGTTACTCCTTTTTAAATAGTGGGCAAATCTGGATGTAACACTCCTTTTTAAATAGTGTTACTCAAACTTTTTAAAATAGTGGGCAAATCTGGATGTAACAAACGTTACTCCTTTTTAAACAGTGGGCAAATCTGGATGTAACAAACGTTACTCCTTTTTAAATAGTGGGCAAATCTGGATGTAACAAACGTTACTCCTTTTTAAATAGTGGGCAAATCTGGATGTAACAAACGTTACTCCTTTTTAAACAGTTGTGGGCAAATCTGGATGTAACAAACGTTACTCCTTTTTAAACAGTGGGCAAATGTGGATGTAACAAACGTTACTTCCTTTAAAATAGTGGGCAAATGTGGATGTAACAAACGTTACTCCTTTTTAAACAGTGGGCAAATGTGGATGTAACAAACGTTACTCCTTTTTAGTGGGGCAAATGTGGATGTAACAAACGTTACTCCTTTTTAAATCGTGGGCAAATGTGGATGTAACAAACGTTACTCCTTTTTAAACAGTGGGCAAATGTGGATGTAACAAACGTTACTTCCTTTAAAATAGTGGGCAAATGTGGATGTAACAAACGTTACTCCTTTTTAAACAGTGGGCAAATCTGGATGTAACAAACGTTACTCCTTTTAAAATAGTGGGCAAATGTGGATGTAACATTATAAAACAGTGCTAGTCCTTTTTTAATCGTGGGGAAATGTGGATGTAACATTAACAAACGTTACTCCCTTTTAAACAGTAATGGGCAAATCTGGATGTATGCATTATATGCAAATAGTCCTTTTTTAAATAGTGGGCAAATCTGGATGTAACAAACGTTACTCCTTTTTAAATCGTGGGCAAATCTGGATGTAACAAACGTTACTCCTTTTTAAATAGTGAGCAAATCTGGATGTACCAAACGTTGCTCCCTTTTAAATAGTGTGTAGAATTGGTTGTAACAAGTGTTACCCCATTTTAAATAACCTAGTGGGCACTGCTTTTAAACAGTGGGCAAATGTGGATGTAACAAGTGTTACCCCTTTTTAAATAGTGGGCAAATGCAACAAGCGTTACTCCTTAAATAGTGGGCAAATATGGATGTAACACGTGTTAGCCATTTGTGGGCAAATATGGATGTAACATTATAATGCTAGCCCTTTTTAGATCGTGGGGAAATGTGGATGTAACATTAACAAACGTTACTCCTTTTAAAATAATGGGCAAATCTGGATGTAACATTATATGCTAGTCCTTTTTGAATCGTGGGGAAATCTGTGAAAATAGTGTGTAAAGCTGGCTGCAACTAATGTTACACTGTTTTAAATAGCTTAGTGGGCAAATCTAGATGTAACAAGCGTTACCCCTTTTTACATAGTGTATAGAACTGAATATTACAAGTGTTACTCCTTTATAAATAGTGGGCAAATCTGGATTTAACAAGTGCTTTTCCTTCATAAATAGTGGGCAGTTCTGGATGTCAGGAGCGTTACCCGTGTGGACAGAGTCCTCAAAATGATGACGATGATGATGATGATGATGATGTGTCCTTTTATATCCTATTAAATAAAGTTATGTAGTGTGCGCATAGATAATGCAAACACCTGAATATAACGAGCGTTAGCCCTTTATGAATAGTTAACAAATCTGGATGTCGCTAGTGTTACCCTTGTAATTCGTGCTAAAAATGATGATGATGATGATGATGGTGATGATGATACACGCGCACACAGAGACACAGACACACAGACACACAGACACAAAACACACAAATTACACACACACGCACGCACGCACGCACGCACACACGCGCGCACGCACACACGCACGCACGCACACGCACGCACACGCACACGCACGCACGCACGCACACACGCACACGCACGCACGCGCACACACACACACACACACACACACACACACACACACACACACACACACACACGTACGTTTAGATCATCAGGACACATAGAGCTATCACGTAATTTGCCAAGCTCAGACATTTGACTGCACAGATAATAGTTGAATGTAGTTGTCACAAGTTGCTAAGAATAAATTACAGAATAAGTGTGCAAGACTGTAGAGCATAATATGCAGATCAACACAAGTCGAGGACCGCAAGTTTAATGTGCTCAATTTGTTTAATGAGGTCTGCTAGAGTGTTGCTTATTTTGGGGTAAAAATGCCAGCATGAATGAGCAACGATCATGACCAGGTGTATTTTAGACCTATTGCATGGGCATCTCTATTTGTATCTATCAAGCATCTCAAATGCTGACAGTTTGTTTTACTGAGCAATATAACTATTATTACATTTATAGCCAAATATTTCCAAAAAGCGGACAAACGAGTTGTTGCTTTTTAGTCTGACGTTTCGGCAGATACCTTACTATTATTACTATAATTATAGCCTATTACTGACATTTTGCTAGAGGTAATTTTTAAGTGAATTTAACATCCAGACTATTTAAACCAGAGAATGAGTACAGACCACAAACATATTCATATTTGCTTAGGGGAAGACGGGGTAAAAAGCGCATGGGCGGGTAAGAAGCCCACCCCAATTATCTCATGAAATGAAGCAAATTTCAGTCTCATTTTGCCCATGTACGAGCGTTAATGTCTAGCATTCGTCTCATGGGCAAATTTGACTGAAATTTTCTTTATTTCATGAGATAATTGGGGTGGGCTTCTTACCCGCCCATGCGCTTTTTACCCCGTCTTCCCTTATATGCGCGTCTTATATTCCTATTCACTGATGCGCAATATCACAGAGATAAATAACAATAGCATTTGGGACTGAAAAATGTTAGCCTTAAAACGGATAAGTGACACAAAGGTCTGCAATTTTCCTGAAATGCGTAATAGCTATAAAATTATTACATTGTTTGAAATGTCAGAGAAAGGAATTCATTGGTGATCAACACGTTATTAGCCACTGCAACTAGGGTTATTAACGCCGTTGATGGCAAGAGTTAAGCCCTTGATCAGTATCCAAAAGGGCACTCACTCTTGCAAATGGCAACGATTAAGTGGTCTCAAATAGGGTTATTGGCGAGAGGTATTCCCTTGTTTGGTCAGTACTCACACACACACTCCCCTCCCCCCATATTAGTTTCACTGTGTGTTGACTGCAATGTCTACGTCAGCTTTGTTGCGCGCGCGCGCGCGAGAGAGAGAGAGAGAGAGAGAGAGAGAGAGAGAGAGAGAGAGAGAGAGAGAGAGAGAGAGAGAGAGAGAGAGAGAGAGAGAGAGAGAGAGAGAGAGAGAGAGAGAGAGAGAGAGAGAGAGAGAGAGAGTGTTGATGCTTTGTTCAAGTGATTGTATTGTTGTATTGATGCTTTGTTCAACTGATTGTATTTTGTATTGTGTTTTTGGGGTGGGGTGAGTGGTGGTGATGGTAACGGTGTGTGTGTGTGTGTGTGTGTGTGTGTGTGTGTGTGTGTGTGTGTGTGTGTGTGTGTGTGTGTGTGTGTGTGTGTGTGCGTGCGCGCGTGTGTGTGTGTGTGTGTGTGTGTGTGTGTGTGTGTGTGTGTGTGTGTGTGTGTGTGTGTGTGTGTGTGTGTGTGTGTACGTGCGTGTACGTGTGTGTATGTGTGGGTGGGTGTGTATGTGTATGCCTATTTGCATGTGCGTGAGCGATTATTTCGTGTTGTTGTTGAATTTGTTGCTTCTTAATTTTTGTTGTTGTTAAGCGCATAGAGCTCCACATTGGTGGAGGAATGCGCTATATAAATGATTCACTATTATTATTATTATTATTATTATTACTCAACCACGTTCCCCCACCCACCAAGGGCATTCACTTTCAAAAGGTGTTCTTTGCAGTGGCCAATAAAAGTGGTTAACAACCACATACAGTGAGGCTCTAATGGGGCTCTGGTCAGTGACACTGACCACTGGTCAACGACATCAAAAATTGTTCATTTGAACCCCTAATGCACTAATTTGCAGTCAAACAGTGAAAATAGGCCAAAATGACCACTGGTCAGTGACACTGACCACTGGTCAACCACATCAACAATTGTTCATATGATCTCCTAATACACTAATTAGCATTCAAACGGTAAAATTAGGCCAAAGTGACCAGTGTCAGCGGTCAGCTTGTTATTCATTTTATTTAACAAAGATTTTTTTTTTAAATGAGAACTTATCAAGAATGAGTTTTTATAACTCCAACTTTCATTTGGACAAAACCCGCCGTTTTGTCTATAAACGGCGGATTGTTGAACCGCCGTTTTGTCCAAATCATAATAGAAAATTTGGACAAAACGGCGGATCTAACCCCGCCGTTTTGTCTATAGACAAAACCGCGGTTAACAGCTCCATTAGCTGCATCACCATTTATTGGGCGCACTTAAAACTGATCTTCTTTTAAAAAAACCTAAACCCCCCAAAAAAACACCCACATGCATAGTATATAGGACAGGAAAATCAAAACGAGATCATCCCATGAACATATACCCGGCAGACAACATTTAAAGCTATCGTCTGGGTCCAACAGTCCACTGATCCGAGCTGTCTAAAAAACAAGATGGGAGAACAGCATACAGTGACCACTGCCCTGTGCTTTACTATAATATGTCTTGTGGTCATCGTCCAAGGGAGAATTCTTCGAGATGCTCCGGCAGACCAAGGCGAGGTATGCTAAGAATTTCTAGCTTAGCATTTTAGGCGCTACAGGCTGTTATGCTTAAAGGGCCAGCCACACGTCCACTAAAATTGTACGACCATACGATAAGATTCGATCAAGTGGTCTCCAAGAACAAATGTCATTTGCGCTTCAAGATTACGTGATCGATTCGCATCGTACAGTCGTACGATTTTAGCCGACGTGTAGCTGGCCGTTAAGGCTTAAATTGTGCTCCATGTATTGTACGCCGTCAAAAAGTGTATGTTTGTTCAATGTACTTTTCTGTGAATTATATTACTGGAAAAACGTCATGGATCATTTTTTCACAAGCGTATGCAATAAAGATGGTTATTTCAAATCATCTCAAAATTTGACTAGGCTTAATTCAAGTATTAGTGTACTACAATCTTAAGTTTCATTGCCTTCGTGTGATTACTTTAGACAAAATAGCTCAACAAGAAACTCCACCCCCTAAATTGGAAATCACAAAAATATGGCTACTCAATACCAATAGTGACAAAATTGGGTGTGTCCACTTTTGTTGGCAAGGCAAATAGATTACGAAAACAAATGTTCCCATAGAAAATTCTCATTTGGACTGTTCCTTCTGGCTTAATTGTCAAGGGTACCCATCTCCGGTGCCGATGCCGCTTTTGGTCGGTCCAAAAACTTATATTAAGTTTGTTGATTAGCTGTGTCTTTGTTTTTTAACCTGCAAGAATTTGCTATTCGTTGTTGTTAATATCAATGCCTTATGCATGATACACAATAATCAGAATGACAATAACCACAATACTTGGACCGCAGTGAAGCTACTTGCGCACCCACCGTCTGTCAAACGCGGCACACTGTGAATTTGCTGAAATATTAGCAATAAACTGTACCTCGCCAAAACTGTGCAAGTGTTTAGAATAAAGTTCACCACAGTTTAAAAGAACAGTCTCGTGCGCTTCTTTTGAGCTATGTCCCATTACCATAAGGCTATCCTGACGTCCACTGTCGCCGGTTTATCTCCCCTACCCCCTTTTTGGCTTTGACGCAAATAAAATGTTAAAACATACAATTATAACGTTTAAACTGAAGACATCATTCTGGACATTTCAAAAAGTTGTTTCAGGAAAGAAAGCCAATTATTGAGAATGTATGACTGTCCATAAAAGATAAATGAAATAACTCTCTTCCCCACCCCTACCCCCATACCGCTGCTAATATTTATATTACGGTCTGTTATGAAATTAGGTCAATGTTTGAATGCCTCAATGGACACAACTAACACTGGAATGCTTCCAAAAATGTCATTCAAAAATAAATCTCGTAGAGGAATGTTCTCAGATGCTGTAACTATTACATTGGCAGTCCTTCTGTTTCATGGTGATGCCCACCATACTGCACTTCATTCAAACACAAACTCGTCATTCCGAGTCACTTTCCTCGGTGCAAGTAGAAAGTGACTCTTCTGAGGCATGTGGTAGGACAGTTGCCTCTTCGTCGTCATCAGAGTCTGGAAAGTTCTCCAGGAAGTCCACCATTTCCGTTGGCAAGATGAGTTCCTCTCTTCTGTGGTCCACAATGGTTCCATGACGTCATCAATGCTAATCCATCCATGTCCATTGCATGGTGATGGAACATCAGGCATGGGTTCGAGGGCCCTCTTCCAAATGGCAGCTTGAATGTTGCTTCGTTTCATGTGTTGTTGAAGGGTTTGTGTGCACGGAGGCATGCTTGCCATGTCAATGTTGTGGTTTGCGTTCAATGGCTCATCTCCGCATCTCTCCATGAGTAGATGATGTCGGAGGTCATTGACAGTGATGAAACGGTGTCTGCCGTACATGGCACAGGTGAACATTTCAAGATCGTTTTTGACTTCTTCTGGGATGTCCCATGTATCTCCAAGTTGGGCAATTATTTCCACGAATCTTGGATTCTGCTGAAGGACTTTGATGGGTTTCATTTTCCCAATGCCCTTGAATGCACTTGTTGCATCGCATCCCGTGTAAGCATGAAGAGCCAGCAATGCGGTGCAGTGCTGTTGCCCATAGATTTTTTTTTGATTTTTTTATTAAGACAACTTTTATAGCGCCTAATCTTTAAGCTCTAAGCGCTTTACAGAAATCACTAAAATGAATAGTAAACCCAATGAACAAAAAGTATACATCAAACATTGACCAACACCCCCCTTCCCTGATCCCTCAGTCAATTTCTCAATCACGCCCAAATAATGAATGACATAATCTACAGTACACTTTCGCAACCAACTTGAAACACACACTGATGGACACTTAAAGACGCCCAGGCCACACTATTAACAAATCACACCCACACCCACACTTATAATGATAGAGAGAGAAAGAGAACTAGAGAGAGAAAGAGAAAGAGACAGACAGACAGAGAAGGACAGAGACGGAGACACAGAGCCAGACAGAGGGACAGACAGAGAAAGAGACAAGAGAGAGACACACAAACAGAGACAGAGATATATAGGACTGAAATACAGTTGCATGCATCATAAAATAACAACTTACTATAATTTGTACATACAATAGTCACAAAAAAGGCACATAATATTCAATATTAATAAACATTCACACACACACACACACACACACACACACACACACACACACACACACACACACACACACACACACACACACACACACACACACACACACACACACACACACACACACACACACACACACTGACACGCACGCACGCACGCACGCGCACACACACAGACACACACGATTAGTGGGGGGGGGGAACCATTAAATGAATGACACTCACACATATACTAATAAAATAGCATTTTAAAACACTTATAACGTAAAATCATTTTAAAACAGTGAGACAAAATGGATAAAGAAATAAAAATACACAAGTACATAAAATGTTCACAATATTAAAATACACCCATCCAGCCCATCCTTTCACAAACACACACACACGCGCGCGCACACACTGACGCACGCACACACTCACACACACACGCACGCACGCACGCACGCACACACACATACACACACACACACACACACACACACACACACACACACACACACATGCGCGCATGTACACACACGCACGCGCTCACATGCACTCATCCATTGTGCATCACTGACCGTAGCGGCAGAGAGCAGAAGCAGAAAGAAGAAAATGGACAAAATGGAAAGTAATGCATAAAAGCAGAAGAGGGAGCGTAAAAGAAGGAAGGAGTTGGGGATAGAGACGGGGATAGAGAGGAGCAGAGAGTAAGACAGATAGAAAACGGAGAGACAAAGAGTGAGAGACGAGTAGACAAAGTGGGGAGGGGGGGGAGAAGTTAAGAAAAAGAGCAAGGGGGTGGGGAGGGGGGACAGATGGACAGGCATACAGAGTGACAGACACGTTGACACAGAGAGAGAGAGAGAGAGAGAGAGAGGGGGGGGGGGCAGACAGACAAACAGACCAACAGACGGAAAGACATAAGGGAGACAGTAGACCGATTTCAATCGAGGTTGTGGGACTGGCGGAAATAGTGGGTTTTTAGAGCGGTTTTGAAGCGTGGAAGTGTTTCTGAGTTGCGAGTGGTGAATGGGAGCTGATTCCATGTTTTCGGTGCGGTGAAAGAGAACGTGCGGTTGCCATAGGTCTTTGTTTTGGGTCGAGGAAGAGTGAAAGTTCGATTGTCTGAAGAGGAACGGAGTAGTCTGGTAGGAGAGTAGATGTGCAGAAGATCAGAGAGATAGGCAGGAAAGTAGGGATCGGTGACAGATTTGAAACAGAGTGTAAATATTTTGTGATCGACTCGAGCAGAAATGGGAAGCCAGTGAAGGTTCTGTAGGAGAGGCTGGGCGTGTTCATGTTTTTTAACCTTGAATACTAGTCGGGCTGCAGAGTTTTGGACCTTTTGGAGTTTGTCAAGAAGATAGTGTGGGATGCCAGAGAGGAGGGAGTTGCAATAATCGAACTTGGACAGAACCAGAGAACAGACAAGCGTTTTGGCTGCATCGAAGGTAAGAAGGTGGCGAATGCTGCTGATTTTCCTGAGTTCGTGGTATGCAGAGCGACAGATGTTTGAGACGTGTGTGTCCATGGAAAGAGTGTTGGAGAATGTGACCCCTAGGTTTCTTGCTGTGGAGGAGAACTGTATGTTGGTGTTGCCGACTAAAATAGAAGAAGGAGCGGAGTCTGACAATGGTTTATGCTGGGAACGGACAAGGAGGGCTTCAGTTTTATCATCATTGAGTTTGAGTTTGTTTGTGGTCATCCAGTGTTTGATGTCTGTGATGCAGTCCTGAGTCTGGTTGATTGTATCTTGAATCTGATCTGGTGGTGAAGAGGCATGTAGTTGTTGGTCGTCAGCAAAGGACTGACTAGGGATGTCATGCTGGGCAGTGATAGAAGTGAGAGGCTTTGAGTACAGAGTGAAAAGAGCGGGGCCCAAGACTGACCCTTGTGGGACACCAAACTCCAAGAGAGAAGGCGGGGACTGGTGGTTACGGGTTGATACAGTTATACATTATGCTTTTGCAATGTCAGTGTTATTGATGAGCCGTTGTCTGTTGCCAGTTCCTGTGTCGAACAGAATCACCACGTCCTTCAGCTGCAGAGTGAAGTGCAGCAGAATAAAGAAGATGTCTGAGTCTGGACTCTTTACACGGACGAATCTGTAGCCATTCCGTTCAGCGTATGCACAGTAGAGAGCAACTCTGGAAGAGTCTCCTCTTGTGTTGATTTGAGCGTTGTGATTGGCGTCCTTGTTGTTGTCAGTCCATCAACTGATTGCAGCAGGAAGGCTTCTCCCTCACATATCAGGATGACTTTTCTGTCTTTGAATTTTGGCGCAAGTTCATCTTTGCTCCAAACCTGGAGTAGCACTTTGCTGAGCTGCTTCTTGTTTTCGTCATTTGACAGAAACGTCTTTCAATCTCCAGGCCACTTGGTGCTTTTTCCTTTGATGATGATCTTGTCGCCAGTGCCTCTCCTTTTCCTTTCCATTGCTTTGATAGTCATTTTGGTACATGTCTGTACTGAACACCACGTCCGTTCCTTTTGGCAGCATGTGAAATATCTTTTGAGCGATCTCCCTGAAGTTGGAAGGAAGCTGTTGCAAACAGTGAAAGACTGCATTGCCATCGATCACAATCAGTGTCTCGTCATGGGGAGGTATAGCAGCATCTTCCAGATCTTTGGTGAGGTAGTTAAGCCCTTTGGCTTTGTCAGTCTTGGCCAGGAAATTGTCGGCAGTGGCTATTCTGTAAGGCACAGGAGTAAGTTGATATGTCATCAACTGTTTCAGATCGAGTTGAACACCTTCTTCCTGTGCCTTCACAAGGAGTTGGAAGACAATGTTTCCTTGTTGTTTGTACCCCACAACTTTCTTCTTGGAAGTCTTCATGCGGACGACTTTGTTCATTGATGCCATCGTTTTCAACTTCAGCTGTTTGACACGTTCAAAAAAGTAGTCATTTGCCATCAGTCTGTGCACGATGAACGCCTCCTTCTCGGCTTTACCAGCTTCCTCTGCTCTGCGAACATCATGCTGAATGTCAGCTGGGACAGATGCTCCTGATGACTGTTGACAAGACGATGAGGTTGACAGAGGCTTCCACACAGAAAGGGTCGATGAAACTTTTTATTGCTTCCTGAGTCTTCTTGACGTTGCTTTCGCTCTTCAGTATCTCAGAAGGACACAAGTCACGGTGTCTGCTGCCAACCTCTCATGTGCTGTTCTGACCCATCTTTGGTAGACATCATGGTTAGACAGCAGTCCCGTGGGACCAGCACCACCTCCCCCAGCTCCACTTCGGCTTTTTGCATGCTTCATGAACGTTTCCTCCATGGTCTTGTCCACTGCACAGCGATTGCCAGGAATGAAAGATCTGGCCACACTGAACGCACCTCCTTTCAGCAGATCCTTGGCTCCAGGACGTGACAAGTCAATGCTAGCCAAGAAGACTGAGAAGAAGGTCAGGTAGCGTGCATAATTTGATCCACCAAAACTGAAGAAGAGGTCTGGCATCTGAGACATCGTGTGTGCATAGAGCAGGAAATCGTTGGTTTTGACAGCCTCAATGAGCGCCAGGACAAGCCAGACATGATTGATGTACGACAACCAAAATTGTGCAGTTGGTCCAAAGGCTCCTTCTCTGACTCTGTCTCTAAACTGTCCGTACTCTGCCATGAAACTGGTGATAGCTTCATCTTGCTGAAGCTGAGACAATGTCGCCTTTGCGAACAACGATGAGGTTGCCTGGAGTTTGATCATACTTTCTTCTGGTAGTGTCGGAAGTGATGTGTCTTCATCCTGGATTTTAAGATATCTTTCCAGCAGCATGCGTTCGAGACTCTCGAGCATAGTCTTATGGCAGAATAATGCTCGTTCATAACGTTTGCCAGACAGCACACCTTGCAGTGAACCAGAAATGATCAGGCCTGCCTCCAGAAGGATATCTCCAAACCCAGAACCATCCAGCTTCTTCCCAAGCATTTTGAGGTTCGCACAGGCAAGATGAAAAGTACCGATCAGAATGATATGCTTCTTGTACAGATCAGGTTGGTTCCAGACGATCGGGTAGGCTTTCATACACACACCCAAATCGAACGTAATGAAGACATACTCTTGTCCAACTTCCCTTGTGGCCTCCTCAGCAAGTCGCAAGCACTCTTGGACTGTCTTGTATTCAGTGATTGGGTGATGGATCACAGGGTAGTAGTCCAATGTTGTCTTCTTTGCCGGGGTCTCCCCACACTGTGAAACGAAGCCAGACCACGCTGGTATTTCCTGATGTGACATGCTGCTGTATTTCCGGAGAAGAACCCAGTGGAGATTTGTACTTTGAACTTTCTTGAGAGCATGTTCACCTCCATCGACTGTCCAGTACCTGACTGCAAAAGGTGGGCTTTTCTGCTGGGCTATGAAGCACTCTGGTAAAGCCTCTTGTGTCAATTGCAGAGATTGCTCACCGGTTCTTGGAATGGATGGCATCACTCAGAAAGTTCCACCATGATCAGTCCCCTCAAATTCTTGCAGCATGATGCCGTGTGCTGTGTGAATGGAACTCTGGCTGTGGACTACACTCAGCAGTTGGTCAAAATTGTCAAACTCAAAGCGGAATATAGAAGGCGTTGTTGGATTTACTGCGATCTGTGTGCTGAGCACGTTTGAGGCTTCTTGCAAAGCTTTTCCGATGGCTGTCTCCAGTTCTAATGCGAATGAATAATGTTCACAATGTCCAAGCCTATCCATGAGCGTGATCTATTCAGCATGCCCAGAATAATGTCCTCAGTTTATATGTTATAACTATGTTTTAACATAGTATTTGCGTCAAAGCCAAAAAAGGGGGTAGGGGAGATAAACCGGCGACAGTGGACGTCAGGATAGCCCTATGGTAATGGGGCATAGCTCAAAAGAAGCGCACGAGACTGTTCTTTTAAACCATGGTAAAGTTTGTTTCTAATGACTTGCACAGTTTTGGCGAGATACAGTTTATTGCTAATATTTTAGCAAATTCACAGTGTGTAGCGTTTGACAGATGGTGGGTGCGCAAGTAGCTTCACTGCGGTCCAAGTATTGTAGTTATTGTCATTCTGATTATTGCATATCGTGCAGAAGGCATTGATATCGACAAAAACGAATAGCAAATTCTTGCAGGTTAAAAAACAAAGACACAGTTAATCAACAAACATAATAGAAGTTTTTGGACCGGCAAAAAGTGGCCCCGGCACCGGAGATGGGTACCCTTGAAAATTAAGCCAGAAGGAACAGTCCAAATGAGAATTTTCTATGGGAACATTTGTTTTCGTAATCTATACACCCTAAACTACCAGAAAATGCCCATGAAAAATGTATTAGGGGGGGGGGTGCATGGTAAGCAGGAATTCCTCACAGAGTAAAACAAGTTAGACGATGTATCGCGAATCCCCTAATTTGCCAAAGAAGCCCAGAGGAACTGCTGCTTACGCAGGTTATTGCTTATTGCTGGTTGAGTGGACACACCCATTTTGACACATTTTAAGTATCGCACTTTGTGACTTTTAACTTAGGCCTAGCTGTTGCTTCAAAACATACGATACGAATCCAATGAGATTCTAGGATCTCGTGTACAGATACGTGTACTAAACACACGTAAAATATAAAATGATTTGGTCAATAAGACATCTTGTTTTTATGTACTATTAGGTATTAGGTACTTCATAGTCTCTGTGAAATTCGGGTTGCTCCCACCTGGAGCGCGTGTCGCAGCCAGAGGCGCGCCACCCAATTGTTTTGGTGTGGTTTTTGCATGCGATTTTTGTGTGACTGATGAGGAAGGAAAAGGGGAAAAACCTTTAAAAAAAACAAAACTTTTTTGTTACCACTGGGTTTAACGTATGCTAAGTGCATGGGCACTCAGTTTATCGTCTCATCCGAAAGACTCCACGTTCAGACCGTAAGGCCTAGCGCAAAGTGAGAGGGAAAATCCCCTGTACCCAGGTTCGAACTCGGGTTTACTTGACACGAGGCGAACGCGCTACCACTTTGCTACTCTACACTCTACACTTTTGCAAAGAAGTGATACTTAACTTTTGCTGATTTCTGTATGCGTATCATATTCAGGCGCAAAAATGAACACATATTAATATGCATGTGACTGAATGTGTTGTGTTACATAATTGTGGACCTACATTTTCTTCCATTTTCTTCCGTTGATATTCCAAGGCTTGTGTACTAAGCAATATAATATAGGGATCATTTTGTAAAAGCGTGGACTTTTAAAATGCATTCAGCATACAGTTTATTGGGGATACTGTAATAAAGACGGACTTATCACATTCAAAGATAATGCGTAAACAATGTTGCATCGTTGTATACACTCACTAACATTAAGGGGTCTTAATTCCTACTGTAGATTTCCATTTCAAAATAGTTACATAGAAATCAGATTAGGTAGTACGTGTAACTAAGACGAACCTGTTCACCAATCCTTCAAATTACATTTTCTTTAACATTTTGTTTCGGGTTAGCAAATGGTTTAAAATTTAATGTATCTTTTTGTGTACAACAAAATAATTGAGCTCTTTGTAGTCGATTTTTTGTGACATCAAATGTATCCATTTTGTTCTGTAAATATATTATAGGAGTTAACGTTTTTGTGTTGGTGTGTTTGCAGTGGCGTAGGAACATATTAAATCAAGGGTTGGGGGGCAGGATTACCAGCAAACCGGGGGGGGGGGGGGGCACACAGGCGCACGGGCTAGGTGGATGGATTTGTTATGTTATGCGTCCTAATAAATGCTACAAAGACACTTTATAATTGGTATTTTTAACCACAATCAACAATAAAATGTATGAATGAAAAATAATATTCTGCGCATTGAAAAGAAACAACACAAGAACATAAAAATAGAAACATGTACAGGGGTGGATCAGTCAGTCATGGAAGAGGGTGAGGATGGGGTAGTTCCAAGTGCTCAGTGTGGGTGTGGGGTCTGGGCCCACCCCGAAGCTGACGATAATGTGAATGTGAAGGATGCAATCAAGGCTTCACGTGGGAGAATAAGCTAAATTCAGTACCTGTCACGCAATTCGTACCACCTGGTTTAATATTTAATGAAGGGTTAGTATTTGTGTGTGAAGTGTGGACAGGGGAAGGGAAGTATTTTATCACAACCAAAATGCAGCGAAGCGGAACACTCTCTGCAAGACAAACGAACTGTTATTTTGGCAGCATCTGATGTAATTTTAGTAACGCTTTTTTGTTTGTTAGTCAGTGCACACATGCAAAGATTAAAACTGGAAATGTCACTTTAAAATCTTTAAGTTCTCAAGGTCAATGCTGTCCACTTTATAAATTAAGATATATTCAAATAAAGGAAAAATAATTGGGCCATAGTTATGCAATTCGTACCACTATCACAAAATTCGTACCTCCTACGTCTTTTCAATGGCGCAGCGTCAAAAATGCATTCAGGGGCCTGTTTTACGTAACATCAAACTTTTGATGAGAAAATGACATAAGAATTAATTTGATGTCACAGAGACTAACTGGAACATTTAGAAGAGAGAATGGTCTATAGCTAAAGCCAAGCAGCGAGCATCCTACAGTTGAATTAGTGCTATAACCCCCCTGGTACGATATCAGTAACTTGGTGGTACGAATTCCGTAACAGGTCTTGTAATTCGTACCTTTTGAAGAAAAAAAGTATGTTTACGTTTAAGCCAAACGTACAAACATAATGTATAATTATAGTATATAGTTATAGCCCTCTGTCAGCAGTATCCACAATTCCAGGGCTATGACATCAAAAGTTATGACATCATCAATGACATCACACGCCAAGTAGTAGACACGGAGCAGGCAGTGAAGGGGTTAACAGATTTTTACCATACTTTAAAGACCCCCCACGTCACGTATCAATTCTCCTCTTACGCTTGGAATATTTCTTAAGATTTCTTACCAGCTATAAGAGGAAAAACACGTAAAAACCATTATTTTGACACGTGACGTGGTGGGTCTTTAAAGAGCTAATGCGAATAAATATAGGTTGTTTTGTTTTGGTTGAGTAAATGCAAATAGAGATTTTCTTTTTCTAAGTGCATAAGGCCACTGCACAATTTGTAGACTTTTTGTACAGGTTACAAAAGAACTGCAAACTATATAGATGGTTTATACAATTCATGGGTCCATATCAAATTGTACTGACTTTTTGTACATGTGTTGTTTTGGTTGAGTTGGTCAGATGGTTGGTTTCTGTTCCTACTGTTGTTGTGACTGCTGAAATAAGACATTAAGCTGAAATTAACTGAAATGTGTTTTCGAACTCAGTTCATAGGGTGTGTGTGTGTGGGGGAGGGGGGTTAGGGTTAGGGTTAGGGTTAGGGTTAGGGGGGGGGGTGTTGTTGTTCTTTAGTTTAACGTCTTTTCACTTAAAAGTGATATTAGACATGAAAGTGTGTGACTGGGTGTGCGCGCGCGGGTATGTGCATCTGTATCTGCGGGGTGATTAAAGTGCATATTTATATGTAACATTAGGGGATATATGATAAATTAAAAGAGTTTTTATTTTTAAAAATAATAAACACTCCAGAATTGAACTATTATAAAATCAAAATGCAAACATTCTAAAAAAAACAGCAATCATAGAATCGAGCCAACTGGACTTAACATTAAAGTTTGTACAAAATTCAAAAGAGATACGGCATCTTGGAATATACATTTGGATTCATCTTTTCTGAATTCTGAAAGGGCCAATTCAAAATAAGGGCAATAATATAGAATGTGTGTTGTTGTACAATTACCAATAGCACCGCATACACATTGAAGATTTTTTTATGAATTTAGTTTTAAAAGCATTTAGCTTAAGTCTATAAAGTAGTGTAAGAAACTTTTTACGGCGTCTTGGATGTTTGTTTACATTTCTATTAAGAAATACATCATTTACAAAGGAATCCCTTTTCTGAGACTTCCATGATCGGGAGTTTAAACAACACTTTATGGAAGATTCAGGTTTATGTATTTTGTGAAGCATAGATTCTTTGTAGATTTTATCAAAATGTTCAAAAGAAGCTCTTTGTAAGAGAGAATAACCTTCTTGCAAACTCCAGGGAATGAGAATATCCGTGGAATTGGCAGATTTGTTTGCCCCTGCCCGAGTAATACGATCAGCCCATTCATTTCCAGAAATCGAACAATGAGATGGGATCCAACAAAAATCAACTGTGATGCCTCTTGATATAAGAATATGAATAAGTATTCTAATTTCTGTAATGATTTCAGCCCTGTGTTTTGGACTTGTTGATTCTAAAGCTTGAAGAACAGATTTAGAATCTACACAAAAAAGAACACCGTAGAAGTTAAATGGAACATCTATAACATACTGAATA
Organism: Phymorhynchus buccinoides; assembly: GCA_017654935.2. Taxonomy (NCBI): domain Eukaryota; kingdom Metazoa; phylum Mollusca; class Gastropoda; order Neogastropoda; family Raphitomidae; genus Phymorhynchus; species Phymorhynchus buccinoides. The sequence continues at coordinate 73,413,793 of CM065680.1, forward strand.
GCCATTAAAATTGCTATTAATTCAGCTGTGAAAATGGAGAAGTCTTCACCAAGATAAAAAGATTTTTCAACTTTTAAAGTGGGGATGACAAATCCACAGCCTGCATTATTGCCTAGTAAAGAACCGTCAGTAAAAATGTTGAAATGATTTGGATAAAAATCGTTGATATGAGATTTAGCCTCACAGGCAATAATGTTAATGTTATCATTTTTAGATACAGTTGTGTAGTTATAATCAATTTTGCCTTGCAAAGCTCCCAGTTTGGAATGGGACTTACTGGAAAACGCACAGCCAACTTCTTTTGATTTACACCTGATTTGGTCAACAGTTTAGAAGAAAATGTTAATATAGTTTTGTTAGAACGAATGCATTTAGCACGTTTAGGAAAATGGATGTCAGACCTTATACCGAGATTCATTTGATTTGAATTTTGAACTGTAGAGCATCTTAAAATGTATTTAGCACACGCTAATTTGCGATGATCTTCAAGAGGTAAAACACCTGCTTCATGGTAAGTTCCTAAGATCGAACCATGAAAGGGAACACCAAGGGCTAATCTAAACGCCTTACAATCTATGCTTTGAAGTTTTTTCCAGTAAGTATTGGGGGGCATTAAAAAATACCTCTTGTGCATATGATAATTTAGATCTAGCTAATGTGGAAGACAAATGAATTAAGGTTTGTGTGTCTTGGTCCCAACTTTGTTTACTAATAACTTTGAGAAGGGTAAGTGATTTTCTTGCTTGATTTACAGCATGTTCCAAATGTAGATTCCAAGAAAGCTTAGATGTAATATATACTCCAATAAATGTAATATCTGTAGCATAATTTAGTGTGATGTTATTTACTTTAAAGGGGGGAGCCTTATGAACAGATATGTGGGGGGGGGGGGGGTCCGTGTGTGCGTGCGTGCGTGCGCGCGCGCGTGTTTGCATGTGTATGTGTGAGTGTGTTTGCTTGTTTATTTGTGTTTGTAATCCTGCTAACAAACCAACAGCAATGGGAAACAAATATTGCTTTAAAGATGGTCTTCGCCGAGATGTAGCGTTATAAACTGTTAGGGTTGTGCCATTTTTTTGGGGGGTGGGGGTCTAGGACTTACTGTATAGATAACCAACTTGATGCTTTTTTTGCGTTTCTTTAGTCACTGACCACTTTCCGAGTGGCCAGGATCACGCGGCAGTCCAGCCACAGCGGTCACAATATGGAACTGCATCTGACCGGCATTGACGCTGACCTGCCCACTGCTTATATGATAACAGCCAGTGAGTTCACACTAACACATACACACACGCGCGCGCACGCACACGCACACATACACACACACACACACACACACACACACACACACACACACACACAAATTAACACTTTCAACACAACCCTTCTCGCTGCTCCGTGTTCCCTCGGCACACGGCAGTCAAGGAGTAGAAATTCCTTCAAGACACCCAATTTGGGCCCTTTTCAATCAATTATCTTTAACAATTTGGAGATCGCAGTGACTTTTGTACAGTGGGTTAGATTTGTGTGTGATCTTGTAAATAATATAAAAGTCGAAAACCAACAGTACTCGTTGTTTTGTGTTTACGTGAATGAGTTGAAAGCAGCCACATCATATCACTGTCGGTCACAGGGGCAATTTTCCTGTTGTTAACACAGAAAAATAATAGAATTCCAGAAAATAAGACAAATCAATAAACAAGATAGATAATCCCTTATCTTTATTTCTTGATTTGACTTATCCTCTTCCATTTTCATTGCTTCTATGCTTATCACAATTCATTTGAAAATTACATCAACGTAGTGTAAAATACTCATACAATAAACTCGATTATAGAATAATGTGTACTTTTGTTCTGCTCCCATGCTGACAGGGTATGCGGAGCCCAGACATCTTGGGAAACCTTCCAACGGAATCATCCGATTCCATATGGAATCTGGACGGGCAACGATCACGTTTGTCCACCCTCGGGGTTATCAACGTATTACATTACATCCCTCTGAAGGCAGTTTCGTTGAACAGGCTTTGCCACGCCTAGACTTCACCATTCGGGAAGGAAGGCAGCTCGTCTTTCAACAGGGACAAGATACAGATGTTCACGCGCGATTGTCAGTCGTGAGTAACGAGCAAGCGTACCTGGGTGACAATAACATGTACGCACATGTAGCGGTTAAATCCACGACGGAAGACCATGCGGTTGACATCCATGACGAATATGATCAGTTCCCTGTCTTTGTTCTGAACAAAACCATATCACACAACGTAATATCCTCGCATCTAAGTATCAACACCTCTGCAGGTAATGTCGAGGGGCTTGTGCAACTAAGCGCTTTCACTGCAATGGGGTGCATGTCACCAGAGACTTGCATATCTGGGCATTACTACATTCAAGAGGACCTCACCCTGTATGAAGACGGTCATGATGGGCCTTTTCCTGACAATTATATTGGCTATGTGATTGATCACTACACACCCAACCCGATAAGATGCTACGTCGACGAACCCCGCCTCTGCATAATCAGATGCGGGTTTATCGGTGACAAACCGACTCCTGTGCAGTTTGAGCGAGTTTCGGGGGTAAATGTTGGTCCCTTCAAACAGTGGTCTCTGGTTGAGAGTGAGTTTCGGGTTCTGGGAATGCTGGTGTTCACCAGTGTCACCTCACCCGGGGAGGCGCAGTACCGGTGCACGAGCAGCTCGGGCCAGCAGCAGGCCAGTCGCACCATCAGGGTGGAGGCTGTCATTCCTCCTTGGAGACAAAGGGGATAACTCGCGTGAGGCCACCATGATGCAAGATGGGGTAAAGTCATTCTGTCTGTCTCTGGTTTGTCTTTTGCTATGGCTACATGTAGGCTTGTGTATGATTTCTTATTTGTCGTCATGTCTGTATGTATATCTGATTGTCACGCACAACCCCTCTTTCTCTCATTCTCTCTGTCTCTGTCTCTGATTCTCTCTGTCTCTCTCGCTCTCTCTCTCTCTCTCTCTCTCTCTCTCTCTCTCTTTCTCTCTCTCTCTCTCTGTCTCTCTCTCTCTCTCCCCTCTCTCTCTCCCTCTCTCTCGCAGCATTCATTTGTCACCTCTTTTATTGAACCACAGAGTGTCGCTTTCTGAAGAACCCCGTACACACGGTCACCTGCTTAGTGATTATCATCACAGAAAGCAAACCAAAAAAAGTACAACAAACTAGAAGCGTGTTACTCTGCTTCGAGGGCACGTATCAGTCTTGTATCAGTTCCCTTGCTCTCTGCAGCACGAGAACTGAACGAGCGGGACAGCATCCCATGAAACACAGTCTTTCTGACAGACTGCCGTGCTGTCCTCCAAAGCCTCCAGTCAAGAGAGAGAGAGAGACCAAATCCTGCAGGGCATCAAAAAGGAGCTGCAAGAACTCAGCAGCAAAACAACACTGATCCTGCAGTGGATTCCCTCCCACTGTGGTCTGGGTGACAATGACGAAGCAGACAGACTCTCCGAAATGGGCAACAAACTGGATCCGTCTGCACACCCCATGGCATATGGAGAAGCAAAGGCAATTATCCGTGGCCACTTCAGAACAAACTGGAGGGAGATTCTGCAAATTGATCCTGGAGAGGACGACATCCACCGGCAGGTCGCCATCTTCAAACTGAGAACCGAGCAGTCAAAGTTCCTCTCTCATCTCCATCGTCTAAAGCTATCCCACACAGACGAATGTCCTTGTGGCACGGGTTTGCAGGGTCCAGACCACATCTTGCAGGACAGCCCGACGTTCGACACCCTGAAACATGAAATGTGGCCCAGGCCTGTGGCGCTCCGGGACAAGCTGTGGGGTTCTGCGGCAGAGCTGCAGCAAACTGCGACCTGCATCCACTGAACGGGACTGAGCATCTGACATGGCGGGGAGCAAAGAAGAAGAAGAAGAAGAAGAATATCAGATCGTAAAACAAATTTGGAAATCATTTTCTAATTTGAAATGCAACAACTTGTGAAATTAAACAAACAAACAAAAAACAACCAAACGTTCTACAATAAATATAGGGTCTAGTTGTTTCTAAGAACCGGCTTTTTAAAGTTTCGGTCGAACATGAATTTCTTTTGGCTGATTCCGATAGGGAATTCTATCAACTGAAAACAAGAAAAGCTTAAATCAGAAGGAAGTAACCCATGCAATATATGTAACCTTGGGAGAACAAGGAACTTCACATTCTCAACACATTTATTCGGTGGAGACCAATTGTAGAATGAGAGCTGCACACCGATGGGTGTTTCTCTAAAGCTGGAGACAGACTATGCGACTGCCTCATATGACTCGATCAGGTCGTGACGTAGATCAAATTTTATTTCCCGCACAGAAGAGGTCACAAGCCATCTGACTCGATCAGTGAAGTTTAGAACCCGCCCTATTCGGCCCTGTCACCTGACTGGGCCCGACTGAGTCAGACTGATCGAGAAGGATGGTATGCAAATGAGGTGAAACGTCATGACCTGATCGAGTCACATGAGGCAGTCACATAGTTTGTCGCCGGCTTAAAGCTGGAGACAGAATATGCGACTGCTTCATATGACTCGATCAGGTCGTGACGTAGATCAAATTTTGTTTCCCGCACAGAAGAGGTCACAAGCCATCTGACTCGATCAGACTCGATCAGTGAAATTTAGAACCCCCCCCCTATTCGGCCCTGTCACTTGACTGGGCCCGATTGAGTCAGACTGATCGAGTTAGATGGTATGCAAATGAGGTGAAACGTCACGACCTGATCGAGTCACATGAGGCAGTCACATAGTCTGTCGCCGGCTTAATGCAAATGTAAAATCGTTCTGCACCTTTGTCTTTTGTGAAGGGTAGTAGTTGGCTTGTAAGGGCCTTCGCTAATTGCAGCTGTTTTAAAGGTCACTATAAACACATTCGAGCCCAACTGTCCATGACAACGGTTACCCCCTCTGCTGGTTAGAAGTCAAAGTCGGACACAACTGGCTGCCCCGCCACACACACACGCGCGCGCGCGCACGCATGCACACGCACGCACACACAGGTCGCATCAGAAAGTATGTTTGCTATAAAAGACGATAGCTTACATACAATACAACAGCACCAAAGACTAGTGAAACACTGAGTTGTATTCTTGTTTTTTTGCAGACGGTGTAATGTAATGCGTGCACGTGAGGGGGAGGATCTGAGGCACTGCTGTTACATCACCAAGGTCAACGTCTACATATAGCCATTTTCCCCTTTCTCGTCACCATGTAATGGTCAACTTTCATAGATAGCCATTTTCCCCTTTCTCATCACCATGGTCAACTTTCATAGTTAGCCATTTTCCCCTTTCTCATCACCATGGTCAACTTTCATAGTTAGCCATTTTCCCCTTGCTCATCACCATGGTCAACTTCTATAGATAACCATGTTCCCCTTTCTTATCACCAAGGTCCATAGATAGCCATTTCCCCTTTCTCATCACCATAGTCAACGTCTACATATAGCCATTTTTCCCTTTCTCATCACCAAGGTCAACTTTCATAGATAGCCATTTCCCCTTTCTCATCACCAAGGTCAACCTTTATAGATAGCCATTTTCCCCTTTCTCATCACCAAGGTCAAGTTTTATAGATAGCCATTTTCCCCTTTCTCATCACCAAGGTCAACTTCTACACATAGCCATTTTTGCCTTCTCATCACCATGATCAACTTTTGCCTTCTCATCAAAATGGTCAACTTTTATAGATAGTCATGTTCCCCTTTCTCATCACCAAGGTCAACTTCTTCAGATAGACATTTTCCCCTGGCATCAACCCTGACCGTAACGCAGTATTCGTAATAGATAATAACATTGTTTCCAGCAATGCAGTTTTGAAGGGCCCTTCGTGTAGACGATGAAATGCCGAAGGAATTGTAATTCCATTCTTGAACAAAACGTTTGACCAATAGCGGATATATCATTAGGCCTATAGGGTCCTTTACTCAATGGCTTTTATCTCTGGTTCACATTAGCCTGTCGAAAGGGCCAATAGTAAATGAGAGCTGCACTATAAATGATATTCTACAGTACTTGAATATCATGCTACAGCTTAGTCTTTCGTGGAAGACTATGACTCGAACGAGGGGGCCCTTGCACCGGCTGTGGTGCTGCAGCCAACGGGTTTGGTTGGCCTTTGGGGACCTTCCCCAATGCCAACTCTCGTCCTCAAATCCCTTTGGCCGAGAGAGTGGGGGTGTGCCCTGGACAAGGCATATTCACTATAAACTAATTATCGCGCAGCTCGCCAGAATAGTATCTGCCCCCTCTGCTATATGGCAGTCATTGTCGGAAACGACAGACAGGCAACAATAGGTACTGTTTTGAAAGCATAAACTAATAAACGAACGTAAAACAAGAAACCCTAGCATCTCAAGCAACAACAATATCACTTGTGCATTGGTTAGTAAGCGAAAGTAAAACAAGAAACCCTAGCATCTCAAGCAACAACAATATCACTTGTGCATTGGTTAGTAAGCGAAAGTAAAACAAGAAACCCTAGCATCTCAAGCAACAACAATATCACTTGTGCATTGGTTAGTAAGCGAAAGTAAAACAAGAAACCCTAGCATCTCAAGCAACAACAATATCACTTGTGCATTAAGTAGTAAGCAAGCGTAACACAGGAAAACCTAGCATCTCGAGCAACAACAATATCACTTGTGCAATGGGTAGTAAGCAAACGTAACACAGGAAAACCTAGCATCTCAAACAACAACAATATCACTTGTGCATTGGTTAGTAAACGATCGTAACACAGGAACCCTAGCATCTCAAACAACAACACTATCACATGGGCATTGGTTAGTAAACGAACGTAACACTGGAAACCCTAGCATCTCGAGCAACAACACTATCACTTGTGCAATGGTTAGAAAACGATCGCAACACAGGAACCCTAGCATCTCGAGCAACAACACTATCACATGGGCATTGGTTAGTAAACGATCGTAACACTGGAAACCCTAGCATCTCAAACAACAACACTATCACTTGTGCATTGGTTAGTAAACGAACGTAACACAGGAAACCCTAGCATCTCAAACAACAACACTATCACATGGGCATTGGTTAGTAAACGAACGTAAAACAAGAAACCCTAGCATCTCAAGCAACAACAATATCACTTGTGCATTGGTTAGTAAACGAACGTAACACAGGAAACCCTAGCATCTCAAACAACAACACTATCACATGGGCATTGGTTAGTAAACGAACGTAAAACAAGAAACCCTAGCATCTCAAGCAACAACAATATCACTTGTGCATTGGTTAGTAAGCAAACGTAACACAAGAAAACCTAGCATCTCGAGCAACAACACTATCACTTGTGCAATGGTTACAAGAAACCCTAGCATCTCAAGCAACAACAATATCACTTGTGCATTGGTTAGTAAACGAACGTAACACAAGAAACCCTAGCATCTCAAGCAACAACAATATTATCACTTGTGCATTGGTTAGCATCTCTGTATTTTTTTCAACATACCAAATCTAAACGAGATGTTTAATTGGGCTTACCCCTCTGGTCTAAGAGTAGTTGTGGAGTGATTACTATTGTGTATGGCCTAACTCTACTACCAAGGATCAACAGTCCCCACCCTATCAAGGTCAATGTATTTTGTATTCATTTCCACCGGTTTGAATTCGACTTGTATCCTACTGTCTTGATCTTAGGTGTTGATTGTTTCGTGTGTTTTTTATCTTTATCTCATCTACCATGTATCCGAATGCTGGAATAAAGGCAATTTCTTGCAAGCTGTACTGATTGTGTGTGTGTGTGTGTGTGTGTGTGTGTGTGTGTGTGTGTGTGTGTGTGTGTGTGTGTGTGTGTGTGTGTGTGTGTGCGTGTGTGCGTGCGTGTGCGTGTGCGCGTGTGCGTGCGCGTGCGTGCGTGCGTGCGTGCGTTCTTTTTTTTTGTGTGCGTGTGTGTGTGTGTGTGCGTGTGCGTGTGCGTGTGCGTATGCATTCTGCGTTTGATTTGTGGGTAAAGGTCAAGATGTGACACCCCCACCCCCACCCCCACCCACACCCCTGCATTTATCGGTTAATTCCATTTTCCCGTTTTTGCCTTTCTTACCAAACATAAAGCTGTATTTTATTAACCTTTTTAGCTAATAACCTTTTGGGAATACTAACCCTATTCCTAACCCTAGGCCATTATCTAATAGGACACCCCCCCCCCCCCCCACCCCCTATGTATTGCAGTACACGGTGCCATTTGTCACAGTCGTGGTTCATTGCGTTTTCCCGTCTTATACGGGGTTAGGGTTAGGGTTAGGGGCTAGGGTTAGTATTCCAAAAAGGTTATTAGCTAAAAAAAAAGGTTACAGCTTTATGCTTGGTAAGAAAGGCAAAAACGGAAAATTGCAATTAACCGAGAAATGCAAGGGGGGTGGCACATCTTTTAAAATTATTTAACCAGCAGGGCATTTTTCATCGCACGTTGAGTAGGCCAATCCAGTTACACAACAACACCATCATGTAGCCTACTCCCTAAGCTATGACATCGAAAATGTCAACTGAGGTTCTGATAATTAAAAATGTTTTGGTAAAGATGCAGATCAACACGCCCTGTCAGAGTCTTGGTTCATTGCGTTCTTCCCGTCTTGACTTTATCTTCTACTAGTATTGAATGCATATTGTTAATTATGTAAATGGATGAACATTAACGTTAACTAATTCCGGACGAATTCCGAGTATACTCGGAACAGGAGAACGCCAGTCAGGGCCTAGTTCCGAGTATTCTCGGAACAGGAGAACGCCAGTCAGGGCCTAGTTCCGAGTATTCTTGGAACAGGAGAACGCCAGTCAGGGCCTAGTTCCGAGTATTCTTGGAACAGGAGAACGCCAGTCAGGGCCTAGTTCCGAGTATTCTTAGGAACAGGAGAACTCCAGTCAGGGCCTAGTTCCGAGTATTCTCGGAACAGGAGAAAGCCAGTCAGGGCCTAAGGAGACTTCCGAGTATTCTTGGAACAGGAGAACGCCATATGTCAGGGCCTAGTTCCGAGTATTCTTAAGAATGATAGTTATAAGGAGACTAATGGAACATTAAGAATGAGAACTCCAGTCAGGGCCTAGTTCCGAGTATTCTTGGAACAGGAGAACGCCAGTCAGGGCCTAGTTAATTAAGAGTATTCTTGGAACAGGAGAACGCCAGTCAGGGCCTATATGTTCCGAGTATTCTTGGAACAGGAGATACTAATGAGTCAGTCAGGATAGTTATAAGGAGACCTATATGTTCCATTAAGAATGTATTCTAAGGAGATATGTTTTCATTAAGAATGATAGTTATAAGGAGACTAATGGAACAGGAGAACGCCAGTCAGGGCCTATAAGGAGACTAATGAGTATATGTCGGAACAGGAGAACGCCAGTCAGGGCCTAATTCCGAGTTTTCTTAAGAACAGCGATTTCTGAGTCTAAAACTTGAGTCTACATCCATGTTAGTTTTGCAATCCAAACCACATGTTTTCGAGTTATATTAAGAATGATAGTTATAAGGAGACTAATGAGTCTGATATGTTTTCATTAAGAATGATAGTTATAAGGAGACTTCTCTTTGCCACTCTTCCAACTTTCCTTTCTCTTATGTTTGACCATTTGTAATGTTGAAAATGTCCACAAAGAATAGGCCCTACTGATATGTTTTCATTAAGAATGATAGTTATAAGGAGACTACGAGCCTCAGAAAATGCTCCAATATAGTTATTTTCATTAAGAATGATAGTTATAAGGAGACTAATGAGTCTGATATGTTTTCATTAAGAATGATAGTTATAAGGAGACTAATGAGTCTGATTATAATGCAAGTAACCATGATTTTGAAGCGAAACATACACTTAGATCAATCAGTAGGGTAAGACGGGGTAAAAAGCCCATGGGCGGGTAAGAAGCCCATGCCAGTTATCTCATGAAACGAAGCAAATTTCAGTCAAATTTTGCCCATGAGACGAGTGTTCATGTTTAGCGTTCGTCTCATGGGCAAATTTGACTGAAATTTGCTTTATTTCATGAGCTAATTGGCATGGGCTTCTTACCCGCCCATGGGCTTTTTACCCCTAATGTTGTGAAAACTGAATCATTAACGGTGTTGACTTTTGTTGCGCTTCTTCTTAAAACAATCTAGGCAACCCCAGGCCATTCTAATGTTTGTCTAAGGCAGTTAAGTCTTGAAGGAGTTAAATATTGAAACGATAGAGGTTTAGGTGCTCAGTCTGCTGTAAGAAAGGTAAGACTGAAAAAAAACGAAAGAACCGAGAAATGGAGGAGGGCGTGCTAATCAGCATGTTTTTTTATGGAGAAAAAATGTAATCCAGTTAAAAACAAAAGCTTCCTTTCTTTGCAAAAGCGGGAGAAAAGAAATGGGTGAATTTATGAAATTACTTCAAGATATGGACACCAGTTTTCTTCAAACTGTCCTGCAGTATAATTTAGAACAGATGAGTATTTTTCTATATTGTGTCTATTTTTTTTTATATGGCAACAAAAAGCTTCCGTTTTTGTATTTGCTTTTGATTTGTGGTTAATTTTTATTCTTCTTCTTGTTTATTTTTTGGTGGGTTTGATTTTGTTTTTGTTTTACCTTGCTGCAGTCTTGTCACGACTTTCACCATCGTATATTTAGAATAATCATTGTCACATGCCAATGGTAGAATTCTACAGATTCAAACAATTATTCAATACACAAAACCTGAAGAGAAAAAATAACATACTTCAAGAAGATAATATAAAAAAGAAACCTCAACCCAGAAATATATCCAACAACATTTCCGATGCAACAACGTCAGTGTTCCCGGAAGTCAGCCAGACCTGTTTCTCCAAAATAGTTCACATTCGAACATTGTTTTCTGTCTTTGTGACATTTACAAAACAGAAAGTTTGTTGTTGACAATAGCTGGGCCATACTTCTACAAAACCCCGGAATAGGATAGTGTTTTGCAAGACTCTGCCAATCCCTCTCCTCAGAATTCTATCATGAAATATTCGACCCTTCAGAGGTTATATTCGGATATCCTGTGCTGGGGACCCAACGCGGCGCAAAAACACAGTTTCACAATAGCCGAGGAGAGAGTTGACAACTCAATGGTTAGATGTTTGTTTGTCAAGTGTGTTTCTACCTTGGCTCTTTCACTCAGCTTGTATTTCATTATTTTCATAATTATGATAGGCTTTGCTGGTTCATTCAATTTTTGGTGACATTTCCCCACTAGCCCTTCACATTATTGACAATTTATTTCAATGTTTCTTACACTCGTGACCTACTGTACACCTTAAGAAGGGAATGGGTGTGAATATGTGTCACTTTTGTTTTCTGGACTAAGACATGTTTTATCCTACATTTGTCGAAGAAAGATGGTAGAAAGATAGCAGATGGGGACAGCAAGACACAAGGGAAGTGAGAGGATGGGGGAGGGAGAGAGAGAGAGAGAGAGAGAGAGAGAGAGAGAGAGAGAGAGAGAGAGAGAGAGAGAGAGAGAGGGAGACAGAGAGAGAGAGAGAGAGAGAGAGAGAGAGAGAGAGAGAGAGAGAGAGAGAGAGAGAGAGAGAGAGAGAGAGAGAGAGAGAGAGAGAGAGAGAGAGAGAGATGTTACACGCGTGCGCGAGTAAGTGTATGTAATTGTATGTGGATTTGTTGGTGAGTTTATGTTCGTAGGAGTGCATGTCTCTCTGTCTATATGATGTTTGTTCCTTCCTAAGCCCCTACCCACCCCCATCCCTTTGCCACCCTCCTGCTCTCAGTTTGTACCCACCCACCCTCTCTCTCTCTCTCTCTCTCTCTCTCTCTCTCTGACTATTTACCTACCCATACCCATCCCTACCCCCCCCCCCCTCTCTCTCCCCCCGTCACTTTATCTTCCGGTTGGGAAGAACTCTGGATTTGCCTGTTTGCAGGTAAAATCAATAGCAAGCGAACCACACCCTTCGTGCCATCATCGACTTGAGGGGAAAAAAATATTTTATTCAACGAAAACAAAAATTAACAAACGAAAATACACGTGTTCGATCTATTCATGGTGGGTTTTTTCAATCAAAAGAAAAAAGAAGTAGGGAAGAAATAAAGAAAAGAAAAACGGAGAAGAAAAAAACCCCACATACATATTATGCACACGCCCATATTATACAACCTTTTCTCCTCTTTGTATTCTTCCCATACATTACATACAAACAACCACGTAACCTTATTTCTCTTCTTTCGTACCTCGCAAAAAAAACCTCTTTTACTTTTAAAGACCCACCACGTCACGTGCCACATTCCCTCTTATGCTTGGAAGATTTCTTAAAGACCCACCAGATCACGTGTCAAAATCACGGGTTTCACGGGTTTTCCCTCTTATAGCTGGAAATAAATCTTGTGTTGACCAGGTCTCAGTCCCATACAAATGCCCCCAAATTCAAACCGAAACATCCTTTTAAAGGGCAGCCTCAATTTGAAGTTGGGAACATCTGTATGTGGGTTACAGCTACCCAGAAAAAACAAGGGACTTAATCGGGGTGCGTCAGTGTATCCTTAAAGTCCCAGTGACGCACCACGATTAAGTCCCTTGGTTTTTTTCTGGGTTGTTGTGATCCACAAACAAATTTCCCCATATTCAAATTGAGGCTGCTCTTTAAACTGATGTGTCGGTTACAATTTGGGGCCATTTATATGGAAGTCAGACTTGGTCAAAACAAGATTTATTTCCAGTTATAAGAGGGAAAACACGTGAATCCCGTGATTTTGACACGTGATCGGGTGGATCTTTAAGATTTCTTACCAACTATAAGAGGGAAAACACGTGAAAACCATGATTTTGACACGTGACGTGGTGGGTCTTTAAAAACCTGCTATGCGATTCGTTATCAATGCGATTAAATACTTGTAGTGGTGCCATAGCCGATGAGGTTTAACCGAGGCGTGGTTACCGCTACACGTGAAATTCGGGACTTTACTGGTTTCGTACTGCCTCCGAATATTGCCTCCAGTATTGTTCCCACCATATTTGTATTTACAAATGTCCCATATGTGTCTGATTCAGACCAAGAGGACGTAAAACACCATTTTCGTCGTCGTTATCAATGCGATGCGATTTTGACGATGTGAGTCATGTTTCACGTGAAATTCGTTTATTGAGTAAAAAGAGCAGCATTATTGTTTTTATTGTTTTTAGACGGAAGTATTTCACGCGAATCGTGACTCTCATCGTCACAATCGCATCGCATTGAGGTCGAATCGTATGTGGTGTAGCAGGCCCTTGTAAACACACATGGCTGGTACCCACATGTCGTCATATCCGGCCACAAGGAGCGCCATATTATGGGAGACCGCCATCTTAGTCAGTAACTTTTTTTGAAAAATGCCAGATCGATGCTGCGTATTTTGGCTGTTCCAATTCCAAACTTATCTAAACTGTATTTATAACATCTGGATGTTTTCTTTACACATTTAGATAACATTTTCACTTTGTTTACACACAAATAAGGACTAAGATGGCGACACTTCTGTTGGAAGGGTCGAGATGCGCACGCAGGTGGGGGGAGCCATAGGCCTAGTCTATCCCCATTTTTATTTTCTTAGACGGAAGTATTTCACGCGAATCATGACTCTCATCGTCACAATCGCATCGCATTGAGGTCGGATCGTATGTAGTGTAGCAGGCCCTTGTAAACACACATAGGCCTATCCTAGCCCCGTTTATTCATATTATGTTCGTTATAAGATTGCCAACCTAAAAGTGCCCCTTTAATAGGATAAGACGGGGTAAAAAGCCCATGGACGGGTAAGAAGCCCATGCCAATTATATATATATATATCTCTATGTCTCTCTCTCTCTCTCTCTCTCTCTCTCTCTCTCTCTCTCTCTCTCTCTCTCTCTCTCTCTCTCTCTCTCTCTCTCTCTCTCTCTCTCTCTCTCTCTCTCTCTCTCTCTCTCTCTCTCTCTCTCTCTCTCTCTCGCTCTCTCTCTCTCTCTCTCTCTCTCTCTCTCTCTCTCTCTCTCTCTCTCTCTCTCTCTCTCTCTCTCTCTCTCTCTCTCTCTCTCTCTCTCTCTCTCTCTCTCTCTCTCTCTCTCTCTCTCTCTCTCTCTCTCTCTCTCTCTCTCTCTCTCTCTCTCTCTCTCTCTCTCTCTCTCTCTCTCTCTCTCTCTCTCTCTCTCTCTCTCTCTCTCTCTCTCTCTCTCTCTCTCTCTCTCTCTCTCTCTCTCTCTCTCTCTCTCTCTCTCTCTCTCTCTCTCTCTCTCTCTCTCTCTCTCTCTCTCTCTCTCTCTCTCTCTCTCTCTCTCTCTCTCTCTCTCTCTCATCTCTCTCTCTCCTCTCTCTCTCTCTCTCTCTCTCTCTCTCTCTCTCTCTCTCTCTCTCTCTCTCTCTCTCTCTGTGCTTCTTTCTCTTTCTTTCTTTGTATCTTTTTCTTTCTTTGTATCTCTCACTTCCTCTTTATTTCTCACTGTCTGTCTGCCTGACTCTTTCGCTCACAACACCCGCTTTCCACTTTCTCCCTCTCTGTTTCTCTGCATCTGTATCTGTCTCTGTCTGTCTGTCTGTCTGTCTCTCTCTCTCTCTCTCTCTCTCTCTCTCTCTCTCTCTCTCTCTCTCTCTCTCTCTCTCTCTCTCTCTCTCTCTCTCTCTCTCTCTCTCTCTCTCTCTCTCTCTGGGCCTAAGGCCAATGTGCATTAAAACATTTTCAGTGTTCAGTGTTCTCTCTCTCTCTGTCTCTGATGATTACCCTCCCGCATCCTACTCCTCGTAATAAATATACATAATTTTACCCACACCCTATCCACCATACGCTAAACCTTTCTTTTCTTTTTTTGGTCTTCTTTCATTGTCTATTTTTTTCACCGATCGTAGAATTGTCTTCTTTTTTTTCTTCTTTCTTTAAAAGAAGAACATCTGTCACAACAGACAAAGAGACAGCCTACACGCGTGTGTCTCTTTTTGTCAGGTACGTATCGAGTGGTAGGTAAACTGACAAGGGTGTGGCTCGTTTAGCGAGGGGAGAAATGTCTACAAGGATGCGACATGTGACATTTAGTTAACGGGTGGGTCGGTGTTTGTTTGTGGCTTGTTTGTACGAGCTTCACAATAACGCGGCTACAGTCAAACTTGAACTTAACTTTTTTTTTTACCCCAACCCCCCCCCTCTCTCTCTCTCGCTCTCTCTCTCTCTCTCTCTCTCTCTCTCTCTCTCTCTCTCTCTCTCTCTCTCTCTCTCTCTCTCTCTCTCTCGCTCTCTCGCTCTCTCTCTCTCTCTCTCTCTCTCTCTCTCTCTCTCTCTCTCTCTCTCTCTCTCTCTCTCTCTCTCTCTCTCTCTCTCTCTCTCTCTCTCTCTCTCTCTCTCTCTCTCTCTCTCTCTCTCTCTCTCTCTCTCTCTCTCTCTCTCTCTCTCTCTCTCTCTCTCTCTCTCTCTCTCTCTCTCTCTCTCTCTCTCTCTCTCTCTCTCTCTCTCTCCACCCCTCTTTCTCTCTAGTTTAATATTACTGTAGTGTTACTGAAGTATTTGGTATCGATGGCAGAGACACATAATTAGTTCATGTACACTTACTTCTGGGTAGATTGTGTTTTTCGCTTAATATATTATAGTGGGGTTGTTTTAATCTACAGAACAAAATATTCTCTATAAAGGTTTTGTCGATTGTAGGTTGTTTGTTTTTTGTTTTTTCAAGAAGCTCTCTGATTTCTTGTTGTCCTTGTAGCTTGGTTTTTCTATGTCTGTATTTCTGCTTTGGTGTATGTGGCCTTGTTTGTTTGCCGGTTGGCTGTGTGTTGTTCTTCACATAACGATGATTATTGTTTTCGTTCAGTTCAAAAACATGAAGAACGTGAGTGTCGCACAGACGACTCGAAAACATCGATATCACGTTTCATTCAAACAAGAAATTCTGTACTCACATTAAATGTGACGAAGGCAGTTCAATTTTCAATGTTCTACTTTATTGTTAGTTGATATCATTTTCAACAACTATTTCATTTGTCCATCATTTCTTGGTATTTTCTTTAGTTCACCAAGGATATTATAAGTAAGATTTTTATCCTGTTTGTCTGTCTGTTTATCTGCTAACGCCATGCTTAAAATATGAACGGATTTTAATATACGATAATTTGGTTGACAAATAGGCTTGGACAATTACCAAGGAATCCCTTTCTCGATTTCGAATTTATTTATTTATTTATAAAACATATTTAGCACATTACCTTCAATCCCAATGGGCTTTACAGAATCACTAGGAAGCTACAAACTAATAAAAAGGCATATCACACACACACACACACACACACACACACACACACACACACGCACGCGCGCGCGCGCACACACACGCACACGCACGCACACACGCACACGCACACGCACACACACACGCGCACACACACACACACACACACACACACACACACACACACACACACGCGCGCGCGCGCAAGCCAACACACGCAGAACAGATACACATTATGTGCATACCATTGAATAAAGTAAATCGAAGGTAAAAGTGTACAGGGCCGGATCTAGAGGGGGGGGGGGGGGGGGGGGGGGGGGGGGGTACCGAGGTTCCGTACCCCCACCCCCACCCCTCCCGCCCAAAAAATAAAGAAGAAGAAGAAGAAAGAAGAAGAAGAAGAAGAAAGAGAGAAAGGGTTACCCCCCCAAAAAAAGAAGAAGATGAGAAAGAGAAAAAAGAAAGACAAATTCATACTTACTGTTTTGTTCAAGGCAATCAAAAATATAAATTATTACAAACAATAATGGGAAAAGGCTCCACACAATCACACGTACATTTGACTAAAAATACACAGGTGTGCGCACGCATAAGCTTACTCACAGGTATTACACATACTCTCACGCAAACAAATTAATATACAAGCAAAAACAGTTAATTCCCGTTAAATAATGAACTTGATAATAAGAACATTAATGTACAATATGCCATTACAAATAACCACACAAGAATCTGCAGCAAGCCAAAGATGATTACGGTAAGCAAATAGTTTGTTAGTTCTAATTGGAAAACTAAACACGTCCGAGTGAACTAGGTCTGGAAACATGCAACGGACAATCTTTAATTAACCGCTCTGTATGTAGGCCTATTTTCCGTTTCCAATGCAAAGCTTATATATATATATTTTGGCCTTTGTGTGTCAATGGCATTAGGCAGATTCGTTTTGGAAGTTAACTCACAGCAGAAAGATACTTTTTGACCGCGACAGACGGTAAAAGAAAGTATTAGCACAGTGCAATCCATCGTCAAGTTTCATTCCTGAGTGGCGACATGTCCTCCCGGTTATTCCATGGGACCAGTCGAAGGTCAAGGTCAGTAAGGTTACGTTCTTCCACGGGACACATCGTCTTCAAATATTTTACAACCCTTCCAAATTTGAAGCGGTTTTCTTCAAGATATTGCGACATACCAGGACACAAGTTCAAAGATCAAGGTCATGGTTTTCGAGGTTATCAATGCTTCGTATCTCGAACCATCTTAAATATATAATGTACCAGCTTAATAATATGGTCTATAATTGGAAAAATGTGAAAGTTGTAATCAACAACAAATCAAGGTGAAGGTCATCAAAACTATTATCACTCAGCATTTCGTATCACCGGAAGCCAATATGCCTGTACTATTTATCAAATGTTGGGCCTGTAACTGCGAAGATTTGAAAGATATCGAAACAAATCGAAAATTAAGTTTTCACGATCAATGTTCGAAGTCAAGACCATAAAGGTAATACATTGTACATGAGGCATTTATCTTTAAGGAATATACCAACTTACAAAAAACAATACAGTGATTATGTATAGACAAAACTGTAGACAAAACCGCCGTTTTGTCCAAATCATAATAGAAAATTTGAACAAAACGGCGGATCTAACCCCGCCGTTTTGTCTATAGACAAAACGGCCGTTTTGTC
>CM065680.1:73436672-73444172 GCA_017654935.2 Phymorhynchus buccinoides
TCATGCCCTCTGGCGTGAGAACAATCGCACTAAGTCTCTCATTGAGGTGCACCGATAGCAGACTGCTTACGTTGTGGAGTATGATTCTTGTGTAGGGGAAGACGGGGTAAAAAGCGCATGGGCGGGTAAGAAGCCCACCCCAATTATCTCATGAAATAAAGAAAATTTCAGTCAAATTTGCCCATGAGACGAATGCTAGACATTAACGCTCGTCTCATGGGCAAAATGAGACTGAAATTTGCTTAATTTCATGAGATAACTGGGGTGGTTCTTACCCGCCCATGCGCTTTTTACCCCGTCTTCCCCTACAAACCAATCAGTTTCTACCATTGATTCTATACCCCGATGTATAAATACTTCTTTTTTTTTTAATTAAACAAAACAAATTAAAACAAAATCTCTCCAATATGACCTCCTCCCTTTGCGCTTTGTGCAAAGCTATTTACCTGAACAACCCAGATTGGATGGGTTTTCTTCTTTCGTTTTTGTTTTGTTTTGTTTGTTTCTTGTTTCAGTGTTGTTGGGTTTTTTAACTCAGAAACTTTATTCCTGCCCCGCCTTTTTCAAGAAACAAAGCAAACTTCCCGTACATAATCGTTAGCTGCTTGTCAATAGCTCAGATAATTAGAGATAATTATACTGGGATGCGAAGCTAATTATCAGCGGGTCTTCGTTCGTGACTTTATCCATTTCACTTGGTGGTTCACAACACGTCTGTTGTGTCAATTATGCCCTTACTTTCCCAGTGATCTCTTGAACTTTTAGCTTTAAGGGGGGGGGAGGGGGGGGGAGGGGGGGGAGGGGGGGTGGGGGGGAGGTGTGTAGTGAGTGGGGGGGGGGGTGTTGAGGTGGGGGGATAGGTTCTTTATTTTTGAACGCGCGTGACGTGAGTTAGGTAAAGCAATATGTCTGTAGAAATAGATAACTTTGTGTCTTATGACGTAAGCAAAACTTTTATGTTCAGGATAAAAAAATATACATATTGTCATGGTGAATAACTATGTTATATGAAAAGGAGGAAATGACAAAAACAGTAACACACACACACACACACACACACACACACACACACACACACACACACACACACACACACACACACACGTGCGCGCGCGCGCGCACGCACACGCACACGCACACGCACACACACACGCACACACACACACACGCACGCACACACACACACACACACACACACACACATCGTGACACACATACATAGAGAGGAAGGGAGAGAACGAGAGAGAGAGGGTGAAACAAAGATGCTCTCTCTCTCTCTCTCTCTCTCTCTCTCTCTCTCTCTCTCTCTCTGTGTGTCTCTCTCTCTCTCTCTCTCTCTCTCTCTCTCTCTCTCTCTCTCTCTCTCTCTCTCTCTCTCTCTCTCTCTCTCTCTCTCTTCTCTCTCTCTCTCTC
Source organism: Phymorhynchus buccinoides (assembly GCA_017654935.2). Lineage (NCBI taxonomy): Eukaryota > Metazoa > Mollusca > Gastropoda > Neogastropoda > Raphitomidae > Phymorhynchus > Phymorhynchus buccinoides. The sequence goes on from CM065680.1 coordinate 73,438,086, forward strand.
TCTCTCTCTCTCTCTCTCTCTCTCTCTCTCTCTCTCTCTCTCTCTCTCTCTCTCTCTCTCTCTCTCTCTCTCTCTCTCTCTCTCTCTCTCTCTCTCTCTCTCTCTCTCTCTCTCTCTCTCTCTCAAGATAGGGTATCCAACTTCAGTATAACCTATATAACCTTAAATGACACGGAATCAGTTTAAATTGTTATCCACTTCACCAACGAATGACTGAACATTACCGATGTGTATGCCTTCTGCTTATCTTACTTTTTTGAAAACAATACACAATACATTGGAACCTCCATGATAAGACCTTGAAAATTCATCCAGAATGAGGTCTTATAAGGGAAGTAATTTTAATACTTATAAAGAAGGAAAAAAACAACTGAAACAGACTGCAACGTCACTGGAACATACAGCAAACAAACAACTACACGACAAGTGTAAAGTGACGTTATTTTATTCACAAGAGACAAAGCAAATCTACTGGATATTTCGGCGAAATATTGTTTTTATTTTGATCTTGATAGTTTTTTGCTCCTTCTGTTGCCTGCTTTTTGCTCCTTTTGCTATATTTGCTGTTTGCTGTTTAATTGTTTGTCTGTGTTGATAAAGGCGCATTCGCCGAAATATCCAGTAGTTTTGTTTTTGTCTCTTGTGAATAAAATAACGTCACTTTACACTTGTCGTGTAGTTGTTTGTTTGTTGTACTTATAAAGAAGGGCAATGTTTCAGAGAAGTAGGTCTTATGAGGGAGGGAGTCTTATAATGGGAGGTCTTATAAGGGAGGTTCCACTGTATCAACATTGAAAAGACATGCCAAACCCACCTAAACTGTACCTCCATTGCAACGCAAAGAACAGAACCAAATGTATCAAACCAAATGACAACACTTCTGCGTGATCGGAAGACCATGGCCTGCAATAAGCTACCCCCCTCCCCTTTAGCTGATCTATCAATGAGCAACTTAGGACGCGCATTTTACCGCCAGGGGGAATCAAACCAGTAGGGGCTTAGCGCGCGATATTCTTAGTTGGGCGTAGTGAGAGAGAGAGAGAGAGAGAGAGAGAGAGAGAGAGAGAGAGAGAGAGAGAGAGAGAGAGAGAGAGAGAGAGAGAGGGAGGACTCTTAGCGCGCGATATTCTTAGTTGGGCGTAGTGAGAGAGAGAGAGAGAGAGAGAGAGAGAGAGAGAGAGAGAGAGAGAGAGAGAGAGAGAGAGAGAGAGAGAGAGAGAGAGAGAGAGAGAGAGAGAGAACTCAAACCATCGTCCTAAGTTTTACCATTCAAATAAAAGCAGCTGACGATGAGAATATTCGTATCGTCCGCCATTTTGGATTCTTCTTCTTCTTCTGCGTTCCCAGGCCATATGGCCATAATGGGTAAGGTACGTACGTATGTGTCCGGTTTTCAGTTTTCACTGGTCTCCCCGCTGCGCACAGCCGACATATTCCGATTTTGGAGGAGCTCAAAGATTGGAATATGTTTTTTTGGAGAGGAAAAAGGCAGGAGAATGGGACAATAAGTCAGAAAGGGAGTAGATGATAGAAAGCAAAGGAAAAGGCAGAGTCAAAGAGAGTGAAAGACAAGAGGAAGTTACAAACACAGAACTTCCAGAAGGTGGGGGAACTATTTTTACGAAAGACCCCCCCCCCCCCCCCCGGTATCCCCACGGGGAGAGACTCGTGGAGGGGGCGGGGTCGTCCAGCTCCCCGTATGGAGGCACGAGGCATCCACCCACTCTCCCACGCCATTTGGATAAATTAGCATTACGGATTTCATCAGGACATGGAGTGGGGGGGGGGTCAATTTTGCCAATATTTATTGTGATCGTTTTTTTGCCTATTGTCATTGTTATGTAAAAACAACTTAAACGGGAGTATGTTCAAATAAATACTTTTTATTGGTCTCCAATGAAATTGATATAACAGACTCATCTTCCGAGGGGTGGGCTACCTTCTTTTTTATATACCAAGTTTCGTTATGTTTGGTCTAGTAGTTTATGCCCTGTGACGCGCCACACATCCTGTCATGTGCACACAGCGACAGAGAAGGAAAACAACAGAGAAAATCCTCGGCCCCATTCTAACGTACTGCCTTTAGAAAAACAAATGAAGGAATAGGATCTATTTGTGGTAATAGTGGGAAGTGCTGAATTTGAATAATTCAGGTCATCCCATGTTTTGGGCTTTTTTTTTGGGGGGGGTGGTTTTTTTACTGAAGAAATACAACAAGAACAAAACAAAACAACAAACACATTATCAGTACCAAAATCTTCCTGGGACGGTATTCACGTTGAGATAGCATGAGACTTAGCATGATGCTAACTTAGAAGCTCTTCCAATGTCCTATAGGATTTAATAGGACTTTTGGAAGAGCTTTTAAGTTAGCATCATGTTAAGTCTCATGCTATCTCGACATGAATACCGTCCCTGGTTGCTTCTGTGCTGGTATCAAAATGCAAGCAGACAGCCATTCTTTTGTTTCTTTTTTTTTGTAAACAGTGGCGTTGCTCCCACGCCGCTCGTTCCGAATCCCAATTCGCAGCTACACCCGGGTTTGTTCAGCAGACAGCCATTCTATACATTGAAGCAAATTGTTATAACAGAATTTATTTCTGTTTTTCATCGAAAAGAAGATTATTACTGAACTCAAAAGAACGTAATGGACGGAGTGGGTCTATGCACAATACCAAGGGAGACAACCCATTGGAGTACATGTACTAGTACATACACGGTATACTTCTCCGAAAGAATTGCTGCCCTTATGTTGCACGGTGGGTCTATGCACAATATCAAGGGAAACAATCCATTGGAGTACTTGTACACGGTATACTTCTCCGAAAGAATTGCTGCCCTTATGTTGCACGGTGGGTCTATGCACAATACCAAGGGAAACAATCCAATGGAGTACTTGTACACGGTATACTTCTCCGAAAGAATTGCTGCCCTTATGTTGCACGTCATTGTTTGGCAATACTATTATGTTAGTGTGAATGTGCGTGTGTGAACGCGGGAGACAGACGGACAGACAGGCAGTCAGACAGAGACAGACAGACATACGAACTCGCTCATAACTAGTGGTCATTGATTTTTTTTTTTTAGCGTTGTTCTTTTTCCTTCTTTTTTTAAAATAATAAAACTGAACAAATTTCAAACACATGTAATATCATGGATGGACACAAGATAATGCTTTGAGTTTCAATATAAAAAATAACAATTAACTCACACACCCAACACAAGAAAGGCTTGTAGCATCACATCACACTAATATCATAATTTTCATCTTAATATTAACATATCATAACCGAGCTCAAAACCACGCTGTTTAAAAGGCATATTAAATATCAAGACCATTTCAAACAGATATTCAAGTAAATTGATTACATAATTTTCCAAGCATTTAAAAATAAATAATAAGCACTATGCACCCAAAAACAGAGTTTTCAAAAATGTCAAGTAGATAAGCCTACACATTCGAATATTCCTTTATTCCCAACAACTGCAACAACAAAAAAGTTAAAACAAAATACACATCTGTCAATTAAAACAGTGATTCTATGATATCCTTACTACAACTTTCTTTTATAAGCAGATATGGCAGGCTAATAATCGCAACGTAAAACTAGAGATTTCAAAGAAGAACATGAATATATTAACATTCAGTTGTCATTACACATCGCTATAATCACATCCTTACGAAATAATGAACATACTTTGAAAACTTCATTATTTAAAAATTTCAAACTTAACAGTAGCAAAGCGGTCAAACACATTTGAGCAAAAGCGAACAAAAAGCAAAACTGAAGAAAACAAAATGGTCATTATCTGCTTGAAAACAAAGCAAACATACCACACCACTTGATCTTTTCTTAGCGAAAATCTGCAAGAAACTTTCCAAAACTATGCTAAATTATTTCCTTTATAGAGAAACAGCACAGAAAAGAAACGACTGTGAAATACTCGAATATATCGTTTGGAATATTAAAAAAACCAATCAGCAACAGTGTGAGATCCACAAATAAAAGCTGATCGCCGGACATAATAGATGTTCCAGATATCATCAAACTCATGTTTATTAGGCTACTTTGTAGGTTGAAACCACAATGAGAACCAGAAATTACTAAGCGTTTTAGACTAGAACGAAACGTATCTGAGTTTCATTTCAATAATATAATATCTTCTTTTCACATTTGCTTTGGTAGCTATACATTACAAAGAAATTATTACATGATCTGAGCACAAACAACATCTCAGCAGTCCATCTCGATAACGCTCTCTCCATTCTTGATTCATTCTCAACTTCGTTCTTTATTCCGACTGTATGATTGTGTCCACGATAATGCATATTGCCAAATGGGTTTAAGACAAACGCAGAGAAAGGAGGAGACAAAACACAGGTAATTTTAAACATCAACTAACGTTGTGCTAATGTATCATTAAATAAACCACGAAAAGAGTGTAGCATGGCTTTTATTGTTACTATTTTCTTTATCACAAAAATCGGATAATTCAGCGAAAACTCTTCTCACAAAAACAGTTGGCCAGCCAGTAGAAAACAACAAAAATAAGTTGAAGAGTTCCCTTCCGAAACAGTGTATTGGCTTTTTTGTTCGTATAATAGACATAGATCTTCTTTATTTACTACCGACACCCTCGAAATATGAAAGTATAGGGTGGTAACTCTAACAGCAAAATCGGTTGATATAAAGCCAAATGGTACTACCTCAAAGGGAATAAAGAAAGCTGGTAGTACTCTCCGACTTTTACCCCTGGAACTGGTCAATGCTAAGGATCGAAGAGAAGCAATAGTCCAAATTGGCTTTTAGCCATCGAAATGATAAAAACCTTACGATACTACCACAAAAGGAATACATAAAAGTTAATACTGTTCTCTCCCCGTGACAATACCATCTTTCATAAAAATAGTTCCCCCACCTTCTGGAAGTTCTGTGCTTGTAACTTCCTCTAATCTGCCACTCTCTTTGACTCTGCCTTTCCCTTTGCTTTCTATCGTCTACTATCTTTCTGACTTATTGGCCCATTCTCCTTTTTTTTGAAATCTTCCAAATAATGTTTCCCCTTTGAGCTCCTTCGAAATCTGAATGTGTCGGCTGTACGCAGCGGGGAGACCAGTGAAAACTGAAAATCGGACACATATGTACCTTACCCATTATGGTCATATGGTCTGGGAACGCAGAAGAAAAAGAAGAAGAAGATACTGTTCTTTGGCTTCTATCCCACCAAAAAGGTCAAAGCCAGAAGGATGGTGCTAGCGCAAAAAGAATAACTTAACAAGAATGGTGGCTGTCAACACTTTGATACACTGATGACTCAACACCGATCTCCGCTAATGGCGATGTGCTTGTGGACATCACCATCAAACATGGTAAAAACCAAAGGGTCCTATCAGAAAAGAAATAAATAGTGCTGATAGTACTCTTCGCCTTTTATCATACTGTTGACTGTTTGTTACGGAGCATCGATCATCATGTTGATGATGCCATGATTCAGGACATCACCATCAAAAATAGTAAACACCAAAGGGTCCTGTCACAAAAGAAATAAATAGTACTGATAGTACTCTTCGTATTTTACCGTAATGTTGACTGTTTGCTACGCAGCATCGATTTCCGCATCACCATCAAAAATAGTAAAAACAAAACAATATTGTAGTAAAAGAATGCTGATGGTACAGTTACGCTCTCTTTTCCACCAAACTACTGTTGATTACTCGTTACGCAGCATCGACCTCGGCGTTGATGGTGATGTGCCTGAGGACGTTCTGCAGAGGGGCCGGGGGCAGGAAGGACATGCTGCTCTGGCGGATCATGGACAGCAATGGGTTGGGCGCCTCGCTTTTCAGGCTCTGCTCCTCAACGTTGGGCAACCGACGACTTTTTTCCTGAATACACAAACAGCAACGTGGGCGTCACCACCAAACAGCATTACAATGTGGACAATCCACGATTGTGTATTTACCTAGCACAACAGTTTCAGTTTTAACCCTTTCAACTCCAGCCGTTTTTCAGCTAAAACTTTCCATTACACTTACCTGGGTAGAGAAAAGACTGTGTCTGCAATATTGGGGATTCCTCTGTGACA
>CM065680.1:73446672-73454172 GCA_017654935.2 Phymorhynchus buccinoides
AGATAAAGGCAAGACGGAAAAAACGCAATGAACCAGGACTGTGACAAATGCTCCGCGGCTGTTGTGTGTACTGCACTACATAGGGGGGGGGGGGGGGGGGGGGGGGTATTAGATAATGGCCTTTATCATGACTGCGATTAATTATTCAGCAAAGATAATTAGCTAACAAAAAAATGATAAGATACAGCTTAATGTTTGGTAAGAAAGGCAGGTGTGAAAATGTGGGGAGAGGTAAGAAATGTAGGCCTGAGAAGGGAACTTTACCTTTACATTCTAGTATTTTCAATGTTACGTTAGTTGGTTAGCACACAAGACCGTTGTTGTTGTGTGTTTTTTGGGGGGTGGGTTGCGGGATGTATATTATTTAAGTTTGCGTGCATTGAACATCAGGACCGTTAAAATACAAGCGATCTTAATTATGAAGCGAATTTAAATACCAACTCTGTCACAACTGGGAGAAATGTTTGCGGAATAAAATCAATGTTTGAGTTTCTTCGTCTGTTGATCCATTAAATTATTTCCCTTTTTTCTAATTCGCTTGAACCCATCCATGTAATTAAGTTCCCTGTTTTATCTCCTTGTTTGTTTCTCTCTGTCTCTGTCTGTCTGTCTGTCTATCACTCTCTCTTTCACTCTTTGTCTTAGTTTTTTTCCTCTGTCTCTCTCTGTCTATCTCTGCCTCTGCCACCCTCTCTCTCTGTCTCTGTCTCTATGTTTCTCTCTTTGTTTCTCTCTATGTTTGTCTGTCTGTCTGTCTGTTCTCTCTCTCTCTCTCTCTCTCTCTCTCTCTCTCTCTCTCTCTCTCTCTCTCTCTCTCTCTGTCGCTCTCTCTCTCTGAGGGGCAAAGGCCTAAATGAATAAATCATTGTCATGTCATTGTCTCTTCTCTCTCTCTCTCTCTCTCTCTCTCTCTCTCTCTCTCTCTCTCTCTCTCTCTCTCTCTCTCTCTCTCCTATGCCTGTGGTTCTTTTTTCCTTCATCTCTTTGCTTCTTCCTCTGTCACTAACTCTACTCTCGCTCTATCTATCCATTATATTATCACCTCGATCTATTCTCTCTCTCTCTCTCTCTCTCTCTCTCTCTCTCTCTCTCTCTCTCTCTCTCTCTCTCTCTCTCTCTCTTCTCTCTCCTCTGGTTCTTTTTTCCTCTCTCTCTCTTCGCTTCTTCCTCTGCCTCTTTTTTCCTTAATCTCTTCGCTTCTTCCTCTGTCACTAACTCTACTCTCGCTCTATCTATCCATTATATTATCACCTAGATCTACTCTCTCTCTCTCTCTCTCTCTCTCTCTCTCTCTCTCTCTCTCTCTCTCTCTCTGTGCGTCTCTCTCTCTCTGTCTCTCTGTCTCTCTGTCTCTCTGTCTCTCTGTCTCTGTGTCTCTCTCTCTCTCTCTCTCTCTCTCTCTCTCTCTCTCTCTCTCTCTCTGTGCTTCTCTCTCTCTCTCTCTCTCTCTCTCTCTCTCTCTCTCTCTCTCTCTCTCTCTCTCTCTCTCTCTCTCTCTCTCTCTCTCTCTGTTTCGACCAATTAGGTTCATATGCAATAGCCAATCAGGTAGTACTAATATATGGGTCAGGTATCTTACAATATATCCCTTAGCATACAAAGAAAGGAGTGCCTGTTAAAACTGCTAGTCTCTAAAAGAAATAAAGGAGGCAGAATATCAGATTATTCCGGCGATTTCGAAATACAAGCTTGATTGCATTATGCAGCAACGTTTGCATAACTGAAAGGAAAAGGCTACGAACAATATAAAAAAAATTAACTTAAAAGAACCTCTGTATCCAAATGACAACAATTAGTTCATGCATAACTGAAAGGAACAAGCTACGAACACTAAAAAAAGAACAAAAAGAACCTCTATATCCAAATGACAACAATTAGTTCAGGTAAAATCCCAATAGTTTTATTTCTACCATGGCATCGTATGTGTTATCCATATAAAGATCATCAAAACCTGTGTAGGCCTAGGTCTACATAACTAATTAGAGCCAAACAAAGGTAATAAATAAAAATAACCACTGCATCTGAATAACAATCGAAACTGACTTTAAATGTCCACGGAATACTGACTGATTAATCCTTTCACTGCCAGACATTTTTCAGCCAAAAAATACCATTAAAGTTAACTGGGTAGAGAAAACAATATCTGCAATATTGGGAATTCCTCTGTGACATGTATAACATTAAGCCTACCATTTACCTCCCAAAATTAAGAAAATGGGTTTTTTGGATACTAAGCCCTGATTTGATGCCTTTTAGTGGCATGGGTATTAAACCATTGTGGTGCATAAATGCGACATTGGCAGTGAAAGGGTTAAAGTCCTAATCCATCAACAAATTCAATCAAAATTGATTGATAACTCTTTACGTAAGTCGGTTATCACACAGACAATCAACAGACAAACGGACGGCAAGAAAGATGGGAAGATAAGCATATAAATACATAAACTTTTCGTCAGAAGTAAAACATGTAAAAAGAGCTAAACCTGTGGTGGACGAGACACAACACAACCAATTTAAAAACAAAGCGGAACTTGAAACATTCTTTTTTGAGAATGATGCTTTGCTTGTCTCACTTTGGCTCTGATCCACGCATTGCTAGATGATTGGTATCGTAATCAACTTTGGTGGAGGGTAGTTAATTAAAAAGAGAGTTTTCCCCCTTTGTTCAATTTCGTTGTCTCCTCTCTAGGGCTCACTGTTTCATTCTTTGATTAACCAACATTCCTTTCGAGGCTTATATTACCAGTTTGTTGTGTGTTGTTTATGTGTAACATATTCAAGGCTAGAAGGCTATGCCACTCTTGGATAGATGTTGATTTGTTTGTATGTCGTCCTCTCCACCATTGTTGATGTGTACTGTGTGGGTGAAGGGTCATAAAGGCAAACTTGGCACATTTGTTTGTTACTAAATATCTGTACTCCTACTTCAAATCTCTTTCAAAATCTTTTATAAATTAAAAAACATCTGTATTTTTACTAAAGTCTTCCTTTCCGTTAAGCATCTTCATAATTTCAAATGCCTCAAATGGCCCTTTGGCCCAGAGGGCGTTAAATCTCTACTTGTCTCTCTCTATCTCATTTGTTTGTTGAGAATGATGCTTTGTTTGTCTCACTTTGACCCACGCATTACTAGATGATTGGCATCGTAATCAACATTGGCGGAGGGGAGTTAATTAGAAAGAGAGTTTCGCCCCTTTGTTCAATTTCGTTAATTTAACAACAAAGCTATTTGATTTTCAAAGAATTGTCAGCGTCCTACCGAAGTGAAGTGGTGCATTTTCTTCTTGGCCAGTCGCAGGTGGTCACACTGGTGCCTGTCCTGCCGTTCGCTCACTGGATCGTGGCAGGACACCTTGGCAGCAGGCATGGGTTTCTTCCACTGAAAGTCCTGGTAGCGGTCTGTTCTCAAAGTGGGCAGCTTCTTTTGAAGCTCATCGATTAAACTCTCCCTGTGGATCAAAAGTCAGTAGGTTATAAACAAAATGTATCATTACATTACATGGAACTCTAAAAGCCAAGCAAAACAATGACAAATGCCTTCACGTCGTTTTCTTCCTTTCACGTGTTAAAAAGAAGCTTAGGTCATCTTTTCGCCTGCTTGATATCTTCTAGAACATTTTGCATGAAACTGGAAATAAAACAATGAATAAAAAGAAACAGGGTTTCAATCAAGATTTGTTTGGATCTCTTTGATAAATTAAGCAAAACCTAGGTTCGTAAAGCGGCGAGCCTTTTATTCAAACACTCTCAGAGAGAGAGAGAATATGTGAGAGGGGGAGAGAGAAAGACTGACAAACGAACACAAAAAGCCCAATGTAGCTATCAAAATACCATAACAGACATACAGGGAAATGGGCGCGTTCATGACTCCATCATGATTACGTTCCAGAGATCATACTTTAAACATCTACTACCGGACACTCCCGTACCTATGCCAATCAGGCATTATGTCAGAGACATCATCCGAAACGCGTTTTGACACCAGTTGCTTGACTCTATGCATCCGGTGCCGAAGTAGGAACAATAGTAAACTGATGGCAGAGCCTTTCAGAAAACATGTCTTCTCAAATGGGATTGTTCTCAACATGTCTGCGCATCGATCATGACGTACCATCCAATTTTATCTTTTGTGTATTCGACACTAAATTGACCCTAAACCTATCCCTAACCTTATCCCTAACACTATCCATAACCCTAATCCTAATCTTAACTCTAACCCTAAACCTATCCCTAACTCTTCGCACATGCGCAGACGGTTTGAGAACAACTCCCATTTGAGAACACCACAACGGATCATGCCCCAAGTTTAATTACTAACTGGAAATATGTCAGGGCCTACCCTTAAAGTCAGTATAAAGATAAGACATTGTTCAATGATTCGGATAGCCTTTGTTTTCTTTTTCCTTCAGTCAGTTTAGTCAGTCGTGTGAATGATGGCTGGTTGATGGCTTCGTCCCACATGGGGGTGCCAAGTGGACGTTAAACCCAACTTTCATTCATTCGTTTTCTTGTTCCCTTGTCTTGTTCGATTGTAAACATCGTTCTTCTTCCTTATAGATCGGTCTCCTTCACTAGGCTGAAGATTCCGCCGATGTAGTGGGAAGAGTAGCCTACCCCACGCATGCAGGGCTCCCAGGGACCCCCATTTGGGGGTCTATGAAGCATTAGAATTCTACAGGACCCTCTAACAGAATGTGCAGGGGGTCCCAGGGATGCATTAGAAAAATTCTTTTTAGCATTCGCTATGCCACTGGGACCCTCTATCCTGCCTCTAGGACTCTCTATACTGTAAGTGAAGGAGTCCCTGGGACCTCTTGTTTTGCGGGACGATTGGAAGCCCTGCGCATAAAGAAAGAGAATTACAATTAACTAAGAATAAATAAACCAACAAAAAATACTTGATCTTGACTTTAGTCGAAATCGCCACTTTGTGGCAATATATCGACGAAATTGGGGGGAGAGCGCCTCTTAAAAAGAAAAAGAAAAAGAAAACCTATTTTAACTTGAGTGACCCGGCCACTCAGTGCCCGTTCAGCAACACCCCCCACCCCGACATGATGTTACGTCCAGCAGCAACCTAATCTAACCCTAAGTTTGGTTTGTAGGGGAGTGGAAGGAGTGGGGGGGGGGGGGGCAGGGCAGAAGAAATGGGGCTGGGGGAGAGGGGTTGGAGGTTGATTTATTTCAGATCTGGGGCCTGTTGGAGGAAGGGTCTTGAATTCCTCCACTGACCCAGCAGAAACAACTTTGGAGTTTAAGTTGTTCCATATCCCGGATGGTTCTGGGATAAGTTTGGAGAGAATGAAAAAAAGGCATTTGTGGTGGCACTATACAGTGGAACCTCCATTATAAGACCTCCCTCCCATATAAGACCTACTTCTCTGAGGCATTGCCCTTCTTTGTAGGTATTAACATTACCTCCCTTATAAGACCTCATTTTTACACAAGTCTTGAGTAATCTGGATAGCTGAAATTAGTTTTGGTGCAAAATGTGTAGTTTTATTCATTAAGCCATCAAACAATGTTCACTGAAAATGAGTACAGTAGCAATCAATAATGAAAGAGCATTCTTTTCAATTTTGAAGAGTAGTAGAGGTCCACATTGAGTAGAATACTACTTGAAAAGTGTAGAGTAAACAGGTCTGCCGTAGTAAATCTGTTTAACGTCCTCCGGTCTGGAACAGACACACATGGGACATTAGTAGATGCAAAGGTGGTGAGAACGATACTGGAGGCAATGCCAGAAGGCAGTGCAACACCAGTAAAGTCCCGATCTTTTCCAACAATACAGATAGTTTTGCTGAGTAGGCCTACTAAGTGGATGACGAAATAGGATTTTATGCCCTCTGCGGTCTTTCGACTATGTGGGGCATTTTTAAATACAAAGATGGTGGGAACAATACTGGAGGCAATGCCCGGAGGCAGTGCAATACCAGTAAAGTCCCGATTTTTTAACAATACAGATAGGTGTAGCAGTAACCACGCCTCGGCTAAACCTCATCGGCTATGGTACCGCCACAGTATTAAATATTCTAAGTGGATGATTTTTGAAGGTCTTAAAAGGGAGGGGGTTTCACTGTACTGACGCGTTCTGCTTGGTCCACATGCCGGGCTGGATGAGGCGGGGCAGGGCGGTGTTGTCCCAGGGCTGCATGATGTCCTTGGGGATCATCATCATGTCCTTGGGCAGCAGCTGCTCCCCGCGGGTCTCGGGCATGATGGGCAGGGCGGGCACGTTGGTGGTCCACGTCATCTGCAGCAGACCGTAGTTGGTCTCCCCGGCTGACCTGGGGACCAGTCACGAAACACGCCACTGTAGAAAGAACTACAGAAAGCCCTGAAACGGTGCAAACTTCCACCGACACGCGCACACGCGCACACATACATAATAAACACCATCTGTAACAGACCGTAGTTGGTCTCCCCGGCTGACCTGGGGACCAGTCACGAAACACGTGACTGTAGAAAGAACTACAGAAAGCACTGAAACGGGGCAAACTTCTTTCCACACACACACATATACACACACACACACACACACACACACACACACACACACACACAAACACCATCTGTAACAGACCGTAGTGGTCTCCCCGGCTGACCTGGTGAAAATTCACGAAACACGCGACTGTATAACCATACTGTCCTGTTTTGGGAAACTGTTTACAAGTATCCTGAACGAACGCCTAAAGGTATACATTAAAACATTTCACTTAATTGGCATGGAACAAGCTGGGTTTAGAAACAACTTTTCAACGCTGGATCACTTGTTTACTTTGTACGGGCTGATTGATATTTTGTTGTTTAAGAAAAAGCGCATGTATTGTGCATTTCTGGATTATGAAAAAGCTTTCGATAAAGTTAATAGGGCATTTTTGTGGCAAAAACTTATAGACAATGGTATTAGCGGTCGGTTATTAAAAGTAATACAAAATATGTATTCCCAAGCTAAATCATGTGTTGCGGTTAATAGTGAATTTTCTGACTTTTTCTGCTCGGAAGTTGGAGTAAGGCAAGGAGAAAACCTGTCGCCTGTATTGTTTGCCATGTTCCTGAATGACATGAAAGTTTTTATGTCTAGAGATATGACTGGTCTTACCACAGTTGCTAGAGAAGCAGATATATTAGGTATGAACGAACATGAAATTAACATTTTGTTAATACTATTTTTGTTGTTGTATGCAGACGACACTGTCATATTTTCTGAAACTCCAGTAGGATTGCAAAGAGGCTTAGATAATATTCAACGCTATTGTCAAAAATGGAATTTGAAATTAAATGCCAAGAAATGTAAAGTTCTTATTTTTTCTAAGGGTAAGGTTAGACGTTTTCCCGACTTTCTTATAGCGACTGAAAAATTAGAGGTTGTTCAGAACTTTATGTACTTAGGGTTAAAGTTAAATTATAATAACAAAATGAATGTCGCACAACGTGATCTTTATGACCGAGCTTCCCGAGCCATGTTTGCTTTGTTGAGGAAAGCTAAATTATTGATGC
>CM065680.1:73461672-73469172 GCA_017654935.2 Phymorhynchus buccinoides
TCATTCACCTAGTCAGTCAGCCAGTCAGTCATCAATTTGGACAATTAGTTAATTGCTTATTTATTTATTGTTATCTATTTATGCATTTACTTTCTATATTTCTTTATTCATTTACCTTTTTAGTCCATTCTTTTAGTTATATTTATTTAGAATACTACTAAAGGTAAGGAGGAGGAGTTCCACCTGAAGCAGCAAAGTGAGCTGTGTTTTGTATAAGTAAAGAGAGATAGAGAACAGTGTTATCGTGTGTTTTGTATAAGTAAAGAGAGATAGAACAGTAGTGAGAGAGATATGGAACAGTGTTATCGTGTGTTTTGCATAAGTAAGAGAGAACAGTGTTATCGTGTGTTTTGTATAAGTAAAAGTGAGAGTGTTATCATGTGTTTTGTAAAGTAGAGAGAGAGAACAATCGTGTGTTTTGTATAAGTAAAGAAAGAACAGTGTTAGAACAGTGTTGTGTTTTGTGTGTTTTGTATCATGTGTTTTGTAGTAAAGAGAGATAGAACAGTGTTATCATGTGTTTTGTATAAGTAAAGAGAGAGAACCGTGTTATCATGTGTTTTGTATAAGTAAAGAGAGAGAACAGTGTTATCATGTGTTTTGTATAAGTAAAGAGAGAGAACAGTGTTATCGTGTGTTTTGCATAAGTAAAGAGAGAGAACAGAAAGAAGAAAAAACTGAGTCTTACTCTTACATTCATTCATAGAACAATCATTCCCATCACCGTCCCAATCCTCAATTTCCCCCCAAACTGTTTCTATGGTTAACTTCTTGTTTTTCGTGCTGATATTAGTAATTTTGAATTATTATAACCAGGAATATTGTAATCGAAATAAATTCAGCCTCAAGTCGCGTGCTATTCATTGCAGCCTACACAACCAAAAAATTAGTAGTGAACAAATACCCCTAACGCACTCACCCTCGTGAAAATGCAATTATATGCATTCGGATAGATACATGAACATTACACGTGTAGACACACGTGTATGCACATAGCATACATGTATAAAACACACAACTAAACTCGCAAAATCTGTACTGAAAATTGGAATCACCCATAGAACATTTTTTGATGTTACGCAAGCAAAATGATGGAAAGAGAAGAAAATAAAACAGGAAATAGAGGGTGTAGGCGTAACCAAAAAAAATAAATAATCTGGATATGGTTGAGATCAAATAAAATGACATAACGAAAACGGAAAAATATCCAATTTAAATTAAACTAAATCAACTAATTCATTCATTCATTAATATACGACATCAAAACACATTAGATGAACACTTACATAGAGAGTGTTATAGTCATCACAAATACCTAATTTTTTTCAACCATAAAATTGCAGAGTTCTTACCTGCAGTTGCCGCCTGCTCTTTCCGAGAGTAGAATTCTTTCACTGAAGCTCCTTTGGGTCTGTGACTGATGGATTTCATGCACGCAGCGCACGCCACACGCACGCACGCACGCGCACGCACGCACGCACGCGCACACACACACACACACACACACACACACACACACACACACACACACACACACACACACACACACACACATACAGACATACATACTCGCGTGCGCACACGCGCACACGCGCACACACACACACACACACACACACACACACACACACATACCTCGTCTAATATCATCAATGGTGAAAAGACGTTACATAAACCACTGAACTGAACATAAGACATACATGCGCGCTCGCGTGCACACACGCACGCACACGCACGCACGAACGCGCACGCACACACACGCGCACACACACATACACAAACACGCACATGCACACGCACGCACGCGCACGCACACACGCGCACGCACACACACGCGCACGCACGCACGCACGCACGCACGCACACGCACACACGCACACACGCACACACACACACACACACACACACACACACACACACGGATACCAGTCAGATCGCTCCATCGACCAACTCGCCCCATTTCCAACTCGCCTCATTTCCATCTCGCAACAATTGTCAACTTGCCCCATTTCCAACTCGCCCCATTTCCAACTCGTCCCATTTCCAACTCGCCCCAGGCCCATTTCCAACTCGCCCCATTTCCATCTCGCCCCAATTGTCAACTCGCCCCAATTTCCAACTCGCCCCATTTCCATCTCGCCCCAATTTCCAACTCGCCCCATTTCCATCTCGCCCCAATTGTCAACTTGCCCTAGTTCCAACTCGACCCATTTCCATCTTCCAATTGTCAACTTGCCCCATTTCCAACTCGCCTCATTTCCATTTCGCCCCAATTGTCAACTTGCCCCATTTCCAACTCGCCCCAATTGTCAACTTGCCCCATTTCCAACTCGCCCCAATTGTCAACTTGCCCCATTTCCAACTCGCCCCAATTGTCAACTTGCCCCATTTCCATCTCGCCCCAATTGTCAACTTGCCCCAAAACCAACTCGCCCCAATCTAATTCCCAGTGTATTCACGTAAGGTGCTCTCCTCAAACACCTTCAATCACAATCTCTATGTATATAATAAATATTGTTTTACCATACTGTCTCTCTGTCTCTCTGTATCTCACAAACACACACACACACGCGCGCGCGCGCGCACCACACGCAAGAACACTTAACCAACACATGCACGCACTCACGTGCACACCTCACTTTCACATTCACACGCACGTGATTTCAATCCCAGCAGTTCTACTATCTCAGTCATTATAAACAACCAATAATCACATCGAACTTAGTCCTCGATGATATAAGGATCAATGTAAAAATAAAAAACACCAAAAAACCCATTTTTAATATTTGAAATATATTTCTTTTAAAACTTGCACAAACATTCGGGATAAAAAAAGATAAAAACGTAATTCTAGAATTAAAGCATGTTTTCAGTTCAACGAAATACAGTGGAACCTCCCTCATAAGACCTTCAAAAATCATCCCAAATGAGGTCTTATAAGGGAGGGGTCTTATAAGGGAAGTAATTTTAAAACTTACAAAGAAGGGCAATGTCTCAGAGAAGCAGGTCTTATGTGGGAGGGAGTCTTATAATGGGAGGTCTTACAAGGGAGGGTCCACTGTATAGGCATTTTCGGTAATAGGTAGGCCATGGACCAACTTGTGTGTAGGGGAAGACGGGGTAAAACGCGCATGGGCGGGTAAGAAGCCCACCCCAATTATCTCATGAAATGAAGCAAATTTCAGTCTCATTTTGCCCATGAGACGAGCGTTAATGTTTAGCATTCGTCTCATGGGCAAGTTTGACTGAAATGTTCTTTATTTCATGAGATAATTGGGGTGGGCTTTTTACCCGCCCATGCGCTTTTTACCCCGTCTTCCCCTAATACTCCAAAACGCAAAGCTTGGTTTCCTATCCTTGTATCTTTCGAATGTTTTTCTAATGATGATGTGTGTTACAAAACGATGAGCTGGAAGGGAGAGAAGCAATGAGGTTTTATACTACTCCTTGCCGACACGAAAGGGCTATGGGAGGACGGGGTAAAAAGCCCATGGGCGGGTAAGAAGCCCATGCCAATTATCTCATGAAATCAAGCAAATTTCAGTCCAATTTTGCCCCTGAGACGAACGCTAAACATTAACACTCGTCTCATGGGCAAACTTTGACTGAAATTTGCTTGATTTCATGAGATAATTGGCATGGGCTTCTTACCCGCCCGTGGGCTTTTTACCCCGTCTTACCCTACTCTTTAGGCCCGAACTGCCGAGGACCCCTGGTGACGAGTCAGGAGCAGATCATTTTCTGTGGCTATATACTATTAGTTCCTGACAGGTAAGGGCGATAATCTTAAGTAGGGGGCGTTCGCATCTCAGGTGAAGAGACAGGGGCAGAGAATTTTCGGTATAAAGCCTCATTACAAGCCACATTTTAAAGATTCAAACAAAGACATAAATGATTGTGCATCGGATATATATATAGCCTAATCACCATTATAAAAATCAGAAGGGCAGTCAAATGCAGTGAAATTATGTTGAAAGTTTGTAATGCATTCACTTTGTAACACAAAGGTCTCTATGGTCATTTGAGTGATTATGTAACGTGACTGGGTATTACTATTAAAATATGTAATACTGTCTCATTATTAAGTCAAGTCAAGTCAAAATCATCTTTATTGAGGGTTAAAGAATAAGCTAACAAAGCTTTTTTTCATCCTGCCCTCATAAAAAAAAATACACATCAATCAAAAATCTATGAAAACTTAACATATTTACAGGAACACAAAACAGAAAACATTATGATCAGTATAATGACAGAAAAAACAACAACAAAGAATCAAACAGAAGAGAGAGAGAAGGGGATAGGAAGGAAGAGAGAGGGAGAGAAAGCCGGGGAAGGAAACACACACACACACACACACATGCGCGTGATAGTGTGTGTGTGTGTGTGTGTGTGTGTGTGTGCGTGTGCGTGTGCGTGTGTGTGTGTGCGCGCGTGTGTGTGTGTGCGCCCGTGCATGCGTGCGTGTACGCGCGCGCTCGTGCGTGTGTGTGTGTGTTTGGGTTTTTTCTTCACTAGGTTATTACTAACCTGCTCTGCTCGGTCACTCTCTTCAAATTAGGCATGAACTCATCGGACAGCCAACTGTCTCCAGTATCTGAACGAAACATGCTGCAAACACAACAAGCAAGCTTCACATGTATTCAAAAATGGTGCATGTTATGTAGGTTTATGGCAACCCTTTGCAATGTGTAATAGTGCGTGTTTCTGTCTCTGATTATGAAGGTCAATTGCCATCCCCAAACCTGTAGCAGTTTTGAACTCCCTATGCTTTGAGCCAATTAATCACTGACAAATTAATAAGCTAGCAATCGCCAGGACACTTAGACACACACACACACACACACACACACACACACACACACACACACACACACACACACATACACACACACGCACACACACACACAGACACACAGACACACAGAGACACACACGCACGCACGCACGCACGCACGCACACACGCACACGCACGCACGCACACACACACGCACGCACACACACACACACACACACACACACACACACACAGGGCCTGATCACAGACTTTTGAAGGGGGGGTGCTTGAAACGTCTTTTAGGCCGGGGTCCAGGGGCCGCCTAGGCCCCGGTGGGGTCCAGGGGTGAAGCCCTGGTGAGGGGTCCTGGGGGGGGCCAAGCCCCCCGGCCGAAAATGAGTTTTCAACATTTTAAAACTGTTTTGTGGCATCTCCTTTGAGCTCAGAACGAAACTTCTTAAGAGCGTTTAATCAGTTTTGCACATTGCTTAGCTTGCAGTCATAACACACAAAAGACAATCAAAAAAGACTATGCGATTTTCGGCGGTTTTGGGTTGTTTGACAGCCGAGGGGGGGGGGGGGGTGCTGCAGCACCCCCCCCCCCCCCCTCCTAGATCCGGCCCTGACACACACACATACACATACACACACATATACAACAACAACAACAACAACAACAACAACAACAACAACAACAACAACAACAACAACAACAACAACAGAATGATAATTATTTGGTTGGCATAATTTCGTTCCACACGTTTGATAAATGTTCTTTCAGTTATGTTGTATTTCTGTCATGTTGTTGCACCTAACCTGAATTTCTCTTTGGGAGATATTAAAGTATACTTGAACTTGAACTTGAACTTGAACTACTAGAACAACAACATATAGAGGAACATACAGAGACAGACAGACACACAAAAACACAGACAGACGAACATAAAAACGGCATTCAGAGTCGAATTGACTGTGAAACTTCTTCTACAACCCCTACAGAACAAGGAAGACTTACGTCGGTGTGAACTCGTGGTCGATGGCCACAAACTGAGACCGTTCGGCGTAAATGTCCTCCTCCTCAGAGTACTCAGAGCCATAGTGCTCATAGCGCTTGTAGAGGTACTCGTCCTCCGCCCGCGTGGACGACCCCTGGGGGCCGTGCCTGCGCCCTGACTTGGTCTTGTCCTTGGACACCCCGTCCTTGTAAGGAGACATGTCTGTCCCCTGCTCCACTCCTTTCGGACGACCCGTTTCTGCCGCTGACTCGTCTTGTTGCGGGCTGTCTGATTCACCGGGGCCTAATTTACCAGCTGGAAAACGAAGAGAAAGAGAAACAAAAACCATTCTGTGAAAGTCTAAGGCAAAGTGACGAGGGTAGGGTATTGAGTTCATATCGCCACGAAACATTACAACGCCCAATACTGAAAGAAAAATGAACTGATGTTACCTGGTCCTAGGTTCTCTTCGTGGCTTTACACATTTTAGAGTACACCTTAATTGTATATTACCATATTGGGGATGTACTCTGGGCAAGGCATTGCAGACAAACTTTAAGCCAACCTTCCAGAACAGCAGGCACCTTCTTCAGTCTGCAAGCCAAGGTCAGAAACAGTATTGTGGTGTACTTATGAATGTGTAACTGTTAACTGTAACGTACAAATTCATAAGTTAAACCATAACTTATTATCAAGAAGAAGCTTGTGAAAACAAAACATTAGAAATGAAACTGGCAACAACAAAAAGAAAATACAAGGGCATCGCCGAGCGGCAGCAACGCATTGTGACAATGCAAACCCGGCCAGAGTTATGTCCTCCCCCCCCCCCCCCCCCCCAATAAACACACCACTTTCCACCCTTACAGAACGCATAAAATACATAGCCCAAAATTTGAAGCGATTCTGTTCAGTAGTTCACGAGATACAGCTGAACTTTTATACAAACTTCCTTGCACCGAGTGATGTCCTCTCCCCCCCCCCCCCCCCACCTCCCCAATAAACACACCACTTTCCACCCTTACAGAACGCATAAAATACATAGCCCAAAATTTGAAGCGATTCTGTTCAGTAGTTCACGAGATACAGCTGAACTTTTATACAAACTTCCTTGCACCATGGTACACCACCACACAAAATTTGAAGCGATTCTGTTCACTAGTTCACGAAATAAAGCTAGGGGAAAATTACATAGCCCAAAGAAGGAAATTTCGGTTTTCACGGTCAATGTCAGCACGGTGTTGATTAACGAAAGGATGCTTCCTTTTCAAGCTGTCTACCACTCTGCCAATTTTAATCAAAATCCAAACAGTAGTTTTTTTTAAGATAATCGATACACAGACACACACACAGACACACACACAGACACACACACAGACACACAAACCGATCGCAATACCTCGGCCTCTGGCCGGGTAATTACAATAAGACACACACTCCACTCACTGGATTTTCGACTGAGGGATTTCTTATGACGGGACGATTTGATGATACGGCCTGACTTGGACCTGAGGACCATGTCTTGCCTGTCCCCGGGGGTGTCGCTGCCAAACTCGTACTCCGACATGCTCAAGGTGGCGATGGACCCTCGAGATGCCCCTGGAGTCATCGTGTCCCAGCGACTGCTCATCTTCTGGGCCTGGTCAGAGACAAACGAGCTGACATTGTTATATAATTAAATTATTAGAAAGCGCTGAGCCGTAAAAAACATCACTCAACACACACATTCCTTA
>CM065680.1:73474172-73499172 GCA_017654935.2 Phymorhynchus buccinoides
AAGTTCATACAGAGAAAGGTGGCAGAGTGGTTGAGACGTTCGCCTGTCAAGTGTAATGCGTGACTGCAACGTGAGTGACCCAGGGTTCGAATCCCGGCCTCGCCCTTTCTTTCTAGTTCGACAAGAAAATCGAACTGAACGTCGAGTCCTTCGGATGGGGACTTAAAGCTAGTCTGACCCGTGCGCTTGATGTACGCAAACATTCCGCGGCAGTTGAAAGTCGGTAAGAGCAGAGAGAATCCCGCTGCCTGTTATGACCAAATTCATAGCTAGGTTTCCCAAGTCCCCCCCCCTCCTCACCCTGTCCCCCAAAAAAAAATGTTTTTAAAAAATGGGTAGGCGCTGCGTTTGCAATGCAAAATACAAATAAATCTACTCTAGTTTTAGAAACAAGATATGTTTTTGCTTCTTTGCTGTTAACAATCTTATAAAAAAAATGTTCTGCCCACCATATTTTTGTTAAACTATGGTAAGCTTAGTATACTTTCATCTCAAAACCGTAAACTTCAAGCGTTCTCAGTCCAAGAGATATAGGCCTATTGGAAATAAAAGTTAAAAGATATGTGTCGTATTCAGAATAAAGTGAGTAACTGTTTATAACAGAATAAAAATGCGATCAAATATCAGAAATAATATGCGAAATACTTCAGGCCTCCTCATTTGTTTTGTTTGTTTGTTTGTTGTTGTTTGGTTTTTTCCTGTCCCATCTTCTGGGCTGTACAGTGGCGTTGCTCCCACGCCGCTCGTTCCGAATCCCAATTCGCAGCTACACCCGGGTTTGTTCAAGTCGCAGAAACCGAGACCAGCAGTCCAAGGGGAGAGAATTTATGTTAGGCCGTCAGGAGGCAACCAACCGAGGAGACACTGCACTTCTGCTGAGTCACTTCGGTGGAGTTCAGTGGAGCCTGTTCAGGACACCACCTACTAAGCCCCCTACTGACGACACTATTCTCTTAGTCGCGGAGCCAGCGTGAGTGAGGTCCTCCTCCGAGGGTGCCACCACGACCGTCCACCGACAGCTCCCCAGAACACACTGATCCCAATGACTTTGACCCGAACGCACCAAGGCATAGACTGGATTGGAAACAGAAACTGAGGTCACCATGAGAGCAGGGCATGCAAAGCCACAGAATTTGAGACATTGTTTTTAATTTTATGACCTCATGAGGCCTCATGAGGCCTCCTCATTTGTTTAATAACATGAACAGTATCAATATATTATATGATTCTTATTATTATTTTTCTAATCAATTCCTTCTTATATATCTATATATATAACACCATGTTTTGCTACAAAGAAATTATCGTATATGCCTAGTATCGTCGGGAGAATAGTGCTATAGAAAATTGATTGATTACCATTAATATATTTCTGCTAGATTTAAATAACAGTGATTAAAGGATTGAAATAAAATCAAACTCTATCGATGAGAGAGAAAAAATCAGAAGCAAAAAATAAAAACCTGTAATGAAATCGAGCCTTAAGAGAGATTTTATTAATGATATTTATCAATTCTTATAATGTAGCCTATATCAACAACTGTAAAACACAAAACCAAAGAATACTTCACCTTGTTGTCGGCCAGTCCAGGCAAGATGGCGGAGAGGAGGTCTTTGCGGTTGATTCCCAACTGTCGCAGGGTCCACAAGCTTTTCTTGCGGATCAAGGCGGCCACGTGAGACGACTGCTTGGTCAGTTTGTCTCCGCACTTGTTCATGTAGCGCTGGGGCATCCCGATCTCCCTGCGTGCGCACCAGAACACGGGTCGTCACTTGGCATTCGTTACACGGGATTCTTTCACCATACAGAAACTCGCTTAATGTAATTTTGATTTGGTAACGCATTATCAACATTTGAGATTGACATGAAAATGTGAATCTTCATTTCCTTTATGATAAAATCTATATATAATGTTATAGCCATTAACCGATAATACTGGACATAAAAACTGAAGGTATTGCTCACGAAATAAGAGTCCTACGTGATATCCTACTCGGCGCCCCACAGTCCTGAGAAAACCATTGCTGTTGACGGGACTATAACTATAAGCAATGTAAAAATACATAAACTCGGCAATTCAAAAGCAGAATGCGTTTATAGTTGGGTTGTTGTTTGTAGAACAAAAACGCCAACGCTTCTAATCTGCAGTATTTTACGTATGTAATCATACAACAGCCTGTGGTTTGCGTAATTATTTTTTGTCTAAATATAAGAAAAACGTTTGAAAAAGAGTCCACATATAAAATATGTTACAAAAATCCAACGAACGGTTACACAAACAAGATATCTCGAATTAACCTAATCATTTAGGCCGGGTTCACATTAGACGCGTAAGTTCCGTACGGAAAACCCTAAATAAGTGGAAGAAAGAAGGATAAAAGTTTACGCATATAGGGGAAATTCGGACACGTGCGCAAATCTTTTCCCTTCTTTGCTTCAATTATTTATGGATTGCGCACGGGTTTCCGCAAGGAATATCCGCTTATGTGTGTGCACGGCCTCCAACTTACTTCACGTGGGGGGAAAAAACACACACAAAGCCGTGATAGGCCTATATGTCATAAAAAAAGATCATCAATAATAATGCTAACAATCAACTGGAACTCACTTCGCAATGGCGACGATGTAGTCGCACACTTTGCTGTAGTGAGCCACCTCCCCTTTGTCGACGAAGGCCAGGAGGGCGTCCATGACCGGCTCAAAGGAAGGGGCCACTCCCCGAGGAAACCACTCCTCCTGCACGATCCTCTGAAGCAAGCCCAGCTCCTGCTCGGTCAGCTCCCGTTTGTACGTGCCCCCGACCTTACCCGGGGTCCTCAGTTGGCCCGACTTCCTGCCCTGGGAGTGGGGCAGTCCCCCCCGGTCGAACGAGCCTTCCCGGTCCCTCCCGGACTGGGTGGAGCCTCGTCTGCTTCTGTCTTCTTGCTGGGAGATGCTGCCTCTGCTAGGGTAGTCTTCGTAATAGGTTGAGCCTCCTCCCTGCGTGGGGAAAAGAGTTCTTCTTGGCCCGACATGATATTATAGATCAATGCTTTTTGTTGGTGTTGGTGTTGGTGTTGGTGTTGTTGTTGTTATAGCTAAACTGACGTCATCACGAGATTGTACACGTAAAACCAATACTGCTCATTAAATTGGACGAGTGTGTTAAACGTAAGGTATATGTCACATTCGTAATCATATGGAGAAGACTTTAATGGAGAATACACATACAGCCCCCCACCCCACCCCAACACACACACACACACACACACACACACACACACACACACACACACACACACACACACACACACACACACACACACACACACACACACACACACACACACCAGCCTCCTGATACACACGGGCACGCACTCAGTAACCCTATTCCACAGAGAGAGAGAGAGAGAGAGAGAGAGAGAGAGAGAGAGAGAGAGAGAGAGAGAGAGAGAGAGAGAGAGAGAGAGAGAGAGAGAGAGAGAGAGAGAGAGAGAGAGAGAGAGAGAGAGAGAGAGAGAGAGAGAGAGAGAGAGAGAGAGAGACAGACAGAGAGAGAGAGAGACAGACAGACAGAGACAGAGACAGAGAGACAGACACAGAGAGAGACAGAGACACAGAGAGAGAGTGACCCTATTCCCCTACGAATTCACCTCGGCCTGCTGCTTCTCTTCCTCCGCCGGTTCCTCTATGAGGGTGGCGGAGGCTGTTCCGGCGGTGGGCAGACGGAAGGACAGGGACTTCTCCCTCTTGGCGGCAGGCAGGTCGATGGTGGGCTTGGGCCGGGAGACGATCCGCATGTCCATGTTGGCCGACAGGTCGATACTCACGTTCTTCTGGGCGATCTTACGCGTGGTTTTGTCTGTGTTTTGGGGGATCAGAAAATGTTTTTTATTCCATCAGTCTATACCCAACTACTCAGCTCTCATTCTCACATCAATAGCAAGATAGGAAGAAAAATATATAGACCAGGTCTAATCTATATAAAGTGCAATACAAAACAAGGCGAACTTGGCACATTTGTTTTTGAGAATGATGCTTTGTTTATCTCACTTTGGTTCTGACCCACGCACTGCTAGGTGATTGGCATCGTAATGAACTTTGGTGGAGGGGAGTTAATTAGAAAGGGAGTATTCACCCTTTGTTCAATTTTGCAATTATAAATAGTAAACATCAAATCACTATCTCTTCTGTTAAAAAAGGACCTTATTGAGAGTCGTACACATTATTTAAATGAGCGAATATTTTCACTATCTCTTCTGTTAAAAAAGGACCTTATTGAGAGTCGTACACATTATTTAAATGAGCGAATCATTTCACTATTTCTTCTGTTAAAAAAAGGACCTTATTGAGAGTCGTACACATTATTTAAATGAGCGAAAGTTTTCACTATCTCTTCTGTTAAAAAAAGGACCTTATTGAGAGTCGTACACATTATTTAAATGAGCGAATATTTTCACTATCTCTTCTGTTAAAAAAAAAGGACCTTATTGAGAGTCGTACACATTATTTAAATGAGCGAATCATTTCACTATTTCTTCTGTTAAAAAATTGCAAATTGGTTTTCTGTACGGACGTTTTCGTAAATGTGCACACAGCCTAACCTCTGGAAGAACTCCAGAAAAACGCCAAGAACAATAATTTTAGCAATCGCGTCCAATCCCATACATGTTTCATAAGAGAGAACAAAAACCAGTTACTTACGCGAAGCGTTCTGAGGCGTTACCGTCGTTTCCTTTTTCTGGGGCTGTGGCTTCTGCGGCACGGCCAGGATGACGGTGGCCTGCTTCATGGCGGGCGTCACCGTCTTGCTCCGCACCGGCTGGGACAGGTCCACCTGCTCCTCCTGGGCCGTGTTCCAGGCGAAAGACGGCACGCTCTGTGGATCGAACGAACAGAATACAGTGGTACCTCCCTTATAAGACCTTCAAAAATCATCCAATTTGAGGTCTTATATGGGAGGGGTCTTATAAGGGAGGTAATTTTAATACTTACAAAGAAGGGCAATGTCTCAGAGAAGTGGGTCTTATATGGGAGGGAGTCTTATAATGGGAGGTCTTGTAAGGGAGGTTCCACTGTACACCATTGTCTTATCTCTTGGTCATCTCTTGCGTCAGTTTCTATACTCTTTTTTTTCAAAATGTTTTTTATTCATTAGTATTGGTTGACCTATTTCTATGTTGCAAGTTTTTTGTTCTGATTTCTAATTCTGGACAATTTTTTTTGTAGAATCAAGTTAATGCTTCACGAGGGTGATGAAGATTCTATATACTTTGTTAGCTTCACAGCTGTTGGCAGAGCAGTCTAAACACTCTCCATCTCTTTCGTCAGTTCCAATTCTTTGTGGGGGGTTTTGTTATTGGTTTTCTTTCCCTCCACTAGCCCCGCCTTTACTATTTTTTGGTCTTTTGTTTTCTTTTCAGTTTTGTTTTATTTTATTTCCTTTTTTTTCTTCTCTTTGTTTCTTTTCTCCTCTTTTTTTCTGTTAGTTTTTTTTTCTGTAAAAGCGGTCCTTGTTTTGTTTTTTCTCTTTCTTTCTTCCTTTCTTTCCTCTTTCCTCTCTCTCTCTCTCTCTCTCTCTCTCTCTCTCTCTCTCTCTCTCTCTCTCTCTCTCTCTCTCTCTCTCATATTTTCGTTTGTGGAACTACTACGATGGATATTTGTTGTGAAATTGTAGTGTTGTTTTCTGATACAACGCAGCTTCTTTTTCCTCGCTTTCTTACTTTCCTCGGTTCCAGAAGTAACAGCAAGTCAATGGTTTGAAACACGGCCGTTTTCTCTTCTTTTTTTTATTTCATCAAACAACTGTCGGCTATACGGCAACATGTAGAAACATAGAATTCATCACATCAGATCATATGATTTGTTCGTTCAAGAAGTGCTCCATACCAGCTTGATGAAACAGAGAAAAAAAACTTTTCAGTCCTATAGTCCGTTCGTCCTAGAATTGTTAGCCACACATCATTATCTAACGTTTCACCTCTCGCATCAGTTTAGGTTAATTTTACGTCTGTTTCCAAGGCCAGCAGTGTAACTTTATCCTCATCGGTTATATCCAAAACTGATAACTGGCAGCTTAGAGAAGCTTGGCACTATAAGTTAATTCTGTTATCAGTTCGCATACAATGTTAGTCTCAAACACTGTTAGTAAAAACAGAAGTGTAAAAATTAGCATCTCTCTTTCATCCGCTCATTATAGTTATTGTTAGTTACAATGTGAAAACGAAACCTGGTATCTCTGTTATAACTCCAGTACTTTGATAGTTTCAGAACTGTTAGACTGCGATGCGAAGAAACATCGTAGCTCTGCTTACATTGTTCACATACATCGTTAGATCCAGAACTGTCAGCAGATTCACATAGCGATTACATCATCAACTCCTGAAATTGAACAGTTCCACGGCAGTTTGAAATTTACATCTCTAACCAATTCTTCTACTAGTAGTTTCAGAAGCGATAGTAACGCAGCAGTGTGAAGCATGGTACCTCTTTCATAAGTTCCGGTTCTGAAACGTTTTTCATCTTAGTTCCAAGACTGTTAACAAAACAGCAACGTAAAACGTGTCATCCGTTTCATCGGTCCACAAAGAAGACATTGTTAGTTCCAGAGCTGTTAGTCGCACACGAGCACCAATCACTCTGAAGACCGACCTCGGGTTCCGTGCCGTCTGGCAGCAGACAGTAGATGGTGCCAACATACATGGCGGCGTCTTTCATGCTCTGCTGTTGCTTGATGCTCTGCAGTGTGTTCTCCCGCTTCAGCGACATGACACTTTTGATGTCGGCATCTTTCCCCAACACGGAGCTTTCTCGACGCAGCTATCACCAGCACACACATGACAATCGTTAGACCTATCAAAGCAGTACTGTAGAAGATTCGAGTCATTGAGCACACTCTTAGGCCGTGTACACACAAAAGCGGGTGTTCCGTGCGGAAACCCGTGCGCAATCCATAAATAAGTGAAACAAAGAAGGGAAAAGATTTGCGCACGTGTACGAATTTCCCCTATATGCGTACACTTTTATCCTTCTTTCTTCCACTTATTTAGGTCTTTCCATACGGAACGTACGCGTCTGATGTGAACCCGGCCTTATAACGAAGCCATAAACAAGCATTTTTGTTGGTTTACATAGTAATTGACATTTTCCAAGCCAGAATAATTACGTAATGAGGCTTTATACTGGATATTCTCTGCACCTGTCTCGTGCACTGAGATGCGAACGCCACCTACTTAAGATTATCGCCCCTGTTGCCTGTCAGGAACTAGTAGAATATAGCCACATAACATTCTCTGCCCCTGACTAGTCACTAGGTGGCATGGTCAAGTCAGTCCGAAAATCATCGCCCCTTCGTGTCGCCAAGACGTGGTATAAAGCCCCATTGCAACGTTCGTCATAGCTAAAAAGAAACCAACGACATTGATCTTTATATAGTAGGAACATTTAGGCTCTGTGTTGCTTTTCACAGCTTGGTCACTTCGTTGTGTGGTTAAACGTTGGTACAAACAGCCAAAATAGTAGAGTTGACAACCGGTTCAAAAATCCGAACCGGTTTTTAACCGGTTTCCCCTCTTCGAACCGGTTTTATCGAACCGGTTTTTTAACCAGTACTCGCATCACTAGTTTCACCTATGCAAACACATATTTATTTGTCAGAATATTCACACACACGCACGCACGCGCAGACATACACACACACACACACACACACACACACACACACACACACAATAAAGAAACTTATGACACACGTACACTCAACTCAACACTCAGTCAAAGTCAAACTAGAAACAGCTACTCTTGGTTTACAAACACCCAATATGCGCTGAGAATCAGTGTTGTTCTTCGAAAAGATTGCGTTATTCTAAGAAAAACTTACTTTCAGTTTGCAGTTAAAAAACCCGGTTCACAGCAACTCGAACCGGTTTTTCGAACCGCGAACGTTTAGCACCGGTTTTTCGGTTCAAACCGGTTTTTCTCCCCACCTCTACAAAATAGTCGTTTGAAAAAAAATCAACTTTACAAAATCACCATTTTCTATCAAGATTCTTTCCATGGTTCTCTTTCAAGAAAAAAAATTGTAAGTTTATTGTCTATTTTTTTATATATAAAAATGCAGTCCGAAAAAATTAATCCTGTTGAAGAATGTCAACCTACAAATCACAAAAGCATAACTATTTTTGTTTCTTTTAATACACGAAATCTCAAAAGTCATTGCTTCTGATTTTTGATTCTGGGATATTTTGTTTAACTCATCTAGCGCCATGTATGTTTTGACGTTCTTGCTTGTCCGTTACATCTCAACTGACAAGAGGGAAGTAACTATTTTTGCGAGTGCGCATGCGTTGCTTTAATGGCAGAAACAGTGACACAAGCTCTATTTAAAAAAACAGACAAACACGTGGCAGGGTGCTTGGCAGTGAATGCCTTTGCATTTGGTGGGAGTGTAGAGTGGTGTATAGTGCGAATATATTCGCCCATGGTGCTAGAAGAGCTAAATAGTAAATACTTAACTACTATTTTTCAAATAATTGATTTAGTTTGCTAATGGTTTAACCCTTTCACCGCCAGTAACATTTCAGCCCAAAAACATTCCATTAAATATACCTGGGTAGAGAACAAAATCCATCTGCAGTATTGGGGATTCTTCTGTGACATGATATAAAATAAGGTCTATCCTTACTTCCCACAACTAAGACAATAGGGTCTTTGGATAACGGACCCCAATTTGATGCCTTTTAGTGACATAGGTGTTAAATCACTGTGGTGCTAAAATGCGACTTTGGCGGTGAACGGGTTAAACAGCTTTTTGTTATTCAGTGTCAAGTAACATCAAATACAATAAATACCGTTTGCTGATGTATCTTGATGTGCGAAGCTACTAGAGAAGGCTGTGTCAGAATAAGCTTACCGTTGGTGATTCTTCGTCAGACTTCATCTTCCAACCCTCAGGCATGTGTTTGGGATTCACTTTGGGAACCTTGGCAAAAGCGTGAATCAAACAAATAAAATGTGCCAAACAAACATAAATATAAAACAAAACTGTGAAGTAATGTAATGTCTCCATGCAAAGTAGGTGATTTCTTAAAGTAAAATACTAACTTTGGTGAAATGAAACGTTTGAAACTTAAAGCAACCTAATTTGGGTTTTTTGTTTTCAAACACATAAAAAATACATTAAAAACAAAGAATTAAGCACAGGGTGTTCAAGCAAAACATACATACTTATATATCTCAATAACGCAAAAGATAGCCTTCTCAAAAATGAAAACAAACTTAAAATTGTAATATGTACAAACTTAATGAACGCTTAAACGCTTAAACAGCATTATTTGTCAACACTTTTATTTTGGACATTTATTGAACATGATTTATTTTATAAGCATGCTATACTGGCAAAAAACAACGACAACAAAACATTCATATATGCATTTCGATAAACTTCTCACACTTTTATTTAAAATTAAAAAACATTTGTGCCACACATTCAAAACTTATGTTTGTTCGGATTTTTGGGGTGTGCATTTAACATACAACAGTTCTTCGTTTTGCACAAATTTACTCTAAAAATTACACAAAAGTTCATCCAATGAGCAGCTTAGGACGCACATTTCACCGCCAGGGGGCAATCAAACCAGTAGGGGCTTAGCGCGTGATATTCTTAGTTGGGGGTGGTGAGAGAGAGAGGGGCTCAGGGGCTCATTTCTCTCTCTCTCTCTCTCTCTCTCTCTCTCTCTCTCTCTCTCTCTCTCTCTCACTACTCCCAACTAACAATATCACACGCTAAGCCCTTACTGGTTTGACTGCCCCCTGGCGGTGCAATGAGCGTCCTAAGTTGACCATTACAATGTTCATGGTACATGTTCTGTGAATTTACTGAATTAATAACTATTAACATATTTTGTGTGCACTAGCAGCAGTGATGTGTGGGGAAAAGACGAGATATTATGCAATTTGGGCCTACATTCAAAATCAAAAGAAAATCAATCTCTCTCTCTCTCTCTCTCTCTCTCTCTCTCTCTCTCTCTCTCTCTCTCTCTCTCTCTCTCTCTCTCTCTCTCTCTCTCTCTCTCTCTCGCTCGCGCGCGCGCGCGCGCGCGCGCTCTCTCTCTCTCTCCTCCTCCTTCTCCTCAATATCTCTCTCGCGTCTCCTCGATCACCAAACACAGACCAAAAAATAGAAAAAGAAATTGATATGCAGAAGAAGAAAATGCTTGTCACCGGTTTGAGTCTCCACTCAGGTTCTGGCGACTTGGGCTTGACGAAGCCAATGGTGGCGCGCACCACGGAGTTGGGAATGTAACCGTCAAGGGCGATGATGGGCTTCTTCTTCAGCAGGAACTGCTCCCAGGGAGGCAGCTTCTTGATGTTCTCAGCCTCTCTGGCTTCCTTCTCTGGTAAACAAGCACACAACGAGTTCACGAAAGGCTTCCTTCTCTCGTAAATAAGCACGAACGAGTTCATGAAAGGCCAGCGAGTTCAGTGTGCAATATTTTGACCTGTCTTTGTCTTTCTGTCTGTCAGCCGGCCCCCCTTTTCTGTCTGTCTAACTGTCTGCCTGAATGTCTGCCTGCTGTCTGTCTATCTGTGTCTCTGTCTGTCTGTCTGTCTGACTCTCTCACTCTCTCTCTCTCTCTCTCTCTCTCTCTCTCTCTCTCTCTCTCTCTCTCTCTCTCTCTCTGTGGCTTTAGATAAAACCATTCCTGCTAAACAGTACTCACTAATCTAATCGAACAGTGGCATTCCAATATTAACAATGACCTTCTCACCGGTGCCATTCTCGTCGACTTTGCTAAGGCCTTTGATGTTATTGATCATGGCCTTCTATTGAAAAAACTATCATTGTATGGTTTAACTCAAGATTCTATCGCCCTCGTTTCGTCCTTTCTATCTGACAGACGACAAACCGTCTCCAAAGATACTATTACATCTTCATTTCAATCAGTCAATTATGGAGTTCCCCAAGGCTCAGTCTTAGGACCGTTTATATAAATGACCTCCCCCTTCATCTTACTTCATCGTGTGAGCTTTTTGCAGACGACACCACAGTGCATAAAAATGGCAAAAATGCTGATTCAATCTGTTCTGGATTGCAGAGTGACATTAATAATCTAGTTGACTGGGCAGAGCAAAATCATATGGCCTTACACCCCAAAAAGTCTAAATTCATGTTAATCACAACAAGACAAAAGAGGCAAAACTTTAAAAATCAATTAAGAACACCGACTATCTATGAAAAGCCTCTAGAAGAAGTTACTTCACACAAATTACTCGGCGTATACATTGACAACAACTTATCCTGGTCAAAACACATGGACATTCTGTCCAAGAAAATTTCAAAAAAAGTATTTCAGCTCAATAGAATTAAACACTTTTTAGATCAACATACTCGTAGACTTTTTTTCCATGCCTATATCCAACCTGATATTGATTATGCATCAACATGTTGGGATTCAGCTAGTAAAAACACACTCAAACATGTTGAAAGACTATATAAACGCTCTCTTAAACTCATACTCCTTAAATCGTCATCCCTAGAAACCAATGACTATAAAGAACTTAACATTCTACCATTTGATTTGAAATGCCTACTAAATAAAGGTACCCTTATGTACAAGATCATAAATAAGCTAGCACCAAAATATCTTATTACTAAATTTAAAGTCCATACAATTCGAAGCAAAACCAAATTAATAATGCCCCGCCCCAGAACAGATCTATATAAATCATCCCTTACATTCTCTGGCGGTAAACTGTGGAACGACCTCCCTGATTATCTAAAAAATAGAACTAGCGTATTTTCCTTTCGAAAATCTTATCACAAGCTCCTAATAGACAATCTTGTTTAGTAGTAATGCTAATTAATGAGTTTTACTTCAAACGTTACTAATGCCATCAGCTTATGCCTAGATTCTTATAAATCTCTCTCTCTCTCTCTCTCTCTCTCTCTCTCTCTCTCTCTCTCTCTCTCTCTCTCTCTCTCTCTCTCTCTCTCTCTCTCTCTCTCTCTCTCTCTCTCTCTCTCTCTCTCTCTCCCTCTCTCATATTCCCATGTTATCTTATAATGTGTGTGGGTTGTTTGTTTTTTTGTTTTTGTTTTTTTGTTCTTCCTTAAAATTGGGTTTATTCTGAAAAATTGTCATTGTCTCAAAATGTTTTCCCTTTTTTCGTACTCAATTTAAACTACCAATTCAAGTTCACCATTGTTAAGTATTATCCATGTTTGCTTTAAATCCCATTTTTGATTTCTTTTTCAATTATTTCATGTGCCAATTTTTGTTCCATTTTCTTGACTTGATTGTTTTATGTCAAATTTTCTTTGCTTGATGCATGGTATGAATGTGTGAGTGAGAGGGCAAGGTGTAAAGAAGCTATTGTAGCTTATCCTTTTTAACCTCAATAAAACATTCCTATTTCGTATTTCGTATTTCTCTCTCTCTCTCTCTCTCTCTCTCTCTCTCTCTCTCTCTCTCTCTCTCTCTCTCTCTCTCTCTCTCTCTCTCCACCCTCTCTCTCTCTCTCTCTGTGTGACTCGCTCAACCACAAACAAAGAGAAAGACGCATTTCCATTAATAGTAAGGTATCATTCAAGTAAGCCTACATGCGTCTGTACATTAAAACATACAATTCGAAAGGCGAGCTTCTGCGCGCGCACATAGCCTACACACACCCAGGAACGCGCGCTAGCACCAAAACACATACCCACACACTCACCTTTTTTCAATGCCAACTCCTTTTCCTCCGCTTCTCTCCTCTTCTTCTCCTCCACCGGAGTTCCTGTCGGTATCGCGGGCATACTGCTGATAACGGAAAGACGTTTGCGTTTAGCAGCCAACTCCAGATCTGAAAAGAAAACAGAAAAAATAAGACTCGGGTTTCATGGTTCAAAACGAAAAATAATACCGCAAAGACAGTTTTGCATCACGTACATTTTGAAAAAAATAAAGTTGCACTAAATTTTCAAACAATTTCTTTGTTTTTTGTTTATACCATCTTAGCATTTCTTCTTCGTTGTCGTTCGCTCAGACAGTCTGATGTCATATGAGCGCAGCGTCATACTGCCGTTATGCGCCTAACTAAAACATGCCCGCCTTCGGCTAAATCCCCATTTTTATTGTATACCAGATTCCTTACGTGTACGAGGGTCACTTCATATAGTTTGCAATGTGAAGATTCGGGCAACATCAGAAACATTTAAATGGTGTCATGAAATAGACCATTATCATAATACTTACGTCGCATATTTTCATAATTTTTTCACCAGTCCATAACCATTGAGCAACGCAAAATGTCCACCAAGGTGAACGTTGACCTCAAGCTGTGAACATCTTTTTAAAAAACCGCAGGGAATTTCTATCTAGAAACTTCTATGCAAATACTCGAGGAAAGACATTCAAACAAAGATATTAGACTTCAATAAATTGTTCTTTGGACCTTGCTTGTTCAGAATCAAAAAGTTCATAAGTGGCTCAATGGCTTTCAGTTTGGCAGAAGAACGGACGGTTAAAATCTTGAACATCTAAACTGCGTGCACATGTAGCCCCCTGAAGTAGAGAACACTCTAGAACAGCATCTGGATTCTGGATCCACGAACCTAAAGTAGAAGTAGTAGTAGTAGTAGTAGTAGTAGTAGTAGTAGTAGTAGTAGTAGTAGTAGTAGTAGTAGTAGTAGTAGTAGTAGTAGTAGTAATTGGGACAGGCTCTTAAGCCTAGGCCTCGCGGCCTATATAACGTCTCCTCTTTGGCAATAACATTGCATAATTATTTCGGGTCTGAGCAAGTTTTTGAAGGACAATCAGTCAAAATCATTTTTTAAAAAGACTGAAAATTCTGACTGGAATCCAGAAGATTTTTAGTTGCAAACTTGATGTTAGTACTTAGTCCATTCCAATGAGCAGCAACTCTATAAGAAAATGAAAATTTCCTTCTATAACTTTGACAATGTCTATTAAAGATTTTGCCTTCTGACTTTCTAGTGATGTTAAATTGTGGAACAGAAAAGAAAGTCCAACGAAAGCTGACGCAGGAGGAGAAAACGTCGTTTTGTGTAGGCAAACTATTCCAATAACTATGCATCTCTCTCTGTCTCTGTCTCTCTCTATTGCTTTGATTGTATGAATTGAGTCCCCTCCTGTGTGAGTTGAATAGTTGTCAAGTAACTGGTTCATTTTGGATTTGTCTGTACATACGTATTACTGTTTTGTGAACTCCATGTGTGTATGGGCTTCATGGGCCTAAACATGAAACCATTTTGAGTTGAGTTGAGCTCTCTCTCTCTCTCTCTCTCTCTCTCTCTCTCTCTCTCTCTCTCTCTCTCTCTCTCTCTCTCTCTCTCTCTCTCTCTCACACACACACACACACACACACACACACACACACACACACACACACACACACACACACACACACACACACACACACACACACACACACACATCACACACATCACACACACACACACACACACACATCATACACACACATACACACACACACATCACACACACACACACACACACACACACACACACACACTCGCGCACGCACACGCACGCACGCACACACACACGCGCGCGCGCACGCGTTCTCTTGGCATCAATACCCCATATCGATATCACCGTAAATAACATTGACAAATGAAAACCAATCCAAATAATTATGGTTAATATTTTACACATTTTTAAAATATGTTTTCCATTAGCATTAATCACTTGTCTGTTTCTTAACACGCACAAATTCCCTTTCCTCTTTACATCATTTTTTTCACTCACAGGTAGACAGACTAGCAATATCGATTAACTGATGCGCACTTCAGGAACAAAAGCAGCTCTCCAAGAGTCGGTGCCACACACGTCATTGAGGGTAATCTCTAGCTATGCCAGTCACAAAAAGATAAGAGTCACCTCATCAATTGCAAATTATGTTCCTTTTACTTGCAATTACGTTTCTTTGGTAATCATTGTTGGCCGTTCAGAACATCAATTCGTCAAACAATCCAACAAGAATAGTATTACTGGTTATGACTTGCACCTTGCGCTTTTTTTTCTCTAACCTCCCTGACGTTCAATAAGGAAAGAATTTATTTTCCATATTCAAGGAAAATGTTGTTCACATCATTCGCGAAAAGTCTTCAATAGTACTTCGAAACCATTGAACCCAAATTAAAAGCGTAAAGAACTGGTTTAAGACAACAATAACGAGTTAATGTATGTGTTATCCTTTCTGCTTTTAATTGACAACTTAACAGTTTACTTGAAAATGGTAAATTGTTGAAAATGGAGGCATTTACATTTGTATGACTAGTTTCACAATGAGGTCCACAACAGACAGGCACGCACTTTCACACGCAGCAAAGAATGTAGTGATGCTGCCTATTTTCAGGTCTTTACTTCAGATGGATGAGCATGAATTATGGTTGCATTACTATAGAATGAGAGAAAGACAAGATTCTGACACGTGGGGCCTAAGGCCGGGTTCACATTAGACGCGTAAATTCCGTACGGAAAACCCTAAATAAGTGGAAGAAAGAAGGATACAAGTTTACGCATATAGGGGGAATTCGGACACGTGCGCAAATCTTTTCCCTTCTTTTGTTTCACTTATTTATGGATTGCGCACGGGTTTCCGCATGGAACATCCGCTTATGTGTGTACGTGTACAAGGCCTAAACATGTCTGTAGGTGAGTGGGAAGAGGAAATGGGTGAGGGTGAGGTGGGTGATTTGAGGGGGGGGGGGGGGGGGGGAGGGGGTGGGGCCAATAAAGCGGTAGTGGACAGAGGATGCGTAAAAAAAGAAGTTTTTTTCTGTATTATTTTTAAATCCAACTGAATATTTTATCGGGAAAAACGAACACAAATTAACGGAACAAAAGTCACAGATGTTAAAATTACTTACAGAAAATGCGCCTGATTAGATCACAGTCAATGAGGTGGATACGAAGTACAATGCACACAATCTTTTCTTACATCTTTTCACATCTTTTCATCAACAGAATTAAAACTTGTCAGCGACTCAGCTAGGCATACACATAAAACCGAAGACAATCCATGACACAATATGCTACACACAAGCATATTTGACGGCATGACAGACCGGTGTCGTGAGAAATAAGTGCCTACCGTGAAATAAATACCCTTCAAAAGCGCACTGGAACCATTCTTCTTTCATGTGATAAATAAGTCAACTATTATTTAAAATAATAGATATTTAAGTGCACAATCTACACGGAAAGAAGCAAAAAAATAGGGCGGGAGGGTGTAAATCTACATTTTTGCCGATAAATCGATATACAAAGCCATATCACTTAGTTTCGTATTTTTTCAAAATGGCGGACGATAAAAACAGCCGTCCGTGCTAACAAAAATAAATAATAATAAATATTTATTAGAAAAATATCCCTGACTTCTCAGTATTTAATGATGAATCTTCTGTTCTTCCCGCATGCCACAAGACGCCTCTGAATGTATTTAGGGGCGAATCTTTCCCAAACAGCAAACAATTTGAATGAGGAAAAGAGTATTGATTTCATGGGTAAAATATTGTATGCAACACCGGCAGCATCCATCCTTCCTCTCATCGTCGTTTCCATGGGCACAGCATGGCCTAACGATCAGACAGTCAACCGGTTCGTCTGGGAGTCAGAACATTCTCTAGTGCCTGGATGGCAAAACAAACAAGGGCATCGCCGAGAGGCAGCAACGCATTGTGACAATGCAAATCCGGCCAGAGTTATGTCCTCTCCCCCACCCCCTGCACCCCCCAATAAACACACCACTTTCCACCCTTACAGAACGCATAAAATACATAGCCCGAAAGCTTCCTCTCATCTCGTCACTCTCTTCAGACAGTCAACCGACTCTGCCATTTCCCTTTGGCCTAACTGTCATCTACTATCTTTTTGCCTTACCGGTCCAGTAGCCCCCCCCCAAGACACACTTTCAAGAAAGATTTCCGTTCAGTAGCGATTCTGTTCAGTAGTTCACGAGATACAGCTGAACTTTTATACAAACTTCCTTGCACCGAGTTATGTCCTCCCCCCCCCCCCCCCCCCCAATAAACACACCACTTTCCACCCTTACAGAACGCATAAAATACATAGCCCAAAATTTGAAGCGATTCTGTTCAGTAGTTCACGAGATACAGCTGAACTTTTATACAAACTTCCTTGCACCATGGTACACCACCACACAAAATTTGAAGCGATTCTGT
Organism: Phymorhynchus buccinoides; assembly: GCA_017654935.2. Classification (NCBI taxonomy): domain Eukaryota; kingdom Metazoa; phylum Mollusca; class Gastropoda; order Neogastropoda; family Raphitomidae; genus Phymorhynchus; species Phymorhynchus buccinoides. The sequence goes on from CM065680.1 coordinate 73,491,362, forward strand.
TCACTAGTTCACAAAATAAAGCTGGGGGGAAAATTACATAGCCCAAAGAAGGAAATTTCGGTTTTCAAGGTCACACTTCAAGGTCAAGGTCAGCACGGTGTTGATTAACGAAAGGAAGCTTCCTTTTCAAGCTGTCTACCCCTCTGCCAATTTTAATCAAAGTCCAAACAGTAGTTTTTAAGATAATCGATACACAGACACACAGACAGACACACACACACACACAAACCGATCGCAAACCCCGGCCTCTGGCGGGTCTGTCTAGCTATATATATTATATATAATAAGCACTGTCGCTTTTTCTCTCTTGTCTAGTCTGTCTCTTGACTGCTGAGGCTGAATATTCTCTTTCCTTTCTTTTTTACCCGGCCAGAGGCCGAGGTATTGCGATCGGTTTGTGTGTCTGTGTGTCTGTCTGTCTGTGTATCGATTATCTTAAAAACTACTGTTCTCTCTCTCTCTCTCTCTCTCTCTCTCTCTCTCTCTCTCTCTCTCTCTCTCTCTCTCTCTGAACGTTTTTCCAATTTCACATATGATACAGGATTTTTTCTGTCTTTTCCGGGTGCCTTTTTTTCAAAATACAGATTTTTATTAGATATTTAAAGGAGACAGAGGTCTAAGAACACCAAGAAGAAATAATTGTATTTCAATATTTATTATTGTTTTCCAGTTACGCCCATTAGAATTTTGTTTTCTCCATTCTGTGGCCCTCACCCCTACGCACAAACACACATTCGTTTTCAATCTAAATAAAATAATTTATCCAAGGCTAATCAACGACGACGACGAAGAAGAAGAAGAACAACAACAACAACAGCAAAGAAAATGCACAGAGAAAGAAATGTGTTCCACTGATTTGTTTCGAAGCAAAAAAGACACAGAACACAGTGAGTTCAAACATCGCTACTCTGTCTAATCTTTCCGGAAGGTAGACTAGTAGGTGCTGTAAAGTTGGAACGTGAAATATGGATGAGAGACTTTCTCCCTCCAGGCTAAAAAAACCCTGTTTGTTGCTACTCCATGCACGCTTGACAACTGCCACGAAGAGGTTGACGTCTGATGCGCTTCGTACAGTCATTAAAGGTGCACCCTGACGGATGAGGTTTTGCAAGTAACACGTCGAGATCACCAGAAAGACAGCCTTTTTGAAGGATCGGAACACTCAATTTGCTCTGGTTTCCTATAAATTAAACCCTCAAAACGGCGACTCCTCCTTGGCGGAGATGCCGGAGAGAGTAGCTATTTTGGATGGGGTAGGTGGAGGTCACTCATTCTGGTTGAAGCGTTTTCTATTTTTTTGTAGTGCAGTAAACAAAATTGGAGCTATTTCCTTTGTTGTGAGCGAAACTTCTTTTAGATAAACTGTATAAATTTTTTAAAATATAAATAAAAAGGCTTGTATTGCGAAAATTTCGTGCAAACGATTTCGTGTAAACGCAGGCGGCCATTAAAAAAGAGACGCCAAACGCCTTCTCTTTGGGTGAAATAATTTGACTTCCAGCACCTCCGCCAAGGAGGAATCGCCGATTTGACGGTTTGATTTTTAGGAAACCAGAGCAAAGTGAGTGTTGTGAAAGGGTGTTTTCCTGGTGATCTCGACGTGTTTCCTGCAAAAACTCATCACGACTAAGTCCCTTGTTGTTTTTCTGGTTAGCTGTGACCCACATACAAATGCCCCCAACTTCAAATCGAGGCTGCTCTGCAAAATGTTTCGTTTTGAATTTGGGGGCATTTGTATGGGAGTCAAACCTGGTCAAAACAAGATTTCTTACCAGCTATAAGAGGGGAAAAAACACGTGAAACCCGTCAGTTTGACACGTGATCTGGTGGGTCTTTACAACCACTGTAATGAGGCCTACTCGCTCGTGCAATTGCAGTTGTACGACTATCTGTGACATTGTGTAGCACGATTCTCGTGAACTATTTAGAACTGTTCAAATGAATCTGGTGAAATGCTTCTAAGTTTCGTTCACTCTATATTGATAAATCCCTATTAAACGAATCCGATGAAATGTATGTGTTTTTATTTTTGCTTGAATTCGTGTGTACTATGCTCTCATCAAGGAATTTAAAAAAAGGCATGTATTGCAGTCCCAATGACTGGGTTACAATACCCCCCCCCCCCCCCCCCCCCACACACACACACCCCCCACTCTCTCTCTCTCTCTCTCTCTCTCTCTCTCTCGAGGTCAAAGTCTCTTATGAAACTCTCTCTGCGTCCCTCTCTCTCTGTCTCCCTCCCCCCTCTCTTCCTTCCACATTTGTATATTTATATAAATGCTGTAAATAAAACCGAAAGTTTCATTTATTGACAAGTACTGTTGATACATGTGTCGCAAGAGGATAATTATACTCGAGCAAGTAAGTAAGTTAGGTGTAGGGAGGAGATTGCTTAATGTTATGCCATGTATGGTTTCTTCTCCCTCTTATGCTTGTTTTTTTTTTTCTTGTTCGTGTGTATTTTGCTCTTATTGCCTATATAAAAAGGCATAATTGTAAAATGTGGGTAAAAAAAAAAAACCCCACCTCTCTCTCTCAATCATTTTCTATTTTTTTCAGTTTGTGTTTATTTATTGCATCAGACATTATACTCTCCTAAGTAAGTTATGATATTCTAAATGTATGCCATGTATGGTTTCTTCTCTGTTATGCTTGTTTTTTCTTTTCTTGTTGATTTATTTTTGGTTTATTGCCTATAAATAATGTAAAATGTAAAAAAAAAAGTTCAATCATTTTTATTTTTTTCAGTTTGTGTTTTTGCATCAGACATTTGACGAGATCCGAGTATTTGGGGTTTTACGTGACTACAGTGAACGAAAATGGAAGGGTTTGATCAGATTGATTTAGACAGTAGTATTTCATCAGAACCATGCCTGACAGACGTCGTCACAGTTGGATAGTCGTACGGCTGAAATCGGACGACTGAGTCGACCGCCTAAGAAGAAGAAAAAGAACAGGTACGTTGGAAGAACAAAGGGGGTTAGGAGGGCACGAGGGAGAAATTAAAGGGACACCCTGATGGATGAGGTTTTTTTGTAAGAAACACGTCGAAACCACCAGGAAAATACCCTTTACAGAGATTGCAACACTCATTTTGCTCTGGTTTCCTAGAAATCAAACCGTCAAATTGGCGGGGCTTGGCGGAGGTGCTGAAAGTCAAATTATTTCACCCAAAGAGAAGGCGTGTGCTGTCTCTTTTGCAATGGCCACCTGAGTTTTTAGACCAAATCGTTTGCGCAAAACTTTTCGCAATACAAGCCTTTTTATTTTATTTTATTTTTTAATTTTATGCAGTTTATCTAAAGGAGTTTCGCTCACAACAAAGGAAATAGCTCCATTATTTTTAACTGCACTACAAAAAAACTAAAAAGCTTCAACCAAAAGGGGATTGGTCTCCACCCACCCCATCCAAAATCGCTACTCTCTCCGGCATCTCCGCCAGGGAGGAATTGCCGTTTTGACGGTTCAATTTCTAGGAAGCCAGAGCAAAGTGAGTGTTCCTATCCTTGAAAAGGCCGTCGTTCTGGTGATCTCGACGTGTTTCTTGCAAAAACTCATCCGTCAGGGTCCACCTTTAAAAACTCTCTGAATTGGCACGTGCGTGGGTAAGGAGAGTACGGAACGGATAATTCGATTAGTTGTGTCGCTTGGTTCGTTGAAAGTGGGAAAGTACAGTTCTTGAAGGCTAATTTGTTGATTGTTCATTAGCTGATTAAGAGTACAACAAACTAGGCCTCACACCAAAACAAGCGCGAAATCGCAATAGTTTGTGGCACGCGGTCTATTTTTACCACTCCAATCATGAGTTACTTCCCCTGGCTTTTCAATAATTTTAATCTGTAAACCAGAATGTTATCTCTGCACCATTTCGTAACTTTTTATATCTTTTGGAAAACATTTAAAACTATGTATCCTACTTATACTCATCGAAAGAAGCACCGCATACTCGTCGTGTCTGTTGTAGTGTCTGTATTACGTATGTTTATTATTTTGTACGCTTTTAAAATACATCATTTTAAAGAGCGGCCTCAATTAATTTTGAAGTGTAGCCTCGATTTGAAGTGCGACAATTTTGTCAAAATGTGCGACAATTTTGGAACGACAGACCGACCGACCGACAGACCGACCGACCGACAAAGTGAGTTATAGGTTTGTGGCTTTTGAGCCACAAACAAAAACTTCAATAACGCTACAAAGTACATAATGATATAGAGCTAGTTTCTGTTGAAGGACAACGAATGGGGGAATACTACAATAATGACAGCATCCTGTAGTTGACAGGATGAGACAACTCACAATCATGGGGAAATAACCCCCCCCTGCATTTCTCGGTTAATTCCATTTTTCAGTTTTTGCCTTTCTTACCAAACATAGAGCTGTATTTTGTGAACCTTTTCAGCTAATTATCTTTTTGGAATAATAACCCTAACCCTAACTCTAACCCTACCCCTAACCCTACCCTCCCCCACTATAAGACGGACACACGTAATGAACCACGACTGTGACAAATGCCGCGGTGTACTGCACTACATAGGGGGGGGACAGGGGGGGGGGGTCCTATTAGATAATGGCCTTTATCAGGACTGCAATTAATTATTGAACAAAGATGATTAGCTGAAAATGTTCATAAAATACAGCTTCATGTTTGGTAAGAAAGTCAAAAACGGAAAAATGGAATTAACCGAGAAATGTAGGGGGGTGGGTCTTGACCTTTACCAGTTCGTAAAGTCACGACGTTTCGGCCTCAACCCGTTGTCCAGTGTTTGTTTTAATTCGTTGTGAAAGTTAGTCCTCTTAATTAATATCCTGCCCAATTTTCATTGTCACTGTTGTCCGCAATTCAAAGACAATTAGGGGAAGACGGGGTAAAAAGCGCAAGGGCGGGTAAGAAGCCCACCCCAATTATCTCATGAAATGAAGCAAATTTCAGTCTCATTTTGCCCATGAGACGAGCGTTAATGTCTAGCATTCGTCTCATGGGCAAATTTGACTGAAATTTTCTTTATTTCATGAGATAATTGGGGTGGGCTTCTTACCCGCCCATGCGCTTTTTACCCCGTCTTCCCCTATAACATTCTCATCAGCAGTACACCTTTTATATTGGGGTTATTTTGTAACTGTCGACGCACTTGGCTTAATGGTTAACTTAGGACGCGGATTTGACCGCCAGGTGGCAATCAAACCAGTAGGGGTTTAGCGCGCGATATTCTTAGTTGGGCGTAGTGAGAGAGAGAGAGAGAGAGAGAGAGAGAGAGAGAGAGAGAGAGAGAGAGAGAGAGATGGAGGGAGGGACTCATCTCCCCCTCGCTCGCTCTCACTACGCCCAACTAAGAATATCACGCGCTAAGCCCCTACTGGTTTGATTGCTCCCTGGCGGTCAAATCCGCGTCCTAAGTTGCTCATTGTGTGACCAAAACGTATGACTTAGGCAATCATGCTATATGAGTGACGCTATTTTGTTTACGGGCGTATGGAAGAAAGGAGGCACTCAATCAAACATGCGTGCACGCATGGACGGATGAATGGATGTTCGTATGCATGAATGGAAACAGGCACGGGCACGGATGCATGCAGGCTACAATGATACACGCGTTGCTATTTTGTATGTCCTTTTGTCTACAAATAAGAAAAGTGAAGACAAAAAAAGCTACAGATGTTAAAAAATTACCATGCATTTCTATTTCTAAAAAACAAAAGCACGTACATTTTCGCGTCGATATTTTTGTCCTCTCGCCGATACTATGACATGCAATAAGCCTAGGATCTCCCATATCCATAAACATTTGTCCTCTTATATTACATGATCAGCATGTCACAACACAACCTATTCAGATCCTGAATTTTGAACCGCCAGTGCAAACCTCCGATAAGGAAGACTCACAAAACCGAAATGTCCTTCCTTCATGCCCAAGCTGTATCTCATGAACCAGTGGGTAGAATGGCTTCAAATTTTGTGTGGTAATGTAACATGGAGAGTAATGAAATAAATAGTTGCAATAAATTCTTCTTTTTAAAAAAACAGAAACAGGATCATTTTAGACTAATCTGCACATAAGGACAAAAAGTGCGCGATAGGACTTAACACATGTGTTTACAAATATCCATAATCTATTCACTGATAACATTACAGTTACTCATTTAATTATGTTCTTTGTCCATTGCCTCTGCCAGGGCAGTGCCAACTACACCCAACATAGCAGACCAGAAGATAGACGTGAACAGGAGAAATAGCTATCACAAGCACACACACACACTCACACACACACACACACACACACACACACACACACACACACACACACACACACACAGATACTCACACACACACACACACACACACACACACACACACACACACACACACACACACACACACACACACACACACACACACACACACACACACACACACACACACACACACACACACACACACACACACACACACACACACACACACACACAGAGAGAGAGAGAGAGAGAAGAGACACAGAGAGAGATGAGAGAGACACGAGAGAGAGAGAGAGACTCACACACACACACACACACACACACACACACACACACACACACCACACACTCACTCACACACACACACACACACACACACACTCTACACACACACACACACACACACACACACACACACACACACACACACACACACACACACGGAGCGCGCACACGCGCGCAGTTTCTCTCTCTCTCTCGATCCTCTCTCTCTACCCCTCTCTCTCTCTCTCACACACGCACATTATTGTCTCTCGTTCACTCTCTCTCTCTCTCTCTCTCTCTCTCTCTCTCTCTCTCTCACACTCTCTCTCTCTCTCTCTCTCTCTCTCTACCTCTCTCTCTCTCTCTCGACCTCTCTCTCTCTTACCCTCTCTCTCTCTAAACTCTCTCTCTCTCTCTCTCGACACTCTCTCTCTGTCTCTCTATCACACACACACACACACACACACACACACACACACACACACACACACACACACACACACACACACACACACACACACACACACACACACACACACACACACACACCTGTACTGAGATAGATAGCATCGTCCTAAGTAATCGATAGTTCCGAAGTCAAGTCACGTCAGCCACGCTTATTTTCCCATGTCATCATTCTACTCATCTATCTATCTCTATCTCTTTCTTCGTTTCACCTGTGAGAGAACGCAGGGCAAAACGTTTCTTCACTCAAAGCGCTGGGCAAATAAAAAGCGCTACATTTTAATATATCTGGGAAACGATTGCACAGAGCGCTTAACTTTGTCAAATTCAACATAGAGGATGCTGTGTTTTTGTTTGTTTTGTTTGTTTGTTTGATGTTGTTGGGTATTTTGTCGCCTCTTTGTTTGTTAATTTGTCTTTTTATACGTGAACAACGTTATTCAAAAAGCTGTAGGCAATTGTAATGAATGTGTTTCTAGCTCACTAATAAATAATGAAACATTGATTGAAATTATAATCCAAATAAAAATGCCGTTCGCACACAAGACTTGTGATGATCATTATATGTTTTGCATTAGGGTAGTGCTCAAGGTGTTGTATAAGCCTATGGGGTTTTGAGGTTTTGAGGTTGTCGTGGTCCATTACATGCTGGGGTTAAAGGAATGGTCAAATAATGTATCGTTGTTTTTATTTGATTTTTTGTCTCTGCCCCCTTGTACATTGTAGATTCTAAGTACACAATTTAAAGAAGAAGAGTATGCATGTGCCTTGATGGGTTCTTGGTAGCCTGATGCTTGCATGGCTGTTTTCCCTTGACGGAGGTTTGCACTGAACCAATTTTCTTTCAGATG
>CM065680.1:73504172-73509172 GCA_017654935.2 Phymorhynchus buccinoides
ATCTTTTACTTTTATTTTACACAGTTAGTGGTGTTTGTGGTTTCTTTGATCAAAGATAAGATGTTAGAAAACACAAAAATATCTATACATCAAAATTGACAAAAAATGATTTTTTTTTGACTTGGCAAGCCTGTTGTGAGAAACTAGCCCACCGACTTCATGTCCCTTTCGTGGTGCTGGGTCACATATGGTTTTAGGCTAATCGTAAACGGGCTATTATGCTTTTAACGTGTTATACAGTTAGCCTGGCATTTCAATAAGGAAGGGTTGGGGGGTTTTCAAAGTACGATGCCTAAGGGAGCAAGTCATACGCATGTTCTTCCAGTTTGTCAATGTCGAAATAAGGACCTTCATAAACTTTTAAAACAAAATATAATGGCTTGCATTTAATTTACACCCAAGCTACATAAGTTCTAGCTCAACGTCCTTATAATATACTACTTTCATAGCTTTCTGTTTGATGACAAAATAATAAATAAAAACATTCCATCCCTGTAGCTGAATGGCAACTACGATTAATTCCATATATGCGATATAGTGGAACGTTTTCCACCACATTTCATCATAACACAATCAGACCTTTGTTTAACAATATATTTACAGACAGGAAAAAGAGTCATACAGGCAGGCAGACGTACAGACACGTAGACAAGCCATGAAAGACGAGGAACAGATCTTGTCCATCTTAGTCAGACACACAGACAATAGGATGAAAGAGAGCGGGGAAAAGCCTACTTAAAAAACAAATTTAAATAAAAGGGAGGGGGGTAGGAAAAAAGGGAAAAGGGGGGGGGGGGGAGAGAGAAAAGGAACAAAGAAAAAAGGAGGAAAGGAAGGAAAAAAGAAAAGAAAGGGTTAAAAACGAAGGCGGAAGTGGTGGTGGGTTGCATGATGAGTGAACAAGATAGCGGAGAGCGGATGAATGATTGGGTGTGGTGTGAGAGTTACATATTTGTTAATGTAAATTTATGTTTCATACTTTTATTTAATATTTTTATTTTACACGGTGGAAGACAAGTTTCCATGTGCGTTGTACAATAAAGAAACTTATGACTTATGACTTAATGTTCTAAATCACCTTTGATCATTCTGACGCTCAGTCCAAGAGAAGCCAAACTGGACCTCTTTCGTATGTTGGCCCAGGAAGATTTTCGTCCAAGAGGAGGGGGCGTTGGGTCTTCCTCTTCCTCCTCTTCCCTCAGCTCTTCAATCAACGACTGCTTGCGTAAACTGATGCTGCCGCGAGCCTTCCTCCGAACCTTGCTAAGTTCATTCGGTCGCTTTTCTGAAAATACATAGTTATTCTGATTTGACAAGAAAAAAACAATTCACAGTTTATGATCCAGTTCTTAAAAGAACGTGTTTCTGATTACATTTATTAATTTCTTTTTGCTGATCTTTGTCTTTATCGTTAAATAAAATATGTTTGGTAAAATAAGAGTTCCTATACTCATGTTGGTCACTAGCTTTTATGTTATTTATCAAGGAGCAAATGCATCTGTGGGCAAGATTTGAACATTTGTATACTTTTGGTTTTACTTTATCACACTATAAGAGGATATTATACTCTTCTCTAAGAACATCGTGTATGGCTCTGTGTCCAGATGACCACAAACCTTCCAACATACATGTATCCAAGATTTACAATTTAAAACAAACAACTGCAATCACCGGCTCTGGTTCTCCAGAGCTCTGTTAATTAAACTCTCCACAGAATGTAATCAAAACTCGTTGGTAAATCGTTCTAGCTGTTCCTCCTTCTCTACTTACAACCCCACTCTGTTTAATATGCTGTTGGTGTTGTTGGTAAATCGTTCTAGCTGTTCCTCCTTCTCTACTTACAACCCCACTCTGTTTAATATGCTGTTGGTGTTGTTGGTAAATCGTTCTAGCTGTTCCTCCTTCTCTACTTACAACCCCACTCTGTTTAATATGCTGTTGGTGTTGTTGGTAAATCGTTCTAGCTGTTCCTCCTTCTCTACTTACAACCCCACTCTGTTTAATATGCTGTTGGTGTTGTTGGTAAATCGTTCTAGCTGTTCCTCCTTCTCTACTTACAACCCCACTCTGTTTAATATGCTGTTGGTGTTGTTGGTAAATCGTTCTAGCTGTTCCTCCTTCTCTACTTACAACCCCACTCTGTTTAATATGCTGTTGGTGTTGTTGGTAAATCGTTCTAGCTGTTCCTCCTTCTCTACTTACAACCCCACTCTGTTTAATATGCTGTTGGTGTTGTTGGTAAATCGTTCTAGCTGTTCCTCCTTCTCTACTTACAACCCCACTCTGTTTAATATGCTGTTGGTGTTGTTGGTAAATCGTTCTAGCTGTTCCTCCTTCTCTACTTACAACCCCACTCTGTTTAATATGCTGTTGGTGTTGTTGGTAAATCGTTCTAACTGTTCCTCCTTCTCTACTTACAACCCCACTCTGTTTAATATGCTGTTGATGTTGTTGGTAAATCGTTCTAACTGTTCCTCCTTCTCTACTTACAACCCCACTCTGTTTAATATGCTGTTGGTGTTGTTGGTAAATCGTTCTAGCTGTTCCTCCTTCTCTACTTACAACCCCACTCTGTTTAATATGCTGTTGGTGTTGTTGGTAAATCGTTCTAGCTGTTCCTCCTTCTCTACTTACAACCCCACTCTGTTTAATATGCTGTTGATGTTGTTGTCGTACCCTGGCTAAAAGACTCCAGGGATCATCCCAACAGCCGAAGCACTTGAACACTATGGTACAAATGCATCAGATAGGGGTGAGAACAGTACGTGCGTGGCCGTCTTTGGTTACCCCGCCATGTGGGCAGCCACACTCCGACTTCAGGGGGCCTCTGTTTATAATTTGGTTTTGTTTTCATTTGTCTGTTAAAGATGATTTACATTAGGAAAACAAAGCTGTACGCAAGAGCAGCAAAGTCTTAAAATTAAAAAAATCTATATAGGAAACGAAGGTCACCGTTCTTGATTACCCCGCCACGTGCTCAGCCACACTCCGACTTCAGGGAGACTCTTGTTTATAATTTGGTTTTGTTCATTTGTCTGCTAAAGACGATTTACATTAGGAAAACAAAGCTGTACGCAAGAGCCGCAACGTCTTAAAATAAATAAATCTATATTAGAAAACGAAGGCTCTAATGCCGTGCACCTTTAGCAGAGATGCTGCTAGACGCAGAACCGGGCGGGGCACGACCCTCCGCTTCCCTGGCGGCGTTGAACTGCTCGGCGTCTCCTTCGATCATGTCGTCCAGAGCCGACAGGTCCGTCATCTGAGACAGGTCCGTGTTCATACGGTCCAGGCCCGCCGTGGTGGACTCGCGCTCGCTCTCCATCATCTCGCTGAAGATGTCCGAGTGCAGCTGCACTTTCTCCGAGATGCGCTTCTGCAGATCCGTGGAGAACTTGGGCAGGGATTTGCGATCGAACCTGTCCCCGCGAGAACAGAGATTTGAAGGTTCAAAGTGCACGAATCATGATGATGTATTAGTGTGTTGATATAAAGAAAAGGTAAGATATGATAAGAACGTGTATGTTTGGCCGGGGGCGGATGGAGAGGGAGACAGACTCACAGACAGACAGACAGACAAAGAGCGTCTGTGTAGGAGATACGGTGATGCGCTAAAAGGGGCATGCGTGTAACTAGTTAATATGCGTATGTGGGTAATGCTAACAATCCTCATGCTGTGTTCTTTCTAATATAATATAGGCCCTACCGGTAGTAGTTCTCTGTAGCCTAAGCAGCATTTACACGTCGATGCTTTGCAATTCATAATTAACTCATATGACCTGGTCGCCTAAATCAACTGATTGATCAAAATTGAATTCACCAGCAGCAAACAAATCAAATATAAAATTACCAAAACATCTTCATGGTAGACTACAAACAAATCAACGCAGACGCGTGTTTTGTCTTCAAGGCTCTTAATACTGCATAATTATAAAACACCAACTCTCCTAAACATTGCTTAAATATATGCATATTTAAACGTATGCAACAATAAATGTTGATAAATAGTTTAAGCAGCGTTCGACAGAAGTATTAATAAATAATTGAATAGTGCCCTAAATCATTAGATGATCAACAAAGCAGTCTTGTCTTACCAGTGTTTCCTGCGATTTTTGTGCGCTTTGTAAGGGATGGACTGTTCAGCTTCGTCATCCTGTGAATTGGAATACAATACAATTTAATACCAAATAATAATAAGCATCTCTGCTCTGTAGTTTTTACAACTGCATCCACATGTACATAGGCCTACATATGCACACACGCACAAACACACCAACACAAACAAAATAATACATTGACACTGACACACATTGACACACCCAAACCAGAAATATCTTATCAATAATCAAAATAACACTCATTTTTATGTGTACAGATTTATCGATTCGTACGTCGTACAAGGATCCAAACAATTTTAAGAAAACATACATGGAAACACCATTAGATCGAACGATCACACTGCACCAACCTTAAACATCTTCTGTGCCATTCGCTCAAGGTGGTCAAGCGGCAGATAACTCGTCATTGGAACCAGGCTGTTAAAACAAAAATGCATGAAGCTGTCAAGATATTTCTATGTTATAAGATTAGCATAGGTGGGTTGAAAACCACAAACCAGACTCGGTAGGTTTATGAACGATTCAATCGGAAGTGTATGTGAAGAAAACAAAAACAGATTCTAATTTATGTCTTCCCATTTGTATCTTTAAAGATAGGGAGGACGGAAAACAAATTATATATGTCATCTAAAACAAAGTATTGTCGCATTACTAGAAACAATCCAAATACAACACACACGCGCGCGCGCGCACACACACACACACACACGCACACGCACGCGCGCGCACACACACGCACACGCACGCACACGCACGCACGCACACACACACACACACACACACACACACACACACACACACACACACACACACACACACACACACACACACATGCGCGCACACGTTTCGCGTTTGGACAAACAGTGTAATCATAAATATTGT
>CM065680.1:73516672-73534172 GCA_017654935.2 Phymorhynchus buccinoides
GCCAACACTTGACACATTACTTGCAAACGCAAAAATAATCGTATTTCGTTACTTGTTAGTCTTCAGTGTGCTTCATTGTCCGTACACTCTCCCTCGCTGAGGAAGGTGTACAGACTGCGCTCCTTGCTGTTGGAACTGAAGGCGTGATTTACAGTACATTTCACTGAAAATGAAATTTTTCTTTCTTCGTATTTTTGGTATGAAGAATGCTTCAAAAAAGGTTTTTACAACAAGGAAAGTCAAAGGCAGCCCCTCTTCTTTATTTTGACTCTAATTTCAAGACTTTGTTATCTCTTCATTACTCTACACACGGGCTTCAAGGCATTTAGGGGAAGACGGGGTAAAAAGCGCATGGGCGGGTAAGAAGCCCACCCCAATTATCTCATGAAATAAAGAACATTTCAGTCAAATTTGCCCATGAGACGAATGCTAGACATTAACGCTCGTCTCATGGGCAAAATGAGGCTGAAATTTGCTTCATTTCATGAGATAATTGGGGTGGGCTTCTTACCCGCCCATGCGCTTTTTACCCCGTCTTCCCCTAAGTGTGCTTCCCTAAATTATTTGTAGCAATTCGTGGTTTCGGGTCTCCTGAATGTTATTGCATCTCTCTGTAGTTTTTCCATATCTTACTCCAGTCTGCATTATGGGATTAAGTTGACAAGCCCGCATTTTTTTTTTTAATCAAATTTCGATCTGATGTATAGCTGGACCAATCCGAATCTGTTACATTTTGGCTGTCAAATCAGTATTTTTGCGTTAAAATTTGTGTTTGTGGAAGTTGTTCTACAGTAAACTCTTAGAACAAAATCAAAATGTTCTACAGTAAAATGTCTAGGTTGTAACTGTGATTTGCTGTAAAGAGGAGACATTTGAGAATTCACACGTTATTGTTGTTTATCAACCTGTCTGTTAATATGAAGACAGGAGTGATTTCCCTTGCTGATACCGCACACTTTTATATAAAATTTGACAACTTTTGGGCTGTGGAGACATACGTTTGCATTGATGCTTTGACAAGATTTTAACATATTTTGATTAGGTCTACTCAGAGCTTTCACCTGAGATAATAACATTCTTCTGGGCTGCATTTTTATGGGTTGCACACAAAGAAACATACTTTGTATTTTTGCTCATTACCTGGCGGTGGTGACGTCATTTTCTCAAAGTTTACGCATTTATTACGATCAAATCAAATCACTCAAATCACTCTCCAAACAGTATACGTAAACAGCATAGATTGTCTCCTTTGTACCAATAACAATTTGAAGCAACTACAACGCTGTATTAGTCCACAACAAACCAACTAACCAGTCACCCAAGGTCATTTTGTCTCTAATTTCGGCTCACCCAGTGCCTTGCATCACGTCAGTCATTTCATCTGTCTTCAAACTGTTGATTATGATTATATGCGTTGGCTAGAGGAATTTCCAGGTGTTTTTAATAAACTATTTGATTGCGTTTGTCTGCATCTTACTGCTCAATAATGATATAGCCTTTTGTTTCCACTTTCATTTTTCAATGTGCTTTCAATATGGCTGCCTAAGCAAGTCAATGGGAGCAACTCTGAGTGTCTTTTGGGCTGGTTTCATAAACTAAGATTATATCTCTCGGATAAGCATTCCATGGTTATCCTTTAAACAGCCAAATATTTTAAACTAACTTTTAAAGTTACATACCCAAATTCTCATTTTCAATTAAACAAACTGTTCACATTTTGTTTGGGTCCGATACTTTGTAATTCGTTAGGGTTGTTTATTATTATTATTATTATTAGTAGTAGTAGTAGTAGTAGTAGTAGTAGTAGTAGTAGTAGTAGTAGTAGTAGTAGTAGTAGTAGTAGTAGTAGTAGTATTGTTATTGTTATTGTTATTATTATTATTATTATTATTATTATTATAGGCCCTATCTGCAGTGTGTTTCAAGAAGTAATTATTTACACATTGGATTTCTTTGGGTTTTTTGTCTGATATGCTTACTTTTTATTTCGCTAGTTGTTAGTCTAGCTGCAGTGTGTTTCAGTGTGCTTAACCTCTCCCTCGCTTGGAATGGCGTACGGGCTGCGTTCCTTGAGGTTGTATAGGAAATAGTGATTTACAGTAACATAATTATTTTTGTATGATATTTCTTCTTCTTTTTTGTGTTTTTTTGCTTGTCTTTGTTTTGTTTTGGTCTGGTTATGTCTTGCATTTCGTTAGCCGTAAAGCTGGAGACAGACTAGGCGACTGCCTCATATGACTCGATCAGGTCGTGACGTTGACCAAATTTTGTTTCCCGCACAGAAGAGGTCACAAGCCATCTGACTCGATCAGACTCGATCAGTGAAATTTAGAGCCCGCCCTATTCGGCCCTGTCACCTGACTGGGCCCGACTGAGTCAGACTGATCAAGCAGGATGGTATGCAAATGAGGTGAAACGTCACGACCTGATCGAGTCACCTGAGGCAGTCACATAGTCTGTCGCTGGCTTATGTGCACCTACAGTTTGTTTCAGTGTCCTTACCCTCTCCCTCGCTGAGAATGGTGTACAGACTGCGCTCCTTGCTGTTGTAGATGAAGTCGCTGAGCACGGGTCTGCCTGGCATGGGGGACATGCTGGTGACGCTGCTCCCTGTCACTGGGGAGATCATCTGAACAAACCCGTCCTGAAAACAACATGACCAGCCCTGAGTCCAATCCTATCCCTCTATATAGATACTCTATACAAAATAAGATCACTTTCTGGGACTCTCTTCTGAGGCATATAAGTCCGTAAGGCGAGAGCCTGTGGCTTTGTCAGGGATGCACTGGCCTCGCCTGTCCTTTTTGGGGGCTGTTGGATGCGTTCTGGTTTCTGAGTGGGTGTCTTTTGCCGGTGGGCTCTGCAGTCATGAAAACTGGACTGGTACACCCATGGGGACATTTCGCAAGGACTCCTTTGTATCGTATCCGATGGTCACCAAGCCGGAAGTAGCTATGCGCCTTGTATACTTAATGGAATGTCCCGTGTGTGCCTGCTCCCCAGTAACACAACACGGACTTCCAAGGCTGGAGCAGGGCTGCTCTCGCGTTGATGGGGCGGGCGTGGCTGGTGCATCTCTGGGTCCCATTAGCACCTCCGCGTGTTTCTATTTCATTGTGCAGAAATGTTGTACCATGCAGCAGGGAAGAACGTTGAACTAAAGAATAACAACAATCAAAGGAACTAAAAAGAAAGGTACGTTTCATAGCTCCGGTCAAGCCAATCCGGCTACCGTCATGTCTGCGGGGACATACCCCGACCGGCACAGCCCCAACCTTCTCGGTCACATTTTTCTGAGGAGAGATAGACAGATTTAGAATGAGAGGTTCTTGCGCTCCCGCTTGAATTGTACCATGCTGAAGCCTCTGCAATGGATACTGGGAGGGAGTTCCATACAGGAACGGCTATATGGTGGAAAAAACCCTGTATTTAAAGGTATTTGTGTTTGGAGGGAACTGCCCAAATCTGTTCATGTGGTTTGTTCTTGTGCGTGCTGACATAGTGCTTAGCAATATGTTGCTGTTGATGTCTACCAGGTCATTGACAATCTTGTCTAACATGGTCAGCTGGACCTTCTGTGTCCTTGATTCCAGCATCTCCGAGCCTATGTATTGTAGCACAGATGTTACGCTGCTGGTGTTACACGTATAATACACCTATATATATTTTTAGAAAATGGGGGAGAGAAAACCAAACAGACAAAGACAGAGACGGAGCGCAAAGATTCAGCAATTTATCCGGGACATGATGTAGATTACTGATAAAGAAGAGTGATGTAACGAACCTCTGTGGAGACCAGGATCCTGTTGGGGTGACTTCCTTGGCAGCACAGCCTTTGAAGTTTACGGACCGGAGCCTCCACATTGACAAACAGTCGGTGAAACTGGAAGATAAGTTACATACATACATACATACATACATTATCAAAAAAGTTCGGAGGAAAAGGAAAGGAAAGGCAATGACACTGAAAGAGAAAGAAATGAACATAAGCACACATTGCTAAAGAAGACGAAGAACAACAATAAATTATTAAATAAATTCCAAAGACAACGACAAAAGTTGACATTGAAAGACACGATGATGAAAATGACAGACATATTAAAAGATAGTAATAATAATAATAATAAGAAGAAGAAGAAGAAGAAAAAGAAAAGAAGAAGAAGAAGAAGAAGAAGAAGAAGAAGAAGAAGAAGTATAAAAAAAGATGAAATAGAAAGTCGTTATTCAAATGCAGCAAATACAGAAAATCACAATACAATGACATGACCCCTCAAAGGGTTCCTATAATAATTATCCTCAATTACGGTTCCTATAATTATCCTCTGAAACCTTTCTCCTTTGATTACCCTCTCAAAACGGTTCATGTGATAATAATAATAATAATAATAATAATAATAATAATAATAATAGCTAACATTTATAGAGCGCCCTTTCTCTCTTGAGCTCACGGCGCTTCACAATTATTTTAATAAATACATAGATCATAAATAAACTAGTACAATCTATAAGCTATTAACTATCACAACCATGCACACAGCCACAACACGCACGCACACGCACACGCACACGTTCGCACACAAACACATGCGCGCAAGCGCGCGCGCACACACATACAATGTGGGGAACATAGTTTTGAGGCAGGAAACAGGACAAGGAAGAAATCAGAGGTATTGCCGGAAGAGGTGAGTTTTAAGAGCGGTTTTGAAAGATTGGAAAGATTTAGCAGAACGAATAATGCCAAGTATGTATTCTCTATAATATCGTTGATCCACCAATGATCTAATTTGATAAGAACATCTCACCTGATTCAGAGTGTAGATGGAAATTTCCGCCTCAGTCTGGCAGAACAAGGTCTGGTCTGTGAGAAGCTTCATCGTCATCACCTTGGAACCTATGTCTAGAGTCATGTACTGTTTGAACAGAGCACAGGCGAACAGTTTCTATATAATCGACTCACAAATTAAGATTTTTTTTTACTAGTTACAAATGTAATTGGCCATTTAAACACAATCGTAATGTCTCTTCCAAATATCATTTGCACAAAACTAAAGTGTCTGTGCTAAATACAATTGATTAACTGCCATTATTTGCTTATTTCATTCAT
Source organism: Phymorhynchus buccinoides (assembly GCA_017654935.2). Taxonomy (NCBI): domain Eukaryota; kingdom Metazoa; phylum Mollusca; class Gastropoda; order Neogastropoda; family Raphitomidae; genus Phymorhynchus; species Phymorhynchus buccinoides. The sequence goes on from CM065680.1 coordinate 73,521,777, forward strand.
TTTCTCTTTATATATGTTTCTGTTTGTCTGTTTGTGTGCTTGTTTATTTTACCTGCCTGTCTGTCAGTTGATCGTACTGCCTGCATGTCGGTCGGTCTCTCTCTCTCTCTCTCTCTCTCTCTCTCTCTCTCTCTCTCTGATTTGTGTTCACGTTTGTGATATGGGTCTATGCTCAAATCAATAAAACATTGTCAACTCTCTCTCTCTCTCTCTCTCTCTCTCTCTCTCTCTCTCTCTCTCTCTCTCTCTCTCTCTCTCTCTCTCTCTCTCTCTCTCTCTCTCTCTGTTCAAGGCACCTTCTGAAAGCTGTCCAGTCGCCACACGTACAGCGCCCCGTCAGTGGAGGCAGAGAAGAGCAGCGGGTCTCTCCTGTGGCCTTGCAGTGCTGTACACCACGAGCATTTCAAACAGACCACAGCGATACCACAGTAAGAGGATGAGCATACACGTCTCTCGTCTAATATCATCAATGGTGAACAGACGTTAAATAAACCACTGAACTGAACTGATGAGCATACACAAATCCAACCACACGTCGCAGCCTCAACCCAAAAAGACAAATCAGTTTCTGTTCGCTATATTAAAAATAAACTACGCATTCGCTAACCCAGCAATGAAATGTTTCCTAATTTTCGCATCTCTTTCACCTTGAAAACATCATTTTTATTCACCCCCAGCATTAGGTGAAGACGGGGTAAAAAGCCCATGGGCGGGTAAGAAGCCCATGCCAATTATGTCATGAAATAAAGAAAACTTCAGTCAAATTTGCCCATGACACGAATGCTAAACATTAACACTCGTCTCATGGGCAAAATGTGACTGAAATTTGCTTCATTTTATGAGATAATTGGCATGGGCTTCTTACCCGCCCATGGGCTTTTTACCCCGTCTTACCCTACAGTTTAAGAATGTCCAGCGCATGTGTTTGATGACGTCTGACGCCACATGTGGACTCTGACATGGTCAGTGTGATGACATTTCCCCAGCAAAGGGGTCAAGCACGGGGGCGGTCTGGGTGCCAAAGTCCACCAAACCAAATCATTATGGTCTGCTTGAGTCTGCCACGGTGTCAAAGAAATTAAATACGATACGGAGTAGATTTTGTTTGTTATTGGTCATACAAGAGTTACTAAGCTGAGTATTGTGTTTTTCCTTAAGCTGTGTCATGCAGACATGAAAGTAAGGCCTTACAAATACAAATGACTGTATCAAAGTAGCAAACACTATATAGCAGGTCTATAAACCTCTAACGATTTAATTCTCGCATGAAGCCCTGATAATGTTATTTTTGTTTGTGGCACAAGCCACAAACCTATAACTCACTTTGTCGGTCTGTCGGTCGGTTCAAAATTGTCGCACATATTGTAAAAGAGAAAGAAAAGCGTGCCACAAACGATTGTGAATCCGCGCTTGTTTTAAATTCATTCAAAAGATTTACTGCAAATTTGTAACGTGGGAAAAAGTAATGAATAAAATGTACTCAAAACCTCCTGTGACCAAAGGAAATCCCGTTTGCTGTAACCAATAATGAGAATTATGTACACTGACTTCAAGTTTTCAATGGCATGGACTTTTAGAGGATGCCGTCCATTGTTTTCATTTTCATACTCTTGTGCTTTTTACCTGCGGTAAGCTACGTTTCGTGTGCGTTACGGTATGTGTGCAACTTTGGATATATGTTGCACACATCTCTAAATTGATTGCACATATGTTCCTTGTGTGTGTTTTAATTCATTTGATTTTTTTTCTTTTTGCCTTTTCTTTTGCTCCATTGTCAAGCATAAATTATGCATTATTGTACTTACACAGTCTGTCATTCGCCGAATATTTTTCATGAAATATTTCAGGAGCACGCTATAAGCGCTGGCTTGTTGATGCTCTCTTTTGCTTTCTGTTATATGTGTTGTTTGGAAATATTAAAGATTTGTTTAAACCAACTTTGGATATGTCTGTCTACGTGTTTCGCTCCCTTTGAAATCGTGTGTAAAAAGAAATACCTGTAACTGGTCCACCGTGCCCTGGAAACTCGTGCACCTGAGTATATACAATGGAGTTCCAGATCTGAAAATAAATAACACTGGGATAGATACAAAACAAATCAATAAACTTCCTGCATTGCTACGCGCAAACAAATCAATTGAATGAACAAGAAAAGAGTTTAAACAGTTAGTTACTGTGGAGCGATCTTGTTGCTTATTTTTGCATAAAATATATAAAAAGAATTATCGATTCCAAATCGATGCCTTACAATCAAAACGGAGTATCTTCGGGTGGTCCAGTGATTTATTATGGAACCTATTGCGAAAAAAATAATTTGCATTAGATAAGATTAAACAAAATACAAAATTGGGATTATGCTATTTATATTTTTAGTCTTTTTTTTTTTAAATACAAGTTAATATTGTGTGCAATAAGTTCCATAATAGGTCAATGGACCATTTGAAGATAGTCCTTTATGACTCCAAAGGGTCAGCTACACGACAGCTAAAATCGCAGGACTGTATGATACGATTCGACCACGTGATCTCGAAGCGCGAATCCCACTTGTTCTTGGAGACCACGTGATCGAATCGTATTGTACAGTCGTGCGATTTTAGCTGTCGTGTGGCTGGCCCGTAAGGCTTCCAAATATTTGTGATGCGTAATTAAATGTGAATTTATACGTAGGGGAAGACGGGGTAAAAAGCGCATGGGCGGGTAAGAAGCCCACCCCAATTATCTCATGAAATAAAGAAAATTTCAGTCAAATTTGCCAATGAGACGAATGCTAGACATTAACGCTGGTCTCATGGGCAAAATGAGACTGAAATTTGCTTCATTTCATGAGATAATTGGGGTGGGCTTCTTACCCGCCCATGTGCTTTTTACCCCGTCTTCCCCTATGCATAAATGTGCTGAAAGATCAACGGAATGAAAAAAAAAAGTTTCAATGAAATACAGGGGATCTTCTTCTTCTTCGATCGCTCAGACAGTTTCCTGTCAATTATGAGCGCAGATGCATCATGCTGCCGTTATGCGCCTAACTAAGAAATAGTTAGGCCCCAGCAAGTCCGACTTCGGCTGGAGGAAATGTTTTTGAAAGCGTTTCGTGAAAAAAGGCAGGAGAATGGACCGGTAAGGCAGAAAGATAGTCGATGACAGTAAGCAAAGGGAAAAGGCAGAGTCAAAGATAGTGACAGAGTAGAGGAAGCTAGAAGCACAGAACTTCCAGAAGGTGGGGGAACTATTTATACAAAAGACCCCCCCAGTATCCCCACGTACAATTTTAATAGTAAAACAAACAAAAAAGGTTTGTAGTTTACCTTGATGGTACCGTCTGAGGATCCAGTGACCAGGTACTCTCCGTCGTGATATATGCAACACCTGTGTTATAAATCATTTAGTTCAAGAGCAAATGAGGGCATAACTACGCGTGGCATGGTGCTCGTGGGCTTTGTCTTTTATTTATATCAATGCACAGGGGATTTAATCATCTCTTGGCCACGCTTTGCAAAAGAAACACACAGAGAGAAAATCTGTTTAACGTCCTCCGGTCTGGAACAGACACATATATGGGACATTAGTAGATGTAAAGATGGTGGGAACGATACTGGAGGCAATGCCCGAAGGCAGTGCAACACCAGTAAAGTCCCGAAATTTTAACAATAAAGATGTATAAATAAAAATGTAGCTCTGGCAAACGTTCATTTCTTCATTTCTCATGGCAAAGAGAAAAGGAAAAACGTGGCTCTGTCAGTTTTCTGGACAACTTCATTCGTGTTTTCAAGCTGCGCATAGCTCAAAAAGAAACATATCATACTCCTGTCTCACATGAAAGATGGCTCCAGACAAAAGTAACTATGATGGGGAAAATCAGTAGAGGTTAATTAAAACCCTTCGTTTCAAGATTTCTTGAATTGATAACTACTCCAATGTTTCATAGTACAACTAAATCATTCGGACTCTGCTGCTTTTGGCCACTGCAACTAAGGTTAGTAACGCCCTTGACGGCAAGAGTTAAGCCCTTGTTGATCAGTATCCAAAAGGGCATTCACTCTTGAAAAAAAGGCAGCCATTCAGTGGCCTCAGATAGGGTTATTGGCGAGAGTTATTCCCTTGTTTGGTCAGTACTCAACCATCTTCCCCCACCCACCAAGGGCATTCACTCTGGCAAAAGGCGTTCTTTGCAATGGCCAATAAGTGGGCAAAGTTGTTTTATAAAGCTACACGATGCCCATGGCAACAGTGAGAATAGTACACAGAGGGCAATAATGCAAAGTAATGTACTGTAGCAGCAGCCGCAGAAGAGGGGGAGGAGGAGGAGTAGACGTAGAAGCAGAAGTACCAATAGTAGAAGTAGCAGTGACTTACCAGCATTTATGTCAGAAATGTTTACAGCACTTTTCTACTACCACCAAAACGGTCAACAACATTATCAATGAATATAATCAGAGTGTTTATGTCCAAAACAGTGTCAAACATTACTATATAAAAACAAAAGTGCTTCAGAAACCACTGTGTGCATACTCTTTTTCTCAAAATGAATAGGTTTTATATTGTAAACAGCAATAACGAAATGCAACAAATGGTGAAATTAGCTAAACTCTAAGTCTAATAAGTTTGATATATATCAGTTTTAATTAGCATTCAAAACAATAGAAAAAACAACAAGTGGGAAGATTGTGGTGTAAATGTATTAGGCAAATATTTCGGGCTACTGCCCTTTGACCATGCCTGTCTCCTTCTATCAATTTGAATTGCTACATTGTATTTATTATTGATTAAAATCTCTTTATAACCATTAGGCCTACCTGGTCAGTTTCCCAGAGTGTCTGTTGACCATAATGTGTGTCTGTTTGCTCGTCTGAAAAAAACCGTTAGATTATATCAATTAAGGTCTACGTACATACAGTCTACAGTTGTGTTGTAGAGGAGGCATCACATAGTTAGACCCCGATTCTCACCGTGGATATCTCCTAGTACAATACAAGGCAGACGGGGTTCTGAACAAAGGTAGGTCCAAATGAGATAACACACATTATCCAGAGCCGGAAAGTGACACTACTAAACTACAACTACTCACAAAAAGTTAAGGATCACTATGAGAAAACAGGTGCGCAATAAACTCCGTTCGCTCCTGTTATTTATTTCTCAGTCAAGCCAAATTGTTATGAATTCTTGTTCAGCTGTAAGTGGGCGATGTTGTGTTAGTGGAAACATTGCACGTGATTCTCTATTACTGAGCTTGGCAGCAAAAGAAAAAGCGGAAACTTGCGAAAAAGGACCTTGTTTTGGATCGTTCTGCATGAACACATTGCACAAGCCAGATGGAAAAACCATTATGCACGTGCAAGCACTGCTGTTTATGTGTGAGATGCTGTCTCTTGCTTGGCTTTATAAGAAGACATACCACCAGTATTAGGCCTGATTTGACAATGCCTCCACGACGAAAATTGAGCGAGTTGGATAGGGGACGAGCTGTTGCATGGTTCAGGGATGGTGTTCCCAAGCGAACAGTGGCCAGGCGACTTCAGGTGTCCATCTCGGTCATTGTCAGACTGATTCAACGCTTCACAGCCACTGGGAGGGTCCATGAAAGACGCAGATCTGGTCGACCGAAGAAGACAACTCCACGTGAAGATCGTCTCATTGAACGACAAGCCCTGCAGACAAGAACAGCCTCTTCCAGCATCATTCGAAGGCAGCTGAGGGTGGCTACTAACATCAACATCAGCCAGCAGACCATACGGAACCGCCTTCATGGGTTTAACCTCCGTTCTCGTCGCCCAGCTGTACGGCCACGCTTAACTCCAGCCCATAGGGCAGCACGCTGCGCCTTCTGCAGACGTCACGTGAGGTGGACACGTCAGCAATGGTCCCAGGTCCTGTTCAGTGATGAATCACGCTTCACCCTGAACCACAACGACGGCCGACTGAGGGTCTGGAGGCGCCCAGGGGAACGCTTTATTGACGCCACTGTCCAAGAAAAGGTGGCCTTTGGTGGAGGTTCTGTAATGGTCTGGGGGGCCTTCAGCCTTCACCACAGAACACCCTTGTATCATGTACAGGGTAACCTGACTGGCCTCCGATACCGGGATGAGATCCTTCGACCGCTGGCTGTGCCTACACTGCAGCAGATGGGACCGCCGGCTGTCTACCAGGATGACAACTTTTTCTTTTGCTCGCCCCCACAGGGCAAGGGTGGTCAACGACTTCCTGCAGCAGTCTGGAGTCAACAGAATGGAGTGGCCAGCATGCAGTCCCGATCTCAACCCGATTGAGAACCTCTGGGATGAGCTGGATCGCAAAGTGAGGAGCAACCACCCCCCTCCCAGGGATGCCCAGCACCTCTACCAGATGCTGCAGGCTGAGTGGCAGGCGCTTCCACAGAGGATCTTCACCACCCTGGTCAACTCCATGAGGACTCGCTGCGTCGAGTGCCAGAACAGCCATGGCGGATACACGCATTACTGAACTTTTGGGAGCATCAGAATGCCCTGTCTTGTGATTTCAATGACTTTGGGAAATCAAATTTCGATACGTACCCACTTTGATCAAATGTACAGACCAAACGATTGCTCGAAATTGAAGGCAATTGTGTATCGTTATCACTAAAGCATTGAATTAAATGTTGGCCAAAATTCAACGCATTGGCTTTCTTATTTGGAAAGTTATGAATTAGTTTGCAAGTGATCCTTAACTTTTTGTGGATAGCTTAGAATGTATGCCTTTAAAACAAATTGGTCTAATCTGAGATGCTGTTCTTAAATAATTATTCAAAATATCTAAATAGCATAACAGTAAAGTATATCAATCAATCATTTGTGTTTGAGTTTTGCAATATAGAGTTTGAGGAAGACAACAAAAGTTGTTGGTGCCTTTCATAATAATTTCTTCGGCTTTTCCCGGTAAATATAGAACATCACTTTTATACATTATAATTGTGCCCTGATTTCCATAAAAACTTCCAGAAACAATTTTTAGGTATCCTTCCATCCTCCACCCCCCACTGACCCCCTTTCACCCACCCTAACCAAGCATCGTATTCCCTAAACCACGCGGGAAGGATTAACAAACTTTTCCTTTCTTCCAATTGTTCATGTGCAATGTGTTGGTTTGTCTGTTGGGGGGGGGGGGGGGGGGGGGTCATTGCGAGTGTTGTGTCCACCTCACCTTGTAGTTGATAACGGTCATGCCTTTCTCCGAAACAACGAACACCTGGGAATTCTTGGAATCCACTTTCAGTTCGGTCACTTCCTACAAACATAATCACATGACGTTCAAATAATCCATAATTTTCATAACACAAAATGCCCAAACATAAATGATCCGAAAAGTTCATAAATCTACAAGAAAACAACGCTGAATGAAATTCGAGATTAGAGGTATATAGATCTACAAGATGTTTTAGGCACGGAGAGGGGCTTCCATTACATTTTGTCAAAGAGATTTGTACTTTGATCTAGGATTCAACTCAAGAGTGTACTGTGTGTGTGTGTGTGTGTGTTATTCACAAAAATACTTAAAGCTTTCAACCAACCAAAGTTATCATGGTTTCGCACGTGCCAGGTTTAACACAATTAACGTAAACCCATTGTTAAGTATACCAGGGTATAATGCGCAATTACTATAATACAGTAATATAATGTATGTAATAATTCGACCTTCATAATAAGCACATGGTATACACAACTTACAGCGTCTTTGCTGATGTTCAGTTCCAACTTTTTCCCTTTCTGGAGAGAAGTCATATACTGAAACAAAAGAGGGAAAGCTGTAAGACATTTGTTTTCTTCTAGCAGTTTTAACGTCAGTATTAATCAACAAGAGACAAAGCCTTCAAGGCTCACTCGAACAGGAACATGTGGGACAACAACAAACGTAGATTGAGGGGGGTGTCTAAAGTACAAGATTGCCAATAACATTTTAAAGTACAAATGAAACTATCGTTAATGAATACAACTAAAAAAGTAAAATTACAAAAAGTGCCCGTGTCGAGAATCGGACCCGGAACCATTAGCATGACAAACAGACATTATACCAATGAGCTATCGAGGCTTTCAGTGTTGATGAGCTTCTTAACTCATGTTGCCTGTTGAATAATACTCTCTAACCCACTAATCTAAAATGTTATCTGTTTGTTATCTGCTTACAGTGTTGTTTTAAGTATTTAATTATTCTAATCATTATTGTTTGAAAGCTTGCATAGACATCTATATGTGTGCAAAGTTTGAACAATGTATGCCTTCTATTTCCCGAGAAAATGCCAACGTTAAAGTTTGGAGATTAGACCATGGACGCAACACACACACACACACACACACACACACACACACACACACACACACACACACACACACACACACACACACACACACACACACACACACACACACACACACACACACACACACACACACACACACACACACACAACCGAACAACTATCATACTGTAGACTCACTTCGTGTTAACTTGGTTAACACGAGTGAGCCAAAAATGGCGTATATAAGAATGAGTATGTGCGTGTGCGTTCGTGTATGTTCTTAAAGAATCATTTAAACTCTTTCATCAATAGTCTGGCAGATAGGCTACGCATGCGCAGCGCGTGATTGGGACTTTAAACACCAGCAGAAGAATGCATGACAATGATTGTGCCAAAGTAGGCTATATCAGTGCGGAAGCATAATTTTATTACCACATACCGCTAGTCCCACACTGTAATTTTACATCCATAATACAATGAGTCCCACATACCACTATTCCCACAAAACAATCTCTCTCTCTCTCTCTCTCTCTCTCTCTCTCTCTCTCTCTCTCTCTCTCTCTCTCTCTCTCTCTCTCTCTCTCTCTCTCTCTCTCTCTCTCTCTCTCTCTCTCTCTGTGTGTCTGTCTGTCAAACCCACATAAACGCATGCGCGCTCGCACACACACATACACATACGTGTAGCCTACACTCACACATTAAAGCCCATCCAGAATATAACGACATGTTCGTTGCACACACGCGCAAACAAAGGTATGCTGGACTAGCGGTAGGCTTATAGATGTTTCCATCAGTGCACACACATAGCCTACGAATGTATCCTCTTTGACTCTCTGTCCGTCCGTCTGTCTATCTGTTTGTCAGCATATCTGTCCATCTGTCAATCAGCAAGTCTGTTGGTCGGTCGGTCTGTGTCCGTCTGTCTGTAAGTCGGTTGGTCTATGTGTTGGTCTGTCTGAATGTCTGTCTGTTTGTTTGTCTATCTGCCAGTCTGTGTACTTAATATTTGTATTGTGTCTGTTATATAGAGCCTTACCTCTTTCCCACTTAGTTTCCAAGTTTCCACGAAGCCCTTCCCGCCTGCAACTATTTCTTCCGTCTCCCGATTGTAAGCCATGCTGCACAGATCAAAACCACGGCCCTTAAATTGTGATTTAAGCAAAAATACAATCAATCCATTGTTCCATCCTTTTCCAAACCATTATTGTACCTTGGGTGGATGGGGTGGAATGTGGGGTTAGGGAGAAACCCGATACAGTGGAACCTCCCTTATAAGACCTCCCATTATTAGACTCCCTCCTATATAAGACCTACTTCTCTGAGACATTGCCCTTCTTTGTAAGTATTAAAATTACCTCCCTTATAAGACCCCTCCATTATAAGACCTCATTTTGGATGATTTTTGAAGGTCTTACAAGGGAGGTTCCACTGTACCTAAACTTTGAACTAGGCCTATTTCAGAACTGAACAGAACGTCTTGAATTAAAAAGAGCTATCTTCAGATGGTCCATTCACTTATTATTTCGAAAAAATAATAACTTGTACTTAAAATAGGCAGGGGAAAATATAAAGAGCATAACCCCCTTTTCAGTCTTATTTAATACAAGTTATCATTTTTCACAATAAGTTCCGTATGTTAAGTTAACGAACCATCTGAAGATATGGTGTGGTTTTTTTGGGGGGGAGTTTAGTAAGCCAGGTTTTGTTGTTGTTTTTTCGTTTTGCGTGTTGGTTATCTGTTCCATTAACGGGGAGTGGAGGAAGGGGGTGGGGAGAGGGTGGTCACGACCCATTGACAGCCATTTTGTTACCACCACCATGTTCTTGAACACATGCAAAATACCAGGTGCGCTGTGTCATTGTTCTGCAGGCTCACCAGGTCAGCACGGAGACGCAGGGGATGGTGAACACCTCCTGGCACCCGGTCTCCGGATCCATGAACACGCGGAGCACTTTGGTGGGACTGTAGCCCACGTACACCTGACATTCATAGAATGCAAAACATGTCACCGCATCCATGGCACTGTGCTTCATCCACAGTAGCTTTTCTCAGCTCCATTCAGTTCATGCCTTTTGTTAACACTCATCACCGGCATAAACCAATTTAAAGTGTTGTATGCATTAGGCTTACATAGTGTTATGGTGGCATGCCGCTTGCAAGGTCTTTTCCTATCCCTAACCACAATCAATAATAAGAATATTTGCCTCTGTTAACCCTTTCACCGCCAAAGTCGCATTTTAGCACCACAGTGATTTAACACCTATGTCACTAAAAGGCATCAAATTAGGGTCTATTATCCAAAGACCCTATTGTCTTAGTGTTGGGGAGGAAGGTTAGATATTCTTTTATATATGTCACAGAAGAATCCCCAATACTGCAGATGGATTTTGTTCTCTACCCAGGTAAATTAAATGGACATTTGTGGCTGCAATATGGCTGGCGGTGAAAGGGTTAAAGGAAATATGTTGAAACAAATAGCTCTCTGTGGAAAACTGAAAGGAGCCAGAATGAGGGGAATTGATGTACTGTGCATCGCGATACTGCAATGTTCGTGTTATGTGTTTTGGGTCTTTATGATTGGGTATTGCTTTATCAACGTAGGTTTTAAGCACACACAACAACAACAAACAGACACACAAAGGTAATAAACGAAAATGAAAACATGTTATGACGGCATGGTATTAAGATTTTCTTTGGGTATTTGTACATAAGGTGGGCTTTGTTTCACCTTTCACCTTTCACGGGGGGGGGGGGGGGGGGGGGGGGGGGCATTTTGTTAAGTTAATAAAAATTGAGGCACTAGAAAACATCATGTAGGGGAAGACGGGGTAAAAAGCGCATGGGCGGGTAAGAAGCCCACCCCAATTATCTCATGAAATAAAGAAAATTTCAGTCAAATTTGCCCATGAGACGAATGCTAGACATTAACGCTCGTCTCATGGGCAAAATGAGACTGAAATTTGCTTCATTTCATGAGATAATTGGGGTGGGCTTCTTACCCGCCCATGCGCTTTTTACCCCGTCTTTAGTATTTTGCTAAGCTATATTTTGGGGTTGCACAATTGATTGAATAGATGGAGACCGCATTTAAGCCAAGAAATGTAATAATGAACAAAATTAAAGGTATTATTAATCAATATAATCGATGATTTAAACCATATTTTTCTATTCTCTTTATTTTTTTTTAAAAACACATAGCTTACTATGTACACATGTCCGATGTAGCCTTAAATTCTGCTCCTTTGATCTGATCTCAGAAAACACAAGGTCACTCAAACAAATATTAATGTAAAAAGAGTTGTTTGACTTTTTGTTCACGGTGAAAAACAATTAATAAAGCGCAATGAAAGGCATACAGTGGCGTGTCTGCAAAGTGATTTTATACAAATCTACAGTCATAAACATAATAATGTCAGAGCACAATACTTACACAATAGGCAATTACTATAGGGGCCTATTATATGTGAGGTGTAGCATAAACACGCGCACGCACGCACGCACATGCGCACACACACACACACACACACACACACATATATAGGGACACGGGGTAAAAAGCGCATGGGCGCGTAAGAAGCCCACCCAATTATCTCATGAAACAAAGAAAATGTCAGTCAAATTTGCCCATGAGACGAAATGCTAGACATTAACGCTCGTCTCATGGGCAAAATGAGAGACTGACATTTGATTTCATGAGAGAGAGGTGGGCTTCTTACCCGCCCATGCGCTTTTTACCCCGTCTTCCCCTATATATACACACACAAACACACACCGAGAGAGAGAGAGAGAGAGAGAGAGAGAGAGAGAGAGAGAGAGAGAGAGAGAGAGAGAGAGAGAGAGAGAGAGAGAGAGAGAGAGAGAGAGAGAGAGAGGAGAGAGAGAGAGAGAGAGAGTAAAAAGCTTACAGTTACAATCTATCAATATGACGCAAAGGCGTGCGTCCAAACGCCAGTATAAGCACTTGATTAATGCATTATTTGTGGTTACGATTTTATAAAAAAAATAAACACGTGAATATGGTGAAATTAAAAACAAATTTAGCAAAAAGGTTTGACTAACCCGACATTTAGGGATGAAAATCATCTGCGTAATTCTAACTGGACAAGGAAATCTGAAACACACGAAAGAAAGCCGTGGTTAAAGGCTAAAC
>CM065680.1:73536672-73546672 GCA_017654935.2 Phymorhynchus buccinoides
TATATACTGCTCAGAATTTGCTAAGGATATTATCTTAAACATGCAAAATTATCAAAGATATACATAAAGCAATTGCGGGTTTTTTTCATTTTTAGTTTAATTAACATTTCATGTTCACATTTTGATTATAAAAAAACGAGGCCCGAGAATGATTTGATTTGCGTAAATTTAGGAAAGTTTGTGATACCCCTTCAAAATGCATAAAACAAAAGAATGGAGCGAAATATTGATTTTCATATTTCTTGCTTCTTGTGGCAAGAAAATACATGGATAAACATGTGTAAGACCTCCTTACTGCAATGCCATCCTGGAAACGCCATTTCGAGATCTGAACGAGCTTTTCACACTTCTGTTGATCCAGGGTGTTTTACTTCTCTACTAGGCACTGTTCCTGGTCCTATATACTTTTGTGTTGCCTGGTTGAGTTAACGGCTGTCTGGAGCATGTTCCAACATTGTTCTATCAGACTGAGGTCTCGAGATTTGGCAGCCTATATCATACGGACGATGGTCTCTTGCTGCAGATACGTGCAAACAACCATTGCTCGATGAAAAGGTGCATTATCATCCATGAAGATGAAGTCATCTCGGATCCTACCAGCAGAAGGTTTAAGGTGGACATCGAGGAACTCATCCCTGTAGTGAACAGCTTTCGAAGAATTTGTGACAGTTTTCCCGACCGTGCTGATACAGGCCCAAACCGACAAAGACCCACCCCAAGATTTGTTGTGCTCTCTAACTCACATTTCCTAGTAACGGTCTCATGAGAACCGGCTACACATCCTGCCAAGACCATCCGCGAAAGTAAGACAGATTCTGAACTCGTTGGTGAAGAGAATTCATGTCCAGTCTGATGATGTCCAGATGACATTGTTCTGGGCTCTCTGAAGATAGCGCTGCTTATGAGCAGTATGCCCAAACATGCCTGGGGGGAGTGAATACAGCACCATGGAGTCCGTTCCTTACAGTTTGGGTGGCAATGTTCTGCATTGAGGCATTGAGCAAATCAAAATGCTGCCAGAGAGCCTGTGTAAAACGGTTTGGGCAGGCCTGAAAAAACGGAAAACAGCCATTTTTATCAGCTGTCGCCCAATTTCTTCCTCCTTCACGACGGGTATCCAATTTCTTCCTCCTTCACGACGGGTATCCAATTTCTTCCTCCTTCACGACGGGTATCCAATTTCTTCCTCCTTCACGACGGGTATCCAATTTCTTCCTCCTTCACGACGGGTATCAACAGGCATCGAGTCCAAGCTCTAGAGGCAACACATTGCGATATTATAAACACAAATGACACAACGTGTCTGTGTACAACTGTTCTCCAGCATGCCAAAACAGAAAAACAACTCAGTGCGTGTCAAAGGACGTCATTATCTCAGAGAAAATTGAGTTTTACGCCCTCTTGGTCTGAATCAGACACATATGGGACATTTGTAAATACAAATATGAACAATACTGGAGGCAATGCCCGGAGGCAGTACGAAACCAGTAAAGTCCCGATTTTTTATTAATACAGATAGCTGTAGCGGTGACCACGCCTCGGTTAAACCTCATCGGCTATGGCACCGCCACAAGTAAAGTCTCCATTGCATTTCTCAATTCGGCCATGAAACTTTTATTTGTTTCTTGTACGACTCTTACGATGTGAGTGAGAAATGTCTTTGATTGTGACACTTTTTATGTTTTCAGTCCATTTCAGTTAAATGTCTTTTCTTTTTCTTTTTCTTTTTTTTGGGGGGTGGGGTGCTCGAAATTCACGTGATGCACGTGAATGGGAAATGGGATAAAGAAAATGTAAGTGAACGTGTGCTCACGGATGATTGCTCTTAATTTCCGGTCATGTAATATTTATTGCTTACAAGCTGCTTATTACTTACCTATTAGTAATCATGGTTATAAAAGTCTATCTATCCTCAGCAAATTTTGAGCAGTGTATGACGGCCCCAGTTTCAAAATCGACCTAAGATCTTACCTCTCTTTTTAAGACTGCCACTGCCTTTTAGGTGCTTTAAGTAAACAATAATGCACCTTCGGCCTCTAGATATGGCATATTTTTCTATTATAAAACATAATCATACCGAATTCATGTGAGCTTTGTTCAACAGAAGGTGATGAAAATGATGTTTTACGTTCTCTCGGTCATAGACACATATGGGACATTTGTAAATACAAAGATTATGGTGGGAACAATACTGGCTGCAATGCCCGGAGGCAGTGCAACACCAGTAAAGTCCGAGTTTTTAACAATATGGATAGGTGTAGTGTTAACCACGCCTCTGTTAAACCTCATCGGCTATGGTAGCGCCACATTTATTAAACAATGTTTTTGTTCAAAAGAAAAAAAACTCTTTTCATTTTTGTAGCCCCAGTTATTACAGAACTGGAGTACATAGGGATGGGAACGAGGGTTGTGCGTTGTCCTGTGTGTGTGTGTGTGTGTGTGTGTGTGTGTGTGTGTGTGTGTGTGTGTGTGTGTGTGTGTGTGTGTGTGTGTGTGTGTGTGTGTGTGTGTGTGTGTGTGTCTGTGTATGTGTGTGTGTGTATGTGTGTGTGTGTGTGTGTGTGTGTGTGTGTCTGTGTGTGTGTGTGTGTGTGTGTGTGTGTGCGTGTCTGTGTGTCTGTGTCTCTGTGTGTGTGTGTGTGTGTGTGTGTGTGTGTGTGTGTGTGTGTGTGTGTGTGTGTGTGTGTGTGTGTGTGTGTGTGTGTGTCTGTGTGTGTCTGTGTGTGTCTGTGTGTGTCTGTGTGTGTACATGTGTGTCTGTGTCTGTATCTGTCTGTGTGTCTATATGTGTGTGTGTGTGCGAGTGCGTGCGTGCGTGCGTGCGTGCGTGCGTGCGTGCGTGCGTGCGTGCGCGTGCGCGTGTGTGTGTGTGTGTGTGTGTGTGTGTGTGTGTGTGTGTGTGTGTGTGTGTGTGTGTGTGTGTGTGTGTGTGTGTTTGTGTGTATGTGTGTGTCCGTGTGTGTATGTGTGTGTGTGTGTGTGTGTGTGTGTGTGTGTGTGTGTGTGTGTGTGTGTGTGTGTGTGTGTGTGTGTGTGTGTGTGTGTGTGTGTGTGTGTGTGTGTGTGTGTGTGTGTGTGTGTGTGTGTGTATGTGTGTCTGTGTCTGTATCTGTCTGTGTGTCTATATGTGTGTGTGTGTGCGCGCGTGCGTGCGTGCGTGCGTGCGTGCGTGTGCGTGCGTGTGTGTGTGTGTGTGTGTGTGTGTGTGTGTGTGTGTGTGTGTGTGTGTGCGTGTGCGTGCGTGTGTGTGTGTGTGTGTGTGTGTGTGTGTGTGTGTGTGTGTGTGTGTGT
The DNA here is from genome assembly GCA_017654935.2 of Phymorhynchus buccinoides. Classification (NCBI taxonomy): domain Eukaryota; kingdom Metazoa; phylum Mollusca; class Gastropoda; order Neogastropoda; family Raphitomidae; genus Phymorhynchus; species Phymorhynchus buccinoides. The sequence goes on from CM065680.1 coordinate 73,539,964, forward strand.
GTGTGTGTGTGTGTCTACTCTGCCTTCACTACTCAGTTACCCTCCCTAGGCTTAAATGGCTAAATGGGGTTTTTTTAAACTTGAGTTCAATCATGACAAAAAATCGATTGTTTATATTATAACTGTTTTCCATTATGTCTTTACTGTGGCAATGGGCCCAGTAGGCTGCAGCAATCAAATGAGCTAAATCATAAGGTTCAACGAGGGAACGTCTGTTTAAATGGTTTGGAAGTATTCAGATACATTTGTTTTGCTTTGTCAGGGGAGGGGGGGAGAGGGGGTATTGGGTTGTTTTTGGGTGTGTTTTTTCGTTGTGTGTGTATTTGTTTTCAGGCCTAATCCTCCTTACTCATTTTCTCCTCATCCATTCTCTCGATCGATTCTGCTCTTGTCAAACAAAGAAGAAGAAAAAGAAGAAAATGTTGCTGAAATCTGTAGATTTCCAGATGCCCTAGGCCATCCGCATTAGTGTAAGGCCGTGTAGGGCCTACACACATAAGCGGATATTCAATGCGGAAACCCGTGTGCAATCCATAAATAACTGAAACAAAGAATTAGAAGGGAAAATATTTGCGCACGTGTCCGAATTTCCCCTATAAGCGTAAACTTCTATCCTTCTTTCTTCCACTTATTTAGGGTTTTCCGTACGGAACTTACGCGTCTAATGTGAACCCGGCCTAAGTGTTTTGTTTTCATCATTCAATTATAGCTAGTGGAGGGCTGAAGGCGCTGTGGCCGTTCGTATGTCGAATCCGAAAGGTTTGTGTATCTATAGGTAACAGGTTTCAGTCATGTTTAGTTCTACTTTACTCTTATTTCCTCTCTCCACACAAGTATCTAACGTCAGTAGGAGAAAAAGTCCTTCGGATAAGACTTACAACCTTGGTCCCGTGTGGTCACGCACTTCGGACACGTTAAAGAGCCGGTTGGCAACAATTAAACTAAGGAGTTGTAAATTGGCCAAATTTACCCATGCCCCGTGTACCTTCCCACCCCCTCCACCTCTAGAATACTATCTTTATCCTCAGACATTTGTCTAGTTCATTCATTCATGCTTGTGGATTGGCCCCCTGTCCTCCTCCCCAAATTTTCTTCTTTTTTTTAAAGATAAGCGCAAAAAGAAGAAGAGTTTGTTGTTGTTGTTGTTGGATTTGTTGTTATTGTTGTTATTGTTGTAAAATCACTAAATGGCTACGGTCAGTATGTTTATATTTTTATTTTGCTTTGTTTGTTTTTTTCTTGCCTGAAAACATTGTGCTAACACAACATTCGGTTTCATAGTTTACAATACACACAGTAATCAAATGGGCTAAACAGCATTGTCACTAGACTCACCTTTACCATGCTTCCAACAGAACAAAAAGAATCAAGACTGGGTTGTTAAAATCCCGCAGAGTTACGGAATCAGTTCCAGAATAAGTGCACAGAGACAGGTCATTTCTGATCCATCAGACAGAAAGATTTTCTTCAAAGCTGTGAAACTATAGCTCTAGGCCTGAGAACGACTGAAAACAATAGAAAGGTGTCGCTTGCCATTCATTTAGTCTGGCACCATTGTTGCAAAGTTTCTAACGGTCACCATCCCATACACTACTGCTAAGTCTAAAGCCCCACTCCCTGAGGCACGGTGCAATATTAAGCGGATAATCCAAATCCCCTAGCGAAGGAAATTATTAATCTGCACGCGCATAGGCATTTGCTAAAAACGGACTTTGGGATGTTAAGGTTGAGCTTTAATAAAAGACTCAGGCTAACTGCGTGTTTAATATTGTTTGTTATTAGGGCTGTTTATTAAAACAAGTATTGTAGGCCCATTTGCTGTTGCTTAGGCTAATGCGACAGTCTAAATTATAATAGGAGTTGATTTTCAGCACTGCGCTGAATCATAATGAGACATGCGCAATAAAAAATTAAAAAATTAAAAGCCCCTTTAATTAGTCTTTAGTAGGATCATGGATCAATGTAGTGTCCATGGTAGGATATAAGTCTAGTCGTTTTCTTTTTCTTTTTTAACAGTAGTAGGGCCTAGCTGTGTCCATTCTAATATCATAATAAAAATGTGTATCACATCACTTCTCTCTCTCTCTCTCTCTCTCTCTCTCTCTCTCTCTCTCTCTCTCTCTCTTCTCTCTCTCTCTCTCTCTCTCTCTCTCTCTCTCTCTCTCTCTCTCTCTCTCTCTCTCTCTCTCTCTCTCTCTCTCTCTCTCTCTCTCTCTCTCTCTCTCTCTCTCTCTCTCTCTCTCTCTCTCTCTCTCTCTCTCTCTCTCTCTCTCTCTCTCTCTCTCTCAAATAAAGTTTTCCAGTGTCCAGTGTCCAGTGTCTCTCTTTCTCTCATAGAATTACTGAACAAAAAATAGCCCCACCCTCCACAACACACACACACACACACACACTCACTCACTCACTCACACATACACATACACATACACACACACGCACACGCACGCACATGCGACACACACACACACGCGCGCGCGCGCGCACCGTTAAGCGACGATACAATAATGCGTGTGGGCGACAGGAACAACTGGAAGGGATGAGTAAAATGGGAACTGGAGGGTGGGGGTGGGGTGCGGGCAATTTAAACAAATTTAAAGCAGCAGAACATTCCACAATATTGACAGCAACCAAAAAACTCTGTGTTAATGAAAATCCGTTTAACGTCCTCCGGTTTGAAACAGACACATATATGGGATATTAGTAGATATAAAGATGGTGGGAACGATCCGCCTGGAGGCAATGCCCGGAGGCAGTGCAACTCCAGGAAAGTCCCGATTTTTTAACGATACAGACAGATAGACACCAAATAAAATCTGCAAAACTCCGCACTATATAAGTATATAGGAACAACTTAACTTTGGTTCTTGTGCCTATTAGGGATACCCTGTAAGTTATGTATAACGATACGTGGATTAACAAGAAAGATTAGTACTCAAACTGCAATGAAGAAAAAAAAAGTTAATCTCTGTGCACATATGGTGAAAGTCATTTACGCGTCAGAGGTTTCCCCGCATAATATTTAAAAGCGTGATCTATGCGCAAAAAACACACCGTGTACCACCTTCCTCAGCCTAAACTACTGAAGCAACAATAATGAAATTGGCAGAATCAGTAGACTATCCCCCACTGTGCTATGATATGAGGATCAGTCCTGAGGATGAAGCCCATCATGCCAGTTCACTCAAAGAAGCATTGTTAGGGGAAGACGGGGTAAAAAGCGCATGGGCGGGTAAGAAGCCCACCCCAATTATCTCATGAAATGAAGCAAATTTCAGTCTCATGTTGCCCATGAGACGAGCGTTAATGTCTAGCATTCGTCTCATGGGCAAATTTGACTGAAATTTTCTTTATTTCATGAGATAATTGGGGTGGGCTTCTTACCCGCCCATGCGCTTTTTACCCCGTCTTCCCCTAATGGCCAAAAAGAAGTTGTCGTGTGCTACCAAAATGGGCTCAGCTTTCAATGAAGCAAAACAAAAAGGGCTCTGGTAATGTGTTGGAAAGCCAATACATAACCAAAGAACTCATGTAATGTGTATAATATGTCTAGGCCTACTCGGGGCTGGATCGAGCAGCTGCCCGATAGAATAATAGAAACGATAATGAAAATTGCAACATATATCACACATTCGCACTTGAATTTCAATACTTTCATTTATTTTTAAAATCTATCTCTAAGACAACGCCCCCATCATACGCCATTCTTATCCACCCCCACCACCACCACTACCATCCCACCCCACTCCCATCATTGATCTACCAGCTCTCTCTCTCTCTGTCTCTCTCTCTCTCTCTCTCTCTCTCTCTCTCTCTCTCTCTCTCTCTCTCTCTCTCTCTCTCTCTCTCTCTCTCTCTCTCTCTTCAACAACAAAAACAAACAAACCCCCCTTTTCTTGTTTTACGTCCTCTTTGACTAAAAAAGCCCATATGGGACATTTAAAGCAAACAAACAAAACAAAATAACCAACAACTACTACTAGATTGCTGAGGTTGTTTGGTGTGTGTTTTTTACATACAGTGGAAATCTAGTATGTAAAAATTTCAAAGGAATGAAATTTTAGTTTGAGAATGCCAACAGAATTATTTTTTTCAATAAGAAAGGGAACCAACAAAAATTATTGTGAATTTTAGCCAGTTTTATTTTTTCCATAATTATACATCTGTATCGTTACAAATTCGGGACTTTCCTGGAGTTGCACTGCTTCCGGGCATTGCCTCCAGGATCGGTGGAAGTTCAGTTTAACGTCGCGTATCGGCTTTCGCCATGTACGACGAGCTGAACAAACCAACCACGGTATAAACAAAAATGTATGTTCCTCAGTGAATCACTGTCTTAGCCAAAAGTCTCTCTCTCTCTCTCTCTCTCTCTCTCTCTCTCTCTCTCTCTCTCTCTCTCTCTCTCTCTCTCTCTCTTTACTTTAAAACAAGAGAGGGGGAGGGGTTGTGGTGATGCGCAGCCTCTTGTTCTATTAAGGAATAGAAAAACAAACAAAAACACACCTAGAGAACATTTTTAGGTGGGTTATATTTGTGTGAACACCGGTCGCCAAGTTGTAAAAAATAAGTAGTTCTTGGCCTACATTGCCTTAGCTACTCTGGTTTTAGTTACTGGGGTTTTTTTTTCCGTTACGATGTTTTTCAGGTAAGATATATATAAGCTTCTTATATCATTTTGTTTTTTCGCAGATTATCTTTTTACCTGGTCGGTCGGGGAAAAAAGGAAAACAGGAAAGCGGAGGCTTCAAGATCCGGTGTAATCAGGCAAGTAGGCAGGAGTTTCAAACAGCAAACAACTTTTCAGGTATTTCGTTCAGCAGCCTATTGTATTATTTATTTGTTCCAAATTTTGAAATACACATGGTAAATTTTGAACGCTTCAATGTTTCCCGAAGAATAAAAAAATTGTATCTTGCGAAATGAGTACGTAGTCTATTTGCTTTTCAGACATGGCCAAACTTGCCCCGGGCTTCATCATTCGCTTTGACAACAGAACGTCAGAAACCTAGCATGCTACAATTCTTCTTTCGTTGAGCATCCATCATCAGCTATTTTATCCTTTGGGCTATATTCACATTTATGCCCGTCAAGAACGATAATTAGTATTTAACAGAAAAGAACATAGCGATTGCCTTTTCAGTCAACAGGTTATCGTTCTTGACGGGCATAAATGTGAATATTAGCGACGATGGTATTTGTGCCAGTCTGACACAGAGTTACGTCCCTTTGTTTAAATTTAAGCTAATCAAAAAATAATAAACTTTTCGAGTTTGCAAGCGGACCAATATGGAAAAAGAAGAATTTCTTCTTGTTGCTGCATTATTTCTACCTTAAAAGAAGTTGTGACGGGTGTACAGAGGATTCAGTTTCCTTGCTTTCAAGCTGAAAATTTCATCTTTCAGACAGATCACTGATCGGCGGTGCGGTTTACCGAGTTGAAAAGCGTTGACAGAATCAGTTGTCCGCTCGCTATTTAAGTCCACCCCGCGCTAATGAACAGTGCCGGGCACAAGATGAAGCCTTATAGTGATGTTCTCAAAGGTTTTAAAAAACATTTACCGTGCCATTTTTGTCCTACATCCACCCCGGTAAGCCTACCGTCGTACCGATTTGGCGACATTTTGCCTCGTTTTCTTACAAAAAGAGTGGCTTCCCTTGCGAAGTGGAAACGATCGTCAAACGCTGAATCTAACAATGCTTTGCACCACACTACTAACTTTATCAGGAAATCACTAATGTTTGCTTCGACGCCATAAATTTAAGCTTACGATGTTGCACACAATAATTTTCTGTGGTTTTAAACTTTCTGAAAATCGTTGGGGAACAAAAATGTCTGCTACTGCGCGAGCCTGTCTCGCGAGATGACGTCATGGAAAGACGCCATCACTAAAGCGAAAATAGTTTCTGTCCGATTCAAATACCACTATCATGAAAACCCAAATATTTGAGTGTTTTTTCTTATAAAAACATATGCATAATTTCTACAGGCAGTACTTGACTTTTGAATGCTTATTTTTCTGTAAATTAATCGAGTTTTGTGGAACTTTCAATCATCTTGATTCTTGGAAGGAATTTGCAACAAAAATGTCTCTTCAGCCTTGTATCGGCATTGTATGAAGAAATAGACCAATGTTTCGATAAATCACGCCAGTTATTGACAGAAAACGCATTTTTACAGTAAGTTAACTATTTTTATCTCATTTCATAGCAATTACTCTGAGAATTGCTTACATTTTTTAAATTTATTAACGTCGCTATGACTATAGACCTACAAGAGTACGGGGGGGGGGGGGGGGGGGGGGGGGGGGTCCTAATTGGCCTGGTGGCATTTTTTTTGCTACCCAGATGATCAGCTCAAAGGAGGGAGGGGGGGGGGGGGGGGGACAAGTGATCTGAGGGGAAAAAAACTTGACAACTTACCCCTAAAAAGATTTGGATGTTTTCCTCGAAAAGTTTATGTGCTATGAAATGATGGAGATGTACAGTTTCATGCATAGCGATGTTCCTGTGTATACTCTACTCAACTACTGTGTCAATAAATTGAAGAATTGCAGATAAACGGCAGTCTAAACCCCACGGGTGTAGGCCTATTTTAGAGAGACAGCAAATCTTTTTAGAGCCCTGGGAAAGTTGTCCAGTACAACTACAAGGTTGTTTTTTTCTCAGATCCCAACTTGCACCCAGATACTTGATAGCAGTTTAGAATAAAAAT
>CM065680.1:73551672-73557168 GCA_017654935.2 Phymorhynchus buccinoides
CCCTGATCCTGAGAGGTTGGTAGATACTGCATATCCTCAACATATTTCTCAGCCTGAGGGCAACAATTTTGGGGCGGCTGCTCCACTTCGACCAAAGGAGGGGAATGCTTCTACAATGCTGTCTGAATCAGAACGTGAATGCCTTAGGCAGCAGATGGATGCAGCTTTGGTTGAGGAAGTTCAGTCCAAGAACGTTGTGTTACAAGAACACTTGAAGAAACTGTTAATTTCACAGAAACAGCAAGTCAGGGCTGGTGTTTCCTCTTCAGTAGCATCTGCAGTAGGTCAGCCAGCATCTAACAGAGGACTGATTTCAGCGGATGCCATCTCCGAAAGACTCCATGGTGGTCTTGCTGTCAGAGCGTTGACAAAAAGAGATGAACCCGCATTACCATCCCAGCAGAGCTCTGACCCAAACGCTGCTTTTTCCAGTGTTAGCATAGGTAGAGCAGGCCAACCGCATGATAGAAGTAGATCTAAAGATCCATCATCTTCATCTGAAGTTGGCCCAAGAGACATGTTCAGAGGCAGTGACATTGGAGCTTTCCAACACTTTCTTCACAGGGAGTCAGCCGACCTGCCCCCTCCTTCCTTACTCCAAGCTACGCACCAGGGGACCCACACCAGACCTCAAAATGCAGTGCCCAATGGCAATATAAGCATGGGTTTTATTCCTGGCGACAGCGGTGACACTGCTGTGTTGAATCCACCACCTTCAAGGAACCCCAGCTCCACTACTGTCTCTTTACCCAAGGCCAGGCCTTCATCGCCAGCTACAATTGAAAACACCCCAATTTATACACACACTCCACTTCCCAGTCCAAATCGTGGGCATGAAAGACAGCTAGCGCCAGATCAGACCAGTAACCGTTCCGTAGTGTCTGGAAATGCCCCAAGACGTTTACAGTTCATTTCCCACGAGAACTATGACTCGAATGGTTTGGCTCAGGGTCCTATTCACACCGTTTATAGTGTGTCAACAGGTGGTGAAGCAGAAAATTCTGAAATATCTGAGGCCTGTCGGACTGGTGGCAGATTACCAACATCTCATGTTGGTACAAATGGAGTGTCGTACACCTCAGATGGCTACTATATAAATCACACAGCTGAAGCAGAGGAGCGTGACAGTGATTCAACACCAAGATCACAGGTGCCTCTTCCATCAGGTATGGTAACTGCACACCACAAAAAACAACGTCCGACATCAACTCAGTCCAACAGAAACAACTCGGGTTACAATGCTGCTCAGCTGAACACCAATCAAAACAAAAAATCAATGAACCCTCCAGGCAAGCAGATACTAATTCCTCAGCAAAGGCAAGCAGAAGAGGCAGTGGCAGGAGGTGGACCATCAGGGCTTGCAGGCGACAGAATGAGTGCAGAAGTTGAAAAAGTCCTGCAGGAGGAATACCTGAGGCTGCAGTCAAAGAAGGTACCACCACAGTACACGAGTCTAGGGCCACTCCACCTGCGTGCTGCTATTGCCCAGTTGAAAGCGTGCGCTGATAAAGGAGGTGAGAATTGTAAAAACTTTGTTTGTTTTTTCTGGCATTAATTAAGCTTTATTAACGGATTACATGTTCTTAAAAATAGTTGGTATCAATGAAGTGTTGAGACAGTTTTCTTGTTTGGTTATTCATATTGTATTGCTTTTGAGCATTACAGTCATTAACCTTTTTCAGGTGTCTGTGTTCTTGAGAGAAAAAAAACCCAATGATAAGTACCGTATTTTTCGGACTATAACTGTATAACTGTATTGTTTACAAATATACCCAAATTTTACCCAAATTTCAGATTTTGTTATTATATTTTTTTACTATTTTATTAGTCATATTATAAGGTGCAGGGGTCGAATCTGGGGGGAAAATACCGCGTTATAGTCCGAAAAGTATGGTAAATAACAAAACATCAGCTATGTCATTCACATTTAATGGTAATATTATCTTTTAATTATAATGTCTTCAATAGTTCAAAACTGTTCATACAAATTCCTTGTTCTCTTCATTGACTTAATGACGTCTCGACTATTTTCCTTCTGGAAGGCTAGTATTGATGTAAAGTCATTATTTGCTAAAGCAAAAAATCTGGCAAGTTTCAATGCTATGTTGTGATGATGTTGGGGTGCAGGTGACCGCAGTGTGAAGTTGCTGGTGCAGAAGGTGATAGAGACAGTGGAGTGGCTGCCTCAGCTGAAGGAAGGGTTCAGCATGGAAGACTTCAAAAAGCTGGAGGCTGAGCTTCACCGCCAGAGAAGGTGACATTCTTTTTATATTGCTGCTGCCTTTTGTTGTTTTGTTTTTCATACTCAAGACTTGGCATACAGTTACACGAATTGGTAGTCTGTGTTTGAAGAACAAGCATGTGTTGGATGATGTGGTGAATGTGTGTAGTAAAGTTGTTGGAAAGAGAGAGATGGGTTTGAATGAGATGTACGAAAGACGAACCAAGCATAAAGCCAGGAAGATTGTAAGTGACACCTCCCATGTTTTGAACAAACATTACGAACTATTTTTTTTCCCTCACAATCTGCTTCTTTAATTCATGGTCATAGGAGAATTACCATCCTCCTCAAGCAGTTGAATTCCATTCATGTTTGTACTTATCATCATGTGCCATATGTTGTCTTCATCCAGTATGTTAATTAGAATATTTTTTATTGTTCATTCAAATTGTTTCAGTGTCAAAACTATTTTCTTTGAAAGGAGAAAAGAAAGAGAGAAAACGTTCAGTAGTACAGGAATTGATTTTGAGGTTGTTGTTTTTTAACCTTTAACCCACTCGGGACTGGCCAAATTATTTCCCCTTGTTCTGTGGGGACTGGGCATTTGACTAGGTTCGTAAAATAATCACCAAAACCAAGTTATGAAGAGTTAGGCATCAATATTTTCAGAAAAGATTAGCAACACCATGCACTAAACGATCGTAAAATATCAGATTCCTTACCTTCGTCGTTTGTCTCCTATTGACGAAAACAGCTAACACATAGAAAGAAGGAAAATTTCACATTCCAATCTTTGACCCCCCTCTACAACCAAAGCTGAATGTAAAGTCTGCAATGATTGGTTGATTTCAAGAGAGGCAAGGTCAAAGCAAACTGAAAATAGGTTATGACTTTGCACCGGAAAGCTGGTTACACGCCAGAAATAAAACCTCTTGAAAACTCTTATGAGCCGGAGCCAGGCCATTCGTCCTAAACGATTGTGCGAGCCATGAGCCGGCTCCGGCTCATTCGTCCTGAGTGAGTTAATTTTAATGTGTTTGTAAATGTTGTAATTATTAATACAACCAGTCTTGTCCCCAGGGGTTAACAACAGTATTTTGATGTTCTCATTCTGGATGCATTACATTTTTAGGTTTATTTCAGGAATCTCTGCATAAATTTTGCATAGAATGCAAAGTGCATTTCACTTATTATTCTTATTTGATTTCATATTCATGTTTGTTTTTGCTTTTTTTTTTTTTTTTAAGAAGGGCTAATAACCTGAATGAGATCATGAGGCAGATGGAGCGCTCGAGAACGAATACCGACTCATATGAAGAAATGTTGAAGGAAAGTAAGTATGCTTTTATGGATTTTTTTTTCTTCTATAATTTCATTCTGACTCAATCAGTCAGTGAATGCCGGACATGGCTTATGGCCTATTAGTACACATTTAAAAATGTCATTCCACCCGTTTCTGCCCCGATCACGTTGCCCCTAACCGTTGCCCTATCACCTACTACTAATTGTCTTCGCTTGTAATTGCCAGAATGAAAAGGGAAATCTATATATGTATATAATTACTTTGTTATAATTATTTGTGAGTGGGTGTATGTGTGTGTGCGTGTATCACTGCATGTGCATGCGTTTCGTTAGCAGCATAAAGAAATGTTTTTATGATTGGAAGTTGGAAGAATCTTGTTTGTTAATTAGCATAAAAATGCTTACAAAGTCAGTGGACTGATATGTGTAAACGCCACTAAAGTATTATCTCCAAAACAAATGGGTGTTTTGTTTGCTGTAATGTCTTGTTTTAGTTATGTTTCCGAGAGATGTTGCAGACCTGTTTACTCTACTCTTTTCCAGTAGTATTCTACTCAATTTGGATCTCTACTACACTTCAAAATTGAAAATAATGCTCTTTAATTCTTGATTACTACTTATTTTCAGTGAACGTTATTTGATGGTTTAATGAATAGAACTACACACAGGGCTCACAGGGACCCCCATTTGGGAGTCTATGAAGCACTAAAATTCTAAAGGACCCTCTACAAGAATGTGCAGGGGGTCCCAGGGATGCACTAGAAAAATTCTTTTTAGCATTCACTATGCCACTGGGACCCTCTATCCCGCCTCTAGGACCCTCTTTACTGTAAGTGAAGGAGTCCCTGGGACCCCTTGTTTTGCAGGACGATTGGGAAGCCCTGACACATTTTGCACCAAAACTACTCATTTCAGCTATCCAGACCTACTCAAGGCTTGTGCAGGGGGTAAACAGGTCTGATGTTGCATCAGCGTGGCAATGTGATACATTCATCTGACAATTGTGTAAAAATGGGATATTTTCCAGTGATTGAAGGGGAGAGGAGCAGAACGGAGCTAGCCCTGAGGGTCCAGGAGCTGGAAGGGAACTACGTTCAGCTTCAGGAGGAAAAGTCTGCGCTGATGGCCGAGGTTTCCGACATGGAAGAGAGGCTCCGCAAACAGCAGGAAACCTTCGGGCAACAGCATCAGAAAATGCTGTTTCTGCTCAAGCAAAAGGTTTAGTAGTAGTAGTAGTAGAATGGCTTTTAAGTCTTTCACATCACAATGATTTTGAATTCTTAAAAAAAACCTCGCAAATCGCTCCAGCCATGCACACAAACAAAACATAAATGAAAGAAAGAAGATTACGTGTTTTTACTTCAGGTTTAAACATAGGGAAGTGGTAGATCAGACTTTTTTATATATAGACTTTAGACTTTATATAGAAAAACTATGCTGCAACAATCCACTACAAAATCAAAGTCAGAGGCAAAATTGTGGTCTAAGGGAGCGAAGCGAATTTAGAAATGACCAAGGTATGGTGTGCACACGGATTTACTTCCCTTGAAGCAAATACATCAAATTGACAGCTATCTATTAATTCTGGACATATATGGACGGAACGACTTGAATGAGTTAATCATTGGTTGATATTAGCCTATAGTAGGGCCCAATAATAAAGAGATAGCTGTGCAGTTGATGTTTCAACAGTAATGGGAAATCGTGGTACAGCTTCTAAATCTGTTGTGGTGTAGGGGGCATCGGCACTGGCTGTGAGTGCTGCAGCCAATGTGACTGGTTTGCCTTTGGGGACCTTCCACAGCGCCAGCTGTCCTCATATCCTTTTGTAATTACTTTGTCCTTGAATTATCAATAGCTTGAAGTTCCAGCATGCATACTCATTTGGCAAAGAATTATAGCAGTTAAACATCAGTGGATGTTTGTCAGTTATCCCTGATTTGAGAATGGTACACAGGGGTGCATGTGGGTAT
>CM065680.1:73557668-73573523 GCA_017654935.2 Phymorhynchus buccinoides
AGCGAAATTGAAGATTTCAGCTTTGGCCGTAAAAACGAACAAAAAAACACATGCTTAAGAAGAAAAAAATTCTGTTCCAGAGGAAATTGGCCGATTAAGCGGCTTTGGCCGATTATCCGATGGCCAATTAAACGGATTCCACTGTACAAATAAATACATAACAGAAACAAAACAATGTTTTACGTGTGTACAAAACTACAAAGTAGAGATGAGATAAAATATATAATGCAATACTACAGGAACTAAGCCTAAGTTAAGTATTAATCGCATTATAAGGTGCAGGAATCTCACTCTCATAATCTGTATAGTGTAAATTAACAGGGATGCCCACAAACTTTCTGCAGAATGTTTTTTACACATTATCATTTAAATATTATCATATCATATTTCCTTTAAAAAATGAGTATCATGGCATGTATGCACGAGCACACACACACACATACACAAACACAGTGTTGGTTAGGCACTGGGTATTTTGTCATTTTTTTCCTCCAATACAGTGTGCTAAAAATAAAATCGTCTATAATTTTAGATGATGATGTTCAGTTTTGCCAACGGACAACTTACCTTCTCTGGGTCAATCTTGTCGTAGAGACGTAGCACTAGCATGACCCTTTGCTCCAGCATGTCTAATGTCAGTGGCGGCTTTTCACTGTAAAACCGGCAGGGTTGCTGAGCGACGGTCTGCACACACACACAAGACAGAAAATAAGTCAACAACCACAACGCGTTATTCATGAACACTTTGGAACAACTGATTGTGTCCTTTGGCCTGGTGGTGTCATGGTGGTCTTATGTTCTTGTTGTCGTACAACAGCAGAAGCACTTGAACACTATGGTACAAATGCACCAGTTAGGGATGAGAACATTATGTGTGTGACTCGTTTTTTGATTACCCCGCCATGTGGGCAGCCACACTCCGACTTAAGGAGGATTTTGGACTGATGATGTTATGCTAGGAGCTTGCCATGGCTAAAGACAATCCCTGCATAACTATGCAGACATGAGAAAAGAGTAAATAAAGACTGCTGTACCTTTGAAATAACAGGATAAAAGGGCTACTAGTTTGAGTCACATGGGCTCATCTGTCAGGGAATAATCTTCAATCTATGACCTTCACCCGCCACCCCTTACAATCCTCCCCCTCCTTTTCCCCAGTTGCTGTCCACTTGCCTGAGTGCCTCTCCCTGCTCCTTTTTCTCTGCTTCACTGCCACCCATACAACTTTCTACCCCCACCCACCCTCTCCTCCTACTACTCTTTTATCATTTTTGTGAACATGTAATCATTTATCCATTCCCACTGCTGCCGCTAGCTTCCCCCTCACGTTGCCCTAACGACTGCCCATTTGTAAGACAAACGCTTGAATCCGTGCTTCCCGTTGCTGATAACTACCAAAGCTCAACCAACTCTCAACTTTTCCAGCCACATCTCAGAAGAAGTGTTTTATTCTAACATCTAAGACACTGAGAAACGCATGGGTGCATCTGGCTGATATGGAAAAAACTGAAGTTGGGCCCCTGGTGGGTTACCGGGGCAATGCCCCGTTGAGGGGTCTAGGGGGCTTTGCCCCCCAGACGCTGACGATAATTCATGAATTAAAGGAGAAGGGAGGCATTCCAATGCATAGAACTTTATACTTTCGCTTTAAATCGCTCAGATCATCGATCTCGGTATTCAACACAGGTGTTTTTTTGGGGTGTTTTTTTTTGCGAATTCTTTTGAAAAACGGAACTTCCGTTTTGGGCAAAATAGAAAAAACGGCTTCCGTACCCAAACGGAAGCAGACGCACCCATGGAAACGTCAGTCTCCTATTCTACAGGTACCTTTTTCTTCACCCCCTTTTAGTTTTATCCCTGTATGCAGAACATAACATTTTGATGTAGCCGTGGTGTTCTAGCTTAAATGTCAATTGGTCTTACACACTTAAAAGGCAAGTGGTCTTCATAAGTTCATTGTTAATTGATTTTGTCCTCTGAAATAGTCCAGTCACCCACGCTCAGAAACTTCACCTCGAGGGTGCTGAAGCCCTGCACATAAAAACATCTCGTATCTAAAATGTTTTCTTCTCGCACGCACATGCACTATGTGGGGCCTGCTTGGCGGTCACATGATTCCCCTCACCATGCATCATGTGGGGCCGAGTGTTCCTGGCTGAACCGGGTATGCTTAACGGTCGGGCATGACTCAGATATTTTTTTCTGCATGCATCATGTGGGGCCCGGGTGTTGTGTATGACTTACTCCTATCTTGCATCTCACTACAATTTACTGAACTAAAATTTACTCAACCCCTCCCCCACCCATTTCAAGCCTACAAAATACTCAGCTAAGTTAATCTTTTCATATATCTTTTAACCCTTACGCTGGTTGTCGCGACTATAGTCGCGATAGATCTAGTCTACCGTAGAGTGCTTGTCGCTGCTTCCCTCGAGTCAGTAACGTAACGGTAATAGCATAGATCGTTATTATGTGCATGAAACGACACTGTAACATGAAAATTATGAGTTTTAGCTCAATATTTTACACAATGGACAGGATGAAACAAGAGGAAGTGGTTTCTTGTTGCTGTCTGCTAGGATCACAATGGCTGATCAACATGCTCCCGTTCACGATTTTTATTATTATTTTATTTTATTCCACTTGGCCCTCCTTTTATTACCTGACACTTACTAAACACGACACACCTGGTAATACCTGTTCATCTTGACATGCTTGTTAATACCTGAAAAACCTGTTCAGTCTCGCACACCTTTCAATACCCGACACGCCTACACAACATGAAACGCTTGCAGGGCTCCCCATTCTGTGCGTCAAATGTGCGTTACAGACGCCCTCCCCCTCCCACCCCCCTCCATCTCTTATGAGCTCTATCCTCTCTTCTTACCCTCTGCCCCCCTCCCCCCACCTCTCTCTCTTTTCTCTCTCTCTCTGTAGACATAAATACAGGTTGGTTGTGGGACCAAGAGTAAGGCAAAAGACAGAGAGAAAGAGAGAGAGAGAGAGAGAGAGAGAGAGAGAGAGAGAGAGAGAGAGAGAGAGA
This sequence comes from Phymorhynchus buccinoides, assembly GCA_017654935.2. Lineage (NCBI taxonomy): Eukaryota > Metazoa > Mollusca > Gastropoda > Neogastropoda > Raphitomidae > Phymorhynchus > Phymorhynchus buccinoides. The sequence goes on from CM065680.1 coordinate 73,560,712, forward strand.
GAGGTAGGAATTAAAATGTGTGTGGTGTGTGTGTGTGTGTGTGTTGTGTTGCATGTGTGTGTGTGTGTGTGCTATTGGATGTTCAACATAAATTGTCATGCTTTGCTTGAAATTTCATAATTTTGTTGTTTCATCCTCAATGCCTCAAAAGAGGGCAAAGGATTAAGTTCTTGATTCTTGAATGATGTGTGTGTGAGTGTGGCTGTGTGTTGTGACTGTTTTGGTAACATTTGTGTGTCTGAAATGCCATGCATGTAATGCTTCATATTGCCTGTGCATACAATACTTTACATTTTTTTTGACAATACCCACATGTTTTTATGCTTGTTTTGTTTTGATTTTTCACCCTCTATAAGTTCACCTTGGGGGTAAAGAGACCCTCTATAGCTCCTTCCTGGGGGTGAAAATACCCTGTATAGTCAAACAAAATGGGGAGCCCTGTTAGTTGTTTACTATCTAACATAAGTGTCCCTGACACAATTGATGAGAACTGAAACACCTATTCAACCTAACATGACTGGCATACCTGTCAATACCTGACACATTTGTGATTGATAACGACACACCTGTTGATGCCCGAGTCATCTACCCAACCTGATACGCCTGTTAGTACCTGATACATATATCCAGCCTGACACGCCTGTTATTATCTGACACATCTATCCAGCCTGACACGCTTGTTAGTACCTGACACATCTATCCAGCCTGATATGCCTGTTACTTTGTTAGTACCTGACACATCTATCTAGCCTGACACGCCTGTTAGTACCTGACACGCCTGTCAGTACCTGACACGGAAAACATTACCTTCGTACCTGAAAACACATCTATCCAACCTGACACGCCTGTTAGTACCTGACACATCTACCCAGCCTGACACGCCTGTTAGTACATGACACATCTATTGGCCACTGCAAACTAGGGTTATTAACGTCCTGGACAGTGAGAGTTAAGCTCTTGTTGGTCAGTATCCAAAAGGGCTTCACTCTGCAAAAGGCAGTCATTCAGTGGCCTCAAATAGCGGTTTTGGTGAGAGTTATGCCCTTGTTTGGCCAGTGCTCAACCATCATCCCCCACCAAGGGCATTCGCTCTTGCAAAGGGTGGCCGTTGCAGTGGCCTATGCAACCTGAAGCACCTGTTGATACCTGCCATAAGCATGTTGACATTTGACACATCTACTTCACTTTTACACAATCTGACGCATTCAAATCGATATTGATATGTATGTTCAAACTGAGACATATGTTAACACCTGACACATTCTTATACTGATTCACCTTTAGCACCTGTTCAGTCTGGCACACCATTTAGCACTCAACATTTTTTTTAAACTTAGTTAGCACAACTATTCCTTGACACACTGAAACATTGTTTTTCATCTGGTGACTGTTCAACCTCAAACACATGTTTACACCTGAGACACAGTGTTCCCCATGCTTCCAAATTTTTAAGGGTCATCATGACCCTTTGCCCCCAAATTTTAAGGGTAATTTGAAAAATTTTGAGGGTCAAAATAAAAGCCATAATAAATGGACAATATGCTCTAAAATAAAGACAAATCTCTTTAACAATGTTTACAAAGCTTGAAGAGTCATTTATTGATATTAATTGTTGTAGAAGTAGAACTTGAAGGGCCTGGAACTGGTTCGAGGGTTTTTGTCACCTCACTTAAAAGTTCAGAGTCTTTGGAAGAACTTCGCGTTGAAGTTTTCGCAATCCAGCGAAGCAGCGCCATTTTTTTGCTTCCAAGATACGTGCGGGCTAGGCTTGGCAGCAGTGCACGTGCAAGCAGCGTGGGTAGCGAGAAACAAAGGGAAATTACTCTGTGGTTCATGATAGTTTTTGTTGTCTGCTTCAAGCATGGTATAGTAGTGAAAGAATAAGCCCAGTATATTTTGTTGATCGTTTCCCGCAAGCCGAAATGGCTTTGGCAAACACGTTTGAGGAAGCAATCGGCTGAGAGAGAAACTGTACGTCACAATGACGTATTGACTGAAAAATTTATGCGTCAAACTTGAAACTTTGTACGTAATTTACGTACAGATCTGCGTAATCGGGAACACTGAGACATCTGATTATTTTGATGTCATGACACACCTGTTAACACCTTATCTACCTGTTATTACCTGACACTCCTGTGAACACAATACACTCATTTTCAAGTTGGTACAGCCACCATCCCATGCCTTTTCAACTGACACTTCATTTCACATACATTGTACTGAGACACATGTTCTACCTGACACCTGTTAAAAAGTGACACACCTTTTCACACCTGTAACACTTGATAACCAGCTCGTTTGACATACAATTTCACACACGTGAAGCCTGACTCACCTCTTCAACTGACACACCATTTCACATGTATTCGACCTGAGACACCTGTTTAACTGACACACCTGTACAAATATCATACCATTTCACACCTGTTCAACTGACACACCTAATCAACGGACATACCTGTTTGACTGTTCCACAGTACAACATTACAGTAATGTTCCATGACATATCCATTCAAGTGACATCATCGTCACATGCATATACCACTGACACACTAGTTGGAATATAATCAACTACCACACCTGCTCAACCTGGCACACCTGAGTACCTGACACACTTGTCTAACTGGCAAATCATTCTACAACTCTTAAATAGGCAAACTACTTCGATTTACACCATTCTACATTGGTTTATGTGGTTACGCTTGTTCACCTGGACATACCTGTTCTTACCTGTCACACCTGTGTCTTACCTATGTCAGGAACTTGGTTTATAATATTGTGTGTTGTTTCCATAACGATTATGAAACTTTGTAGGGGTGGTGGAGGTGGTGTTACTTTATCATTGTCCCCAAATAGTATTAACAGCAGACTTACTATGGCGTGCTTACCACATGAATTACAGTCTGGATTGCTACCTGGATTTTGACGGATGTCAGTTGAACACAAAAGACATTCCATCAGCACAGACACTAAACCATACACTACCTAATTTTTCACCTGATCAGCACCTGTATAGCAGGTTGGAGGGTTCGTTATTACACCTGAAGCACCATCACACAGGTCACGTGGTTATTTGTTTATTTCTTTCAAACTTTCATTCAACATGTTATGTTCAAATGTCAACAGAAACGTCAATAAACGTAAGGGAATCAGGCAACCCGTCATTTTAGTTTATCCTCTCTGTTATAAGTTAATTCACCAGCCACACTATATTGCATGTGGCGAATTGCACCAGGGTAAGTGTTAAATATCATCTTAAACAACAAAAGAACAAATGATTAATCTAATATTTAATATGTATCTGAACTTATAAAATACCAAATCAAATTACTCTCTTCATATCTTAGTTTTAAATATCATCGTAAACAACAAACACTTTTCTATTATCTAATATCTTTCTCAAATCCTATCTTCGTCTCTGAACCCAGGGCTTCTGATAAGCTGATGTTTCTTAAGGTCCCAGGGACCCCTTTACCAGATTTAAAACGAGTCCCAGGCTAACTTCAGTGGGTCCCCTGTACCACATCAAGAAACATGTCTATAAACATGTACAAATACACTTATTACACATACCTCAAATTTGGCGATTAACATATAAATACATTCATAACATTTTCACGCACGCGCTGCACTTCATTGACTGTGATGGTAATTGGTATTGACCAGTTTTTGCTTACAAGTGGACGCAAGTTCGCGAGTGTCAAGCGTTCCAATGTTTAGGTCTGATTCCTCCGTCGAATAGAACTAAACGGTACAAAAGACTTTAATGAAATTAATAGCACAATAGATTCAACCAATTTGCAACTAGTGTGCAAAATTTGGTGCATGTAAGTTTATAATCAGGTACTTTGCAAGGTTAATCTAATTGGAGGTGTTAGACTAGTCCGACATTTTGTTTTTCTTCTTGCTGAGTCACACTGACGATCGAGTTGATCAACTTTTTCTTATGTACTAATGTACTTTACTCTTTAGCTCATGTAAAAAAGGCTTTCATTTTAAAACGTCATAACTTCTTCCTCTTCTTCCCTTTAGTGCCCACAATCAACAGGCTGATTTTTTGGCACTTTGGGTTGAGGTCCGAAGTAGTCGGTCACAATCCTACTCTGCGTTTTTAATGGGGGGGGGAGGGAAATTTAATGAGAGCCGACAGTTGCCTGGAACGCGTCCAGAGATGGGGCGTTCACCGCCCTCTCTGACAGTCTGTTCCAGTCCCCGATGGTCCTGGGGAAAAACGAGCTCCGTCGGTATTCTGTCCTGCACTGGGTGGTACACAGCTGTTGTTCATGCCCTCTTCTCTGACGGCTAGGCGCTGGTTGGAGCCTGCTGTTATCCACCTTCACAATGCCTTCCTTGATCTTGTACAGCATTGTCAGCCGTGCATTCCTCCTTCTCTGCTCCAAGGTGGGCCAACCCAAGCGTTCCAGCATATCCCCTACACTCGAGGTGTTGTGGTAGCGGTTCAGCACGAAGGGAGCCGCCCGTCTCTGAGCTGCTGCTTCGATCTTGTCCACCAACTTCTTTGTGTAAGGGTCCCTGACAGAACTAGCGTATTCCAGCAACGGTCTGACCAATGTCAAGTATGCGCGCTCTCTCAGTTCTGTGGAGCTGATTTTCAGGTTACGCCGCAGAAACCCGAGCATTCTGTTTGCTTTGGACGTTATCTCGTCTACATGCTTATCCCACTCCCAGGTTATGTCCTTTTGGATGTTTATGCCCAGGTACTTCACGTTTGTGGCTCTGTCCAGGGTGTGGCCATGTAGGTAATAACTATGGTCCAGAGGTGTTCATTTCCTGGATACTGGTAGGACAATACATTTCCCTGGGTGGAACTTCATGTCCCAGCTCTCCTCTCAGATTGCTAGTTGCTGCAGGTCCTCTTGCAGTTGTGGTTGATGTTTTTAGGAGGCCACTTTCTCAATTTTCGACCGGTTTTGATAATTTGGGTATCATTTTAAAGGTCTTTTCGAGCTCTTTCCAATGACATAAATTTCATTAGGATTTGACAAAAAATATCAAATTTTTAATTTTATAACCATCCTATAATTAAATAATCGTGGCCAATCAATGACAATGTCAAATCACATTTAAAAATGATTTATGATTTTCGGTTTTGTTTAACTCAAAATCATCCTTTACCTTTAAGAGAGACGACTGAAGCACTGCATTTTGCTGATGCATGTACTTTATATTTCCGCTCTGATGCACGAGGGCCGCTGTGCACAGTCGTGGAAGAACAGAGCGCACAGAGGCGACAAGGTTCCCGACTGACCTCGCATTCCTCAGAACAGCCGCCATGTTTAGTGTCAAGGGTAAGCATGGAACAATTTTCGATTGCTGCTAAAAATAAGTTTGCGTGTTATTAAAATGAAAATAAAAATATACAGTTGCTAAATCAATGAAACACTGGTTAAGTAGTCATTAACACTTAAAAGCATTAATCAATCAGTTATAACAGGATAATGTTAAGTTGTCGTAAATGAAACATTTATCTCCCTTTGACCACTCGGCCCCCTCCAAAATCGAAACTAGAATCCTCCTCAACACTCAAGTTTTACCGGCTTGGAATAATTAACAACCGTGGAGGTGGAAGACAGTATAATGAAAACGGCGATGGGGAAATATTATAGTATAGAATAGTATAGTATAGTATAGTATAGTATATAGTATAGTATAGTATAGTATAGTATAGTATAGTATAGTATAGTATAGTATAGTATAGTATAGTATATAAATAAATTATGACAAGTCAAATTCATCGAGAAGGGGCGTAATAAGGGCCGAGAGGCCTATGCATAGCCCTACATCACCTACCTACCTATAGTTTTTATTTATTTATTAAGACAACTTTTATAGCGCCTAATCTTTAAGCTCTAAGCGCTTTACAGAAATCACTAAAATGAATAGTAAACACAATGAACAAAAAGTATACATCAAACATTGACCAACACCCCCCTTCCCTGATCCCTCAGTCAATTTCTCAATCACGCCCAAATAATGAATGACATAATCTACAGTACACTTTCGCAACCAACTTGAAACACACACTGATGGACACTTAAAGACGCCCAGGCCACACTATTAACAAATCACACCTACACCCACACTTATAATGATAGAGAGAGAAAGAGAACTAGAGAGAGAAAGAGAAAGAGACAGACATACAGACAGACAGACAGAGAAAGACAGAGACGGAGACACAGAGCCAGACAGAGGGACAGACAGAGAAAGAGACAAGAGAGAGACACACAAACAGAGACAGAGATATATAGGACTGAAATACAGTTGCATGCATCATAAAATAACAACTTACTATAATTTGTACATACAATAGTCACAAAAAAGGCACATAATATTCAATATTAATAAACATTCACACACACACACACACACACACACACACAGACACGCACGCCACGCACGCGCACACACACAGACACACACGATTAGTGGAAAAAACCCCATTAAATGAATGACACTCACACACATACTAATAAAATAGCATTTTAAAACACTTATAACGTAAAATCATTTTAAAATTTTACGTTATAAGTAAATTTTACTATATAGTATAGTGTGGGACAGGCTCAAGCCTAAGCCTCGCGGCTTATAAACGTCCCTTCATTGACACTGTTTTGTTTGCATAAGCATGCCTTTTAAAATTATGATTGTAATTCAATCATCATGTTAAAAAAATAGTTGACTAAAATTTTCATCTTTGTCAAGGAGATTTTTGAAAGTATTTAGTGTTGGTGCTCTTTTTAGGTTAGGTGTTAGTAAATTCCAGAGGTTAGCAACTCGATTACTAAAACAATGTTTACGCCTGTTAGTATTACAACGCTGTATATGTAATTTTCCCTCTTGATTTCTAGTGCTGTCATAAATGGATAGTGTAAAAAGAGAATCAATGCTAATGTCATCTAAGTTGTTAAAAATTTTGTACATCTGTATAAGGTCTCCCCTAACACGTCTTCCTTTTAATGAATGAAGGTTTAAATTTTTTTATCTATCTTGGTAATCAAAATCTTTACAACTTTTAACCATCTTGGTTGCTCTCCTCTGTACCCTTTCAATAGAAGCTGACTGACGTTTTAAATACGGGTAGCAGATGATATTACCATACTCTAAATGTGAACGTACCAATGATTTGCATAGTAACAAAAATGTTTCCTTATCCAAACGAATGAATGTTCTTTTAATTATTCCCAACATCTGATTTACCTTATTTATCCCTTTATGGATATGTGTATCAAAAGTCGGATTATTGTCAAATACGACTCTAAGGTCTTTTTCCTCAGTACATGCATTTATCTTTTGCTCTTCTTGATCAATTTTCATAACATAATCATATTCTGGATTCTTTTTGCCTACATGCATAACTTTGCATTTTGACACATTAAAATATAGGTTCCAGTCGTCAGTCCACTTCTGGAGGTTATTCAAGTCACTTTGTATAGTCACAGTATTGTTTTCTGTTGTATTTTTATAAATCTTTTTGTGTCGTCTGCAAATATTTTGCATGTGCTTTGTATAAAATTTGGTAAATCATTGATAAAAATTGTAAATAAGACTGGTCCGAGGATACTGCCCTGGGGGATACCACTTAAAACATCATTTTTTTCAGAGTATTCTGAACCAACTCGAACACTTTGTTTTCTTCCACTTAAAAATGATCGAACCCACTGAAGTATATTATCGCAGATACCATATGCATTCATTTTTAGAAGAAGTCTTTCGTGTGGTACTGTATCGAAGGCCTTTTTTTGATTTTTGTATGTGTGCATGGGCGTACGCGAGTGTGTGTCGTTTCTCTTCATTTACATTCATTTTCAATTATTATTTTTAACGACGTCAATATGTTGGCCTTAAGCTGGCGAGTGCGTGTGTTTTCATTTTTTCTTCCGTTTGCATCTGTTATTATCTCTTATTGTGCATGTGTATATTTATATGTATCTTATATGATCTGTATGTCCTGGTATTCTATTGTTTATTTAAATAGTGAATTCGTATTACGTGCCTGTATTATCATGTTCATGTGTATTTTGTATATGCGTTGTATCTGTAAGGCACTTTGAGCTGTTGTCAGGATACTGCGCCATATAAATGTTATTAATTATTATTATTATTATAGTTACCTTTACTTAATTTGAATTTGTATATTCTCTTGTGGGCAATTAATCTTTTTTGAACATACAATTTAAATACTAAAACATCATGATCACTTTTTCCAAGTGGATTTTGGTGTAAAATATCAGACACTAAATTGTCGTTGTTTACAAGAACCAGATCTAGTTCTAGTAAATTTGACTTCTGACCCAATCTATTTCTAGTTGGGCACTTCACTTTCTGTATGAGGAATGCATCTCGTAGACACTCAATGAAATTATTGTCCTCATCATTTGTCCATTGTCCTTGCCAGTTTATGTTGGGAAAATTAAAATCACCAACTATGCATACTTTGTTGTATTTTAAAATCCTTTCTGATTTAAATAGTTGATATAAGTTATCTGTGTTTTCTTTAGTAGAATTTGGGCTCTTGTACACACATCCTATCAAAATATTTTCTTTGTTTATGGTTTTGAACTCACACCACACACATTCTTGAAACTCTGATTCACCCAGATCACATTGCCTTGCATTCAAGGAATTTTCAATAAAAATTGCCACTCTTCTGTGGGGGTTCTCATTTCTAAAAAGACTGTAACACCATCTATCTGTAATTCTGCATCAGTAAGGCTACTGCCAAAACTGGCATGACATTTGCGCTTTGATAAAATTTCAGTTAAACAAATAATGCTTGGTTTCAACTCATCCATATGACACAATAATTCACTTTTCTTATTTAAAAAAACTATCTACATTACTGTACAAGACCGTGACAGAGTCAACAGAATCTGACAAACAGTTAGAACTTTTTGTGTTAAGACCTTCCCTTTTACTGTTAAAACCATCACCTTTGTTGTTAAGACAAATATTTTTATTGTTAAAACTATCACTAGATAAAAGTACAGAAACATCAGTATTTACAGTTTGTTCAGAACATGTCAGTCACTGGTCAGAAGTACTGTCCTTTGGGTCAGTCTTTTGGAGTTCTGATTTCTTCATGACCCTGCCGTTCCTGATTATTAGATCCTTTCCCCCCCTTTTTGCTCCCTTTCTTTTTTTTCGGCTCGCAACGCTCTGTACATGTCCCGCTCTTGTGGGGGTGTAATCTGCATTTATGTAGATCCTTTTTGCTCCCTTTCTTTGTTCTCAGCTCGCAACGCTCTGTACATGTCCCGCTCTTTGGGGGTGTAATCTGCATTTATGTAGATCCTTTTTGCTTGCTCCTTCGTTCAATTTTGCAGCACTTCTTAGGATCTCTTTTTTTTTCTTTTCACAGCTGACGGTGAGCTTCAGCATTCTTGGCCTGTTTCCCCCCTCCCTCCCCAAACGTATAGGTTCACTCAAATCGCCATCTGTCACATCTGCAATGTTGTCTATGACTTTCTTGGCAAACACCAAGTCGTCCTGCTTTTTTTCATCAGTAGAGGTTTTGGAGCTCTCTTTCAGGTTCACTATGATTATATTCTTTTTTCCTCCTTTCTTTTTCTCTCTCTTCATCCAGAGCCTCAGAGACCTTCTTTTCTACCATGTCCTCCATTTTTGCCTCAGAGTCAGACCCTGTTTTCAGTTTGGCATCTATGCTATCCAGCCTATCAGTCAGTTTTGAAATGACTTTCATCATTTCACGTATTAGTGTGTCAGTTTTGGACTTAAGGCTCTGCATCTTCCTTAAGGCATTTGGGACAAACCCACTGAAGGCTAGGCTTATTGAGCGCATTGAAAAGATCATCAGAGAGGTCTGCACACTCCTGGTGAGACCACTTCCCGCAACAGAAGCACTCAATACAATCATCATCTTCACATGTTTTGTCGCACTTGACGCAATTCCAAAGCAAAAGTACAGACACGTTCACCTTTGAATCGCTCCCCGAATTTTTTCCACCCTGCCCCTTTGCTTTTTCCCCCTGCTTTTTCTTAAAAGACTCAGCCTGTTTTGAACTCATTGTTATCGCAAAAAGGTAGAATTAAACACTAAATCAATAAAAAGGATATCTCAAAATAGGAGTTAGTTGGGGTTAGCGTCAAGATCTCGAGATCGCGGCGATTTTTTGCTGCAAGGCGCAGTTTGATGCGCCGCTTGCGTGTGAGAGATTCGCGGCGCGGCAGGATTTTTGATGCGTAGCTGCGCGATTTTTTGTTGCTCGAGAATAGAACCGGCTCTAATTTTGATGCTCAAGATCGCAGAGATCGTGAAACTAGCCAATCACAACGGACGGAAGGACCATAACTCTGATTGAAGAAAAAAAATACTCTTGTTTCTAGGAGGAGGTTTGACGCTAGAATAATCTTTCCTTGCTTCCAAATAAGGAAGTTCGCGCGACAAGAGGCGAAGCGACAAGAACACCACTGCCTCGCTACAATGTGTGCTTGATGCAGGCGTCAACGCGTCAAGGCGTTGCTCTGAGAAACAATTGACGCCTGATGCTAGTGTGCGAAGCAACGAAATAATACTTAGGTGAGTAAAATAATGGCGCCGTTGAATGGGCGGTGAGCGACGTCAGTCGATCGACTTATGTACGTCCAAAAATCTCCCTGCTCCAACTATGCAACAGACAAAAACTTGTCGACCGCACTCCACACTGCTATAGCAGCCTTAATTTCCAGAAAATGTAATGTAATGTAATGGAAAACTGGTGGACATGTAGAATTTTCCTATAATTTTGGCCTCCCGTATCTCATTTCATGTCCGCCACTCGCGCATGCGCATGAATCAATATTATGCAAAATATATAAATCTAATCCACTGGAACTGTTGGTCTACCCTTCTGTGTGTCTTTCTGCGTGTACTTGTAAGCAAGGACACTACATTAAATACAGCATCCATGCTGTAAGTGAATTGCCAATTTAAATACATCGCAAATCACACATATCTGTATTGTTAAAAAATCAGGAACTTTACTGGTGTTGCACTGCCTCCGGGCATCGCCTCCAGGATCGTTCCCACCATCTTTATATATTAGCTACTAATGTCACATATCTGTCGGTTCCAGACCGGAGGACGTTAATCAGATTGATAAGTGAATAGGGGGGAATGGGCAAGTTTCAGTCCGTAGGGAGAGGGTCGATTTTACTGACTCTCTCCTTGCGTCTTGGGCGGCGCAGTCATCCTTCCAGCGAAGGGGTGCTGTTTAACTGCAGTGCGGGACGACGGGTGACGGCGATTTTGACTGGGGGCGCGACAGTACGTGGTCGACGGTGTGGCCGTTTTTGGGACTGAAACCCCTGCATGGACTCACTTGTTTGGTGGCTTGTGAGTGTGGGTCGGTGACCCCCCTCCCACCCATCCGTCGATGTACGCAATGAGCCGCTGCTGCGTGTCAACATCTGAGTCGTCGTCGTCATCCTGAAGCCTGCATTGTGAACTGGCAGCACCTGAGCACGAAGAAGGCCGCCCTGTAACCCTGAAGACAGCCTTTTATTTTTGGGGGGCCCGTTTGGACAACACCAACTATGACGAGTCTACGACAAGACTCCAACTGACTCTACTCCAGCTCCTCCCACCCGACCCTTTCCAAAGAACAACGTTGATGAACCAATTTCCAGGTGTACCTGCTACATCGAAGACTACAGTACCAGAACTACTTGTCCCTAAGAGCTACGGCTATGAGGACGTAAAACTTCCTGCAACCAACCAACCAACCAATGGGCAAGGGTTGTGGATTTTTTATAATTTACTTTCCCCCCTTATTTAGGCCTATTGCTTTGCTTCTTGATTTTTTTTGTTTTCATATATTTGATTTTGTTCATGAGGGCGTAATTATGCTTATTTGTTTACCCTATAAATTTAAAAAAAAAAATCGAATTCGAATTATCAACAAGTTTTATTTAAAAAAAAGTAATATTATATATTATCTATAGTTATGTACTGCACAAATTTGGAGAAAATTAACTTTAAAAAAAAAATCAATACAGAAAAGCCAAAGTAATTCACTGGCAAAAAGATATCAATTTATGCCGCTACAAATTAAAAATATCTAGAGGTCAAAAGGCTGCAATAAGCCTACAGAGCCAAAACTGATATATATGATATGAATATCAAGAAGGTAATCCACAATATCAAATGCATGTGAACAAAAATATGCAGTTTACACACGCCCCTATCAATCTCATTACAACGTGATCCTGTGCCACTCCATGTATATCGCCAAGTGCTCCAAGTTCTGAGAGTGCAAAAAACTAAGATTGAGAGAAACATAAAAGCGCGCGGTTGTGTGTGTGTGTGTGTGCGTGTGCACTGCTCGTGCTCAATCACCAGAGTGCGCGTAAGGTGCGCGCGCGGCGTATGTGATGTGTGTCAGTATCGTGTGCGCGCAGCGCGTGTGTGTGTGTGTGTCAGTGTGTGTGTGTGTGTGTGTGTGTGGTGTGAAGAGAAGAGAGAGAGAGAGAGAGAGAGAGAGAGAGAGAAGAGAGAGATAGAGTCCAGTCGATATGTTTTATTAGGGATAAATGAATAAGCACAAATAGGGCTTTCTCCAATCAGATCTTCAGACAAAGACTAAACACACAAAAAAGCAAACAAATAACTAATACACAACTAAATTATAGGCATGCAACACAAAGGAAGGCTGGTAAAAGCAAATACATTACAATCAAAACAGAATAAAGAAACCAGAAACATCCAGACGAAAGAACAAAACACACACACACACACCGCGCGCACGCACACGAGCACACGCACACGCACGGCGCACGCACGCAACTTCACA
>CM065680.1:73574023-73614455 GCA_017654935.2 Phymorhynchus buccinoides
AATAATTTAGCTAGTGTTTAGCTACACAAACATGATTGCAATTTTTTAATTGCAATCATGTTTGTGTAGCTAATTTTTGAGATGGAGATTTTAAGAATAAAATGTTAAATCTTGTTTAAAAAAAAAAAAAACTATTGTGCTATTCACATTAAAAAAGCCACAATACACTAGAAATTGAAGATATTCCATAATATTATTATAGTATTTTATATCGTTTAAATCAAGAAAATTGTAGACAAAACATGATTTTAAAAGTCGAAGTGCCACAGAGCGCTGGCCATCAAATCATGTTAACACAGCTTTCCATGTGGATGTTTACTTTGAGATGATGTTGGTGTTTGCTCCCCTTGGCTGCTATTCAATGCAGTGCTAGCGGGGTGTCATAAGTAACTTGTGGAGGGGAGGTGGTTTTTAATTCTTAATGATTTTGTTAGCATTACCAGGCATGATCTTTTTACTAACGGCATTCAGCCCCTTTCATAACACAAAAACAACAGCAAAATGTAAACTGACCAATAACCATCTTTTATACTAACCACTCATCCCGTTCATAACACAAAGCGACACGAATGAAACTGACCAATTACCGATCCTTTTACTAACCATTCTCCCTTTCATACCAAGACAATAATCACAGTATAAACTGGAAACTACCATCATCCCTTTCATATAACAAAAACAATAACACAGTGTAAACTGACCTTTACCGTTCTTTTACTAACCATTCATCCCTTCATAACACAAGACAAGAACACATTGTTGTAAGCACACCACACACCTCACAGAGGGCAAAAGTTACACACACACCACACACACACACACACACAGGAATAAGACACACACACACCAGACGCACACACAGAAACACACACACACATACAACATCATCCACACACCGCACACATACACCATCTTGTACACATGGAAGGTAAGGGAGTTATTAATGGGAGAGTTCCCTCTTTGGTTCATTTCACTTTCCACATTTGTGAAGTTTACAATGTTTTCACTGTTCTGTTGTTATTGACTGTGCTGAGTCATCAGTCTATCTAAGTTTGTAGCATTTTGACTTTTTGTGTACCTAAAAATGAATCACATTAACAAAAATATTAACCCTTTCATCGCCTACTGTCGCCTCTTGGGCGCCATCAATAGTATTTAACACCCATGTCACTACAAGGCATCAATGAGGTCTGCTGACTAATGACGACCTTATGTTTCTTAAATTTTAGGAGGTAAGGATAGTCCTATTTTTCATGCATTTTATCTATAGATCCCAATTTGCAGACATCTTTTTTGTACCCGGGTAAGTTTTAATGGTAGATTTTGGCCGAGGAATGGCTGAAGCGTTGAAAGGGTTTAAATTAATAAGTTAATTCATTAACATGTTATTTGTTTTTTCATTTTCGGTTATAATGCGAGACATCATTTGGTTGCAAGAAGTGATCGCAAGCTGTTTCGAGAATTGACGTTGCCTTCGCTGGTCTTCTTTGCTTCATTGGCTCTTTGAGGGTGAAGGGACCACAAGGGAGTGAAGGGGTGGCCATGTTTTTACGCAGAGACAAATTTAGGTAATGTTATTTCAATGTGATGTAATCCATACTTTCACTACTAACTTCCATATTATCACTTTTACAAAAAAAAGAAAAAAGGAATGAACTGCTGTACCTTGTCATAGCTTACAAATTATATACAGGTATAAAAATGGTATCTGGGAGAGGAGACATGTGTGTGAGGGTGTCCTCCTCCTCAGGTACCTTTTTCTACCATTTTATTTGTAAGCTGATCACTTAGGCAAACAAACCAAATGTCCTGTTTCATAACCCGACCGAGGCCTAGTTTTTTGCTGCCGACCCTAATTTTTTTTTTGTGATGAGTTTTTCCACCCCAAAAAGAAGCAATTTGAGCAGAGACGATTCAAGGAAAAACACCATTGCACTCTCACTGGCGTAGTACAAGGTACCGTTACTCCACGCAGACTTTTCGTGATCAAACACCTCCGCCAACACAATGGCGGGCGCAAGGCGCGCGATTTCCCGCAGTACAATATTACTGCTATGCTTGCTGCAACATGCTTATGTTAAAAACAGTCAAGTGGTAAAGATAATATGTTGATTGATACTCACAGTCACATGTTTTCAGCAAATGACGGCGAAAATCTTGCACCGCGAAAGAAAAGAAAAAAAAACAAAAATTTGAAAGAAAACCTTACCTCGCTACCCTATTTTTTTGGGCCATGTTCCTGGAAACAGACATATTTTTTTGTTTGTCCTTATTCTTTAATTGCTTCACTACATAGTAAGATAATATAATCATAAGGAGACATGTTTTGTGAGCACATCGAGCGATGCTCATACGGTATAGAACGTGCAGGCATACTGATTTTCAACACACTAGTTGTTAAAATCAAGAGACTGACTTTACCCACCCACACAGACACATGCATCAGTACAAACACAACCACACAAGTGCATATTGATCACAAGAATGACTACAAGTGGAGAACTGATAACTAAAAAATGTAGTTATAACTCAAAACACTGTAGCACCAATCATTTTTGGGTCCATTATGAAATAATCTCCTAAAAGTCCTATGTTGAAAAGTCTTTTTAACTCAGAATATGCTTATCTCCGAATAAAATTCGTCCCTTTCAATTTTGACTTAAATCGATTTTTACTTGTTGTCAAATATCTTTAAGTCTCAACAACTTGCAGGATTATGAAATTTTAGAAATTGATGCTTGTGCACACTTCTCTCTATCTTTGTTGCCATGTTTGTTTGTGTCAGGGTGAGGGTATATGAAGCAAACCTGGAACTTCCTTTTTCTATGGATCCCCTGGGTTTTGTTCTCTGTGCTTTTTGTACACAGAGCTAGGCGTGGTGCCATAGGTTGCTTTTGGTGGAGGAGTGGTTGCCTTTAATGGAGAGCTGATCCACCTGTGTGTTATTTCATTATCTGCTCTTTTTGAGATATAACGTGTTGGTTGAGGTAAGTTGAGCTGAGCTCTCCTCTCCTCTCCTCACTTTTCAAGTCTTTGATCAAACCTGCAGGATTGTCAGCCAAGAAGACGTGATGCTGACAGAGATGCTGCTGAGCGACCCGACCTGCCAGGACCTGGCGGCAGCCGTTCGGCGCCTCCCGGCCCTGCTGACCAAGATGGAGGAGCGCAGCACGGTGCTGCAGACTACGGTGGTGGAGTCCCTGGGGTGGAGAGGGCGCTACCTGTGCCTGGCCAACACCCACCTGTACTTCCACCCGGAGGCTGGCCACGTGCGCCTCTTGCAAGGCGCGGTCTCGCTGCGTCATTTGGAGGCCATCTGCCAGCCCTACCAGCAGCAGGTGCGGCTTGTTTTTGTTGTTGTTGTAAAATTGGAATTATAGTGATAAGAGTAACAGTGTGAAAATCCGTTTAACGTCCTCCGGCCATCTAGAAAGCACTATGGGACACCCGATTTCACGAACCGGGTCTTAGCTCGCAAGCAGCGATTGTGGTAGAGGCCCGATAAAGGTTCAGTGGGTCAAAAGTATGGATTTTTAGTTTTCGCTTAAAATGGATTCTGCCACCATTAAACTTCAACTTCATGCATCGGACTAAGTGAAATTCAAATTGTAAATGTATTAAAACACATTTTAAATGATATACCCCATGACAATTATCTTATTTTAATCGCCTGTAAAGACTAAAATTTTGATTGAAAACTGTAAACTGAAACACTGAATGGGCCCCATCATGTTATGTTATCTATGGAAAGCTTGTGACCTTAAAAAAACCCTGGGTGGGCCCCTTCTGCTTCGCGTAGCTCTTTTTGAAATCTAACCAATCAGAAGCATGGTACTGTAAAAGTTAGGCGTAAACACAGAGAAAGAAAGGTCTCAAATGAACTTTTGATCATGTACGTGAGGTTTAGGATAGACTCTGTCGCTAGTTACTGAAAGGCAATGCGCAACGGGATTGGTTGAGAGGGAGATAACTTGCTGCTTGCAGTTTCGAAGCAACGTGGATAATTATGATGCAGACGATCTCTTTCGAAAGATTGACTTTTTTGCTCATTTCTCAGCCATTTACAACCCTACCAGCCGCAGATCAAAGAGAACTTGGAGCATTGTTAGCAAAATATTTAAACTCGACGGATTCTGACGATGAAAACGAAACTGACCGTGACTATGACTGCCTCAAAACTGTAAAACCTGCTTCGACTCTGACTCGGCGACTGCTACACTAGTCAGTGACTAGTGCTAGGCCTAGGATGGGTAAAAAATCTTTGCACCCTGTTTTCTCAAAACGGCCATCTGCTGGGTTACCCTCTTTAACACCCTATAACTTCCTCATTTTTTGTAGTAGACCAATAAATCATATATCAAAAGAAAGGTAAATGTTTGCATATTATGTAAATGCTAATATATTAAAATCTGCCATTTTCACCTTAAGACCCACTTTGGGTGATGGGTCATATATGTGGGACATTAGTAGATATAAAGATGATTGGAACGATCCTGGAGGCAATGCCCGGAGGCAGTGCAACTCCAGGAAAGTCTCAAATTTTTACGATGCAGTAGATGATTGTACATACATAAAGTTGAACAGATGGAAAGAGAGAGAGACCTCCCTTATATGACCCCACATTTTAAGACTGCCTACTCTTGAGACCTACTTTTCTGAGACATTGCCCTCTTTGTAAGTATTAAAATTAACGTCCCTTATACAACTCCCTTCCACTTGAGACTTATTTTGGAGATTTTTTCGAGTCTTAAAGGGAGGTTCCACTGTTCTACAAGATTTGTGTGTATTTTTTGAGCATAATGGAGACTAGGCCTTGGGTATTTGCAGTGACTGTCAACTCAAAATGTTAATACAGAATGCAAATGATCAGAATTCATTATCCCCCTTTTCCCTCCGTCGCATGAGCAAAAGAATTACATCTTTCTGTGTATATGCATATCCGCTCATATTATGAATGAATGCTGCACAGGCATGGACACACCACGGCAGCAGACATAGTCATGTTCTGCAATGCACACAACCATGCACCACAAACATAGGCACCTTTAAGTATAGACAATTCATACACTCATGTGCATGCTCCAACCGATCGTTTAATGCATGCTTACGCATAATGCTCTGTTTTTTCACCAAGTGTTTAACACAGGAAAGCCATTTACTGATTTAGAGATTACTGTGTGGAATGTTATAGCTATTGCCATTTGTTGAATATTATGAATTCACAGATTGTGGCTTCATTTGGATTGTTACACATAATTTTATATAGCTATTCTGTGACATTATACATTTACCAACAAACTTTACATGGGGGGGGGGGGGGACATCTTTGCGTATAAGTCTCTGTTTATTGGTGGGTGGCGGTATGATGTATGATATTTGTTAACTCCCCGTTACTCCACTCAGCGAATGAGCCCGGATCCGGCTCATGCTCGCACACTCATAGAGACCCAAGTCCCGTTTAGGGACCATGCCCCCCTCCGGCTCATAAGAGTTTTTTCAAGAGTTTGATTTCTGGCGTGGACCAGCTTTCCGTGCGGTCAATAACTATTTTTCAGTTTGCTTTGACCTTGCCCTCTTGAAATCAACCAACATTGCATAGTTACATTCAGATTTGGTTGTAGAGTGGGTCAAAGATCGGAATGTGAAATTTTCTTTCTTTCTAGGTGTTAGCTGTTTCGTCATAGGAGACAAACTCGAAGGTAAGGAATCTGATATTTTACGATCGTTTTATGTGCATGGTTGTAGCTATTTCTTTTCTGAATATTGATGGCCTAAGACTTCATAACTTGTTTTTTGGTGGATTATTTTACACCTATGCCAATGCCCAGTCCCCACAGAACAAGGGGAAATAATTCGGCCAGTCCCGAGTGAGTAAGTCTGTTTTAGTGTTTATATTTTAGTATGTGTGAATGAATTTATGATTGATTTTAATTTTTATGCAAAATATTGTTTTGTATATTTTGTGACGGAACTAGATTTTATAGTGAGAAAACGTACCCTGCCTTGTGTGCGCAGGGCTAAAGCTTTCTACCGTGTTTGTGGAGACTTCAACAGCACTCTGGCCCATTCATAGGCTCGTTCGCTGCGATGGACCAAAGCATGTTCCCCCAAACTACCTGGACTGGCACTTATGGTTAAGAATAATAGTTTTGTGTGAACAGATATGTGTTTCATTACAGCAAAACTAAACGGAGAGACAGAAAGAGAGATTTTTGTTGGCGTGAAGGGCAAAAGATTCATCAGTATCAGCTTTCTATGATGGCTTTAGGGATGATCAAAGGGGAATAGAACTCCACTGGCTATCAAGGATTTATAATGTATTTGAACACAGATATACTTACACTCTGATATGCATGTTTGGATTGTCATATTTTTATAGAATTGTGTATTAGCACTTTGTAAGAAGTTTGTAGTTTTACATTACTTTTGTCTATTTAAAAAATATTTGTCAATTCATTGCTTATTGATTTATACTAGGCACATCAGGACTTAAATTCTTCTAGTGCATGGATTTTTGGGGAATTCTAAGATTCTTGGTTGTCCGTTTGCATCTCATCCGACAAGTAGGGAGTATTATTTTTTCGATTGGGCGGCATGCGCTGCTTTAACGGAAAGAATCACTGACATAAGCTCTAAAGATAGACGAAACGACATGGCCATGGTGCTTTGCAGTGAGGATGCCTTTGCATTTGTGGGAGTGAAAAGTGATGTACGGGGCAAATGTGTTCACCCATAGTGTCTGAGAAATTTGGAGCAACATGTGTTGGATTGAATGATATTTATTTTGTTTTATAATGCCTTTTTATGATGTCTTTTTTGTATGATTGTTGTTGTTGATATTTAAAAAAAATTTTTCTTTGCTGTCTCCAAAGTAAGTTTTACTACCCTAAGATATTTATTGTGATGCAGCTGTACAGCACTACACTGAAGAGGAACTCTGGTTGGGGGGAGGCCATTCTGCCTCCGGGCATGCAAGACTTTCTGTCTCTTTGAGCTGTCAGTGTGAAGAAACCATTCTGCAGTAATCAATCATTCAATAATCAATCATTATTTATTGTCCATTTAAAACAATTTTGTTTTGCAGTCAATATAAAACTACATGCAGAACAATAAATATTACACATTAAAGCCCGCACACAGTGAACACTTCCCCCACCTCCCCACCATGGCAACACGTGAAAGGCCAGTCACGATATAACGTTGCCCATCACTATGTCGCCATGGTGAAAAGAGTGAAAATGCCACAGTGCAAAGATGCACCAACAAATACACAACATACACACGTACGCGACGCAACATAAACACACACACACACATGCACGCACGCACACACTTTTTTCATCCACCCCCACCCCGCCTCCTCCAATTCCCCTTGCGCTTTCTCAGAGCTGAAAATGGACGGATCCCAGGACTGCATTTGTATTTGTTTTTGTTTTTTGCTCCTAAGGCGGTGAGAAAGAGAGGGTATAAGGGGTGGAGCTGCGGCACAGCCTGACCTGCAGATTCGCGTGTGGGTTCGTGGACTACAACCAACTTCACACGCCCATTTCCACGGCATGCGTGGATCTACATCTTCATCGACTTCTCCTTGCCTGGCCGTCAAACAGGTGGAGGTCTTTTTTTTTTTACCCTTTCACCCGCCAGCCATTTTTAGCCAAAATGCAATTAAACTGAAACATGGTGAGAATAAAAATGTATCTGCAGTTATTGGAATTTATGTGTTAAATGCATACACTAGGACTATCCTTAACTCCACAAATTAGACAATAGGGTCTTTAGATAACAGACCTGATTTGATGCCTTTTAGTGACATGTTGTTAAACCAATTGTGGTGCATAAATGCGACATCGGCGGTGAAGGGATAAAGTATGCATGTTTTCCCTAGTCTTGTCGATTCCTACAGGACGAGTGCGGATTGCAGAGGGGGCAGATGCTGTTCTGGAAGCTGGCTCAAATTTGTTTTATAGTGAGATGAGATGAAAAATGACTGCTGTACATTCTGGAAATCAATGTAGATGGTGGGCAAGAAAAGGGTAACCTTTGAGAGAAGCCTTCAACGTTTAGAAGTTTATGATCACTGTATTTTTCGATCATAGGGGGGCCCCGCTGTGTATAAGCGAATAGGCATTTAAAGAAAATCTGGAGAAAATAAAGCAAAATACGCCCTCGTTATAAGTGATATCGCGAGAACCCGGCACCTCGCTAAAAAATTCTAACTTTGAAGCCTGTCCTGGCGTCCTATTAAACGCTACCGACCGCCATATACTGCTGGATCATAAACCGAGAGTTGGCTCCCCTTTCGAATACATCGAAGTTACTTCTTTTGTGCTGACTGAACATGGCTAAGCGTTTGCCTCTCGTTTTTCGTGATTTTGTTCACTAATCGGTACTCCTCTTTTTTATGTCGCAAGGTCGAATTGGAGGAAAGATTGCTTATAACCCGAAAATTACGGTAAATTCCTAAGGCCCGAAAAGTTGAAGGCTTCCTATCACAGGTACCTTTTTTCACGTACCCCCACTTTTGCATTTATGCTTGGAGATGACTTGCCTAGGGTAAATCCCCACTATCTCTTCCGGCCGAGGTTTTGAGGACTGGCTGGCATCAGTGGAAGGTCCCCAAGGCCTACAACCGCTTTGGCTGCAGCACTAGAGTCGGTGCAAAGATGCACGCTAGTTTGGTGTCTAGTCTTCCACAAAAGACTAGATTACCATGATTTGGAGACAAAAAAAAAAAAAACACTGTAGAAAATATTTATTGTGTACACTCACATTTATTTACTGTGTACTACTGATGGAAAGTGGTTTTATTGCGAGCAAGCACCGCCGCTATTTCTGTCTAGTGTAAGGGATTCATACTCTTTTGAGAGTTGAGGTTGCAATGCTTGTGGAAGTTAAAGCCGCAGAAAGGAGGAAAGAACCGTAGAAAAGGTTTGTGAAATTGGGATGAATTATTTCTGGTTTGAAATAAAGATATGGAAAAATACCAATTACGAAAGACAAAGGTTTTGCAGGGGTGTTGGAATGTATTTGTTAAAAAGTATATGCAGTGTGCTTAATGACATTCATATAATATTCACATGTGCCAGTTGAAAATGGACACACGCCAATTTGACATTTAAAAATTTTTTAATATTATCCATTTTGGATTTTATATTATCCCTAACAACCTAGAGCTATATTCCTTGCGTGTGAGAACGTTAACCCCTTCACTGCCAGCCATTCCTGTTCTGAGGCAACTATTTTGCCAAGCCGTTTTGGCGGAGTCCAGCCGCAAAATCTGATGATAAAAGTGCATATACCTATACTTTTTCGAAATGGAATTGATTAACTTCATTTGAGAACACTTTCACATGCATTTAACATATTGCTAAAAGCATATGGATATAAAACGGGACATACTCTAGAATAACCCTATGATCGTATATTTCGTGACGTGGCAGTTTACAGGTTACCAGAATTGACGGAAATATCCTGACGGGGCAGTGAAGAGGTTAATCGATCGAGGGTTTTATAAGCTATATGAAGTGTTTGGACAAATAGTCCATTTGTTGTAGGTGTGCATTGCAAATGACATATTTGTGCCCCAAAAAGTGCATTTTTCCTTAATGTCCCACAGAGATTGTACCATTCTCTCGCTCTTTTTCCTTCGCATTGAATATTAAACCGGCACTACTTTGTTTAGCTTTGCATATCTATCACGTGTGAATGCTTACTAAGAAAATATATGGAACAGTGCTGAAGTCTTTCAGCACTGTTCATATATTTTCTTTAGTCGCATTCACACGTGATACGCTGATTCTGCAAAAGCTAAAACAAAGTAGTGCCGGTTCTAATATTCACATGCGAAAAAGATCGGAGACTGGCTACAATCTCTGTGGCTATCTAAGAAAATGCACTTTTGTGGGCAAATATGTATTTGCAATGCATCACCTACAACAACTGGACTATTTTCCAAACACTTCATATAGCTTATAAAACCCTAGTCATCGATTAACCTCTTCACTGCCCGTCACGGATATTCCGTCAACTTCCTGGTAACTGTAAACTGCCACGTCACGGAATTCCGTCATAGGGTTATTCTAAAAGTTTTCCCGTTTTCTATCCTATGCTTTAGCAATCTTTTAAACAGGCATGTAAAGTGTTCTCAATGATAGTATATTCATTCCATTTCCGCAAAGTACAGGGTATATGCACTTGTATTCAGCAGATTTTGCGTGACCCCGCAAACGGCTTTGCAAATAGTTGCCTCAGAACAGGAATGGGTTTGGCAGTGAGGGGTAAAGTTTCGCACACGCAAGGAATATAGCTTATGTATGTAGATAATATAAAATCAAAATGGATAATATCAAAAATTTTTAATGTAAATGGCGTGTGGTCCATTTTTCATAACTGCACATTGTGAATAATATATGATTGTCATTAGGCACACTGCATATACTTTTAACATCATTCACACCACAACACTTTCAACATTTTGTTCTTTCGTATTGGTATTTTTACACAAAGAAATCTTTATTCAAAACCATAATATTCATCCCAATTTCAACTTTTCTACGGTTCTTTTCCTCACTTTTCTGGGCCTTTAACTTCCACAGCATTTGCAACTCTCAACTCTCAAAGAGTATGCATCCCTTACACTAGACAGAAATAGGCGGCGGTAGCTTGCTCGCAATAAAACCACTTTCCATCAGTATTACAACAGTAAATAAATGGTGAGGTTACACATAAATTATTTCTAACAGTGTTGGAAAATCATGGTACATCTTAGTCTTTTGTGGCAGACTATGACCTCAAACTAGCGGGCATTTGCACCGACTCCTAGTGCTGCAGCCAAGGGGTTGTAGGCGCTTTTGGGGACCTTCCCCTGATGCCAGCAGTCCCAAAACCCTTCGGCCGAGAGAGTGGGGATTTACCCTAGGCAAGTCATCTCACTATAAATGCAAAGTGGTGTGGTAGTGAAAAAGGTACTGATGATAGGAAGCCTTCAACTTTTCGTGCCTTAGGCATTTACGTAATTTTCGGGTTATAAGGCATCTTTTTCTCCAATTTCGACCTATGGCGCCTAATGCACGAGGGTACCGATTAGTGAACAAATCACGAAAGAGAGGCAACGATTGCCATGTTGAGTCATCACAACAGATTCGATTATTCGAAAGGGGAGCAACTCTCGTTATGACAGCAGTAATGGCGGTCGTAGTAGCGTTTACAGGACGCGGACCGCTTCACAGTAGAATTTTTTAGCGAGGTGCGTATCGGCGATATCAACTATAAACGGGGCGCCTTTTGCTTTATTTTTCTCCAGATTTTTCTTTAAATGCCCTTTCGCCTATACACAGCGGCGCCTAATGATCGAAAAATACAGTGATCATAAAACTTCTAAACGTTGAAGGCTTCCTTCTCACAGGTACCCTTTTCTCTGCCACCAGCTTTTACATTGATTTCCGAATTTACACAGTCTATTTTTCATCTTCATCTCACTATAAACAAATTTGAGCCCTCTTCCCAGAACAGCATCTGGCCCCTCTGCATCCGTCAGTCGTTGTAGATCGACAAGACAGGAATACATGCGACTTTAACCCTTTCACCGCCGATGTCGCATTTCATGCACCACAATGTTTTCAACACCCTGTCTACTACAAGGCATCAATCAAGGTCTTTAATCTAAAGACCCTATTTTCTTAATTTGTGGAGGTAGGATAGCCCCTAATGTTAATGCATTTCCCAGGGAATTCCCAATAACTCAGATACATTTTTATTGTCTACCCTGTTCAGATTTAATTGCATTTTTGGCTAAAAAAATGCTGGCGGTGAAAGGTTCAAAAAAAAAAAGACCCCCCACCTTTTTGACGGGCCCAGCAATGAGAAGTCGATGAGATGTAGTCCAGCATGCCGTGGAAATTGGGCGTGAAGTTGGTGTAGTCCCACGAACCCACACGCTCTCTGCAGGTCCAGGCCTGTGCCGCACTCACCCCTTCTACCCTCTCTTTCTCCCGCCTTAGGGAGCACAAACAAACATACAATGCGTCCTTGGATCCTTTCATTTTCAGCTCCTGAGAAAGCGAAGGGAATTGGAGGGGGGGGTGGGGGTGGATTACAAACTTGCGTGCGTGCGTGCATGTGTGTGGTGTGTGTTTATGTGCGTGCGTACTTGTGTATGTGGTGTGAGTTGTGGGGCATCTTTGCACGTGGGCATTTTTCACGCTTGTCACCATGGCGGACATAGTGATGGGAAGTTATATCGTGACTGTCCTTTCACTGTGTTGCATGGTGGGGAGGGTGGGAAGTGTTCACGTGTGCGGGCTCTTTAATGTGTACAGTAATTTAATTGTTCTGCTTGTATTTTTTTATATGACTGCAAAACAAACTTGTTTATAAATGGGGCAATAAGTAATTGATTTGATTTATGAATTGATTTATTCTGCTGAATGGTTTCCTTCACACTGACAGCTCAACGAGGGGGGAGTGGGGAGGAGAAAGGGAGAGACAGAAAGTCTCTGCATGCCCGGAGGAGAATGGCCCACCAGAGGGGTTTTTCCTCTCAGTTGTATTGCTGTACAGCTGCATCACATTAAATATCTTCGGGATTAACCTTACTTCATGAGACAGTCAAGAAAACTTTTTTAATATCAACAACAACAATCATACAAAAAAGACAATCATAAAAAGGCTATAAAACAAACTAAATATCATCACTCCAACACATGTTGCTCCAACTCTTCTAGCACCATGGGTGAACACATTTGTCCCAGTACATCCTCTTCACTCCCACCAAATGCAAAGGCTTCACTGCAGAATCACCATGCCATGTGTTTGTCTATCTTTAAGAGCGTATGGCAGTTGATCTTTCCGTTAAAGCAGCGCATGCCCATCGAAAAATATTACTCCCCTCTGTCGTTGAGATGCAACGAGCAACCAGATCTTAGGAATGTCAAAAATCCATGCACTAGAGAGCATTAAGTCCTGTGCTTAGTATAAATCAATAACATGATGTGACAATACATATTTTTTAAATAGACAAAGTAATGAAAACTACAACCTTCTTACCAGTGCTGATTACAAATTCTATAAAAATCTGACAAGCCAAACATGCATATTCATAGTGTAAGTCTATCGTGTTCAATACATATAAATCCTTGTAGCCATGGAGTTATTCCCCTTTGATCACCTAAAGCCATCATAGAGTGAATGATGAATCTTTGCCCTTCACCGCCAACAAAAATCTCTCTTTTCTGTCTCGCCGTTTAGTTTGATTAATGACACATATCTTTGCAAAATATTTTATTCTTACCAGCATTCCAGTCCAGGTAGTTGGGAACATGCTTTTGGTCATCAGCTTGAACGATGCATGAATGGGATAGCTGTTGCAGTCTCCACAAAACACGGTATAAATGCTCTTGCCCTGCGCACACACAGGCATGGGTACTTTTTCTTCACTATAAATCTATGTTCCGTCACAAAATTATACAAACAAATTAATTTTGCAATAAATTAAAATTCAATCATAAATCATCTCACACACTACAAAATATAACACTAAAAACAGACCCCTTTTTTTTTAACTCACTCGGGAGCTGGGGGGCGATATTTTTCCCTTGTATGTGGTGACTGGGCATTTTGTCTAGTTTCGTAATAATCACCAAAAACAAGTTATGAAGTCCCTTAGCATCAATATTTTCAGAAAAGAATAGCTACACCTACACTAAACGATCGTAAAATTCAGATTCGCTTACCTTCGTCGTTTGTCTCCTAGTGACGAAAACAGCTAATCACATAGAAAGAAAAAATTTCACATTCCGATTCTTTACCCCACTCTACAACCAAATCTGAATGTAACTATGCATGATTGGTTGATTTCAAGAGAGGCAAGTCAAAGCAAACTGAAAATAGGTTATGACCGTCACCGAAACTGTTACACGCCAAAATCAAAACCTCCTTGAAAACTCTATGAGCCGGAGCCGGCATTCGTCCTAAACGGTTGTGCGAGCCATTAGCCGAATTCCGGCGCATGCGCCCCTGAGTGAGTTAAACGGGGAGTTAACCAATATCTACATGCATACAGCCACAAATAACAGAGAATTATTACACCCAAATAGCATGTAAGTGTTTTGTAAATGTATATGTCCACTAATGCTATATAAAATCTATGTGTACAATCAAATGAGCCAATCTGTGATTTTCATATATTCAACAAATGGCAATAGCTATAACCTTCCCCCAGTAAATCTCTAATCGTAAATGCTTTCCTGTGTTAAACACTTGGTGAAAACAACAGAGCATTATGCGTAAGCATGCATTAACTATCGGTGGGAGCATGCAACATGAGTGTATGATTGTATGCTATAAAGGTGCTAGGTTTGGTGTGTGCAGGTTGTGTCATGCAGACATGCTATGTGCTGCGGTCGTGTGCCATGCCGTTGGATGCATTCATTCATAATATGTGGATATGCATATACCAGAAAGATGTAATTCTTTTGCTCATGAGGATGGGAGTGGAAAAGGGGATAATGAATTCTGATCATGGGCATGCATGTATTTACAGTTTGAGTTTGAAGCAGCTCATCTGCAAATACCAGGCCTAGTCTCCATTATGCTCAAAATCCACACAAATTGTACTACAGTGGAAGCTCCTCCCTTTCAAGGACCTCGAAAAATCATCCAAAATAAGGTCCAAGGTGGAAGGGAGTTGTATAAGGGAGGTAATTTTTAATACGTTACAAAGAAGGCAATGTCTCAGAAAGTAGGTCTCAAGAGGTAGGCAGTCTTAAACGGTGGGGTCATATAAGGGAGGTTCGCTCTCTCTTTCCATCTGTTACTTCATGTATGTACTCATGCTATCTGCATCGCGAAAATTTTGTTGAGACTTTCCTGGAGTTTGCACGTGCGCTCCGGGCATTGCCTCCAGGCTCGTTCCCATCATCTTTATATCTACTAATGTCCCATATGTACCCATCACCACAAAGTGTGTCTTAAGTGAAAATGGCAGATTGTAAATATATTAGCATTTACATAATCTGGAAACATTACTTTTCTTTTGATATATTATTTATGCTCTACTACAAAAATGAGGAAGTTATAGGGTGTTACAGAGGTAACCCATCAGATTGCCGTTTTGAGAAACGGGGTGCAAAGATTTTTTACCCATCCTAGGCCTAGCAATAGTCCACTGACTAGTGTAGCAGTCGCCGATCGGAGTCGACGCAGTTTTACGTTTTTAGGCAGGCCATAGGGTCACGGTCAGTTTCGTTTTCATCGTCCGGAATCGGTTGAGTTGAAATGTTTTTAATTAACAATGCTCCAAGTTCTCCTTGATCTGCGACTGGTAGGGTTGTAAATGGCCAGAATTGAGCAAAAGTCCCTCTTTCGAAGAGACGTCTGCATCATATCCCTTTTTCTGCGGGGGAACTGCAAGCAGCAAGTTTTCTCGCCTCTCGACCGAATCCCGTTGCGCGTTGCACTTCCAAGGTAAACTAGAGACAGAGTCTATCCTAACCTCTCATGGTCAAAGTTTTCAACTCTCTCATCTGTGTTTACGCCTAAGTTTTGCAATACCAGGCTTCTGATTGGTTGGATTTCAAACGAGCACCGAGCAGAACATGCCCTTCTACTTCAGCACACAGCTTTTCCAGAGATATATAACATGATGGGGCCGATCAGTGTTTCAGTTTACAGTTTTTCAATCAAACATTAGTCTTTACAGGCGATTAAAATAGGATAATTGCCATGGGGTATTCATTTAAAATGTTTTTTAATGCATTTACAATTTGAATTTCACTTCTCAATGCATCAAGTTGAGTTTAATGGTGGCAGAATCCATTTCAGTGAAAACTCAAAATCCCTAACTTTTGACCCACTGACCTTTTTTGCCTCTACCAATGGCTGCTTGCCGAGTTAAGACCCGGTTCGTGAAACATCGGGTACCCCCATATGTGTCTGTTTCAGACAGGGGAGGACTTAAACGAGTTTCACACTGTTAACCTTATCACTATAATTCCAATTTTACAACAACAACCAAAACAAGCCGCACCTGCTGCCGGGTAGGGCTGGCAGATGGCTCCAAATTGACGCAGCGAGACCGCGCCTTGCAAGAGGCGCACGTGGCCAGCCTCCGGGTGGAAGTACAGGTGGGTGTTGGCCAGGCAAACCAGGTAGCGCCCTCTCCACCCCAGGGACTCCACCACCGTAGTCTGCAGCACCGTCTGCGCTCTCCATCTTGTCAGCAGGCCGGGAGGCGCCCGAACGGCTGCCGCCCAGGTCTGGCAGGTCGGTCCTCGGTCAGCATCTCTGTCAGCATCACTCTTCTGGCTGACAATCCTGCAGGTTTGATCAAAGACTTGAAAAGTGAGGAGAGGAGAGGAAGCGCAGCTCAACTTACCTCAACAACACTTTATTATCTCAAAAAGAGAAGATAATGAAATAAACACAGGTGGATAGCTCTCCATTAAAGGCAACCAACTCCTCCACCAAAGCAACCTATGGCACCACAGCCTAGCTCTGTGACATAAAAGGCACAGAGAACAACCCGGCATCCCTTAGGCAAAAGGAAGTTCCAGTTGCTCATATACCCCTCACCCGACAAAAACATGGCAACAAAGATAGAGAGAAGTGTGGCACAACATTTCAATTTCTAAAAATGTCATAATCCTGCAAGTTGTTTGAGACTTAAAGATATTTGACAACATAAAAATCGCTTAAGTCAAATTGAAGGGACTAATTTTGTTGGAGATAGCCAATAGTTCGAGTTACAAGACTTTTCAATAAAAACCTAGGACTTTTTGGAGATTATTATACTGGGACCCAAAATGATTGTGTGCTATCCAGTGTTTTTGAGTTATAACTAACTGCCATTTTTTAGTTATCAGTTCTCGCACTGTAGTTAATATTCTTTGTTGTCCCCATATGTCACCTATGTTGTGTTTTTGGTACATGCATTGCATGTGGCTGTGTGGTGGGTGTTAAAGTCTATGTCTCCTTTATTTATACATATGTTTGTTGAAATCAGTATGCCTGCATGTTCTTATACCTGGATGAAGCATGCTCGAGTGTCTCACACACAATCATTTCTTATCTATGCTTACTATTTATTTTTTCTATGTAGTGAGCAATTAAGCATAAGGCCAAAAAAAAAAATATGTCTTTTTCCAGGAACATGGCCAAAAAATAGGTGGATGTAGGTAGGCTATTAAAACAAATTGATTTTTTTTTCTTCGCGGTGCAAGATGTTTGCCGTATTTGCTGAAACATGTGATGTGAGTATCATCAACAGATTATCTTTACCACTTGACTGTTTTTTCACATATATCAGTTGCAGCAGCAATAGCAGTAATATTGTAACTGCGGGAAATCGCGTGCCTTGCGCCCTGCCATTGGTTGCGGATGTTTGATCACGAAAGTCTGGGCGTGAGTAACGGTCCTTGACTACGCCGATGAGCGTCAATTGTTGTTTTCCCTTGAATCGTCTGCTCACATTGCTTCTTTTTGTGGGGGAACCTCCATCACAAAAAAAATTAGGGTCGGCAGCAAAAACTAGGCCTCGGTCCGGTTACTGGAAACAGGACATTTTGTTTGTTTGGCCTAAGTGATACTTACCAATAAAATGGTAAGAAAAAGGTACCTGAGGAGGGGAGACACCCTCTCACACAGTGTCTCCCCTCCTCAGTACCTATTTTCTACCTTTATATTATTTTGTAAGCTATGACAAGGTACAGCATCAGTCCTATTTATTTTTTTTTAAAGTGATAATTATGAAGTAATTATGTGAAGTATGGATTACATTTCACATTTGAAATCACATTACCTAAATTTGTCTCTGCGTACAAACATGCCACCCCTTCCTCCCTTGCTGGCCTTCACCCGCCTCAAAGAGCCACTGAGCCAAGCAATCCAGCGAAGGCCACCGTTCATTCTCAACAGCTTTGCGATCCACTTCTTGCAAACAAATTATGTCTGTCATTATAACCTGAAAATGAAAAACAATAACATGTTTATGAATTACTTATTAATTTACCTTTTCACGCTAGCCTTCCTCGCCCGAAAATCTACCATTAAACTTACCCGGGTACAAAAAAAGATTGTCTCAATATTGGGGATTCTATAGATAACATGCATAAAATAGGACCTATCCTTACCTCCCAAAATTAAGAACATAAGGTCATGTCTGTGCTGCTGCAGACGCCTCATTTGATGCCTTTTAGTGACATGGGTGTTAAATCATTTGTTGCGCCAGAGCGACAGTGGCGATGAAAGGGTTAATAATTAAGTACATTTTTGGTACACACAAAAAGTCAAAATATACAAACTTAGAATAGACCTGATGACATCAGCACGTCAATAACAACTCTGCCACATGAAACATTGTAAACTATCACACATGTGGAAAGTGAAATGAACAAAGAGGGAACTCTCCGTTAATTAACTCAGCCTCTACCTTCATGTTGTACAAGATGTGTGTATGTGTGCGTTGGTGTGTGTGGTGTATGTGTGTGTTGTGTGTGTGTGTGTGTGTGGTGTGTGTGTGTGTGCTTACAAAATGTGTTCTTGTCTTGTTTTATGAAAGGATGAATGGTTAGTAAAAGAAGGTAATTGGTCAGTTTACACTGTGTTATTGTTTTGTGTATATGAAAGGGATGATTGGTTAGTTTACAGTTTATACTGTGTTATTGTCTTGTGTTATGAAAGGGATGAATGGTTAGTAAAAGATGGTAATTGGTCAGTTTACATTGTGTCGCTTTGTGTGTATGAAAGGGATGAGTGGTTTAGTCTTAAAAGATGGTAATTGGTTCAGTTGACATTGTGCTGTTGGTTTGTGTTTATGAATAGGGACCATGAATGGTTAGGAAAAGATCATGCCCTTGCCTACACTTGCTAAACAATAAAATCCAATAATAATAAAAACTACCTCCCCTCCACCCAAAGTTACTTATGACCACCCACCCCGCTAGCACTTGCATGAAATAAGAGCCCAAGATGGAGCAAACCAAACATCATCCTCAAAGTTAAACATCACATGGAAAGCGGTGTCACATGCTTTGAGGCCAGCAGCGATCTGTGTGCACTTGACTTTTAAAATCATGTTTTGTCATCAATTATTATTTGATTAAAAACGATAAACTATATACTATTACTAATATTAGGAATATGCCTTCAATTTTCTAGTGTATGTGGGCGTTTTATAATGTGAATAGCACATAGTTCTTTTTTTTTTATAACAAAGATTTGAACATCTTTATTCTTAAATCTTCAATCCCCAAAAATAGATACACAAACATGATTGCAATTTAATCACAATCGCAATCATGTTTGTGTAGCTTAAACACTAATGCTAAATTATTTATGCATTTTGTTGTACCACATCCCCAGTTAAAAAGCATGATACAAAATTATAATATGACACAATAACAAAAGTCACAAGTGGAAGAAACTGTTAACTTACATGAGAATTTATCTTTTAGGCTTTATCTACAAAATAAATAAATAAATCATACAGTTCCACTGTCTAAGTGTTTTCCCACCTGTTACAACTAGGTAGTATTATTAGTAGTAAAGAGACTTACCAGGACACAAAGCGAAGAACACTAGAATCTACTGGATTTTACGTGATCTCCATAATCTGGCACAAACCTGTGGTTTCCTTCTAGAAGCAGCTGCCCGCGGCTAAGTCCAACTGTCTAAGGGTCCCCCCTCAGAGGGTGCGTTACACGTAGGGGAACAAGAAATCCCGATGCAACAATCAGAGTCTGAGTCAGTGTCAGGCAGCAGATTGTAGCTAACCACTCTGACAACTAGACCGTCATCAACAAAGAGACACCTTGTCAATCGTCCTGATATTTTTTATGCAGTATTAAATTTACTAAGCATAATGAAAACCCTGACTGCCCGAGGATTTTAAGGGAAACTGCAAAACAACAAACGACTGGAGTACATTACTACATATGTATATATATGCATAAGATACATGATCCTATAACATTGTGTCATATTTGGACAACTGTAACTAGGGTTATCTTAACGCAAAGAGTTAAGCCATTGGTGATCAGTATCCAAAAGGGCATCCACTCCTGCAAAAGGCAAGCATATTAAAAGGGTCACCCATGACGGATTAGTTTTAAGATAATAATCAGCGAGATCACCAGGAAAACACTTAGATCGCAACATTCACTTTGCTCTGGTTTTCCTAGAAATCAAAACGTCAAAACCGATGAATCAGTGCACGAGCGCATGAGATTTGTGTACAAGTCTCCCTCATTTTCTCACTTTCCACATTAGATATGAAGGCGTGTGACCGTGCTTCTTTTTCTAATGGCCGCCCCATTATTGTTTAGACCAAATCGTTTTGCACAACATTTTCGCAATACAAGCCTTTTTATTTATTATTTGTATTGTGTATACTGTTTTATCTAAAGGAGTTTCGCTCACAACCAGTTGAAATTGCTCCAATTTTTTTTTTACTACAGTACAAAAAAGAGGCAAAAAGCTTCAACCACAATGATGTGACCTCCACCCACCCACCCAAGATATGCATTCTTCTTCTAATGCCGCTCACTCGCCTAAGGAGAATCTGCCGTGGTGACAACTGGTTTATGATGGCACTCGTTCTTCGCACACACTTAAGCGCACCCAATTCTGTTTGTGCTAACGGGACAGTATCAGTAGTTTTTCAAGTTTCACATTAGAGCATTTGTCGCACGGGCGCGTATGAATCTGAACCTTGCCGTACTTAATACGACTCCTAAAGGTGAAAGTTACTG
The DNA here is from genome assembly GCA_017654935.2 of Phymorhynchus buccinoides. NCBI lineage: Eukaryota > Metazoa > Mollusca > Gastropoda > Neogastropoda > Raphitomidae > Phymorhynchus > Phymorhynchus buccinoides. Next base: position 73,594,768 of record CM065680.1, read on the forward strand.
TAGAGAGTTTCACTTTATTGTGTTGGTAACTTTTTCATGCGACAACCACATTAGTTTGTTTACAGTAGAGTAATCTCACTGGTGTGAATACTTTCGAACTGGAACTCGGACTTTTGACGGCTTAATTTTTTAGAAAACCAGAGCACAACTAGGGAGTGTTCCTGATACACACTGAAAAGGATAGTACGCGTCCTTTGTGGTGATCTCGACGCTATTCTTGGCAAAAAATCATACGTCAGGGGTCCACCTTTAAGTGCCTCACAACTAAGGTATTGGCGAGAGTTATTCCCCCGTGTCGGTCAGTACTCAACATCTTCCCCACCCACCAAGGCGTTGCTCACCTCTGCCAAAAGGTGGTATATGTAAGTAGCCAATGCAGCCCTGTCGACAGTCTTTCAGACTTATGCGACGTCAGATAATGGATCAGAGGCGGGGCGGCCTCGCATTCCAGTGGGGTAGGCGACACATGCTGTTCATACTGGAGCGGCCTTGAGTGTGAACTCCTTGGTACCAGTAGGGCTTCAACTTGACGAATTGGCCAGGGACCATAATGAAAGTTATTACTTTACAAAAGTTTTCTTTAAAGTTTCTGTAATTTCACTTTAAAAAAATGTTCCAATACCACTTAACCAATTCACTAGCCAAAGTCACATTTTAGCACCACAATGATTTACATAATCAATGGCACCTGAATACCTGATTGACTGAAAGGCATCATACTTAGGGACTGTATCCCAAAAAACCCTATGTTTCTTAACCAGTGGGAGAGCAAGGGGGAAGCGCCTAAGCAGGCCAATATTTAATATATGTCACGAGGAACAGGCGACATTCAGGAACTATTGCAGGGTGTGTTCTGTCTTGTACACAGTTCAAGTTTAATTGTATTTTCTGGCTGAAAAATCGGTTGGCGGTGGATGTGACACAAAGGGTTAAAAGTAAACACATTCCATAAATGTAATTAACATTTCAATTTCATTCAGAGTTAGGTCTGTAGCTCATATTTAACCAGTTAGTCTCTGTTTTCAAACTCAACCAAATACAATGAAGCTCTTAAGCATTTTAAATGCTTTATGCAACAACAACAAAACTTAATCTCTTTAACTTAAGATTAAAGTTAATATTTGTACAATTTTTCCTTTTAAAAGTTCCTGTTCGTGGATACAGTTGAATCATAAGTCAGAAATATCCCAAATAGTCTATAAATTACACTTACTTTTCAGCCTCTGTTCTTGTTGGTGTGTATAAATGTCTTGTTTCAAAGGGGCATACACCGGGTCCTGGTTTCACTTCTTCCGACACAAGAGAGTCTTCTCTTCCAGTCCTGTCACTTCTACCAGGCAAACATGTAAGCTTTAATCGTAAACCAATGTCTGTTGTGGTTGGTGTGTATATCTGATCCAGGCACCGGGAGGGTACTGTGTTACCACCATGTTCACTTTCCTGGGCACTTTCCTGGGCAGCCTCTCCTCCTTCAGCTCCAAGAACTTCTTCCTTGGGTGAAGATTCCACTTTTCCCCAAGAAAACATACAGTGCTGTAGATCAGCAAACTCCAGTTCAAATCTGGGAAATATTGGGAAACCTGCCATGATGATGATGCAAGGGCAGAGCTTCACTGTTGTGATTGACTGTGATTGAAATGTCATGTTTCCAATTCTAAGCTTATTCCCTTCTGCCATGGCTGACCTGTTGGGGAACAGTCCCTCGCCCTTTTCTTCCACTTGCATCACTATCAGCACACGTTAGATTGTTTTCGCGTCCCCTCTTTCTCGGTTGTGTCTTTTGTAGCGCTGTTAGCTGCTACGTTTCTTTGTCTTTTTCTTCTTCTTGGAACCGACTTTTCGCCAGGTTTGGTTCTTATCGATTTTATGGCTGTACCAGACATCTTCCTATCTGCTTGCGATCAAGGTTGTAGCTCTGTTATGTGCTTCCTTCGTGGCCGTATTCTACTGTATTTGCATCTTTTCTTCACGGAACATCTCACATAGCAGAAAGCCATTCTAGCTGCATGAAAATGCGAATGTCTTGCAAATAAACGTTTTGCAAAGGCACTCGCAATCTTGCTGAATCCACATGAGGACCGGAAGTTGACAGTTGTTACGAAAATTACTCCTCCGTGCAAAGAGAGCTAGCCTACCCAGAGCGCAACATCCGTTACCCAGAGCATACGGGTGGGGTGCTGTAGTGTGGTGTGTGGGGGGGGGGGGGGGAGGGGGAGGGGAGGGGGGGCTGTGTTTGTCTGTGGCCGTGTGTCTGCTGTTCATGTGTATGCATGTCTTTTCTTGTTTACACGTGTTGCAAAAGAGAGAGAGTGGGGGTGGGGGGTGTTGGGGTGGGGGGTGCGAACGTGCATGCATTGGCGTAGGTAACAAAGGGGGGGGGGGGTGGGGGGGGGGGGGGGGGGGGGGTGGGGGAGGCAGTTGGGCACTAGCTACTGCGATTTTTTGTATCTTCTTTACTGTTGTTTTGTTTCTGTCATCACAATACCTTGAAGAAACGCTCAGAAATCTCCTCAAATTTTGTAGTATCTATCAGCAGTATAAACACGGGTGGGGGGTGCCCCCCCCCCCCCCTTTAGTGGCTACATGCGTAGGGATGGGGAGGGGGGGGGGTAGACATGCTCCCACCAATGAAGCACACACAGATAGGGGGGGGGGGGGGGGGGGGTTCAAGCTTCCATTTTTTTCATACAACATTTACATAGATTTCTTTTCAACCACCACCCACAACAAGCTCCGAGATCTAACACAAGGTGACAATATTCAATAATCCTTAGAGCTGAAACCTGCCGCTGGCTGGAATATATATGAGGGTTTATAATGTAATAGGCCTACCATTTCATTATGATTCACGCTGTTTTTTTGTCTGAATGAAAAGGCAAAGTAGGAAATGGTATGTCCTGGTGGAAGAGGCCACACGCGCGCACGTCGTCGCACAGCGCACGCTACACTGACGCACAACATGACGCGCACGCACACACGACTCCACCGCACACACACACACAATGACGCAGAGAGAGAGGGAGAGAGCCTGAGAGAGAGAGAGAGAGAGGAGTAAATATTTTTGTTTATGCCAGCTTTTGGTCCATGCACAATGTGAGTAGGAAGTTTATGTTTTTATGTCCTCTTTGTCGCGAGACAAGTTTTATACATAATCCATTATCCGAATAATAGGCCTACAGTCTTTGACGACGTGGAACTTGATGTTCAAGCACTATATATATATTCTAAAGAAACATTTAAACATTCGGTAAAGGTCAGATGTGCCACCACCCCTACCTATCTCGTTCATTGTATTTTTCCGTTATTGCCTTTCTTGACCGCATACATAAAGCTGTATTTCAGGAACATTTTTAGCTAATAACTTTGAATACTAACCCCTAACCCTAACCCTAGCCCTAACCCTAACCCTACCCCCCACCGTATAATACGGAAAAACGCAAACGAACGCACAACTGTGACAAATCGCGGTGTTATCGCAGTACATAGTGGGGGTATGGTTAGTTAGGGTAGGTTAGGGTTAGGGTAGTATTCCAAAGGTAATTAGCTAAAATGTTCCTAACATACAGCTTTATTTAATGAGTAAGAAGGCCAAAACGAAAATACAATAACCGAGAAATGCATGGGGCCCCCCACATCTTTACCTTTACCAACATTCATTAAAATTGATTAAAAAGCCACTGGTAACATTTTTTAATAGTGAATAAAGATAAGGCCTACCCACTAATCAATGAGGCAAAAAACATATTTAATTAATTGGAGAAGATCATAAAACTTTTGTTTTTTTAATTCTTTATATGACTGAAACTGATTAATCTCAGTTTGCGATTTTTGTTTTGCTCCTGGTAGTTTTTGGAATAGGCCCCTCGCCCTATTTTTGCCCTTTTGTTGACTTTAACTATAGACTCCAAACCCAATGACCGGGCAGGATTACTTTAAGTGCCGGCCATTGGGCTTGAAGTAGGCATTGGGCCAACTTGCATTGGTTCTGACAACAAAGTGAGTTAATTTACCTCCCGGGAGAGACTACGAATGAACATCGTGCACTTAGTCAGTTAGTGATACGTCTTTGAAATTTGGCTTGAGTGTTGATATGGCATGGGTTAGTATTTTCAAAAGCCATCGTAAGTTGTTGCTCGGTCCCTTATGACTTTTTTTCATTTCTCCAAACTCCAATATGGCAGCCTCCGATCGTAGAAGTGGATCAATTAAAGCCATTTTACAGCATAGGCTTATGAATGTAACTTCATAACCGGCTAATCATGCTTAACTATTACTGAGGCTGCATCCAGAAATATATTTGAAACTAAAATGACCTGACTTTGAAAACGAACATCAAACATCTAATGGATCCTAGCATAACCAGTTCCACAACATTACATCATAAGAAAAATTACTTCTCATAAGCCTTATAAGGTACTTAATTTATCCATTCCCTGATCGAGGTGGCCATATTGATTTTTTTGTGGGGGGAATAGGTCATAAGGGATCGACGCCAATTTGTTTACACGGGTTTTTAAAAATGTAACCCCATGCCTATCCCCAGTGCGGAATTTCAAAGACTTGTCACCAAGTGCCCACAGGTTTTCATAGCAATAAGTACTTTCTGGCGTTGTTTCACTGGATAAAATGTTGGCATGGTGTCTTCCTTGCATATTGCTGACCAGTAGCATAATTTGTAGTCCATTGGGGTCTATAAACAAATGATTCAAATAACAGCCGATGGTGTTTGGCAGCGAGCATTTTCCCCGCCTTCAGAGGTTTGCGCTGGAGGTTGCAAAAAAACAAAGCTACCTCACTGAATCCTTGACGATAGTAATCAAAAATCTTCCATATATGTATATTTATATGCTTATAAAAAAATGTGTTTCTGACACAAATCTCAGTATATTGCTATCACAATAGATTTAACCAAGCGGTTTCTTTCTTGGGGCCATCCGTTTCCGACAGACGCGCATACAGACAAACATAACGAATTTTATTTTAATAGGCGAGAGTTACGAAGATATAGGCCTATAAAAACTAATGCGAATACATGTTTGTATGGCAATGATTATGAAGTGACTGTGTGTGTACTTACACTTCACTATGAAGGTTTGTCGTTACACGGTGGTTTGTTGTTAGCCAAAGCGAGGGCTGAACAAGAGGAAGGGGATGGTAGGTTGAGGCTGAAAGTGTGTGTGTGTGTGCGCGCGCGCGCGTGCGTGCTGCGTATGTGTGCGTGTGGTCAAGTCAGTCAAAATTATCTTTAATGAGGATAAAAGGAATACGGCTTCAACTTTTTTTTACATCCTATCTCAATGAGACAAATAACAACAAGACTGCCGCAACAATGAAAGTGCACAAAGTGTGTGGTGTGTGTGTGTATGTGTTGTGTGTGGTGTGCGTGTGCGTGCGCGCGTGCGTGTGTGTGTGTGTGCGCTGTGTGCGCGTGCGTATGTGTTCGTGTGTGTGTCAAGTCAGTCAAGTCAGTCAAAATGATTTTTAATGAGGATAAAAGGAATAACATTTACGCCTACAATTTTTTTACATCCTGTCCTCAAGAGAACAAATAACAACAAAGACTGCGAAACAATGAAGTGCAACACGTGTCGTGTGTGTGTGTGTGTGTGTGTGTGTGCGTGCGTGTGTTGTGTGTGTGTGTGCGCGTGGTGTCGTGCGTGTGCGTGCGCGCGCGCGCGCGCGTATGTCAGTGTGCGTGTATGTGTGTGTCAAGTCAAGTCAAGTCAAAATGATCTTATGGGGATAAAAGGAATGGCAATTAGGCCTACAACGTTTTTTTTTTACATCCTGTCTCAAGAGACAATAAACAACAAAGACTGCGAAAACAAATGAAGTGCATAAAGTGTGTGTGTGTGTGTGTGTGTTGTGTGTGGTGTGCGCGCGCGCGCGCGTGCGCGCGGTATGTGTGGGTGTGTGGGCCTGAGTCCAAGTCAAGTCAAATGATCTTTAAGAGGACAAAATGAATAATCATTAGTCCCTACAACTTTTTCTTACATCCTGTCCTCAAGAGAACAACACTGCGAACCAAATGAAGTGCACAAAGTGTGTGTGTTGTGTGTGTGTGTGTGTGTGTGTGTGTGTGTGTGTGTGGTGTGTGTGTGTGTGTGTGTGTGTGTGTGTCTGTGTGTGGTGTGTGTCTGTGTGTGTGTGTCTGTGTGTGTGTGCTGTGTGTGTGTGTGTTGTGATGATGAAAAGACGAGAAGTATGCAGTTGACCCACAGCACATAGGAGAAATGCTGAAATCAGACTTAGACCCACCCACGTCACGTGTCAAAATCACGTTTTTAACGTGTTTTTCCCTCTTATACTAGAAATTTCTTAAGATTTTCTTACCACTATAAGAGGAAACACGTTAAAACGTGATTTTGACACGTTACTGGTTGGTCTTTAAGTCGATTTCGCATTCTCCTATGCTGCTGTGGGTCAACTGGCATCCTCTCTTCTTTCCATTCATTCACACGACACACACACACAGACACACACACACAGACACCCACACCAGACACACACACACACAACACACACACACACTACACACACACCACACACACACACACACACACACACACACACACACACACACACCACACACACTTTGTGCACTTCATTTGTTTCTCAGATTTTGTTTCTCTTGAGGCACAGGATGTAAGAAAAAGGTTAGCCTAATGCTTATTCATTTTATCCTCATTAAAGATCATTTTGACTTGACTTTACTTCAGCCACACACCCACACATACGCGCGCACGCGCGCCGGCGCGCACACATCACACACACCCACACACCACACCACTTTATGCACTTTCATTTGTTTTCGGCAGTCTTTGTTGTTATTTTGTTCTCTTGATGACCGGTATGTAAAAACGTTGTAGGCCTATATGCTTATTCCGTTTATCCCCTTAAAGATCATTTTGACTTGACTTGCCTTGCACACACATACACGCACACTGACATACCGCGCGCGCGCGCGCACGCACACGCACGCACACGCGCACACCACACACACACACGCAAGCCCACACACACCACACCCACAACACTTTGTGCACTTTCATTTGTTCAGGGGGGGGGCACACCAAGTCCTTGTTGTTATTTTGTTAGCTTGAAGGACAGGATGTATTAAAAAAAAAATTTTGTAGGCGTATGCTTATTCCTTTATCCTCATTAAAAATCTTTTGGACTTGACCTTGAATTGACTTGGACACACAGACACAGACATACGCACGCGCACACGCGCACACACACACACACACACAACACAGCACGCGCGCAGCACCATTTCGTATTAACGCCGCACACGACACACCACACACACACATACACACCACACACAACACTTTGTGCACTTTCATTTGATTTGCGGCAAAGTCTTTGTTGTTATTGTGTTCTCTTGAGGACAGGATGTAAAAAAAGAAGTTGTAATGCTTATTCCTTTTATCCTCATTAAAGATAATTTTGACTTGACTTGTACACACGCACACACATAACGCACGCACGCACGCGCGCGCGCGCACACACACACACACTTTCAGCCTCAACCTACCATCCCCTTCCTCTGTTTCAGCCCCTCGCCTTTGGCTACAACAAACCACCAAACGACAAACCTTCATAAGTGAAGTAGTAAGTACACACACAGTCACATTCATAAATCATGGCCATACAAACATTGTTATTCGCATGTTTTATGGCCTCTATCTTCGTAAATCTGCTATTAAATAAAATTCAGTTTATGTTTGTCTGTATGCGCGTCTGTCCGAAAACGGATGGCCCCAATTAAAGAAACGCTTGGTTACATTGTGCTAGCAATATACTGAGATTTGTGTCAGAAACACATTTTTTTATAAGCATATAATATACATATATGTATAGATTTTTGTATTAATATCGTCAAGGAATGCAGTGAGGTAGATTTTGAACCTCCAGCGCAAACCTCTGATAGGCGGGGAAATGCTCGCTTGTCCAAACACCATCGGCTGTATATTTGAATCATTTGTTATAGACCCCCATGACTACATATTATGCTACTGGTCAGCAATATGCAAGGAAGACACCATGCAACATTTTATCCAGTGCAAACAACCGCCAAGAAAGTACTTATTGCTCTGAAAACCTGTGGTGCACTTGGTGACAAGTCTTTGAAATTCCGCACTGGTGATAGGCATGGGGTTACTATTTTCAAAAACCATTGTAAACAAATTGTGCTCGATCCCTTATGACCTATTTCCCCCCACAAAAAAATCCAATATGGCCACCTCCGATCAGGGAATGGATCCCCCACAATTAAAGGTACCTTTCTAAGGCTTATGAAATGTAGCTTTTTCTTATGGATTTAATTTTGTGTAACTGGTATCTAGGATCCATTAGATATTTGGATGTTGTTTTCAAAGTCAAGGTCGTTTTAGTTTCAAATTGTATTTCTGGATGCAGCTCAGTGAATAGTCAAGCTGATTATGATTAAGCACGGTTATGAAGGTACATTTTCATAAGCCTTATTTATGCTGTTTAAAAGGCTTTTTTTAATTTGATCCATTCCCTCATACGGAAGGCTGCCATATTGGATTTTGGAAAAAAAAAAAGAAAAACAAATAAGTCATAACAGACCTGAGCACAAACCCTTTACGATTTGGCCGATGGATTTTGAAAATACTAACCCCATTTGCCTATCAACACTCAAGCCAAATTTCAAAGACCGTATCACTAACTGACTAAAGTGCACCGATTGTTCCATTTCGTAGTAGTCTCTCCGTGGTAATGTAAAATTAACTCCACTTTGGTTGTCAGACCAATGCAAGTTGGCCCCAGGCCCAGGTACTTCAAGCCCAATGGCCGTTGCCACTATTAAATTAATCCTGGCAACGGTTCATTGGGGTTTGGGTGGAGTCTATAGTTATAGTCAACAAAAAGGGGCAAAAAATAGGGCGAGGACTCCTTATTCCAAAACTACGCAGGAGCAAAACAAGAATCCGCCAAACTGAAGAATTTAATCAAGCTTCAGTCACATATAAAGAATTAAAAAAAAACAAAAGTTTTATTACATCTTCTCCAATTAAATTATGTTTTTGCCTCCTAGTGTTGATTTAGTTTGGAGGCTTATCTTTATTCACCATTTTTATTTTAAAAATGTCCCAATGCGCTCTTTTTAATAACATTTTTTAATGAATGTTTGGTAAAGGTAAAGATGTGACACCCCCCATGCATTTCTCGGTTTTAATTGTATTTTTCCGTTTTTGCCTTTCTTACCATACATAAAGCTGTTATTTTAAGAAACATTTTTAGCTAATTACCTTTTTGGAATACTAACCCTAACCCTAACCCTAGCCCTAAACCTAAACCCTACCCCCCACTATGTACTGCAGGTACACCGCGATTTGTCACAGTTGTGGTTCGTTGCGTTTTTGTGGTCGTTGCGTTTTCCGTTAGGTTACGGTGGGGGGGGTGGGTTTAGGGTTAGTTTTAGGCTTAGGGTTAGGGTTAGGGGTAGGGTTAGTATTCCAAAAAGGTTATTAGCTAAAAAGGTTCCTAAAATACAGCTTTATGTATATGTAAGAAAGGCAATAACGGAAAAATACAATGAACCGAGATAGGTACCAAGGGGGGGTGGCACATCTTGACCTTTACCGAATGTTTAAATGTTTCCTTTATAATATATATATAGGCTTGAACATCAGTTCCACTTCGTCAAAGACTGTAGGCCTATTATTCGGATACTGGATTATGTATAAAACTTGTCTCGCGACAAAGAGGACATAAAACATAAACTTTCCTACTCCCCTTGTGCATGGCCCAAAAAGCTGGTCAATAAACAAAATAATTTACTCTCTCTCTCTCTCTCTCTCTCAGTCTCTCTCTTCTCTCCTCTCTCTCTGGCTCTTCAGATTGTGTGTGTCCCTGTGCTCTCGCGTCGTGCGTGTGGTGTGCGTGCGCGCATGTGGCGTCAGTGTGCGTGCGTCAGTGTGTGGTGCGCGTGCGCGTACGTGCGCGCGTGTGGCCCTCTCTCCATTCAGTGACATACCTTTCCTCCTCTTTCGCCTTTCATTCCAGCAAAAAACAGAGTTGATCATAATGAAATGGTAGGCCTATACATTATTAACCCTCTATATATATTCCAGCCCAGCGGCAGGTTCAGCTCTAAGGATTATTGAATATTGTCACCTTGTGTTAGATCTGGAGCTTGTGTGGGTGGTGGTTGAAAAAGAAATCTATGTAAATTGTTGTATGAAAAAAATGGAGCCTTTGAACCCCCCCCCCCCCCCCCCCCCCCCCCCCCCCCTCTCTCGTGTGTGTGCTCATTGGGGGAGCATATGTCTACCCCCCTCCCCCTCCCTTACGCATGTGCCACTAAAGGGGGGGGGGGGGGGCACACCCCACTCCCACCAGTGTTTTGTGTTTTCTCTTCCGTTATATGGCCTGGTTGTTAGACGTGTACCTACCGTTTTGGTGTTTACGAATTTTGAGTTACGAGATTTCTTTCCGTGGAGAGCGTTGTCGCCGCTTCTTTCAAGGTATTGTGATCCGGACGTTAAACAAAAACAACAGTTCTCGTTAAAGAAGCTACAAAAATAATCCGTTCCGTCGTGGTAGGCCTAGTCTCGTTGTTTGCCCGTTGTAGTTCGCTTTTTTTGTGACTGTCGTTTTTGTGTGTTCTGCCCCCCCCCCTTGTGTTGTGTTTGTTGTTGTTTTTTTTTCGCTCAGGCCTTGCGCAGTTCTTGTCCCCCCTGTTTCGCCCCCCGTTTCGGTGCCCCCGACTACCCCAACACGATTTTTGAGGAGATTTTCCGATCCTGCCAGCGTTTCTTCCCCTGTTTATGACGCCACTGCAGTTGCACAAAAATCGCTCGCAGGGCCTAGCTGCCCAATGCCTCCCCCCCCACCCCCCCACCCACTCTCTCTCTTTTGCACACGTTTACACAAGACAGGACATGCATACCACACTCTCCCACAGCAGTACACAACACAAGACATGCAGACACATGCACAGCCCCCCCCTCCCCACACACCCCCCCCCCCCCCCCCCCCCCCCCCCCACCCCCCCCCCCCCCCCACACACACACTACAGCAACCACCGTGCTTCTTCGGGTCACGGATGCTGTTGGGCTCTGGGTAGGCCTAGCTCTTTTGGCACGGAGGAGTAATTTTCGTAACAACCTGTCAACTTCCGGTCCTCATGTGGATTCAGCAAGGATTGCGATTTGCCTTTGCAAACGTTTTATTTGCAAGACATTCGCATTTTCATGCAGCTAGAATGGCTTCTGCATATGTGAGATGTATTCCTGGTGAAGAAAAGATGCAAATCACAGTAGAATACTGCCACGAAGGAAGCACATACAGAGCCTACAACCTTGATCGCAAGCAGATAGAAGATGTTGGTACAGCCATAAATCGATTAAGAACAAACCTGGCGAAAAGTCTGTTCAAGAAGAAGAAAAAGAAAAAGAACGTAGCAGCTAACAGCGCTACAAAAGACACAACCAGAGAAGAGGACGCCGAAAACAATCTAAACGTGCTGATAGTGAATGCAAGTGGAAGAAAAGTCGACGAGACTGTCCCCAACAGGTCAGCCTGGGCAGAGGGAAATAAGCTTAGAATTGGAAACACTGACATTTCAATCACAGTCAATGCACCAACAGTGAAGCTTCTGCCCTTGCCATCATCCATCATGGCAGGTTTCCCAATATTTCCCAGATTTGAACTGGAGTTTGCTGATCTACAGCACTGTATGTTTTCTTGGGGAAAAGTGGAATCTTCACCCAAGGAAGAAGTTCTTGGAGCTGAAGGAGGAGAGGCTGCCCAGGAAAGTGCCCAGGAAAGTGAACATGGTGGTAACACAGTACCCTCCCGGTGCCTGGATCAGATATACACACCAACCACAACAGACATTGGTTTACGATTAAAGCTTACATGTTTGCCTGGTAGAAGTGACAGGACTGGAAGAGAAGACTCTCTTGTGTCGGAAGAAGTGAAACCAGGACCCGGTGTATGCCCCTTTGAAACAAGACATTTATACACACCAACAAGAACAGAGGCTGAAAAGTAAGTGTAATTTATAGACTATTTGGGATATTTCTGACTTATGATTCAACTGTATCCACGAACAGGAACTTTTAAAAGGAAAAATTGTACAAATATTAACTTTAATCTTAAGTTAAAGAGATTAAGTTTTGTTGTTGTTGCATAAAGCATTTAAAATGCTTAAGAGCTTCATTGTATTTGGTTGAGTTTGAAAACAGAGACTAACTGGTTAAATATGAGCTACAGACCTAACTCTGAATGAAATTGAAATGTTAATTACATTTATGGAATGTGTTTACTTTAACCCTTTCGCCGCCAGCCATTTTTCAGCCCAAAATATCATTAAACTTAACTGGGTAGAGAAAATAAAACATCTGCAATATTGCGAATTCCTCTGTGACATATATAACATTAGCATGATTAGGCCTATCCTTACCTCCCAAAATTAAGAAAAATAGGGTTTTTGGATAACAGGCCCTAATTTGATGCCTTTCAGTCAATCAGTATTCAGTGACATGGGTATTAAATCATTGTGGTGCTAAAAATGCGACATTGGCAGTGAAAGGGTTAAGTGGTATTAAAACATTTTTTTAAAGGGAAATTACAGAAACTTTAAAAAAACTTTTTAAAGTAATAATTCATTATGGTCCCTGGCGTATCAGTGGAAGCCTACCAGTACCAAGTAGTTCACAGCAAGGCCGCTCCAATATAAACAAAATGTGTCCAGCCCACTGGAATAGCAGCCGCCCCCTCTGAGCCTTATCTGACTCTCATAGTCGGAAACTGCAGACAGGCATACATTGGCTACTTACATAGAACACCTTTTGCAAGAGTGAACACCCTTGGTGGGTGGGGGAAGATGGTTGAGTACTGACCAAACAAGGGAATAACTCTCACCAATAACCCTATTTGAGGCCACTTAAAGGTGGACCCTGACGTATGAGTTTTTGCAAGAAATACGTCGAGATCACCAGAAAGACAGCCTTTTCATGGATCAGAACACTCACTTTGCTCTGGTTTCTTAGAAATTAAACTGTCAAAACGGCGATTCCTTCTTGGTGGAGATGCCGGAGAGAGTAGCCATTTTGGATGGGTGGGTGGAGGTTGTCGCATGAAAAAAGGTAGCTCGTTAAAAAAAAGTAGCTCGTACCTAGTAGTACCTATGAGAGTCTGTATTTGCGGCATTATGCGACATTGAGCATGAACCACAAATTTCACTTTTTTTCTAGAGTTAGGGATAGGGTTAGGGTTAGGGTTAGGTAAATGGTTAAAGTAAAGAAAGAGTGAAATTTGTGGTTGTCGCAAATACAGACTCTCATAGTAGCGAGCTACTTTTTTTAACATGCTATCTTTTTTCATACGACAGAGGTCACTCATTGTCGTTGAAGCGTTTGTACTGTGTAGTAAAAAAAAAAAAAGGAGCTATTTCCTTTGTTGTGAGCGAAAACTCTTTTAGATAAACTGTATAACATTTTAAAAATAAAAAATAAAAAGGCTTGTAAATTGTATTATGAACATTTCGTGCAAACAATTTGGCGGCCATTAGAAAGGAGACGGCACACGCCTTCTCTTTGGGTGAAAGAATTTGACTTCCAGCACCTCCGCCAAGGAGGAATCGCCCATTTGACGGTTTGATTTCTAGGAAACCAGAGCAAAGTGAATGTTGCGATCAGGGTGTTTTCCTGGTGATCTCGATGTGTTTCTTACAAAAAAACTAATCCGTCAGGGTGACCCTTTAATGGCTGCCTTTTGCAAGAGTTGATGCCCTTTTGGATACTGATCAACAATGGCTTAACTCTTGCGTTAATAACCCTAGTTACAGTGGCCAATATACACATGTATAGGATCATGTATGTATGCATATATATACATATGTAGTAATGTACTCCCTAGTTTTTGTTTGACAGTTTCCCTTAAAATCCTCGGGCAGTCAGGGTTTTCATTATGCTTAGTAAATTTATACTAATAAAAAATATACACGATTGACAATGCTCTTTGTGATGACGGTCTAGTTTCAGAGTGGTAAGCTACAATCTGCTGGCTGACACGTACTCAGACTCTGATTTTGCACGGGATGTCTTGTTTCCCTACTGCCCACCCTACGCCTTAGACATGGACTACCGCAGGCAGCTGCTTCTGAAGGAAATCACAGGTTTGTGACAGATTATGAATACACGTATCCAGTTAGATTCTAGTGTTCTTCCTTTGTGTCTGTAAGTCTGTTTACTACTAATAATACTACCTAGTTGTACAGGTGGGAAACACTTAGACAGTGAACTTATATTTATTTTTTATTTGTAAAGAAAGCCTGAAAGATAGAATCTCATTAATTACAGTTTCTTCCACTTGTGACTTTGTTATTGTGCATTTATATTTTTATCTGCTTTTACTGAATGTGATACAACAAAATGCATAAATAATTTAGCTTAGTGTTTAGCTACACAAACATGATTGCAATTTATTAAATTGCAATCATGTTTGTGTAGCTGTTTTTGAGATTGAAGATTTAAGAATAAAAGTGTTAAATCTTTGTTTAAAAAAAAAAGAACTATGTGCTATGCACATTATAAAAAGCCCACATACACTAGGAAATTGAAGATATTCATAATATTATTAATAGTATTTTATACGTTTAAATCAAAGAAAATTGTAGACAAAACATGATTTTAAAAGTCAAGTGCACACAGAGCGCTGGCCTCAAATCATGTGACACAGCTTTCCATGTGATGTTTACTTTGAGGATGATGTTGGGTTTGCTCCCCTTGGGCTCTTATTCATGCAGTGCTAGGCGGGGGTGTCATAAGTAACTTTGGTGGAGGGGAGGTGGTTTTTATTATTAATGATTTTGTTAGCAATTACCAGGCATGATCTTTTACTAACCATTCATCCCTTTCATAAACACAAAACAACAGCACAATGTAAACTGACCAATTACCATCTTTTAATACTAACCACTCATCCCTTTCATAACACAAAGCGACACAATGTAAACTGACCAATTACCATCTTTTACTAACCATTCATCCCTTTCATAACACAAGACAATAACACAGTATAAACTGTAAACTAACCAATCATCCCTTTCATATACACAAAACAATAACACAGTGTAAACTGACCAATTACCTTCTTTTACTAACCATTCATCCCTTTCATAACACAAGACAAGAACACATTGTAAGCACAACACACACACACACACACACACACACACACACACACACACACACATACACACACACACACACGCACACATACACACATCTTGTACAACATGGAAGGTAGAGGGGAGTTAATTAATGGAGAGTTCCCTCCTTTTGTTCATTTCACTTTCCACATGTGTGATAGTTTACAATGTTTCACTGTGCAGGTTGTTATTGACTGTGCTGAGTCATCAGTCTATCTAAGTTTGTAGCATTTTGACTTTTTTGTGTACCTAAAAATGTACTTAATATTAACCCTTTCATCGCCACTGTCGCCTCTTGGCGCCACAATGATTTAACACCCATGTCACTAAAAGGCGATTAATCAAATGAGGGTCTGCTGACTAATGACCTTATGTTCATAATTTTGGGAGGTAAGGATAAGAGGTCCTATTTTATGCATGTTATCTATAGGAATCCCCAATATTGCAGACATCTTCTTTTTTTTACGTACCCGGGTAAGTTTAATGGTAGATTTTGGCCGAGGAATGGCTAGCGTTGAAAGGGTTAAATTAATAAGTTAATTCATAAACATGTTATTGTTTTTCATTTTTTCAGGTTATAATGCAGACATAATTTGTTTGCAAGAAGTGGATCGCAAGCTGTTCGAGAATGAACTGTTGCCTTCGCTGGATCTTCTTGGCTTCAGTGGCTCTTTGAGGGTGAAGGGCCAGCAAGGGAGTGAAGGGGTGGCCATGTTTGTACGCAGAGACAAATTTAGGTAATGTTATTTCAAATGTGAAATGTAATCCATACTTCACATACTACTTCATAATTATCACTTTAAAAAAAAATAAAATAAGGAATGACTGCTGTACCTTGTCACAGCTTACAAAAAATATAAGGGTAGAAAAAGGTATCTGAGGAGGGGAGACATGTGTGTGAGGGTGTCTCCCCTCCTCAGGTACCTTTTTCTACCATTTTATTTGTAAGCTATCACTTAGGCCAAACAAAACAAAATGTCTGTTTCCAGGTAACCCGACCGAGCCTAGTTTTTGCTGCCGACCCTAATTTTTTTTTGTGATGAGTTTCCCCCCCAAAAAGAAGCAATTTGAGCAGACGATTCAAGGGAAAAACAACCATTGCACTCTCACTCGGCGTAGTCAAGGACCGTTACTCACGGTGCAGACTTTCGTGATCAACATCCGCCAACACAATGGCGGGCGCAAGGCACGCGATTTCCCGCAGTACAATATCACTGCTATGCTTGCTGCAACATGCTTATGTGAAAAACAGTCAAGTGGTAAAGATAATCTGTTGATTGTATACTCACATTCACATGTTTCAGTGAGCAAATACGGCAAAAATCTTGCACCGCGAAGAAAAAAAATAAATTTGTTTTAATAGCCTACCTAACTTGCTACCAGTGAATACCCTATTTTTTGGGCCATGTTCCTGGAAACAGACATATTTTTTTGTTTGGCCTTATGCTTTAATTGCTTCACTACATAGTAAAAATAAATAGTAAGCATAGGATAAAGAAATGATTGTGTGAGCACACTCGAGCATGCCTTCATACAGGTATAGAACATGCAGGCATACTGATTTTCAACACACATATGTATAAAATAAAGAGACATAGACTTTAACACCCACCCACACAGACACATGCATGCATGTACAAACACACCACACATAGTGACATATGGATCAACAAAGAAATGAACTACAGTGGAGAACTGATAACTAAAAAAAACGGGTAACTCAAAAACACTGCATAACTCACAATACTTTTTTGGTCCCAGTTATTAATAATCTCCTAAAAAGTCCTATGTTGAAAAGTCTTTTTAACTCAAAATATTTGGCTATCTCAAAATGAAATTTCAGTTCCTTCTATTTTGACTTAAGCGATTTTTACTGTTGTCAAATATCTTTAAGTCTCAACAACTTGCAGGATTATGACATTTTTAGAAATTGAAATGCTTGTGCACACTTCTCTCTATCTTTGTTGCCATGTTTTGTGTCGGGTGAGGGGTATATGAGCAAACCTGGAACTTCCTTTTTCCTAAGGGATGCCCTGGGTTTGTTCCTCTGTGCCTTTTATGTACACAGAGCTAGGCTGTGGTGCCATAGGTTGCTTTGGTGGAGGAGTTGGTTGCCTTTAATGGAGAGCTATCCACCTGTGTTTATTTCATTATCTTCTCTTTTTGAGATAATAAAGTGTTGTTGAGGTAAGTTGAGCTGAGCTCTCCTCTCCTATCCTCACTTTTCAAGTCTTTGATCAAACCTGCAGGATTGTCAGCCAAGAAGACGTGATGCTGACAGAGATGCTGCTGAGCGACCCGACCTGCCAGGACCTGGCGGCAGCCGTTCGGCGCCTCCCGGCCCTGCTGACCAAGATGGAGGAGCGCAGCACGGTGCTGCAGACTACGGTGGTGGAGTCCCTGGGGTGGAGAGGGCGCTACCTGTGCCTGGCCAACACCCACCTGTACTTCCACCCGGAGGCTGGCCACGTGCGCCTCTTGCAAGGCGCGGTCTCGCTGCGTCATTTGGAGGCCATCTGCCAGCCCTACCAGCAGCAGGTGCGGCTTGTTTTTGTTGTTGTTGTAAAATTGGAATTATAGTGATAAGAGTAACAGTGTGAAAATCCGTTTAACGTCCTCCGGTCTGAAACAGACACATATGGGACATTAGTAGATATAAAGATGATGGGAACGATCCTGGAGGCAATGCCCGGAGGCAGTGCAACTCCAGGAAAGTCTCAAATTTTTAGCGATGCAGATAGATGAGTTACATACATGAAGTAACAGATGGAAAGAGAGAGAGAACCTCCCTTATATGACCCCACCTTTTAAGACTGCCTACCTCTTGATAGCCTGCTTCTTTGAGACATTCCCCTTCTTTTGTAAGTATTAAAATTACCTCCCTTATACAACTCCCTTCTCACTTAAGACTTTATTTTGGATGATTTTTCGAGGTCTTGAAAGGGATGTTCCACTGTAGTACAAATTTGTGTGTATTTTTGAGCATAATGGAGACTAGGCCTTGGTATTTGCAGATGAGCTGTTCAAACTCAAAATGTATAATACATGCATGCAAATGATCAGAATTCATTATCCCCCTTTTCCCCTCCATCTCATGAGCAAAAGAATTACATCTTTCTGTGTATATGCATATCCACATATTATGAATGAATGCATCCACAGGCATGGACACACACACGGCAGCACATAGCATGTTCTGCATGCACACACACATGCACACACAAACATAGGCACCTTTAAGTATACAATTCATACACTCATGTGCATGCTCCCACCGATAGTTAATGCATGCTTACGCATAATGCTCTGTTTTTTCACCAAGTGTTTAACACAGGAAAGCCATTTACTGATTTAGAGATTACTGTGTGGAAGGTTATAGCTATTGCCATTTGTTGAA
Organism: Phymorhynchus buccinoides; assembly: GCA_017654935.2. Lineage (NCBI taxonomy): Eukaryota > Metazoa > Mollusca > Gastropoda > Neogastropoda > Raphitomidae > Phymorhynchus > Phymorhynchus buccinoides. The sequence continues at coordinate 73,613,358 of CM065680.1, forward strand.
TATTATGAAATTCACAGATTTGGCTTCATTTGATTGTACACATAGATTTTATATAGCATTATGTGACATTATACATTTACAAACACACTTTTACATGCTATTTGCGTAATAAGTCTCTGTTTATTTTTGGTGTCTGTATGAATGTATGATATTTGGTTAACTCCCCGTTAACTCACTCGGGGCGAATGAACCGGATCCGCCTCATGGCTCGCACAACAGTTTAGGACGAATGAGCCTGATCCGGCTCATAAGTGTTTTCAAGAGGTTTTTGATTTTTGGCGTGTACCCAGCTTTCCGGTGCGAAGTCATAACCTATTTTCAGTTTGCTTTGACCTTTCCTCTCTTGAAATCAACCACTCATTGCATACTTTACATTCAGGTTTGGTTGTAGTTGGGGGTCAAAGATCGGAATGTGAAAATTTTACTTCTTTCTATGTGTTAGCTGTTTTCGTCAATAGGAGACAAACGACGAAGGTAAGGAATCTGATATTTTACGATCGTTTAGGGCATCATGTTAGCTAATCTTATCTGAAAATATTGATGCCTAACTCTTCATAAATTGTTTTTGGTGATTATTTTACGAACCTAGTCAAATGCCCAGTCCCCACAGAACAAGGGGAAATGATTCGGCCAGTCCCGAGTGAGTTAAGTCTGTTTTAGTGTTTATATTTTAGTAGTGTGTGAATGATTTATGATTGAATTTTAATTTATTGCAAAATAATTTGTTTTGTATATTTTGTGACGGAACATAGATTTTATAGTGAAGAAAAAGTAACCCTGCCTGTGTGTGCGCAGGGCAAGAGCATTTCTACCGTGTTTTGTGGAGACTTCAACAGCACTCCCATTCATGGCATCGTTCAGCTGATGACCAAAAAGCATGTTCCCCCAAACTACCTGGACTGGAATGATGGTAAGAATAAAATAGTTTTGTGCAAAGATATGTGTTCATTACAGGCAAACTAAACGGAGAGACAGAAAGAGAGATTTTTGTTGGCGTGAAGGGCCAAAGATTCATCATTCACTTCTATGATGGCTTTAGGGATGATCAAAGGGGAATAACTCCCTGGCTATCAAGGATTTTATAATGTATTTGAACAA
>CM065680.1:73614955-73659955 GCA_017654935.2 Phymorhynchus buccinoides
AAAAAAAAAGAATAAAAAACGGCGGAGGTATAAGGCGTTTCGGTTTCAGGACACACACACCCCACACTAGGACACTTAGGCTTTTTATATAAGATGATATTATGCTGGATGGTTCATTAATTTGAAAATGACTTAAATTTCGCAAGATGTCATGTATAGGACAGCAAATCGATCTAATTCTGTGCCTTCGTTGTACTTTGTGGAGATTTGTGTCCTCCTGGTACGATTTTAGCAGTGTATAATATCAGCTTTTTGTTGAACTCTATCCTTTCAACTATTAAAAAAAAAAATTACAAATACATTAATTATATGATTTTTAAGGAAATTGAATTGTGAGTATTTGGTTATGTGTTGTGCTGTGGTAATAAAGATATGTGTACAATTCAATGTTGTCATGCTATATTTTCCATTGTGCAAAAACATGTTGACAAATTACTAGATTTCTCTATATGTGCGAATCAATCAATCACTAATTAATGTCCTCAAGTACAGGATAATTGTTTTGCGGCACTTCCAACACATAAAAAACCAAAAACAAATTAAAAATGACAAAATAAAACGCGTGCATCTAAAAGAATTTTACGAAAAACTCACAAGCAAATCTCTCATTGTAATATCCCAATATGTGCCCTGCCTCCCCCCCCTACAGTTTTCTAACACACTTAAAACACTGCCTCGCCTTCATTAATTATTCCCCCACCCACCTCCTTCACTCAGAACGTTATACGCAGTGAAGTAATCTTACCCAGAACAATCGAAAAAACCACTCAAATGGTGTAGAATGGAACAGATGTATCGCGTTCGCCTCGGCAGTAAAACCCGAGTTCCGAACCTGGGTACGGGGATTTTCCTCTCCGTTACACTAGGCCTTTACGGTATGAACGTGGAGTCTTTCGGATTTGAGACGATAAACCGAGGTCCTTGTCGTGCCCATGCAACTTAGCACACGTTAAACCCAGTGGAAACAAAAAGTGTCATTTTGGTGCAACATTTACCCCCCCTTCCATTTCTTTCCTGATCAAATCCCGCAAAAAATCACGTAAAAAATGATCCCTCTGGGCTGCTACACAGCTCTCTCGTGTGGTGGGAGCAACCTGAATTTCACAGAGACGCATCTGTGGCTATAAAGTACCTACTATACTACAACACTCTCTCCCTTCCAATCCCTCTTCCACACTGCCCCCCCCCCCCCCCGACCGCGCCCGTCCCTCTAAGCTTTTGCCTTCCGTACACAAGACATTGCTATACATGCCCAAGTACATAAATCGAATTAAAACTTCAGAAACATAAAATAGGCCTACTCATACAATTTTACAATTGAAGCAACCTACACAAGCCCCCCCCCCCCCCCCCAACCAAAGAGAGGAGAGTATTTAAACTTATCAGTATGCATTAAATTATGGACGTTCTAAAAGAGGACAGACCTCAATAAAACTATTTTTGAGCAGATCAACAATGCTTAGACGCTTTTGGGTTTAAATATTAGGAGCGATGCACATGATCTCAATTCATCAATTTTGACGCAGTCTTATAATGTCTTCTCTCTGTTGTTCATTTGACTCAGAGATGGTAAACTCAATAAGAAGCACTTGAGACTTCTTATACATTTTTTTGTGATTTTGGGTGAAATGACATGATGGACCGACTTGTGAATGGGGAACGTTCTGCCCAATTTTCATTTTGAGTTGTCCAATACCTTTAGCAGGGGGCATGGAATGAGTTCCAGGCGCGCACACACCACACACACACACATCTGTACACTGATGAGACTAGCGCACACATTACACTTCTGTCTCTCTCTCTTTCTCTCTCTCTCTCTCACACACACACACACAAGACCGATGCATCGTGCTTGCATGTGCAGGCACACACACTTCATGAATGCATACCTATGAAAAAAAAAAACGGGCAAGCCTCGTGTCAAATTCAGGGTTTCGCCCATCTATGGAATGGGAAGAAGGGTGAGTGGGTGGGGGAGGGGACTTCGAGTTTTGAGCCCCCTTTCAACGGGTGCAACAAGCTCACGGGTGCTCATCAACATGGATGGCGTTGGACATACCCTCATGTTGGTCATCGTCCACCACAGAACAGGTTTGACATCATGCTGGAGGGAAGCAGCATTCTCATTACGTGACCTCTCAGGGATCAGAGTCAGTAAAGAAAGGAATCGGCCACGGGTAACTATTTATTCAACCCACATGCTTGCCCCTTACCTGTTTTCAGCTGTAATTAGATAAGCGTAGGATTAACAACCTTTTTTTTAAGCAAACTATTATCCATAAAAAACTGTTCAATGCATACTTTTGTCCTTCTTCTTCTTCTCCTTAGGCAGCAAACTCTTGCGCGGTGAAGATATTTACTGCACTTTTGTGTTCGTTTTGTTTAGGGTTGGGTATTCGCTGTGGAGGATAATTATGTTAGGTCTTGTTTATTTGCCACCTTATTCTGAAGAAAAAAAGTCACCAAAAACGTTTGAACTGATCTGAAGACATTTTGTGAAAGGCAAAGTGGGCCCCCTGATACATAGGTGTTTTGCCATTAATTTTGCAATTTACTAGGAGTGCCATTTAGGTTGTCCCACGGGAATGATAGTCTACTTGCTACACCCCTCCCCCCCATCTCCCCTTTTTGTGCTTCATTAGTCGGGAAGATTGCTAATAAAAAAAAGATTTTGATGAGTCCTTTTAAACACTTTATCATCCATATAATTTTAGAATTAACAATAAAATACCACATCGACACACAATTTCTGCAGATTATTATGTAAGGTTATCCTTCTTTTGACACTTTAAAGTCATAAGGGTGAACATTGTTATGAATTAACTCCTCTCGAGTCTGTCTGGTTTGCACTATGTCAGAGCTTTCAAGTAAAGTGCAGCAGACAACAAACAAACAACTACACGACAAGTCCGTTCCTCCACCTTTCAGCAGAATCTTCAACGTGATGAAGTTGGCTGCCTATTAGGAAGAAGAAGAAGAAGAAACCTATTTCATTGTAATGCGCAAACATAATCTTTGGTGTTTATTGTAAGTTTGCGATCACTCGAATCTGTGTGCCCGTGTGTTTCTTTTTTATATTTTTTATATTTTGTTTGTCTGTCTGGGCTATATCTCAAGAACCGATGGACAGATTCGCTTCAAATTTTGCATGCTGGTGTATCATACTTGATTCATAGAAAAATTGTGACCCTGTTGACATTGACCTTGAAGACGGAAATTTATTTTTGTTTTAAATTTATACTGATCAAGTCGTGGACACATTTACCAAACCGCTCGTTCCATAACTATTTTAATTCGCATATTAACTGCATGTGATGAGAGTGGGCTAGCACACCCACAAAAAAAAACAACACAAAAAAACACCAACCAACAACAACAACAAAGCAGCCTTGATTTATTTTGACCAGACTACAGCATGAATTGAAATAAGAAAACTAAAAGTCATCAACTGCTGGTATACGTAAAATAGCGACTCTTGCATGCTGCTTGCAGATGAGATAGGGGAAGACGGGTAAAAAGCCCATGGTTTGTAAGAAGCCCATGCCAATTATCTAATGAAAATAAAGAAAAAGTTCAGTAAAAATTTGCCATGAGACGAATGCTAAACATTAACAATCGTCTCATGGGCAAAATGTGACTGAAATTTGCTTCTATTAATGAGATAATTGGTATGGGGCTCTGACCCGCCCCCATGCGCTTTTTACCCCGTCTTCACCAATTACAGAATACAGTACGAGTAATGATTGATAAACAAACAAACCCAACAAATGTACACAATTGTTTTTTGGGTTTCATTGCCGATGGAAAAATGTTGGGGTAAAAGTAAAAATAATAAGCATTATCCTCAGGCATCACAAAAAATCTTCGTTCCAATTCTCACCACAATCACTTCAATAGTTTATGTTGTGAAAACTGTAAGACGTAGGTTTTTTCCCCTTATTATTCTTTATTTGTTTTAAATAAGCTACACACATGGACAGCCACACACACAAAACCTTGTTCTCACCGCCGGAGGGGATTCTTTCGTACAAATAAAATAATACATTGCCTTGATAATTGTCATTTGCTAAACAAATGTTGGCAAAGGAGATAAATTTACGAGTTTGTTTTATTTTCAACTGGGATAAGCCTATGACATTCGACCAAAATCCTAGAAGGATTCAGGAAATTGTCCATACCACTTTATTTGTTTATAAAGCTTGAGCCTCTTCGGATTGATTTAAATTGTTAAAGGCAATTAACACATTTTAAAGAAAACACACAAAAGTTCATTCAGTTAGGGAAGAAGGGGTAAAAAGAGCATGGGGCGGTAAGAAGCCCACCCCAATTATTCATGAAAATAAAAGAAAATTTCAGTCACATTTGCCCATGAAAACGAATGCTAGACATTTAACGCTCGTCTCATGTGCAAAATGAGGCTGAAATTTTGACTTCATTTCATGAGATAATTTGGGGTGGGTTCTTACCCGACATGCGCCTTTTATACCCCGTCTTTGTTTTTTGTTCCCCCCTTACAATGGTTTAATAAAATCGGCTGTTAAATGTTTTTTACCAAGTTGTCAGTATGCCGACCGAAGAGAATAATTTTTTATTTCTTCTTCATACATAGGGGATAGAGGGGTAAAAAGCGCATGGGCGGGGAAGAAGCCCACCCAATTATCTCATGAAAGAAGCAAATTTCCAGTTCATTTGACCCATGAGACGAGCGTTAATGTTTAGCATTCGTCTCATGGGCAAATTTGACTGAAATTTTCTTTATTTCATGAGATAATGGGGGTGGGCCTCTTACCGCCCATGCGCTTTTTAACACCGCCTCTCACCATCTATCATTGCTTTGATGGTTTGCCGATAAATATTTAAAAAACATATAAATCCTTATATATTATTGCAATAGAAATCAAACTGTTAACTGTAAAGGGGTTTATAAGGAAACAAACCATAATGTTACGGCTTCGTCATGATGCCATGCCCAATTCGGCAATTTTCCGTAAGATTGGACAGTAGTTTAGACCTCTATGATGTCACACACACCACACACACACGCCCTACAAATACACAACACACGCACGCACGCAACACACGCACACGCACACGCACACACCACACAACACACACACACACCACACACTTACACACACACACACAATCCCTCGTTCCAGTTCAAGGTATTGGCCATTCTAGAACAGGAAATTGCAAATTAAAAAAAATCTAACACATTTTCCACGGAAATAAAATAAGACTGGTCTCACATCCAGGCCTAAAATATAAAAGCCATGTTAGAATTACAGTCATCATCTTTCAAACACTGCCAGATTCACTGATCACAGAAATCTTTAGAATACAACTCATGTCTCATCATTTAGAATATTGCCAGGGTCACAGAAAAGTTCTCAAAATGTGGTTCTGATGAACATTGTATCTTCCATCTTACATAATGTATGCCCTATATTGATTTGGAAACACTGGTATACGGTTGGGGGCTGGTCCAGTAACATTTTAAGCGTTGCAGTTCTGACGAGTGCTAGATAAACCCAAATGGGTTTTAATTAATTTGCATGTTTATGTTGAAACCACGTAGATGATAACTTATTTTGCTTCCAAAGTAGAGGCCACAGTGCTGATTACAGACTCTTTTATGTGACTTGTAGGCAGTCTATTCAGTTTGTGTTTTCCTGTCAGTTTGGACAGTAGTTTGTAATCATTTCCACACGTTTGTCAAGTTGGCTCCTATAAATATTTCATTTATTTCTTACGGAGTATTCTTTCAGTTAAACAGGAGAATCATAAAATTGAGAAAAAACAATATTTCTTTAAAGCTGACGATAAAAATCGAATTTCACACAAAGCATGCATTCCATTTCGTCGGTGTGACAATGATATTCGATACGTTAGTATGATAGTTTTTTTGCCCTATTCAAAAGTATTATAAGTATGTGGATTTTAATGTCTACTGGGCGGAATTTGGGACCATCACGCTGTTCACTTTCCCGCAGACGACGGTGATCCAAACCAGGACAACAGAGGCTCAACACCGTTCCTGCCCAGGATCGGACCAGGCGAAGACGAAGAAGGGAACAGGCCAGGAAGAAGACCAGGGAGGACATACCACAGCGTCTCCTTGTCCTTCAGCAGAGCATGATCTGCAGGAACCAGGCCAGAGCCACAGACTTGTCAGAAAGGCATGGGCAGGAAATGCTGATGTGCTGACAGAACGATTCGGCGCCGCTGAGGAGACACCATCTGCTCCCTACAGAGCCCCCCCCCCCCCCCCCCCCCCCCCCCCCCCCCCCCCCACGACGGACACGGACATGCTGATGGAAGATGACCAGCAGAGCAAGCAGGCAGGAACCAGCAGGGCTTTGTAGGCAGACACGAAGCAAAAAACGCTGCCCATCGCCCAGGTCTGTGGCGCACTCGTTTATGGCTACCCGCCACGTTGCGATGATGATGATACCACAATGACAGCAGGCACATCAGCAATGAGGCCGCCACGCACTTCGGGAGGTGCGAGGTTCGTTGAGGCGCTTTTCCGAGCAAAAGAACCTGACCTGCCGCTCAGGGCATTGGTAGCCACGGAACAAGCAAATCAACGCCCAGGTGAAAGAAGAGAGTAGGAAGAAATGGGCAAAGATGCTCAGCACAGGCAGTTGGCTGAGGAAATTGTGCCTCCAAACATGGTGCCTTCCCGTCAGGGCGCTGGTGACGATCAAGCGTGCTGATCAGCCCCAGAAGGTTCTTGCCTGTCGTCGCCCAGCTCAGCGAAGACCAGGAATGTGAGTATCACCAGGAGCAAAACGACCACTGAAACACCTGCAGAGTGCGATGATGACCAAGCAGATGGGAAGAGGACGAAATGCGACAGGAACCGCTGGTCTCACGCTACGACCGTGTCATCAAACAGTTGTCAGCGCACACAAACATTTCACCATTCGGTTCAGTCAAAGTATTGTAGCTGATTAGCCTTGCCCGAGGGAGTGGGTATAAACGTTCCAGAGCGGCTGATGACACCAGCGTTCTTGTCATTCAGAATCCAGACGAAAATTGAATAATACTCTGGGAATTTGAGAACTTCTGGATACTGGCAAGTTAATAGTTGGTCTCGAGAAGTGACACCATGACTTTCCACGAAAGATCGGGAAGTCCACCACTAACTCAGGAACCTCACTATTGAGGACAGTACACTGACACGCCTGACGTTCATTTCACTTTCTCCTGATGGTGACAAAGAGAAGCTTTAAATCTGCGCTGTTCCGCCCATCTGCGGAGAAGTTCCACTCAGACTTCTATCAAAGCAAACAGTCGGGCTTCTACGGCTTCGGAAGGTTCCGGCCAGCTGGAGCAAAAATTTAATGTGCACTTAAACCGGAGGACATGAAAAGCTCCCGGCTGGGTGGTCCTGGGAATCCTCTCAGTCTCGGCAACAACGCGAAACATATGGGTCATGACGTGCAGCCCGTGGTTGTGCGAGGCCCTGCAGCAGAGCGTTGCGGATGTTGCAGGGCCGCACACCACGGGCTGGCACGTCATGACCCATCTGTTTCGCGTTGTGGCCGAGACTGAGAGGATTCCCAGGAACAACACCAGCCGGGAGCTGTTTCATGTCCTCCGGTTTAAGGTGCACATTAAATTTTGCTCCAGCTGGCCGGAACCTTCCGAAGCCTTAGAAGCCCGACTGTTTGCTTTGATGAAGTCTGAGTGGAACTTCTCCGCAGATGGGCGGAACAAGCGCAGATTTAAAGCTTCTCCTTTGTCACCATCAGGAGAAAGGGCTAATGAAACGTTTCAGCGTGTCAGTGTACTGTCCTCAAAGAGTGAGGTCACTGAGTTAGTGGTGGACATTCCCGACTCTTTCGTGGAAAGTCATGGTGGTCAACTTCTCGAGACCAACTATTACTTGCCAGTATCAGAAGTTCTCAAATGTCCCAGAGTATTATTCAATTTTTCTCGGGATTCTGAAGTGGACAAAACTACGCTGGTTGTCAATCGCACCTCTGGAAAACAGTTTATCACACTCCCTCGGGCAAGGCGATCAGCTTACAATACGTTGAAATGAGACCGAATGGTGAAATGTTTGTGTGCGCTGACAAACTGTTTGATGACAACGGTCGTAGCGTGAGACCAGAGGTTCCTGTCCATTTCGTCTCTTCCCATCTGCTGGTCATCAGCGTCACTCTGCAGGTGTTGTCAGTGGTCGTTTTGCTCCTGGTGATACTCACATTCCTGGTCTTCGCTGAGCTGAGGACGACGACAGGCAAGAACCTGCTGGGGCTGATCAGCACGCTGATCGTCACCATCGCCCTGACGGGAGGCACCATGTTTGGAGGCACCAGTTCCTCAGCCAACTGCCTGGTGCTGAGCATCTTTGCCCATTTCTTCCTCCTCTCTTCCTTCACCTGGGCGTTGATTTGCTTGTTCCAGTGCTACCATGCCCTGAGCGGCAGGTCAGGTTCTTGGCTCGGAAAGCGCCTCAACGAACCTCGCACCTTCCCGAAGTGCGTGGCGGCCTCATGGCTGGTGCCTGCTGTCATTGTGGTAGTCATCATCATCAGCAACGTGGCGGGTAGCCAGAACGAGTGCGCCACAGACCTGGGCTATGGACAGGGTTTTTGCTTCGTGTCTGCCTACAAAGCCCTGCTGGTCACTGCCTGCTTGTCTCTGCTGGTCATCTTCATCAGCATGGCCGTGTCCGTCTGGGCTCTGTGGGAGCAGAGGGGTGTCTCCAGCAGCGGCAGCGAATCGTTCTGTCAGCACATTCAGCATTTCCTGGCCCAGGCCTTTCTGACAAGTCTGGTGGCTCTGGCCTGGTTCCTGCAGATCATGGCTCTGCTGAAGGACAAGGAGACGCTGTGGTATGTCTCCCTGGTCTTCTTCCTGGGCCTGTCCGTCTTCGTCTTCGCTGTCATCCTGTGCAGGAAGCAGGTGTTGAGCCTCTGGTGTGCCTGGTTTGGATCATCCGTCGTCTGCGGGAAAGGACAGCGTGATGGTCCCAAATTCAGCCCAGTAGACACTTAAAATCCACATACTTATGAATACATTTTGAATAGGGCAAAAACTATCATACTAACGTACTCGAATATCATTGTCACACCGACGAAATGGAATGGGCATGCTTTGTGTGAAATTCGATTTTTATCGTCAGCTTTAAAGAATAATTGTTTTTCTCATTTTATGATGTCTCCTTTTACTGAAAGAATACTCGTAGAATAAATGAATATTTATAGGAGCCAACTGTGACAAACGTGTGGAAAATATTACAAACTACTGTACAAAACTGACAGGAAACACAAAACGAATAGACTGCTACAAGTCACATAAAAGATGCTGTAATCAGCACTGTAGGCCTATACTTTGAACAAAAATAAGTTATCATCTACGATGGTTTCAACATAAACATGCCAATTATTTAAAAACCAATGTTTATCTAGCACTTCGTCAGAACTGCAACGCTTAAAATGTTACTGGACCAGCACCAACCGTATACCAGTGTTTCCAAAATCAATATAGGGCATACATTATGTAAGATGGAAGATACAATGTTCAGCAGAACCACATTTTGAGAACTGTTTCTGTGACCCTGGCAATAATTCTAAATGATGAGACATGAGTTGTATTCTAAAGGATGTTCCGTGATCAGTGAATCTGCAGTGTTTGAAAAGATGATGACTGTAATCTAACAATGGCTGTTATATTTTAGGCCTGGGATGTGGACCAGTCATTATTTATTCGTGGAAAATGTGTTAGGATTTTTTTTTTTTAATTTGCCTTTCCTGTTCTAGAATGGCAATACATTGAACTAGGAACGAGGGCTTGTGTGTGTGTGTGTGTGTGTGTGTGTGTGTGTGTGTGTGTGTGTGTGTGTGTGTGTGCAGTGTGCGACATGTGCGTAGATGTGCGTGCGTGCGTGTGTGGTGAGTATGTGTGTCTGTGTGTGTCGTGTCTCTGTGACATCATAGAGTCTAAACTACACTGTACCAATCTTACGGAAAATTGGCCGAATTGTGCATGGCATCATGACGAAGCCGTACATTATGTGGTCCTTATAAACCCCTTTACAGTTAACAGTTTGACTTTCTATTGCAATAATAATATAAGGGATATAATGTTTTTAAATATTAGATCGACAAACCATCAAAGCAGATGGTAGATGGGGGAAGACGGGGTAAAAATCACATGGGTGGGTAATAATCCTATGCAAATTATCTCATGAAATCAAGAAAATTTCAGTCAAAATTTGCCCATAAGACGAATGCTAAACATTAACGCTCGTCTAATGGTCAACGTTTGACTGAAATTTGCTTATTTTCATGAGATAATTGGGGTGGGCTTCTTACCCGAACATGCGCTTTTTACACCGTCTTCCCCTATTTTTGGAAGAAAGAAAAATAAAGAATTTCACTCTTCGGTGTCGGCATTACTGACAAACTGTTGTAAACATTTACAGCCCGATTTTATTAAACTATGTAGGGGAAGACGGGGTAAAAAGCGCCATGGGCGGGTAAGAAGCCCACCCCAATTATCTCTTGAAATGAGGCAATTTTCAGTCTCATTTTGTTCATGAGACGAGCGTTAATGTCTAGAATTCGTTTCATTGGCAAATGTGACTGAAATTTTGTTTAGTTCATGATATATTTGGGGTGGGCTTCTGTATCCGCCCATGCCCTTTTTACCCCGTCTTCCCCTACACTGAATGAACTTTTGTGTGTTTTCTTTAAAATGTTTAATTGCCTTTAGAACAATTTAAAATCATCCCGAAGAGGCTCAAGCTTTATAAACAAATAAAGTGGTTTGGGCAATTTCTTGAATCCCTTCTAGGATTTTGGTGAATGTGCATAGGCTTATCAGTTGAAAATGAAAACAAACTCGTAAATTTATACTCCTTTGCCAACAGTTGTTGAGCAAATGACAATTATCAAGGCAATGTATTATTTTATTTGTACAAAGAATACCCTAGCGTGAAACAAGGGTTTGTGTGTGTGGCTGTCTATGTGTGTAGGCTTATTTAAAAACAAAATAAAGAATAAGAAGGGGAAAAAACCACGTCTTACAGTTTTCACAACATAAACTATTGAAGTGATTGTGGTGAGAATTGGAAGAATGATTTTTTGTGATGCGCTGAGGATAATGCTTATTATTTTATTTTACCCCAACATTTTTCCATCGGACAAGGAAACCAAAACAATTGTGTGCATTTGTTGGGGGTTTGTTTGTTTATCATCATTACTCATACTGTATTCTGTAATAGGTGAAGACGGGGTAAAAAGCGCATGGGCGGGTAAGAAGCCCATGCCAATTATCTCATGAAATGAAGCAAATTTCAGTCACATTTTGCCCATGAGACGAGTGTTAATGTTTAGCATTCGTCTCATGGGCAAATTTGACTGAACTTTTCTTTATTTCATGAGATAATTGGCATGGGCTTCTTAACAAACCCATGGGCTTTTTACCCCGTCTTCCCCTATCTGATCTGCAAGCAGCATGCAAGAGTCTCTATGTTACGTATACCAGCAGTTGATGACTTTTTTAGTTTTCTTATTTCAATTCATGCTGTAGTCTGGTCAAAATAAATCAAGGCTGCTTTGTTGTTGTTGTTGGTTGGTGTTTTTTTGTGTTGTTTTTTTTTGTGGGTGTGCTAGCCCACTCTCATCACATGCAGTTAATATGCGAATTAAAATAGTTATGGAACGAGCGGTTTGGTAAATGTGTCCACGACTTGATCAGTATAAATTTAAAACAAAAATAAATTTCCGTCTTCAAGGTCAATGTCAACAGGGTCACAATTTTTCTATGAATCAAGTATGATACACCAGCATGCAAAATTTGAAGCGAATCTGTCCATCGGTTCTTGAGATATAGCCCAGACAGACAAACAAAATATAAAAAATATAAAAAAGAAACACACGGGCACACAGATTCGAGTGATCGCAAACTTACAATAAACACCAAAGATTATGTTTGCGCATTACAATGAAATAGGTTTCTTCTTCTTCTTCTTCCTAATAGGCAGCCAACTTCATCACGTTGAAGATTCTGCTGAAAGGTGGAGGAACGGACTTGTCGTGTAGTTGTTTGTTTGTTGTCTGCTGCACTTTACTTGAAAGCTCTGACATAGTGCAAACCAGACAGACTCGAGAGGAGTTAATTCATAACAATGTTCACCCTTATGACTTTAAAGTGTCAAAAGAAGGATAACCTTACATAATAATCTGCAGAAATTGTGTGTCGAGGTGGTATTTTATTGTTAATTCTAAAATTATATGGATGATAAAGTGTTTAAAAGGACTCATCAAAATCTTTTTTTTATTAGCAATCTTCCCGACTAATGAAGCACAAAAAGGGGAGATGGGGGGGAGGGGTGTAGCAAGTAGACTATCATTCCCGTGGGACAACCTAAATGGCACTCCTAGTAAATTGCAAAATTAATGGCAAAACACCTATGTATCAGGGGGCCCACTTTGCCTTTCACAAAATGTCTTCAAGATCAGTTCAAACGTTTTTTTGACTTTTTTTCTTCAGAATAAGGGGCAAATAAACAAAGACTAACATAATTATCCTCCACAGCGAATACACAACCCTAAACAAACGAACAAAAGTGCAGTAGAATCTTCAACGCGAAGAAGTTGGCTGCCTAAGGAGAAGAAGAAGAAGGGACAAAAGTATGCATTGAACAGTTTTATGGATAATATGGTTGCTTAAAAAAAAGGTTGTTATGATCCTACGCTTATCTATTACAGCTGAAAACAGGTAAGGGCAAGGCCTGTGGGTTGAATAATAGTGACCCGTGGCCGATTCCTTTCTTTACTGACTCTGATCCACCGAGAGGCAGATGAGAATGCTCTTCCCTCCAGCCATGATGTCAACCTGTCTGTGGTGACGATGACAAAATGAGGTATGTCAACGCCATCCATGTTGATGAGCACCCTTGAGCTTGTTGCACCCGGTGAAAGGGGTCCAAAACTCAAGTCCCCTCCCCCACCCACCCACCCTTCTTCCCAGTTCCATAAGAATGGGCGAACACTGAATTTGACAGAGGGCTTGCCCGTTATTTTTTTCATATGTATGCATGCATGAGTGTGTGTGCCTGCACATGCAAGCACGCATGCATCTGTCTGTGTGTGTGTGTGTGTGAGAGAGAGAGAGAGAGAGAGAGAGAGAGACAGAAGTGTATGTGTGCGCATAAGTCTGCATCAGTGTACATATGTGTGTGTGTGTGTGTGTGCGCGCCTGGAACTCGTTCCATGCCCCCCTGACTAAAGTATTGGACAACTCAAAATGAAAATTGGCAGAACGTTCCCCAATGTCACAAGTCGGTCCATCATGTCATTTCACCCAAAGATGCAAAAAAATGTATAAAGAAGTCTCAAAGTGCTTCTTATGAGTTTACCATCTCTGAAGTCAAATGAACAACAGAGAGAAATGACATTATAAGACTGCGTCAAAATTGATGAATTGAGATCATGTGCATCGCTCCAATAGTTTAAACCAAAAGCAGTTCTAAGCATTGTTGAGCTGCTCAAAAATGTTTTGAGGTCTGTCTCTTTTTAGAACGTCATAATTTCAATGCATACTGATAAGTTTAGAATACTCTCCTCTCTTTGGTTTTGGGGGGGGGGGGGGGGGGGGGGGGGGCTTGTGTGAGGTTGCTTCAATTGTAAATTGTATGAAGTAGGCCTAGTTTTATGTTTCTGAAGTTTTATTCGATTTATGTACTTGGCATGTATAGCAATGTCTTGTGTACGGAAGGGAGAAAGCTGAGAGGGACGGGCGCAGGAGGGGGGGGGGGGGGGGGCAGTGTGGAAAGAGGGAGGGGAAGGGATTGAGAGTGTGGTAGTAGGTATAGTAGGTACTTTATAGCCACAGAGGCGTCTCTGTGAAATTCAGGTTGCTCCCACCACACTAGGAGAGCGTGTAGCAGCCAGAGGGATCCATTTTTTTACGTGATTTTTGCGGGATTGATCAGGAAAGAAATGGAGGGGGGGGTAAATGTTGACCAAATGACAACTTTTTTTGTTTCCACTGGGTTTAACGTGTGCTAAGTGCATGGGCACACAGGACCTCGGTTTATCGTCTCATCCGAAAGACTCCACGTTCAGACCGTAAGGCCTAGTGCAAAGTGAGAGGAAAAAATCCCCTGTACCCAGGTTCGAACTCGGGTTTACTTGACACGAGGCGAACGCGATACATCTGTGCCATTCTACACCATTTGAGTGGTTTGGTTCGATTGTTCTGGTAAGATTACTTCACTGCGTATAACGTTCTGAGTGAAGGGGGTGGGTGGGGGATAATTAATGAAGCGAGGCAGTGTTTAAGTGTGTTAGAAAACTGTAGGGGGGGGAGGGGGCACATATTGGGATATTAAAAATGAGAGATTTGGCTTGTGAGTTTTCGTAAAATTCTTTTAATGCACGCGTTTATTTTGTCATTTTTAATTTGTTTTTGGTTTTTTAATGTGTGTGAAGTGCCGCAAAACAATTATCCTGTACTTGAGGACATAATAAATTATTGATTGATTGATTAGCAACATATAGAAGAAATCTAGTAATTTGTCACATGTTTGCACAATGGAAAATATAGCATGACAACATTGAAATTGTACACATATCTTTATTACAACCGAACAACACATTAAACAAAACTCACAATTCAATTTCCTTAAAATAATATAATTAATGTATTGTAATTTTTTTTTAAATAGTTGAAAGGATAGAGTTCAACAAAAAGCTGAATATTTATACACTGCTAAAATCGTAAACAGGAGGACACAAATCTCTCACAAAGTACAACGAAGGCACAGAATTAGATCGAGTTGCTGTCCTATAACATGACATCTTGCGAATTTAAGGCATTTCAAATTAATGAACCATCCAGCATAATAATCATCTTATAGTAAAAAGCCAACTGTCCGTGTGTGTGTGTGTGTGTGTGTGTGAAACACGAAACAGGCCTTATAACTCCGCCGTTTTTCGACCGAATCGCTTCAAATTTGCTGTGAGCCCTAACGGGGCGATGGCAACGGCAACCGAGGCGGCCGTGTCATTTGCGCGGTTTCGCAAATGCGCGAAACGCGCATCCGCCGGCCTCTCGGCGCCCGTATCTCCGGCGTTTTTGGCAGGAAGATGACCGGGGCCGGGGACTATCCGTGTGCCAAACCGGAAGCGAATCGATTCAAAAATGCCGGAGATACGGGCGCCGACAGGCCGCTTCACGTTTTCACAAACCGCGGCGTAACCAGACCCGACATTGACTCGAGATTTGGAACATGCGTGACCAGGGATAGTGACTATCGTCGTGCAAAATTTCAACACCATCCGTTCATAAACACGCGCTATAAACCGATTTATTTTGCAGGACGCTAATTTCAACCAACACTTGACACATAACCAAAGACTCTAAAAGGGGAAGATGGACTACTTAAGAGTTACGGCGAGCCTGGCTGATAGAGTTATCGTTAGTGGGGTAGTTCACAGTGGCGGCTATGCAAAGACTCAGACTGGAATTTGAACGGAGAATTCAACTGGCCTATCGACGTGTTATGTCATAAAGATGTTTAAAAGGGACACAACCAGTGTTTCTGTCCTCACTACTCGTATGGGGAAAAGGGACCAGATGTTAGTCTTTTCTTTTCAATGTCTTTGGCTCTTTGCTTGCCTCCCCACCGCGAGCATGCTGCAGCTATTTTTATACAGACAGTGGAGAGAGAGAGAGAGAGAGAGAGAGAGAGAGAGAGAGAGAGAGAGAGAGAGAGAGAGAGAGAGAGACTGGGGGTGGGGGGGGGGGAGTAGAACGCAGCAAGCTTTGCACCCCCCCCCCTAGGGATACTGGGAGGGGGGGGGTCTTCCGTACAAATAGTTCCCCCACCTTCTGGAAGTTATGTGCTTATAACTACCTCTAATCTGTCAGTCTCTTTGATTCTGCCTTTTCCCTTTGCATGCTGTTATCTACTATCTTTCTGCCTTTCCGGTCCATTCTCCTGCCTTTTTTAAGAAATACTTTCACAAAGATTTCCTCTAGCCAAAGTCAGACATGCTGGGCCTAATTATTCTTACTTAGGTGCATAACAGCAGCATGATGCATCTACGTTCGTAATTGACAGAAATTCTCCTGCCTTTTTTCAAGAAATACTTTCAAAAAGATTTCCTCTAGCCGAAGTCAGACATGCTGGGCCTAATTATTCTTACTTAGGCGCATAACAGCAGCATGATGCATCTACGTTCGTAATTGACAGAAACATGCCTGAACGACCGAAGAACAAGAACTTAGAAGACGAAGAAGAAGAAGAAGTACTACTCTCTCTCTCTCTCTCTCTGCGCGCGTCAATAATCGTCGTGCCTAAGAAACTGCGTCCACGCATCATCGCCCTTGCACACGAAGGACATCTGGGAATCGTGGGAACAAAACCAAACCTGCGAACCAAAGTTTGGTGGCCCGGAATGGAAAAAGAAGCAGAAAAATACTGCAATACTTGCCACGGCTGTCAACTCATAAGCCGACCAAACCCACCAGAACCTATGAAAAACACCAAACTACCACCAGGACCATGGGAAGACATCGCACTTGATTTCATAGGCCCATTTCCTTCAGGCGAATCAGTCCTCGTGATCATAGACTACTACAGCAGATACTATGAAGTCGCTGTCATGAAGTCAACAACTGCTGAGAAAACGATCTCCGTCCTGAAAACAATTTTGAAAACAATTTTCACCAGACATGGACTGCCACTGACTGTACATTCAGATAATGGCCCACAGTTCATTTCTGAGATCTTCGCCAAGTTCCTGACAGAAAACGGAATCAAACACATCAAAGTCACCCCAAAATGGCCTCAAGCGAACGGAGAAGTCGAAAGACAAAACCAATCACTCTTGAACCGAATGAAAATCGCAAAAGCTGGTAGGGAAGAACTGGAAAGACGAAATCCTGACCTACCTCACTGCCTACCGCACAACTCCTCACCCAACGACAGGACAAAGTCCCGCATAACTTCTGTTCGGACGCAAAATTCGAACGAAAATTCCCGAACTGACACCAGAAACAATTGACCAAGAAACTCAAGACCACGACGCTGAAAGAAAAGGACTTTCAAAACTGTACACTGACCAGAAAAGATGGGCAAAATCTTCAGACATTGACCTCGGAGACAGAGTCCTGATGAAGAACGAAAAGGCTGGAAAGTTGCAAACCCCATTCATCCCTGAACCCTTTGAAGTTGTCCAGAAGCACGGCAGCAAAATCACCGTGCAGTCGTCAGATGGCGCCACGTAAAGCCGCAACTCGTCCCACATGAAGAAATATCTTCATCGCGAAGAAGGAGAGGATGCCAGAGCTGTCCCCAATGAAACCATGGCCGCCACACCAGACCGAGAGGAGCAGACAACGAAGGAAGAGACCTGTCCACCCAGTGTGCTAACACCACACTCTGCAAAGCCCAGAGACACTTCAAACCCCAAAGCACACACTGAGAAAACCAGTGACACTGCAAAATTTGGTATACAACAGACCAAACACCACAATTAATAAAAAGATTGCTTCCAATGCAATCCACACAACAAATAAACATAAATTCTAGAGCCTTACATTTTGAAAGGTTTAATTTTAGCCTTTGCAAAGTCATGCCTTGTGATTTACATGCAATTTTGTCATGCAGTCTCATATTGGTAATAATTGTAAATTCAAATGAGCACCATGACTTTTAAAGCTTTTAGCAACAGACGGCAGTTTAAAACATTCAACAACTAAAAAGTGTGGTTTCTTATTCTTATTAAAAGCTCTAACATTCAAGTAATACTAAAAAAATATATAACAATAATATATATCCATACGTTAACAGTGTATAACAAACTCAAACATACCAGGTAAAGTTTTTGCACAAAGATGCTGCTACAAAGCATGGGTAAGATGCTCAATAGATATGTAGAAAAAGAAGTTCAACACCTTTAATTAACCATTTGCTCACTATGTTTGTAGCTAATATGAGCAAAATGATGTTATTGATGATGTTATAACGTCAAATGTGAGAGACTCTGTACTGTACATTTTTTTCTTTCAGACAAGAGGGATTCATCTCTGGATCATTTCTCCAGATCAAGTCTACCACATCTCTCTTCTTGTTTCTAATTTTCTTTGGCAGTGAAAGGGTTAGAACACTGAAGCTTAACATTTAAGATCATGAAAAAAAGTGTTCATTCTTTGTTTTTGGAAGAAAAAAAACAAATCTTTAAAAAAAAAATTGTTTTAATATTATGCATAAAATGCCTTAATCAGAAATTCTAAATTTTGAAAGGTATCGGATTAATTTTAGCCTTTGCTAAGTCATGCCTTGTGATTTGCATACAATTTTGTCATGCAGTCTCATATTGGTAATAATTGTATTAAGATCTCTGAAAACAGAGCAGTATACACCGTTTCCCCCCTGAGTGAAGTTCATTCAAAGACAATAAAACTAGCTGGTAGAATGGATTTCCTTTGGTTTGTTTCCATAATCTTTCTTGTCAGTCTTGTTATCATTTTCATTCAATGTGGTTTTCTGCTGTGGCTTCTGTCAAACATCCTTCTTGCAGATGACTCGGCAGTGTGGTTACAAAACAAACAAACAAACAATCAGTCTCTCTCTCTCTCTCTCTCTCTCTCTTTGCAGGGAAAGAAATGTTTCAATGAATTCTAATGAATGAAATGATCATGCATACCTTTCAAAGAAATGTTTTCAACGTTCGAAATTACCACAAGAAAGTGAAATGATTGCACAGCAACAAGACAACATCCTTTCATTATGACTACCACCATTTAAAACAACAAAATCACAGAAGCATATTCATCCAGTGATGTCCTGAGGCCCCGGTCATAGGCCATTGACCTATTAAAATTGAAAATGTCCTATTGTGTTCTCCCCTGTCAGGACAAATGTCTGATTGAAATTTAACACTGGCACAACTTTGTCCTGTTGATTTCTTCAAGAGCCAGGACATTGTCCTATTGATTTCTCTTGTCTCAGGACAGTTTGTCCTATCACTTTTCGATCCTCGGTGCATCACTGTTCATCATCCGTACATTACAAAGAAAGGAACATTGATCAGCCGAGAAAAGTGGAAATAAAAACGCTGGTATCGATGTTGAGGGTACCATGCCACCATCGGTCAGGAAAGTAAATGATCTGAAACAAACGAAACGAAACAAACATTACAGTGAAATCATTTAATTGAATAAACACTGAAATCATTTTCATTAAATCAGGCATGGTAGTGGGGGCAAAGTGAGTTTTGCGGAAGAATATCCAACCGATTCTGCATTTCATTTGAAAGATGTCGACTCAAACTAAAATGATGAAGTTGGGCGTCAAAAAATGAAGAAGAAAAAGAAGAGGAAAAGAAGAAGAAAAAGAAGCACTAGGAACCACAAATCTGGAAACGTGTGGCATGAACTAGGCCGCGCACGACTGCTAACTTCGGCGGGAAGTTGCTTGTTTAGTCATTCACATTCGGTTCCGTGAAGCGATTGCATAGGTTTTAACGCACTTAATTTTTAGGCACCCGAGTGAATTCTTACCTCAGCTTTTTTGTGTGTGTCAAATTTTCACTTTCGCGGGTTTTCCGCGATTCGCGGAGGTCTACTATGCCTGTTAAATAAACTTAACAATTCACACTTCAACATACTGCAAAACAAAAATAAGAAAATGAAACACAGTCTTTGTATTTAGTCTCTTCATGTTATTATATGAGAGAAAACTGATACTGAGCAGCAACTTTAACTTTGCAAATTCATTATTTTTTGGCATGAGTAAGTTTCAAACTGAACTGCTTAAAGCCAGCCCAGGACTATACAAGCAAGCAGTAAAGCTAAACAATGGCATTCTGCTTGTGGCTGAGAGGGAAACGTTCCTTTTTTCAAACTAGTCGATGGACAAGGTTTCTAAAAACTAGACTTCATGCAAGTCAAAACGTGTAGCCAGGAGAAACGCTAGCTTGTTTCTCTCTCTTTCTCCCACCAACTGAGACCTGAAGAAGAAAATCTGTTTAACGTCCTCCAAACTGAAACAGGTACATGTGGGACAATTATAAAATGCAGAGATAGGCCTAGTGGGTCGATCATGGAGGAAAAACTGCAATCCCAGTACCCCCAAATTCCCTTTTTTCAAATAATTACATCAAATAATAACTGAGACCTGAACCATGTTTTGGGTCTTTTATACCCCTGTTGTGCCTTTAAAGAAGCTCTCTCTCTCTCTCTCCCTTTATGTTCACCCTCCGACCTCAATCTCTCCTGCCAAAACCATCACCTCTTAACAGATGTAATAATAATAAATGGACACAAAGTGCAGCTGACACCTTACCTCCCCTTGATTGATGGTGCACTCCAAAGGCTTTTCTAAGGGATGTAACTCATGGTAGTCTTCATACAGCCACTGCAGAGTGGTCTTGTTCGGATGGAAGTGGGGCGCCTTTTCAGGGGGTTGCAGGAACCATCTCTGCATGCATGCACACACACACAATGATATTTACACACATGCACAAGCATTCACATAATACGCATCCCTTTACTTAAAAAGTAAATAAAATCTAACATCTTTCATGGCAGAAGACCAGTGAGCAATCTTAGTACCAATATGTCTTGGTATTCAAGATATCTTGGTATTTTACTCTCAGTTCATTTTTTGTAAACTAAATCAAGTTCTGATTCATTCCTCAACAGACAAATTAAGAAATGCTTTTTGAAGAGCGAAGTTTCCTCTATGTACTCACGATTTGGTGAGTGTGTGTGTGGTCACACCTCATCAAAAACTTCAACATAGCTATTTTCTCAGAAAGTACAAATAATAGTGCAACCAAACTTTTTGCACAATGATGTAAAAATCACATTATGTCTGCAGTGACTACTTTTATTTAAAAGGTCACTTGAACAAATTGGATGTAAATCAATTTTACAAATTTGAATCGGCAAAATGAGTTAAGAAAGTCATCAACAGTGAAAGACTCAATAGCTCATTGCGTAGAGCGTTTGTCTCTCATGCGAATGGTTCCGGAGTTCTTTTTTTATTGTTTGTTCTTTAGTTGTATCCATTAACGATATTTATATGCTTTTATTTAAAAAGTCACTAGAATAAGTTTTTTGAAAATAAGTATTAATTCCTGAGTGCAAACATTTTCCATTCCTCTCAGTATGTAAGCCTACACAGGTCGTGGTTTTGACCTCATAAAGACATGATGTCATGTTTGTGATGTAAAAAAAAAAGGAATGTCAAGTTAGATTGTGGAAAAAAATAGAGACATGAAAAAGTTAGCGAGCGACTCCACATCTAGATCTAGACCGACAAAGTTGTGCATGAGCAAGTCATTGTGGCATGCGCTCTTGTTTAACATAAAATCAGAAGCTTGGAACTCATGACCCTCTGAAGTACAGACAAAAGCTCTAACCAACTTGGTTTTTACAATCTCAACTTCTACAGTAATCATAAGCCGTATATTGAACACTTCACAGTAATTATGCTTTTTTTCTTTTTTTTGTTGATCGCTCAGTTTCCTGTTGTATGAGGGCTGATGCGTCATGCTGCCGCTATGTGCCTAACTAAGAAATAGTTAGGCCCATGCATGTCCGACTTCTTCGGATGGGAAGAAATCTCTGAAAGAATTTCTAGAAACAAAGACAGGAGAATGGACCAGTAAGAGAGAAGGATAAAAGATAACAGTAACTTGAGTAAGCAAAAGGAAAAGGCAGAGTCGAAAAGGCAGAGTCAAAGAGAGTGATAGATTAGAGGAAGTTACTAGCACAGAACTTCCGAAGGGGGAAGAGGGGGAAGGCGGGAGGGGGGGGGTGGCGGAGCAGGGGGGGGGGGGCAGGGAGTAAATTAAGCCTAAATAACTGATGCTGAATCAAATTCTTCCGATTGGTTCCTTTCAACCTTCACACCCCTTCCCAGTCTTTCCTCTCTCTCTCTCTCCTCTCTCTCAAACTCCTTCAAAACACTAAACACTTCCTATAAAATAGAAGATTGAAACCTACCCTTAATACTTTAATCCTTTTCCAACACATATATATAATAATTTGGACGGACACATTCCTGAACAGTGCTGTGCGAACAAGAAAACGTGATTCAATCAAACGACTCAAAATCAAGCCGGGGGTGTTTTAACTTTTGGGCAGCCATGAAGACGAAATTCTGTTTAACGTCCTCCGGTCTGGAACAGACACACATATGGGACATTAGTAGATGTAAAGATGGTTGGAACGATCCTGGAGGCAAAAGCCCGGAGGCAGGGCCACACCAGGAAAGTCCTGACTATGTTTTAACAATACAGATGTATATTTGGGCAGCCACTTACTTTTCTCCCAAATATGACCTCTCCAAACCCTGGACCATGGAAATGGAAAGGAACACCAGTACCTGCTCCTAGAACAAGGAAAGCTTCATTGTAAACACTAGTAAAACAAACAAAAAAACAAAGCATGCTAAGGTGTAGTAATAATATATAACATATATGATCTAAAGTGTCATCAGTATTTGGAACCCAAAAAATGAAATAAACCTCAAGCTAAAATAAAAACACATACAAAAAAGATGTGCAGGGAAGTGTTTGTGTCATACACACTAAGCAAAAACAAGTTAAATCTTATTCATTCTATTCTTTTATTCTTCTATACAATCTAAACTGTGATCACATCCCAGGAAATTAATTGAAGGCACTACAAAACAACATGAATACACTATCAATTACTAAAAGCTTTTATGGGATTATAAAGTTATACAAAGATTACCCGTCCCCACAACTACTGGTTTAAACAAGTCAAAGTCATTGCCTATTGTCACAACTAAATAAAGGGAAAAGAATTTTTTTTATAAAAAAAGTTAAAAACATGGTCTTTGTTTTTTTACTCCTGTTTCAACAGTACACAAGACAATACAACCATTTGCGTCAAAGGAAATAGAGCAAAGAGAAAACTCCAACAATCAAAGTAGCTACAAAAGTAGACGTGGCCATCCAGTCCACCCACCAGACCATTCCCAAAAAACGGTATAGACAGAACCACTGTCATTACCTCCCAGGCACAGCGTAGAGAGGGTGGAGGGACGTATTTGTCGAACAGTTCCTTCCATTCAGTGTGGTTGTTGTCTCCAAACCAGTAAAAGGTCTCTGTCAATGCAGGAAACAAGGCAATGGAGGATCAAACTCTTAGCATATAGAACTAGTTAGCACACCACTGGCAATTCACTTAGTCTTATGAAATCCAGTTTGCACAGAAGTAGTCAGATACAAACACGCAGAACTGTCAACTTTAACTTATACACATGCCTAATTACACACAGCCTAGCCATTTTTCATTAAAAAAATAGCTTTATACATATATCATTCGGTTAAGGAGGGTAGAATTTTATGTTTATACTGTCAACGTTGGGAAGTAGAATCCATCTAGTGCACTATGCATACGCTATAAGAGACCCTAAATCCGTACCATCCTCCAAATTAGGAAACAATACAAAAGGTGACTTTGAGCAATAACAATGCCAACCTATAGTGATACATATTTGATTGACGATGGCGATGATTAAAACATAATGGTGGTGCATACATACGACAATTGGCAGATGACAAAGGGTTAAATCAATATACAGGTAGGACATGTCATATTATGTAGTTACATGCTGAATACTTCAGCCTATCTCATACTAGTTTTACCTTGGTAGAGTACAGTTGAGCTATACGAACCATAATCTACAAATTAGTTATTTCAGTTGTAGATTACTAGCGTGTTGACACCACACCCATATTCCAAATCATTTATTTTAGGTTAGTATGGCAGCATGAGAACTGTAAACACCAAACTACACCTCTCTAAATCATTAAGACAGCCAAAGTATATGATTGAGCTGTCAACCTTTAAAATTAAATTTAGTTGTACTAAGGGCTGCGATGCCCTCTCCAGGTGGGAGCAACCCAAATTTCAGAGACGCCTCTGTGACTATAAAGTACCAAATAAATCAATACTGTACTATTGAGCTGTCAACCTTTATAAATCAGTTTCTGCGGTACTCATTCAATCTTTCTGTATCAGCTCCTTGCTGCATTATATAGCCTTAAAAAAATCCAGTGTAGTTTTAGAAAGTGATTCTCTGTCATTGCAAACTAAACAACTAACTCTCTTAAGTAACAACACAAGCAAATTTGTACCACTTTGAATCTTTTGATATATAAGTACACTGAAGTTTGCTACATTTTTTCACACACACACACGCACATGTACACACACACACACACACACACACACACACACACACATTCAAGTCATTCCGGCCATATAGGACTTCATTATACTGATCATAATGTTTTGTGTTCCTGTAAATATGTTATTTTTTTCTTAGATTTTTGTTCTCTCTAGAAACGCCAAGAAATGACAGACAGAAGTCGTTTTGCAGGAAGCGCGCTACGCATTATGCTCAGGTTACCCAGGAATTGGGCGCTAAAGGTGCTCATTCTCACCTGGATTTTTTCCACACAGATTTGCCTCGTTTCTATACGAGGTTAATTAATATCATTTACGTATTAATTGTCCTCGTATACAAACGAGGCTGTGCATGGGAGATCATTTTGATGAATGCAGACTTTATCATTTGAGTTATGAGACTTGTAAATCCTCGTATCAACCGAGACAAAGCGAGATGGAAGCAACAGTGTCGATTCAATGAGACCAAGGTTGGTTAAATGCGAAGTTGGTAGGCCTAACGAACATTAAGGATAGCAGTAACGTCCCTTCCGACGTCAGTACGTTTGATTAAGAAGGAGGAGGAGAACGAGTGATGGTGATTCTAGGCCGAGTTGCGTTTTCCCTGCGATAGCAGCGAGTACCAGTACCGAGTATGGCTACCCTTCCGAGTCGGACATGAAAGATCCAGATCCAGTTTGAGCCTACTTGAATGTGCTGTGCAGATCAAGTAGAACCAGCCAACGCCAAGCCAGTCAGATGCACGGGAACAGGTAAGATGCCTTCGCGACGTAGTAATCAAATGTGCTTGTTTGCAGACCAGTGTTTAGGTGCATACTAACAGTTACAAAGTGGTAGATCAGGATGATGATCTAGATCTATTTTTATGGTAGTCTATACTTCATGTCAGCAGCTGCAGATGAAAGAAATGTTAGTCTTGTTCATTCTGTTCTGTTTATTGTGATTGCTGCAATCAGTTATTTGTGAAGATAGAGTAGGTTGAGTATAGATCTATAAGCAAGCAGCATGACTGTACAATCTGTTCTTTGACTTAGCTGATGTTGATCATCCCGAATCGTGAATCCTGACTTTGTACATTGACAGCTACTTTATACTGGCGTTTACTGTTGAAATGCACTGCCAAAGGCAATTTTAATTATTGGCAGAGGCACGAGCCCGTATTTCACATTCTCCAGGCAGGGTACGGGCCCGTATTTCACATTATCCAGGCAGGGTACGGGCCCGTATTTCACATTCACCAGGCTCAATCACGGGACGCAACAATTGTGCGTAAATGTCTTCAAAAACTACTAATAGCATTAACTCTGACATGTTCCTAGAACCCTAGATCTATCCCTAACCCTGTTCCTTACCAAGAAGCGTTAAATATACGAAATAAGAAAATGCATTGTTGATGAAAAATTCGACAAGGAAAAGTTACTATACTATCCCTGAAGATGGTCTGAGTGTTGCAACAACACCGTACCCGTAGCCACTGTGCTAATTATTCTGAGGACTCTTGCATCGACAAAGTGCCACTGCATTGTTTAAAAAATGATTTTTGTGTGTATAGACTAGTAGACCTAGTAGTAACACTAGTAGTAGCAGTAGTAGGCCTAGTAGTAGTTGTAGGAAGGAAGGAAATGACTGCTTAACGTCATCCAGGCTGGAACAGGTACATGTTGGAAGTTAATAGACATAAAGATGGTGGGGCGATCCTGGAGGTACTGCACTACCAGGAAAGTCCCAATGCTTTTTTAAAATATCAATATGTATGTGCCTAAAAGGAATTGCCGTGGGATCTCCCTTATAAGACTCCCTCCCATGTATGACCTACTTCTCTGAGACATAAATGTCCCTTCTTTGTAAGTATTAATGTTACTTCCCTTATAAGACCCCTCCCTTTCAAGACCTCATTTTGGATGATTTTTGAAGGTCGTATAAGTGAGGTTCCATTGTAGTAATATTATTGAGTAGTAGCAGTAGCAACAGTAGTAGTAGTAGTAGTAGCAGTAGCAGTAATAGTAGAAGAGATGGAAGATTAAGAAGAAGAAGAGAGAGAGAGAGAGACAGACAGAGAAATAGAAAAGGAAGAACAGGGAGATGGCAATGAGATACATTCCCTCCCCCACCACCCCCACACACATACATAAACATACTTGCACACAATGTGACGCATAAAATCAAAAAAATATGTTCATGCTTAAACACAGGAACTATTAAAGTGACTGTAAATCACAATATAATAGTAATAACAGTGAAGCATTTATATAGCGCACTCCTCCGCCACATGTGGAGCTGTATGCGCTTAACAGAAAATCAAAAAGTAATAAATAATGATTATTACAGAGAAAGATAGAGCAGAAGAGGAGAAAGAGTGACAGAGAGACAGAAAGAGAATGAAACAGGAGGAGATAGAGGAATGAGGAGAAAAAGAAGAGGCAGGAGAAAAAGAAGAGGGAGACGGGAGTGATAGAGAAGGCGATGGAGGTGTGGGGGTGGGCAGATGAGGTGGCAGGGGGTGGGTGGGAGTGGGGGAGGGAGAAAGAGCGTGCAATCTAAAGAAAGGAGGTGAAAGAGCAAGGGAAATGTGGGCAGTGGAGTGGGTGGGGGATAAAGCGACAGAGTATGATTGTGACCCGGCACCACGCAAGGCAGGCTGGCAAAGTCAAATTATTTTTTTTTAATCCATTTTGAGTTATGGGTATTTTTGTGCTTTCATACCTTATCTTTCACATCCATAAAGTTTAATCATTATGGTGGTCTCTGAATACTCTGAATACTCAAAACAGTTGGTTTGTGCAGTTTAATCATTATGGTGGTCTCTGAATACTCAAAACAGTTGGTTTGTGCATTTTCTTAGGATAGGCTAGACTTTAGACTGATTCTCAAAATGGCCATCAGTCACCTTACTAACTTTAAATGAACATATTAGAAGCGGAAACCCTGTGCGCTTATCTGTAAATAAGTTTTTTTTAAACCTAAGCGGCTTCCGCACATAACTTCCGCGTATGTGTGTACATGCGCCTACTCTACAACAAAAAAGGATACAAGAATTAAAAAAAAAATATTATTAATTAGAAAGAGAATTGCCTGAGTCATTTTCTCAGAATGGTCATTTTGACACTTAATGTCCCTTTTGTGGTGCTGGGCCACATAGTAGTAGTAGTTTTGTTTCAATCGTGACAGCCACACCCGTTGACTGGATTGTTTAGCGAATATAATATAGTTGTTTTTGTCTTGTCAGTCATATTTTCTGGGCTGTACAGTGGCGTTGCTCCCAGGCCACTCATCCTGAGTCTTCATTCACAGCCACACAGCGGTTTGTCAGGTCGCAGAATCAGACACCAGCAGTATAAAGGAAGCAAATTTATGTTACATCATAAAGATCAAACAAAAGCAACGCCGAGCGGCTGCAAAGTCCCCTCGCAGCATCGCCGAGCTACTCCGAAATCGGAATGTGTCGGCTGTACACACAGCGGGGAGACCGAAGCGGCAGATATCAAAAGAAAACGTACTTACATAAAAACGCATCAAAACAGCACGTATGATGATGATGAAAATGATGTTTTACGTCCTCTCGGTCACAGACACATATGGGACATTTGTAAATACAAAGATGGTGGGAACAATACTGACTGCAATGCCCGGAGGCAGTGCAACACCAGTAAAGTCCCGAGTTTTTAACAATATAGATAGGTGTAGCGGTAACCACGCCTCGGTTAAACCTCATTGGCTATGGTACCGCCGCATGCATGGTATAAAACAGCACGTAACTGAATAGTTTTTTTTATATATGTAGCCTTGGGGTTCGGACCCGTGATTTGAGCGCGCGCGATCATGCGCACACGAGCGCACAGAAAAATTCATGACAACTGTATTATAGACCATTCATCAAGAAATGTGAAAAAAACTGCATTGAAATACATGCAAAACTTCGTGAGATATTAGCGATTATGTGTTTTGGGGTTTGAACCCCGTAACTGGCGCGACCTTGACCTTAATGTAAAACTAAATACATCAGTGGATAGCTTGCATCTTGGCAAACTAGTATACCAAATTTGATGATGATAGACTGAATAGTTTTTGAGAAAAACGGACGAATAGCGGACGGACGGACGGACGGACGGACACCGGACGGACGGACCAGACAGAAACAATAGTTCCCCGAGCCAGGTTGACATAATAAACAAATATTGTATGAAATTGTTTGTCAATTTCAGGCGGCCGTGTGGAAACTGCAGCATCACGGAGAGACCGAGTGAATGCCTGTGCTGTGCAGAGGTGAAGGAGATGGCACTTCTGCAGAGATACCTGGAGGTAAGTGCATTACTGAGCTCCCTGGGTTCAAGCCTGTGTGTTTGGATATATACGTCCTAAACACAGCATGTACTCACAGTACTGGCGGCAGTAAGATAAGAACAAGTAAGAACATGCTTTATTCGTCACAACAAATAACAGAATGTAAGCTTATCAACTGTTTTGTATTATTGATCCGATGATTTCTATGGCTGGCCAACATTTCCAGCCTGGTGGTAGAAAAATCTGTGGGCGAGTATATTTCAAAAGTCACTAGCCCAACGGGCGACTGTACATTTCGATACTGCACGGCCCTGGGTTTTTTACCCAATGAGTCTCCCTAGACCATCTCTCCCTTCCGGGTGACCGGAATAACGTCGAATGTGCGGTTGCGCCTAAGGTCGAAACAAAATGGCATGACTGACAAGTGTGCCTAATGTCGAAAATTTCATGTAAGTTTTACGTTTGAGCCTAAGGTCGAATGCACAGTTGAGCCCAACGTCGAATTTCAAAGTTGTGCCTAAGGTCGAATGTACGGTTGAGCCTAAGGTCGAATGCATCGTTGAGCCTAAGGTCGAATGCACAGTTGAGCCCAACGTCGAATTTCAAAGTTGTGCCTAAGGTCGAATGTACGGTTGAGCCTAAGGTCGAATGCATCGTTGAGCCTAAGGTCGAATGCACAGTTGAGCCCAACGTCGAATTTCAAAGTTGTGCCTAAGGTCGAATGCATAGTTGAGCCTAACGCCGAAATGCAGTGTTGTGCCTAAGGTCGAATTGCACAATAACAAAAGTTTTCATGTTCATACAATATAGAATTTTTGCGAGATCCTTCCAGGATTCGGTACATCTTGACGCTCTCTTGCCGCCACACTGACAGAATCTGTGGGAATAATATATTCTGATTTAAATTACTTTAGTGAGATCTTCTTCATTGAATGGCAAGAGCAACCGTACTTTCGACCTTATTCCGGATTCCCTCCCTTCCATGTAACCAACTATCAAAGCAAGGTCAGCTGTCTGCTAACAACATGCCAGCACTGGTACTGAAAAGAAAGGAAAGGCAGCCTCCTCAATCTCCTCCACCCCATTCCCTCTCACCTCAAATCAGTTCTCTTCCTATTTACTTCTCTCCTTTCTTTCCCACTCTTTTTTCTCTGTCTCTTCCTTCTCTCTCCCTCTGTGTGTGTGTGTGTGTGTGTGTGTGTGTGTGTGTGTGTGTGTGTGTGTGCGTGCGTGTGTACGCGCACGCTTGTTTAGCGATTTGGGGTTTTGATTTCTTCGGGCTAGTGAAAGTGTGTTCAGGTGAGTACATTTTTCATGTTGCTCGCCTGGAGGGCTGGTGAAAATGTTAAAGTTTGGCCAGCCCTGCTATACAAAGTACAACGTAATTTTTCTTATCTTTATCACTGTTAGAATATTATGCAACAACAAAGCTAAAATAGAGGCTCCAACAAACTGTGCGTGTTTGACCCTTCTACCATCTCTTGTCTTACAATACATGGTCTGACTGTTATGATACACGAGCATTCAAGTTAGATGTCAACATTTCACCCGTAATACATAAAATATGATATAAATGATCAGCAAAATGTTCTTAAAAATCAAAATATTTTATTTTGAACCAAAAAAAATATTTTCATGTCTTACTATCCTTGGTAACATTATTTTATGGATTATGATCAATTAAAATCACCATTTGCACATCTTTGACTGCTTTAAACCAGCTTATAAGTATCTCTTATTTGTATGGCATAGAAATGTTCTTATATGATATAGTTTTACTTTGTGTGCAGCCGTTACCTGTACACACCATACCACCAGCTGACGAGGTTCATGTGGGGCTACCTGGGCAAGGACATTAGGGGTCGTACATCCTGCCCGTGCTGTCCTCCAAACCAGCCAGACCTTCCAGAGTGCAGACGGAAGATACACCGGCTACGTAGAACCACTGTCAAATGGTTCTAAACCAGGATGTGGCTGTCTGTGTTGATATTAAGTTTTTTTTAAAAAGTTTTATAGTACAATCATGTAGTAGTACTGCAATAACTCAATATGGCTTAATGTTATCGAGTATTGTGGAACTTAAAAAAATGAAGCATACAATGCTTTTAAAAGGCGTAATTAGCCTTTGGCTTAGACTGAAGTATGTATGTTTTAAAAAGTAATTGAGTAGAAAATTATTTTTAACTCATCTAGCGCAATGTATTTTTTGACGTTCTTGGTTCTCTTTCTCTTCTCTCTCCTACCATTAGGTCTGTTTCTGCTTTGTTCCATTTATGTCATCCGTGTGTGTTCGCTTTGCATTGCGTTTTTGTTTGAATGCGCTATGAATGCTTACGTGTGTGTGTGCGTTGATTTGATTTATATCAAGATTCAGCACTGTATAAATACTGTACTGTTGTTGTTGTTGTTATCCGTTGCATCTCAACCAACAAGAGCGATGTAAAAAAAACTGTCGAAAGCGCTTGCATTGCTTTAATGGCAGAAACAGTGACAAAAGAGACACACATGGCAGGGTGCTTGGCAGTGAATGTATTTGCATTTGGTGGGAGTGTAAAGTGATGTATTGAGCGAATATATTCGCCCGTGGTGCTAGAGGAGTCAAAAAATATATTCAACAGTAAGGTGTGTATGGCACCTTTAAAGACCCCCCATGTCACTTGTCAAATTCATGGCTTTCACGTGTTTTCCCTCTTATAGCTGGTAAGGAATCTTAAGAAACCTTCCTAGTATAAGAGGGAACGTGACACGTGACGTAGGGGGTCTTTAATACTTTTATTCAGTTCTTTACATTTTCGTACTTATACTACACTGTGTTTAGCACATATATTAATGAAGCACACAGGGTTGAAGTTAAACCCATGCTCAGTAATACACATGCATCTAGGTATCTCTGCCAGGAGAAGTGTTATGTTGACTTAGATCGTGTGTGTGTGTGCGCGCGCGCGCATGTGTGTGTGTGAGGAGGGGGCGTGGATGTGTCTGTGTGTACGGGCGGCGCGCGCGCGCGTGTGTGTGTGTGTGTGTGCATTGGCATTGCAAATACTATATTTTATTCTTTACGCCTAGTGTTCATATATGTGTTTATTCTAGTCATATATATTTAGTCCTTATCTACAATGCTCAGTGTGTATTGTATGTGTATTCATTGTATTTTAGTGTTTTAATTTTGATGTAAAACGCTCTGAGCTCCCCGCAGGGAGTAGAGCGCTATTCAAATATCCTTATTTATTATTAATTCCTTCATTGGAAAACTCTCTCTCTCTTTGAAAGCATTCTACTGTGCAGTGCCATAGATGAAACCACATGCCAGGAAAAGCAGGAATCCTTATTTTTTTCATGAAATTCAGTTTCGGGGACTTTGTCCACTGACCCGCACAAACGACTCCGCCTCTTGACCCCACCAAGGCCAACCCCCATGCCTTCCTGCTTTTCATATCATCCAGGTTTATATAGAGGATGGATCATGTACAGGATGTACCCATTTTCATTTGGCAATAACTCAATGAAAAGTAAATTTATTCCTGCCATTTTGTGGATTCTGTAGACGCTTTTTGTTTCTATGAATTATGCATGTGATATCTTTATACACTTTAATATTGGTTTTCCTTATTTTTACTGTAATGTTATTGGTATTGGTCGTTACTTTTTAGTCAAACGTTTTTGTTCTTTAATCTTAGGTGTGTGTGTGTGTGTGTGTGTGTGTGTGTGTGTGTGTGTGTCTTCTGTGTTTGTTTAAATTTTACATATGTACACTTATTCATTTTACTTATGTTGTCAGCATTATCAGTTATTATGATTTGGGAGTTAGATATTGCTTTTATCCTATCTCGAGAGGCTTGCTGTTTATCACACGAAGTCGGAGACTGAGTGTGATAAACAGCAAGGCTCGAGAGATAGGATAAAAGCAATATCTAACTCCCAAATCATAATAACGGATATATACCGATGTGTATCAACAGAAAAGCAAGAAAAATAAACAGGCTCAGATCTGCAGCGAAATGAAAACGCATCCATTTTTCACAACAGTGGTCGCAGCACACACTCTGTAACAGACATTCTTGCGCAAAGAATATAGTTCAACAAAATAGAAAATTTTAACTCAAATGTACTTCATAAGATGTGGTAACAAAACATAGCAAAACATAAACAGAAGCAACGAACTGAAACACTAACGACAATTGCTGTTATTGTAACCTGTAGGCCTAAACACCAACAATAAAACGTACACACTTAACGAGAGCGAGTCAATTTCAACACACCGTGAAAAAGAGGGGAGTCAGCTTTGACAAGAACGATCACAAGCCCCTAAAACACGCTTCTTCTTTTTTCTTCTTTTTAACGAAGGTGCGCTAGCTCTTCGCACAGGTTCAGTCAGCTCATTTTTATTTCCGGACTGAAGATGAATTCGAGCTGTTTTGCGACAGTATTGCGTCTACATTATCAACATGGACTCTCCATGTGCCAAAATTACATAGCTCGAATCGTCTGCTAATCGAGGCGGTCATGAAGTTGAGTAGCCTAGGCCTTGATACATGGCTAGACATTTCAAGTGGCAGGCACATAATGGTTTGTGCAGATATGTGACATGTACTATTGATTCATTCAAACAATGAATCTTCGTTATGTACTAGCATTAATGTTGTCGTCAGCGCTGAATGAATCCTAGGGGTAACATTGCACAGCTTGGGTTTGGTATGAACAGCTCGCGTTTGCAAGCCGTGAGATATATAACTGTGACGTCAAGTTTCTAATAGCAACAGTGTATTCTTACACCTTTTCTCACGCGCGTTTACACTAAGCCTATGGGTTAATATATGCAAATGATATCTCTGGATATTGTTTTATATCTCACGGCTGGCAGGCCTCTTTGCACTACTTGTACATCGGTATATTGTTTTATGTTTAAGACAGTGGAACCTCTCTTATCAGACCGCCAAAAATAATCCAAAATGACGTCTTTAAGGGAGGGTCTTATAAGGGAGGTAATTTTAACACAAAGAAGGGCAACGTCTCAGAGAAGTAGGTCTTATGTGGGAGGGAGTCTTATAATGGGAGGTCTTATAATGGAGGTTCCACTGTAGTGTGATATCTTCTTTATACACTTTTATTACTGCTTTTTATTCATGTTGCTTTGTTTACTGTGATGGTATTTATTCATTTATTATATCTTATAGTACTATGGACTTTACTTTTATCTCCTTATTTACTGTAATATTATTGGCATTGATACTACTTTTCTTCGAACAGTTATTTATATACCCAAGATGTGTGTGTGTGTGTATGTGCACGCGCGCGCGCGCGCGCGTGCGTGTGTGTGTGTGTGTGTGTGTGTGTGTGTGTGTGTGTGTGTGTGCGTGCGTGCGTGTGGGCATAGTGATGTCTCCCAGTCATACTTTAACTCTAGTTAGATCAGTTAGTCTTAATAATTAATATAATGTATATAATGACTTATTTAATGTAATATAATATGTTTTGTGTCATGATCATCTTCTTACTGTACTTGTTGTCTGTTGTTTGTTTGTCTGGGGACAGCAGCAACATTTCCTTTTATGCAGTTTTTAAAAGGACAATAAATGATTTGATTGATAGATTTGATTTGATTGATTGATTGATTGATTGATGATTGACTAACATAATTTGTGTTTGTCCCAGCCACTCTTGAGTCGATAATGTTTTACTACTCTTTTTTTTTTTTACTGATTAATACAAATGCTCACTCCAGGTACCACGTTGTGCCGAATGACTGCAGCATCACAAACATTGAAATTGTCCATGTATTTTACTCAGCATCTCTTGTGGGGTCCATCTGATTTCCTTCTTGTTCTCTTTTAGCATTTCTGTTATCTCTGGGTTATAACGAAAAACTGTTTACCTTCAGTAGTTAAAAAGAACGTAGTGGACAATTTCAACGTTTGTGTTGATGCCATAATATTACGACATGGTACCTTCATTGTGCCTATTGTGAAAAAGTGTCGTGAAACACTGTTGATTTAAGAGTGACGGGATTTTTAATAAAATACATGTCTGTAGATTCCAGGGATGAAAGATGATAGAGAAATGTCTATTTTCCTTTCAATTATGGAGAACAAACAATGGTTTCAGGTTTATATCTAACAATTTTGATATTGTGCACAGTTATATCAAACCTTCATGCATCTTTGTAAACCTTTGTGCAATTTGTGTGTGTGTGTGTGTGTGTGTGGTGAAACATGCATTTTTATCTGTTTGTGTTTAGTTTGTGGAAGGAAAATTTTCATTTGAACTTTGTTTCAATGAACAATAACGTTGTAGGGTCTGTGCACATTTACAAAACCTTCCATACTAAAAACCCACCCGCAGAGTGGCACAGAGGTAAGGCGTTCGCCTCGTGTCAAATAAACCCGAGTTCATACCTGGGAACAGCAGATTGAGATTTTTTCTCTCACTCTGCACTAGGCCTTGCGGTCTGAACGTTAAATCTTTCAGATGAGACGATAAACCGAGGTCATGTGTGCCCATGCACTTTGTACATGTACGAGTTGCAACGAAAAAGTTGTCATTTGCTCAAAATTTACCCCCACCCACCCTTTCCTTCTTCATGTCACACAAAAATCACATGCAATTTGTTTAAATGGGTGGCGCACCTCAGGCTGCGACGTTCGCTCCAGGTTGGAACAACACGGATTTCACAGACGCCTCTATGACTATTTTGTTTATATATACAAATACCAATTCGCCAATACAGTGAAAAATAATCAGATGTAAAATACAGATAGATGTCTGCGTGTATATGCATACACATTCATATTTGTTACCTAAATACCAAAAATGACTTCCAGAGTTCTTCCCCTCGGATTGCTTATGGGTTTCAATACTGAAGTTTTCAATAATGTGCACAGTCTTAAGAAGTGAATTGTAATTGATTGATTATTCACACACACACACACACACACACACACACACACACACGCGCGCGCGCGCGCGCGCGCGCGCGCACACACACACACATGACAGATATAGAAACATATTTCTATTCAAATTTACTCCCCATTCTTTTACAACAAGAAGTCCAACATTAATGCAGATAATTAAAACAACGTAAATTACTTACTATGCAAATTTTTAAAGGTGTGCATGCAAGCACTTAATAATCAATCTAAATCCTAAATACAAACATTATAGTCTTCATTTACAATTATTGTTTTTCTTGCCCTGAGATAAGCAACACCAAAATGCGGCCATCTTGTACTGAAGTCACACTTACACACACACACACACACACACACACACACACACACACACACACACACACACACACACACACACACACACACACACACACACACACACACACACACACACACACACACACACACACACACTATTGGATTTTTGCTTTCACTGAGAAGCAAAATTCTGCTATATTTAGGAAAAGGACAGGGTTAGGATCAGCCTAGGAGTATTTTGATATAACTGTAAGAAGCCCACTTTCGGAATGATGGTGGTAAACATGAGGGGGTGACCGAAGTACAAGATTGTCCTAAACGCTAGCACTTTGATTTGAAAACAAAAAGTCAAGTAAAAGCAAATTCAACATGCACACATAGCAGAATCCAACTATTCCTGCAGGAAATACAGTGGATTCCTGCTAACTCAAAAAAACTGGATGACTCACAATAATTTTGTGGTCCCACTTTAATAATCCTTTAATGCTGTAACTCCTTAGTACGTTGATCACTTTTTCTTTGACCTTTCTTCTTTGACATCTCACTGCAGATTCAGTTCAAGTGTTCTCGAGTCCCAATCATGTCCTCCAACCTGTACTGGTTGGTAGTCTCTGGAGAGGGGGCTAGGTGGGGCTGGCTCCTCTCTCTGCCTCTCCAGCATCTCCGCCAGTTTGTGAGTGGAGGCCAGCTGGCCCACCACCTCCATCAAACTTGTAACATAGTCTGCAAATATATTAACAATTGCATGGTAAAGAATTTCACTTTTTAACGATATTGCTTTTAAAAAATTATTTTATAAACAAAAGTTCCCCCATTTGGATACCGGGGGGTCTTTTGTATATTCCCCCAACCTTCTGGAAGTTCTGTGCTTGTAACTTCCTCTAATCTGTCACTCTCTTTGACTCTGCCTTTTCCCTTTGCTTACTGTCGGCTACTATCTGACCTATTGGCCCATTCCCCTGCCTTTAAAAAAAATTCAAATAACTTTTCTCCATTTAGCTCTTCCGGAATCGGAATGTGTCAGCTGTACTCAGCGAGGAGACCAATGAAAACTGAAAACTGAAAACCGGACACATACGTACTTGGTCCATTATGGCCTTTTGGCCTGGGAACGCAGAAGAAGACGAATAAACAAAAGTTGACCATGGAACCCTTGCAAGAAATACCTGTGAATACAAAAAGTGAAGCATGTAAATACTTGGTGTTATTTGTACAATGAGGAAAGCAAATAACATCACATATCTGTCCTTCAAAATAAATAGGCCTACAGGAAATAATAAAATAGAATGTTTTATGTGCCTTGTTACTTCCTGAACATCATTTATATTTACTTCACACATCTTGTGAAAATTAGCATGGGTAGGGAACTATCCATTAAAGGGATACAACTCCCCCACCAAAGTTGCCTATGCCACTCCACCAGCCATACTAACCCTGTATGAATTAAGATTACAGAGGAACAAATCCACTCACTTTATCAAAAAGGAGGAGGCACGCTCGCCCATGTAATCATACATACAGAACATGGCAAACTATGGTAGAGAGAACTGTGTACAAACAAAACAATATTAATTCAAGAATGGCATAGCTTTCTAATCACGGATATGTTGCACACATACAACACACGAGTCCCCTTCCCTTTTCTAGTTCTATAGATTCTCTTTTAGCCTTACTATTTCACTATTCAAATCCTTTCTCACATCTTAGTTTGAATTATTAAAGATGACTTTATTAATTCACAGAAACTTACACAAGTCTGCAGTGTGTGTGTGTGTGTGTGCGTGCGTGCGTGCGCGTGCGTGCGTGTGTGTGTTGTGTAAGCATGCAAGTACATAAGTGCCCTGGGCAAGGCATCTCCACTACAAACAAATTCTAGCCTAGCCCGCCAGAATAACATCTGACCCCTCTCCTATCTGGTAGTCATAGTCGGAAACGACAGACTAGCATACAATACAAACACAAGTGCATACATACCAGTAACTACTGATTTTTACCCGCATGTGGTCGGTATCTGTTGGAGACCCCTGTCCATCCTGCACAGCTTGTGATATGGACTGCACCTGTAATATAAGATATTCAAATATTAACTGTTAAAATACCTGTAGGTCACTAGAAGCAAAAACATAAGTAATAGTATTTTACAGTTTTGTGAACATAAGCTATAACAAATGCAACATAATCAAACTACACATAGCTCAACTGTGACTTGGACATTTAAAAACATTGAGAGCCAGAGATTCAGATAAGTTTTATATACAAAGTTCTAAATATAACATGGACTTTGGACACTCTTTTGCTAGTTTTATTTTACACTAATACTTGATTTTCGCTTTACAAAGAAAACTTGCAACATTTTCCAAGGAAAAACATTTTGACCACAAAAAATACCCACACCAATTACACAAAGTGAGATGATCATTTTGAGGGGCCTAGTCCTCTTTGTCAATCCATGAACTGATGCTCAGCTAAAAGAAATCCCACTGACAAGGATGAAAACTTTAGCAAACTATTTTTTTAATATGATGATTGAAATACAATCATAATTTTAAAGGCATGCTTCAAGCAAACAAAACAGTGATCAATGAAGGGACTTTTATAAGCCGCAAGGCTTAGACTTGAGCCAGTCTCACACTATACTATACTGTACTATAATGTTTTTGTGTATAAATTTGTATAAGAATGGAAACACAAAAGACGCATGTTTATCAATCAGAAAAAAAAGAAGTAAAATGAATTGACTCTCGCTGCGTCACTGTGTGCATGCACGCGCGTGCGCGCGCGCGCGTGTGTGTGTGTGTGTGTGTGTGTGTGTGTGTGTGTGTGTGTGTCTCTCCATGTGCATGCATTATACTGTATATGAATCGGGATGCTTATTAACAGTGATGTCCCGAGATCCAGGTCATAGGCCACTGACCTATTAAAATTGAAAATGTTATTTATTGTGTTCTCCCCTGTCAGGACAAATGTCTAATTAAATTTGCCAATACTGGCACGCTTTGTCTTATTGATTTCGGCAAGAGCTGGGACATTGTCCTGTTGATTTCTCTAATCTCAGGACAGTTTGTCCTGTCACTTTTCTATCCTCGGTACATCACTGGCTTACATACTGAATTTTACCTGTATGTAGGAGACTCCTGTCTGTCCTGTATGGATGCCATGGACTGCCCTTGTTTGATCAGAAGAAAACAAAAATTATAGGGGAGACAAAATTCATAGATAACCATTCCCCTGTGGGATATTGGGAGGTAGTTCTGTGCCTCTTATTTCCTCTATTCTATCACTCCATTTGACTGCCTTTTCCCTTTGCTTACTGTCATCTACAATCTCTCTGCCTTACTGATCCATTCTCGTGTTTTTGTTCTAGACATTCTTACAAAGTTTTTCTGCATTTGAAAACGGACATGCTGATCCTAATTATTTATAAGGTGCATAACGGCAGCATGGCACATCTGCATTTATGACAGAAGACTGTCTAAGTGGTTGAAGAAGAGCAAATAACCAAACATACTAGATCTAACACCAATATGACTTAGGGTATAATGTTACCAAATTTTAAAAAAAACGTGCAGTAAGCTACTAAAGGTCAATTGGCTCTAGTTAAAATAAAGTACATGTAACGTACAGTAGTTTTCTCCCTCTTCTTCTTCTTCTTCTGTGGTGGTGAACAACCTCTTTATCTGGAAGTAACTGTACACACTTTAGGGGGTGACCATAGAAAAGAGGCGGAAGAGGGAAAGAGAGAAAAGGGTACACACATTACATTAGGCCTATCAGTTTTCCAAGAAAAGGCTATGCACGTCACCCTATTAATTATTATTTACTTGGGTTCAGCTTCAATATCTAAGGTAAAAACAGGAGTAGCAAACAAAATTTAAAAAACTAGTTCCGGGATGGGGAGGGGAAAACTACAGGAAGCTGCCGTCAGCTACTAATTTTCACGTTCGCCCCCAGCAAGCTGGAAACTAGCCGACCCTAAACACCCCAGGTAGTGCCCAGGCCCCAACCATAAAGACAATTGATTGAGACACTGCTCAATCAATCAAACAAGTGTACTTACACTTCGTTTTTCCACTGTAGGCTAAGTAATGTTTACACTTCGTTTGATCATTTTGTTGATCATCGACAGGTGCGTTGATCATTTTGATGTAGATCTAGGGAAACATCAATGTTTTGGCCATTGTGACTGACGAAAAGAATTATGTTGTTGCTGGTACTGCACACAAGCTGATCGGTGAACGTTTGGCACATCTCTTTTCCGTAATTCTTGTCGGTTTCACGTCATTACTTTCCGCTAAACAGGCTAGAAGTTTGTCAAACAGCCCACCAGTCTACGTGTGTCAAAGATCTAGATCTACAGGAAGATTATCTTCAAGATAGAAGATTTAGCGATGATGTCTAGACTCTAATCTTTCCTTTCTGTGGAATCACATCATCCAGATCTGCGCATCCAAATAGCACACACTCATATTTTCATCCGTTTTGAGAGTAGAATCTATTGACACTAGGTAGGCCTAGTGTAGATACAGATTATTCGTTCGTTTGTGGCACTGTCAACACAGTCGTGCAAGCTCAAGGCCTATCACAGTATCAGTGTCTGGCACACAGCAAAATGTCGTCTGTTCGATTCACCTTTCCGGTGATCCGTATCATAGTTTCTAAGTATTGGAGACGTAGAATATCTTGGAATTATTGAAGAACAGGACTGAATTTCTCTACGTTAATGCAAAGAAAGCCGTTCGCTTCGCAAATGAAGTTCTTTCATAGAATTCTTAGTTGTGCATTGAAAGTACATGTCGTTCACAATGGCTGCGCCCTGTAGCCAACATGGCGCCCGTCTATTGTGGTAAAGGACTAAACATGTCCGCACCCTGAGTAAACATGGCGGCGCCGTAGTACGTTGCCATGTAAACAACAATGGCGCTAATTAGCCTGTACAGGTGAGCTAAACCCGTTTCTGGCTGAATTATAAAAAGACGGTGCAGAATTTTCAAAAACCAATGTGAACGAAGGAATCTAGTTACAATTTAGGAGTCTTTCAACACGTTTTGGTCGCTTAGATCAGTAGGTCTTTAATGTTGCTAAAAAATGTTTTGACCACAAACCCAAACGTTTGCATTTTTTGGGGCCCTAATTGCATGCGTTGGGATTAACTCATTCGCATCGCAACGATTTTGAATTATTAAAAAAACTCACAAATCACTCCAGCCATACACACAAACAAAACATACATAAAGAAAAGGAGAAATGAAAGATTACAGATTTTTACTTCAGGTTTAGACATCATCAGTTTAGAGATCAGACTTTTTTTGTATATATAGACTTAAAAAAAAAAGAGAGAGAGAGAGAGAGAGAGAGAGAGAGAGAGAGAGAGAGAGAGAGAGAGAGAGAGAGAGAGAGAGAGAGAGAGAGAGAGAGAGAGATGCTCTGTCACCAGCACGCAAAGACATCTGCTAAACCTGTCCACTTCAGCACCCTGTATGTTGCATTTTATGCCCATGCCCAATGAACTCCAAAGCACATGGGGCTATGCATGGGACTGACTATCACATAACGTCTTGAAGAAGTCAAGTGAACACTTCCTCCAGGGTGGGTATGAAGAACACATCTTTGTAACAAAACTGATGATGATCTATTAGCTGACAAATGTTTATACATTTGGTTTATTTGGGTCGACTGATACATGTAGCTAAGGGACATCATCAACCAGACATCAGGACAATTCTGCCAATATTCATTATGACAGGTTCAGTAGCTTAGGCTGTAGAGCTGGCAACAATGAACACTTTTTCAAACAGTAAACACTATCACTCACACACACACATTTACGTGTTCACTACGGTCATTGTTAAGTTTAGTGTGTTGTCTTCAATCACCTCGTCAAAGTCTTTTTAAAGACGAAAATTTGGTTTTCTTCACAGCATTTTTATTTTTATCTTCATGTGTTTGTGTGAGTGTAGCATTTTTATGGGTTTTTTAGTTCAATTGTCACATGCACACTTAATAATATAACGACAGAGAATTGCAATGCACTCTGATTCTCTATAAAATTAAAAAAGGAACACACAAAATCTGTGCCACAGTAACTCTACAAACGATTCAGGGCTCTACACGATACCTTGTACAATGAAATTGACCATAAAAATGCAGATACAGTGGAACCTCCATATTAAGACCTTCCCTATTAAGACTCCCTCTCACTTAAGACCTACTTCTCTGACACATTGCCCTTTTTTGTAAGTATCAAAATTAGCTCCCTATTACAACTCCCTCCCACTTAAGGCCTACTTCTCTGAGAGTGAGACATTGCCCTTTTTTGTAAGTATCAAAATTAGCTCCCTATAACAACTCCCTCCCACTTAAGGCCTACTCCTCTGAGAGTGAGACATTGCCCTTT
The DNA here is from genome assembly GCA_017654935.2 of Phymorhynchus buccinoides. Classification (NCBI taxonomy): domain Eukaryota; kingdom Metazoa; phylum Mollusca; class Gastropoda; order Neogastropoda; family Raphitomidae; genus Phymorhynchus; species Phymorhynchus buccinoides. The sequence goes on from CM065680.1 coordinate 73,657,040, forward strand.
TTTGTAAGTATCAAAATTAGCTCCCTATTACAACTCCCTCCCACGTAAGACATTATTTGGGATGATTTTTCAAGGTCTTAATAGGGAGTTTCCACTGTATTACAAAGCAATGCATCTATTAAAGGTGGACTCTTGACGAATGAGTTTTTGCAAGGAACACGTCGAGATCACCAGAAAGACAGCCTTTTCAAGGATCGGAACACTCACTTTGCTCTGGTTTCCTATAAATTAAACCATCAAAACGGCGATTCCTCCTTAGCGGAGATGCTGAAGAGAGTAGCCATTTTGGATGGGGTGGGTGGAGGACACTCATTGTGGTTGAAGTTTTTTCTTTTTTTGTAGTGCAGTAAAAAAAAATTGGAGCTATTTCCTTTATTGTGAGCGAAACTACTTTAGAGAAACTATAAAATTAAAAAAATTAAAAAAGCTTGTATTGCGAAACTTTCGTGCAAACGATTTGGCGGCCATTAGAACAGAGACGGCACACGCCTTCTCTTAGGAAAAAAGAATTTGACTTCCAGCACCTCCACCAAGGAGGAATCGCCGATTTGACGTTTTGATTTCTAGGAAACCAGAGCAAGTGAGTGTTGCAATCTCTGTAAAGGGTGTTTTCCTGGTGATCTCGATGTGTTTCTTGCAAAAACTAATCCGCCAGGGTGCCCCTTTAAGACTTACAGTATTATCGGTTGCTCCACGGATGATGACAGGAAGGGAATAAGCATATCTGAAAATACAGCAGTACAAATTTGTATTCACCAACAACAGAATATGTGACCCCGCACCATGAAAGGGACATTAACCCCTTGACTGCCACCAACGTATTATGAAGAGAAAAAACCCTGGTATGCTGACTTTTGCTCTACCAGTCAAGAGAGTTATATCCCCAGACCATTTTGCCAGATTGGCTCTATCAGTTGTCTTTTTTTGTGGCATGATTTGCCCAATGATTTTTTTCTATAATTTGTTATGGCAGTCAAGGGGTTAAATGTCAAACTGACCATTCTGAGATAATTATACACTTGAAAACTTCAAACATTTCTTTCTACTGATACAAGAACCATTCTTGTATCTTTTTCCGTTCCAAAGTTATGAGCATTTAAAGTTAGTAGGGTGAGCGTCGGCCATTTTGAGAAAATACTGTCTAAAGTCAAGCCTAGCTGAAGAAAATGCATTGACCTACTCCTTTTAAAGCACTTATTAGACCATTTAAAGACCATATTAAAGATTGTCCTTTGTATGAAAGATAAGATGTTAGAAAATACCCATAACTCAAAATTGACAAAAAATTAAATTTGTTTAACTTTCCAAGCCTATTGTGAGAAATTAGCACAGCGACTTAATGTCCCTTTCATGGTGCTGGATCACATATGCAGTAATGAAGAGCTGACTTTTTAAAAAAATCCCAAACAGAAGCTAAACAGCACTCAGAGAATGCCACACTTCCACCAAGGTAATTAAACTTCTATGCTTAATGTTGTCAGTATTCTTTCATTTAACTGTCAACTAATGCATGAGAGGTAATAGTTGGATTAGTTTGTCCATAAAGAATCAAGAAGTCCTTTTTAGTGTGTTTTCCTACGGTCATTATGTTAAAAAGTACAAAGGCAATTCAAGTATATCTTATGGGTAGGACAAAAGGTCATCCATATGAAATAGCCTAATCTAGCAGTTCTATAAAACTCCATCGCAATATTTGCATACAATATCAAATACATGTAGTTAACAAAATCATACAGAATTAACTACATTTTATCAACATTAACAATAGTTCATAAAATAAAAAAATTAATAAAAACAAACAGAACATTTTGTCTAATTAACATTGTATATTAAACTCAAAACTTTTTTTTGTATGAAAGCAGCCAGTACTCTAATCTCTGTGAGCATGTGCGTGCGTGCCAGTCCGTCGTGTCCAACCATCACTCCCAGATAGCGAAGGAGGCAACAGCTATTCTGCAGGGGTGAGAGGGAAGTCATTTCCAGTAAAGAAGAATTATCAAGGGGACATTCCCACCCTCTCGGCCAAAAGGATTTGAATTAAAAACAGCTAGCATTGATTGAGGAAGATCCCCAAAAAGGCCATTAAATAAAACAACAATCCCTTGGCTGCAGCAGTAAGAGTTAGGCCGTGTACACACATAAGCGGATATTCCATGCAGAACCCCCTGCGCAATCCATAAATAAGTGAAACAAAGAAGGGAAAAGATTTGCGCACATGTCCGAATTTCCCCATTATGCGTAAACTTTTATCCTTCTTTCTTCCACTTATTTAGGGTTTTCCGTACGGAACTTATGCATCTAATGTGAACCCGGCCTTAAAGCATCACAATGATCAGAAAGTAATTACCTACCAGCTCATTAGCAGTTTAACCAATAATGACATTAAGTCATGTAAATAACATCAAGCCGTGTGAATACCGTGAGAGAAACTCTTTTTGGGTCAAGCCTGCAGCCTCTCTGACCTCCACAGTGCACGGTCCTGGTTGAGCCAGCAGCTTCTCTTCATCTGTGTACCTTTGTTTGAGATGGAAAAAAAGACAGGATGGTAAACCACATAAACATACTCCCAGAAGTTATGTAAATGTTTCAATGTGAGTAGGTTGATAATGGCTTAAGTAGTATTTAGCCTTTTAGGTGAATTGAAATAACAGGAAAGTATTCAATGTGAGGACATTTATAAGGCTTAGCATTTAGGGGAATTGAAATTATGGGAAATTTGGAGTCCATTTTGCCCGTTTTAATCATCATCACAATTATCAATGATTTAGAATGAAATAAATAGACATAGAAAAAGTTTGTTCTCCTGACTGCCTCCCCCCCCCCCCCCCTCCTCTCGTCACACCCTGCCCCACTAAAAAATACACCTGTAGTGGCTACAGTTACGCCATTGTTGCAACACTCGACCATGTTCAGGGA
>CM065680.1:73664955-73680222 GCA_017654935.2 Phymorhynchus buccinoides
TTTTCATTCGTTCCATTACTTAAACTACTTATGAGTGGAATAACCACAGCCTGAGTATCCCAGGCCCCTCCCAGGGCAATGGAAGCCCAGCGTTTCAACACCTGCCCTCTTACTCTCGGGGTTGGGTGGGGGGGGGGGGGGGGTATGTGTGTGTGTGAACCAGTAAGGGTGTTCTAAAAAAAACCTGTGTTCTATCCGAGCTTGGCCCATTGGATATTGTGGATATCAATATCAATACAGTTTGTGTGTGTGTCACTGTGTGTGTGAACCAGTAACTGAGTAAGGGTGTTCTATGTTCTATCCGAGCTTGGCCCTTTGGATCATGTGGATATCAATATCAATACAATGTTAAGTATGTTACTGCTAAGTACTGTGTTTGGAACCTTGAGTAGAGGGGTTTGAGTTTAACTTTAAGCGCCATTATCTACCCAGGAGGAGGCTTCGCTGGCCGGAACCCATGACAACCTCAGAGGACCCATTGTCTCAGTCTCACAAAGTTCTCTGGATTGACCAGAAACCAACACAGACTATAATAACACCACTACACTACACTATGCACTCACTATGTGAGCCACTTCACCGAAGCAGCTACACTGCCACAACCAGATTCCCTCCACGTCGTCTTCACCTTCATCATCCTTCATCCACATCCCAGGAAGACTTTGTCTTCCAGTTCCACCAGTGTGTCCCTAAAGCGCTAGCCACGAATAGGACATTAAACCAACAACCTCCATTGCATTGCATTCGCAGCCTGAGGGTTGGGGTTAGTAGTGTTACTGGCCCGTAACCAAATTCTCTGCTAAAATAATAAGTGGTATAAAGCTTGCAAGTTCTAAAGTTGCAATTTTATCTTGATGATCATCTTTTTCTTTTTACACTTCTTCTTTCAGATCGTCACTGCTGTATTCATTTTGATGAGAAGAATGAGAAGGGAGGTACAGACCTGCCAACCTTTCCGCTTTGAGTGGAATTTCTTCTGCTCAGACTACATTTCTTCTCTCCCTTCCGCTCAAGTCCATAAAATTCCGCTTTCAAAAAGTTTTGAACACACAAATTCTTATATACAGAGCAGCACAGCTGCTGTGCGTATAGCTGACTTTCTAGTTTCTGTTTGCGGACTTCCGTCAAGATGGCGATTCAGATTGACACATCGATGTGTTGAGACTCTGGGGAGAAAAGAAAGAGAATAGACCAATATTTCTGCCAAGATTACATGGAAAAGTATCTGTGCATTCAGATATCAAGAAAGTGTGCATCATGCTAGATGTATGATGTGCTCACTACACTTAAAAATATCCTATGGAGGGTGTCAAGACATCAAATGCCACATTACTTCTCATCGTCTTATCGAAACTGCAAACTCCCACTCCCAGTCCCAGACTTCGTCTTCCACTGTTACCGACTTTTTGAAGCCAACGGAAGGAAAGGAGAACAAAAATGAACTTAACTTGATTCATTATCTTCCTTCCAAGTCTTATTATTTAAGTCATCTACAGGGCTCCCAATCTCCCCACAAAACAAGGGGTCCCAGGGACTCCTTCACTTACAGTATAGAGGGTCCTAGAGGCGGGATAGAGGGTCCCAGTGGCATTGTGAATGCTAAAAAGAATTTTTGTAGTGCATCCATGGGACCCCCTGCACATTCTTTTAGAGGGTCCTTTAAAATTTTAATGCTTCATAGACCCCCAAATGGGGGTCCCTGGGAGCCCTGCATCTATGGCACCAACCGTCTTGGTCTGCCCAAATAAAAAGGACAAAGGAACAAACCAAAAGCTTCTATTGTGTTAGGAATAGTTGTGACACTTCCAGACAAGACTAGTTTTAAACAAGACAAGTTCACAAGGGTGAAAATTGCTTGCTTCAAATTATGTTTACACGCGAAAGGTAAGATGCCGCATCAAAATTACTCTTAGCTCCCAAAAATTCATCTTTCCTGCTACAAATATTCCACTTTGGTCTGTTAGGGGGTTGGCAGGTCTGGAGGTAGGGGTGGAGGTCTACTTTAGCAGAATTTAGATAATGGACACCAAACTTTCAGGTTTGGATATGGAGAAGATTGGTCAGTTAAATCCTAGAGAACTAGAAGAGAGGTCTAACTTTAAGCTACCACTGTACCAGACTAAAGAATGCTAATATATATACATGTATGTATTGTATGTATGTTGATGAACCTCTACCTTTTTTTGTTTTTCTTATTTGTTGTATGATATTTTGTTCCAGGTCATTCACAATGTTGGGCTATGCATTGCACTTTGGGACATTGAAAAGTATGAAGAAAGCTTCATTTATCCTGGAGATGGGGCTACACATACCATTGGTAAGTTCACTGTAACGTTTTCCTTGGAAGGAAAAAAAAAGATAAGCGATAACAGTGATGTCCTGAGGCCCCGGTCATAGGCCATTGACCTATTAAAATTGAAAATGTCGTATTGTATTGCCCCCTTTCAGGACAAATGTCTGATTAAATTTTTACCACTGGCACAATTTGTCTTATTGATTTCTGCAAGAGCCAGGACACTGTCCTATTGATTTATCTTGTCTCAGGACAGTTTGTCCTATCACTTTTTGATCCTCGGTACATCACTGATGATGCATGCATGTTCGCTTGAGAATAAACAATCCCTCATTTTTACTGTGTACATTTTACAGACCTGTTTACCCTCCCGGTTTTGCCGGAATTATCCCGGGAATTTGCAAAAATTCTGGGTAAAATAATAAATTCCGGGTGAACGCTGAAAATCCCGGGATTTCGAAAAGCCGTCTATTATTTGTTTCCGTTTGTATGAAAAGACGCAAGGGTTGACCGAAACCTTGGAGTTCTGAGACGCGATTTTTCATTGGTCCGTGGACCCCCCTCAACCAATGATAGTATTTCTTGTTGGCAGAGATTGTAGTTTTGCGCCAGACATGTCGTCAGGCAAGTCAACCGCAGGCGGCAAGCGCCAGAAATCATTGACAAACGACAGCAGTGATAGGGTGAAACGGCCAAAAGTGAAACAGAAGTTTTCTCAAAAGTATTTGAAAGTGCCAGGAAAAACAAGTTCGCGTTTGGGAGATGAGCATGCACACTGCAAGTACTGCAACGTGGACTTCAAAATTTCGCCATGCTTCTTCATGTTGACATGTTCAGTAATGTCGCTTATGCCACCATGCGAGTCGTGTACCAAAGTGAATTCTGTTTTTTTCTCTCAAATTCCGGGTTTTTCTGTGGCAAACTCCAGGTTTTTTCATTATAAGGGTAAACAGGTCTGATTTAAAAACTAATTTGGTCAGTCACCAAGTGAATCATAAGTACTGCTGTTTGAAGAAAAAGAAACCCTGAACAATGTAAAATTACTTTTGTTATGTTCCTAATACGATGACGCAATCCAATATCAAACCCAGACTCTCTTGGTTATGATGCAGTGATATCCCGAGGCCCTGGTCATAGGACATTGACCTATTAAAATTGAAAATATACTACTGTATTCTCCTCTGTCAGGACAAATGTCTGATTACATTTTAACACTGGCTTGCTTTGTATTATTGATTCCTGCAAAAGCCAGGACATTCTCCTATTGATTTCTCTTGTTTCAGGACAGTTTGTCCTATCAGCTTTTGATCCTTGGTAGATAACTGATGATACAGGCATGTTCGCTTGAGAACTACCCTGTTCCATTGTTGTCTTGTTTTATTTTATTGTTTTGATGTAATATTTGTCTATCAAAAAAATCTTAGTTTATCACAATCATTTAAAACATAGATTGTCATGTACTATTGTAGGTTTTTTGTTTTGTTTTGTTTGTTTCATCCTGCATCCTGCTCACACTTATTTTTGTTGTTGTTGATGAGACCACTGTTTGATTTTTTTGTTTCTTCTTTTTTCTTCTTCTCCCAGTTCATTTCAGATTTGTCGTGTTCCGTCCTTTTGTGGATGAGATCCTGACAGGGAAAGTGAAGAGCAGCACAAAAGAAGGAATACATGGTTTGTACAAAATATTTCACCTTTGTGGGTGTGGGTGTGGGTATGTGTATGAGTATATATGTGTGTGTAGTTTTGCTTTTGCATGTTTTTTGTTTCTTTGCTTGTATGTTTTAATATGCTTCGAAGGACCATTGGCAAAAATAATCAAAGACACGTTGTTAAACAACTTAACTTAAAAGAAGATCTCTGATTAAGATTAAGATTTTAACTTGCCGTTTAAGTTTTTTTTATAGTTTGTTTAATGTACAGTGGAACCTCCCTTTTAAGACCTTAAAAAATCATCCAAAATAAGGTCTTAAGTGGGAGGGAGTTGTATAAGGGAGGTAATTTTAATACTTACAAAGAAGGGCAATGTCTCAAGAGAAGTAGGTCTTAAGTGGGAGGGAGTCTTATAAGGGAGGTTCCATTGTACTTTTTTTTTCTCTTAAACTAAAGTTAAACTACAGCATTAGGCAATCTTGTTTTTTAGACACCCCCCACCCACCCCACACACACATGTTTACAACCCTCAATCTCAAAGTCTGCTTATTTCAGTTTTATGAAAATTATCCTAGGCAGATTATAACCCTATCCCTTTTCCTGAGAATGGCAGACTGTTGCTTTTCAGTGTGAAAATCTGAGTGTGGTGTGTGTCACTGTGTGTGTCAAGAACAACTTACAAGATAGCCAACATTTAATTGTGGCCATCACCACAAATAGCCAATGTTTAATTGTGGTCGTTAGCACATGTCATGTTCCATCCTTTTGTGTTTCAGTGTCCATGGGATTCTTCGATGATGTTTTCATTCCTGCAGATGCTTTGATGTATCCATCAAAGTTGTATCCTTCAGTTTACACAGAGAGAGATTGTGTGTGTCTGTCTGTCTATCTGTCTGTCTGTGTGACACTGTGTGTGTGTGTGTTCATTTTGGAAAGGAGAAGATTGATAACAGAAGGTATTTTTACATGCCTAATAATAGCTCAAAGAACATGTGATCTTTCTCTCTGATAGTCTTGATTTTATTTTGTTTTCTACCTAGTACTATTTATACCCTCTGTATATACTTCTTTTTTCTTGCCCCCCCCCCCCCTCTCTCTCTCTCTCTCTCTCTCTCTCTCTCTCTCCCTCCCTCCTCTCTCTCTCTCTCTCTCTCCTGTTTTTTCTCTTTCATGGAACCCTATTTGAATGAGACATGTCACATTCATATCAATTCTCTCTCTTGCATTCTTTTTTCTTCTTCTCTTTTTCAGTTCAGGGAATGAGGGTCTCTTCACCAACATTGATGGACTGTGTTAATTATTTTTGTCTTTCTGTTGTTTTCACTTCAACTTGTAATATTGTTATTGTTGAGTCGATAAATTATGTTGATGTGTGCACGTTTATGTGCCACATTTTCTTTAACCTTGTGTAGCAATGAAAAAGAGCAGCTTTGGGCCTGGGAGTATCAGAATGATGAGTCCAAGCATGACCTGTACATTGAGATTGGAGAAGAAATCAGGTAAATTGGGAGGATTGAAGGTGTGTGTGCGTGCGCGCGTGCACACACTATAATATGTGTGTGTTGTTTTTACGGTGCTTTAACTATTGCCTTCAGGCTTCACAGGAGTTGAAAAGGCCTTTTAAAAGTTAGGTTAATGATAGCCCCCTCCCCCAAAAAAAATTAAAAATAAAAATAAAAATCCAGACGCTGTTTCAAACAGCAATGTCTTCTTCTTCTTACTTAATACTAAAACATGTTTAGAATTCAACTTGATCACAAAACACTATCACAGACATGCATGCATTTATGTAGTTATACAATAACTTCTTTTCTCCTAATGCAGAATAATGTTTATAATATATTTTCTTTATTACAAGATTGTCATAACATTCAGTTTGCAGGGTATCAGTCGTTTAATGTGGGTGGTTCTTTTAGGGTTGGCTGCCAAAAGGATTTAGGAGAAACAAACATTTGTTTTTGGTTGCCCAGCTAAATCTAATGTTTTTGCTGTTGACCTTAATTTAAACTCTTTTTAGGCTTTACAAAACAATAACAGCGAAAACAATGATCTGCTTTTTGCTGAATGTTTGTTTCTGATCGTTTCCTTGTTGCTCTGTCACGAAATTTGCAAAGTCTGAGGGCTGAATCGCCAATAGTCTCCATTCTTCTTGTTAACTTTCTAATCTGTTGACAGATTGAGAACACTGTGCGTTTTGGGGGGTGTTTTGTTTGTTTCTCGGGAACTAATAAAGATATCTACATGAAATTTTGCACACTGATACAGTACATTATCCTATTAATGTCTGCTGTGATAGAGGGGCTACGATGTCAACCGCTGTGAAGAAAAATGATTTTGAGAAAGCAGATTCTATCACAGCAAACATAATGCACATACAGTCATGAAACTTTGCATATGTATTTATGTAAAAATGTGTTTTGAGTGCAATGAACACAGAACTCCTTAGCTCTAATAGTTTTTCTCGACAATCTAATGTGTTACCCAAGCGGGATTGAAACAATTTTGACTATTGTTTAACAAGACAAAGAACACAAGTTAACAACTCAGACATGCTAATGTTATGCTTACTGCACTCTTTGATGTCTTAGGAAAGTGGACACATGATCAGCATCACCATGCAGTACTTGAATCCAGTGCTGTTGAAAGGCTAAGATTTCGTGTGAATTATTTTTGGCTGGATACCATATTTTCATAATGCCTTCACAGAGAGTGTTCACATTTGGCATGAATGGCCAGAGTAATATACTGTATCAGTGTGCAAAATTTCATGTAGATATCGTTATTAGTTCCTGAGAAACAAAATTGGGTAAAGGTAAAGATGTGCCACCCTCCATGCATTTCTCGGTTAATTCTATTTTTCCGTTTTTGCCTTTCTTACCATACATAAAGCTGTATTTTAGGAACATTTTTAGCTAATAACCTTTTTGGAATACTAACCCTAGCCCTAAACCTAACCCTACCCCCCACTATGTACTGCAGTACACCGCGATTTGTCACAGTTGTGGTTCGTTGCGTTTTTTCGTCTTATAGGGTGGGCGGTAGGGTTAGGGCTAGGGTTAGGGTTAGTATTCCAAAAAGATAATTTGGTGAAAATGTTCCTAAAATACAGCTTTATGTATGGTAAGAAAGACAATAACCGAAAAATACAATTAACCGAGAAATGTAGGGGGGATGGCACATCTTGACCTTTACCCAAAATTGAATAAAAAATACACACACACACCCCCCCCAAAATGCAGTGTGCTTCCTTAGACTGACTGTTCAGAATGATTCAAGGGTTTGGGGTTTGTAATTTGGTTGATTTTATCTCTAAAGAAATGGCAGGGTAATCAAAAACGGTCTCATACGTAATGTTCTCATCCCTAGCTGGTGCATTTGTACCATAGTGTTCAGGTGCTTCGGCTGTTGGGATGATCCCTGGGGTCTTTAAGCCAGGGTATGACAACAACAAAAACATCTCTAAAGAAATAAAAGAAGACAGAAAGGTATTTGGCAAGGTCCTCTCAGTCAATTCCTTCTTCCATGCTCTTTGTTGTCAATGCAGTTATTGCGCAATGAACACTGGAAAGAGAGTTGTGTATGTTATTCTTGATCTTCTTCGTCGATACAGTTTCCCGTCACAGAAGCATAGATGCATCATGCTGCTGTTATGCACCTAACTAAGAAATGTATGCAATAATATAGGTGTGTATAAGTATGTAAAGGAGGAGAGGCTGGCCAAGGAACACCTGGCGACGTGACCTGGAGGCTGACGCCAAGAAGATGGGCCTCACCTGGGGACAGCTGGAGAGAATTGCCCAGGACAGAAGCAGCTGGAGGTGTCTTGTTGGCGGCCTATGCCCCGGGTTTGGCGACAGGCAAAACTGAAACTGACTATATGTATGTGTGCACAGATTCCGAGTGATGGAAGAAAGGTTTGTGGACATGTCACCCACGGGGCCCACTGGCATGAACAAAGAGTCCACAGATTCAGAAACCGATGCCAAAAAATCCCCCTACACCATCATTGTAAGTAGAGGCTTGCTCAAACATGCTCAATAAATATGAATATGAATGAAGAAGTAGGAAGCATGACGCTTCTGAATGCTACATTTTCAAGTACGTATTATACGGACTACAAGTCGCACCTGATTATAAAGCGCACCAACCAAATTTTGCACAAAATTCAGATTTTGTTATTATAGTTTCTTACTCTATTATCAGTCACATTATAAGGCTCAGGGCTCTCAGTCTAGGAAAAAAGTATCGCCTTATAGTCCGTAAAATACGGTACTAGTAAGCTTCATTTCCTGCTAGAAAGAATTACAGTGAAGTACACTTAACACAAAATTCAGAGGACAAAGACTTTTTTGTGTGTTAACCAGTATTTTGTGTTAAGCATTAAGAAATAATAAAGAAGGATCTCGTATGTTCAAACAGATTTTTGTGCGTTAACCAATATTTCATGTTAAATCCAGCTTTGTGTTAAGAGTACTCCACTGTTGGTCTAATTGTTTTTCTTATGGTTTAAACAAATTTTTTTATTGAATATCACTCAGTAAAGCAGCAACATAAACAAATGAGAACGAGCACAACAAGCTTAAAGCTTATACAAAGCGCTCAAACACAAGTAGATTATACAATATTGGCTGCCACAAGTAATAAGAGACTGGAACAGAACATAATAATGAAAATGATAACATACAAAATGTGCACGAACAAGCAAGCAACAACAAGAACGACAATATAGAATATATTTAATAAAATATGTGCGTATGGTATTTCTTTAAACTTAATTAAAGCATCATTTTTCATTATGCTGAATATCACACTCGATTTTGTGACAGTTTTATTGATAACAGAACAACCCAACTTTCTCTTGAGGAGTATGTTTTGTGTTTTCTTGTGTATGTTTTTTTCTTTCTATTTTAAAAGAAGATTGCGAGTTAGGGGGCAGCCGAGAGAGAGAAAAAAATGTCAAGGACTCTAGTACCCCTAATTGTTCTGTGTATTGAAAGAACACATAATATTCTCACAGTATAGCCTTGAACGATTAAGACTTTTAGCAATAATGAATGATAAGGAAACAAAGAAAGATTTGAACAATAAATAATATAAGCTAATAAAAACAATTTACACTAATACATTGGAACCTCCCTTGTAAAATCGTCCAAAATAAGGTCTTAAGTGGGAGGGAGTTGTATAAGGGAGGTAATTTTAATACTTGCAAAGAAGGGCAATGTCTGAAAGAAGTAGGTCTTAACCCTTTGCGCACTGCCTATTTACCCTGCGGGCTGCACTCCCACTCCCAGCCTGCAGGTTCTGAGAGAGGGGTACTAGTTTTATTACAAAATAGACCAAAAATATGACAATGAAGTGCTCGCAAATTATTTAAATTTGCGCGAGTTAAGCGATAATTCTGACGCAAATAGCTTCAGAATAAATGTAATTTAGTCGTTAATAGTTTCTAGATTGATAAGGGAAGTAAATGGAGGTCACTGGCCGACAATTTGTCGGGTGCAGGCACTGGTAGCTGCACTAGGGCGCCCGACAAATTGTTGGGTGCAGGGCGGAATGTCTAAGTTAAGTGGGAGGGAGTCTTATAAGGGGTGGGGTGGGGGGGGGGTGTTCTTTTAAGGGAGGTTCCACTGTACTTCAATTGAGTGACGCTTGCACCATTTACCTAATTTACCAAATAAGGTTAAGTTAGGTAGATTGTCGTTTGGTAAAGGTAAAGCAGGGTAAAGCAGTACAATATGTAGAGAGATAAATTTATTATGGTATTTAAACAAGAAAAAAAATGGGGGGGGGGGGTAGAGGTAGAGGTAGAGGTAACAGCTCAAAAAGGAGATAATCGTTTGACTAATGTGAGGGTCTGAAACTATTGAACTAGTTACTATTGAAACTACTAAATTATTGTTTGGTAAATGTAAACTGAGCTAAATTGTTGTTTGGTAAAGTTAAACTGGGATAAATTGTTGTTTGTTGTTTGATCAAGGTAAACTGAGGTGAATTGGTGTTTGGTAATGGTAAAGCGAGGAAAATTGTTATTTGGTAAATTAGGTAAATTGTTGTTTGGTAATGGTAAGCTGACGTAAATTGTTGTTTGGTAATGGTAAACTGACGTAAATTGTTGTTTGGTAAAGGTAAACTGGGGTAAATTGTTTTTTGGTAAAGGTAAAGAAAATAAATTGCTTGGTAAAGGTTAAGTTAGGTAGATTGTCATTTGGTAAAGGTAAAGCAAGGTAGATTGTTTTTTGGTAAAGGTAAAGCAAGGTAGATTATTGTTTGGTAAAGGTAAAGCAAGGTAAATTGTTGTTTGGTAACGGTAAAGCAAGGTAAATTGTTGTTTGGTAAAGGTAAAGCAAGGTAAATTGTTGTTTGGTAAAGGTAAAGCAAGGTAAATTGTTTGGTAAAGGTAAAGCAAGGTAAATTGTTGTTTGGTAAAGGTAAAGCAAGGTAAATTGTTGTTTGGTAAAGGTTAAGTTAGGTAGATTGTTGTTTGGTAAAGGTAAAGCAAGGTAAATTGTTGTTTGGTAAAGGTAAAGCAAGGTAAATTGTTGTTTGGTAAAGGAAAAGCAAGGTAAATTGTTTGGTAAAGGTAAAGTAAAATATATTGTTTGGTAAAGGTAATTTGAGGTAAAAGGTTGCCTGGTAAAGGTAAAATGAGGTAAATTTTGTTTGGTAAAGGTCAAGTGAGGTAGATTGTTGTTTGGTAAAGGTAAAATGAGGTAGATTGTTGTTAGGTAAAGTGAGGTAGATTGTTGTTTGGTAAAGGTAAAGTGAGGTAGATTGTTGTTTGGTAAAGGTAAAGTGAGGTAGATTGTTGTTTGGTAAAGGTAATGTGAGGTAGATTGTTGTTTGGTAAAGGTAAAGTGAGGTAGATTGTTGTTTGGTAAAGGTAAAGTGAGGTAGATTGTTGTTTGGTAAAGGTAAAGTGAGGTAGATTGTTGTTTGGTAAAGGTAAAGTGAGGTAGATTGTTGTTTGGTAAAGGTAATGTGAGGTAGATTGTTGTTTGGTAAAGGTAAAGTGAGGTAGATTGTTGTTTGGTAAAGGTAAAGTGAGGTAGATTGTTGTTTGGTAAAGGTAAAGTGAGGTAGATTGTTGTTTGGTAAAGGTAATGTGAGGTAGATTGTTGTTTGGTAAAGGTAATGTGAGGTAGATTGTTGTTTGGTAAAGGTAATGTGAGGTAGATTGTTGTTTGGTAAAGGTAAAGTGAGGTAGATTGTTGTTTGGTAAAGGTAAAGTGAGGTAGATTGTTGTTTGGTAAAGGTAAAGTGAGGTAGATTGTTGTTTGGTAAAGGTAAAGTGAGGTAGATTGTTGTTTGGTAAAGGTAAAGTGAGGTAGATTGTTGTTTGGTAAAGGTAAAGTGAGGTAGATTGTTGTTTGGTAAAGGTAAAGTGAGGTAGATTGTTGTTTGGTAAAGGTAAAGTGAGGTAGATTGTTGTTTGGTAAAGGTAAAGTGAGGTAGATTGTTGTTTGGTAAAGGTAAAGTGAGGTAGATTGTTGTTTGGTAAAGGTAATGTGAGGTAGATTGTTGTTTGGTAAAGGTAATGTGAGGTAGATTGTTGTTTGGTAAAGGTAATGTGAGGTAGATTGTTGTTTGGTAAAGGTAAAGTGAGGTAGATTGTTGTTTGGTAAAGGTAATGTGAGGTAGATTGTTGTTTGGTAAAGGTAAAGTGAGGTAGATTGTTGTTAGGTAAAGTGAGGTAGATTGTTGTTTGGTAAAGTGAGGTAGATTGTTGTTTGGTAAAGTGAGGTAGATTGTTGTTTGGTAAAGGTAAAGTGAGGTAGATTGTTGTTTGGTAAAGGTAAAGTAGAAGTCATTTTTTGGTAATGGTAAAGTAAAATCATTTTTAGGTAATGGTAAAGTGAGGTAAATTGTTTGGTAAAGGTAAAGTGAAGTCAATTTTTGGTAAAGGTAAAGTGAGGTCAATCGTTGTTTGGTTAAGTGAAGTAAATTGTTGTTTGGTAAAGGTAAAGGTAAAGTTAAGTCAAATTTTGGTAAAGGTAAAGTGAGGTCAATCATTGTTTGGTTAAGTGAAGTAAATTGTTGTTTGGTAAAGGTAAAGTTAGGTAAATTGTTATTTGGTAAAGGTAAAGTTAAGTCAACTTTTGGTAAAGGTCTAGTGAGGTCAGTCGTTTGGTTAAGTGAAGTAAATTGTCTGATAAAGGTAAACAGGTCAGTTGTTGTTTGATAAGGTAAACTGGGATAAATTGTTGTTTGGTAAAGGTAAACTGGGGTATATTGTTGTTTGGTAAAGGTAAAGAAAATAAATTGTTTGGTAAAGTGAGGTAAGTTGTTGTTTGGTAAAGGTAAGCTGAGATAAATTGTTTGATAAAATGAAGTAAATTGGTGTTGCAGGGTTTCATGGCCGACCAGGGCCTGGGCATGCTGAACTGGTGGAGTTGATGGTGGTTGATGGACCGGAGAGCAAGATCGCTGTGTAGAAATCGCTGTGTGGATCTGTGAATTAAATATGGATGTTTCCGTATGAAATTGAGCGAGTATAAGTGTAGAAAATAAAAGTCACAGTGAAGATTTTGAAGTAGTGTGTGGAACAAATTTCCTCTCTCACCGACCCTCTCTGCTATCAAATTTCAAAACCCACCTGTTCCCCCGTCAATGAAGCTCACTCTCTCTTTCTCTTCTCTCCTCTCTTGCTTTTAGGAATAAAAAAGGCATAAAAGTAGACATTTTGCTTATATATTGTAAAATGTATAAAAGTAGACTTAGATATGCCCTTTACAGAAGTTTTATGTTTTCAGTACATTGTATTGTGTATGTTCTGATGTGTCACTTTGAATTCTTGTCATGATAGGAGCTGTTGGCTTGTTCCAATCTCTCTCTCTCTCTCTCTCTCTCTCTCTCTCTCACACACACACACACTTACACGCACACACATGCACACACGCGCGCACATGCACACACACACACACACAGAAGGAAAGAGAGAGATATTTATTTAGGCCTATATATCAATTATCATGGGAAACCCTGGCACAGAACAGACCAGCATGGCGTGGAGCACTAACAAAGGGAGCCACCAACTTCGAGGCGCACCGTATCGAGACATCGCAGGCAAAGCGTGAGGCATGCAAGATCCGCCTAAACAGTCGCAGCTCTGCAACCCCGACAGATCCCCCCAACTCTTTCTCCTGTCCTCACTGTCAGAGATCCTTCCTGGCTCACATTGGCCTCACTAGCCATATGCGAACTCATCCAGCATCCTAGATTTCCACAAGGACGAACTGCTGAAGCATGATCATCATCCCTCGGGCCGGACGGACGAATAACATATATCAATACATGAAATCAGTTATCAATTTTGTTCATTATTAAATTAAAAAGAACTGCAGAACATATTGTGGTCTGTGGTTGTATTCCTGTCAACACAATCGGACAATTATGCAAAACATTTGTGGCGGAATCATGAAACAAGGTTTTTTTTCAGTTCAAAGGTTTTTCTTTATTTCAAGCCAATGTGGACAGCAAACTATGAAGCACAGTTTGGTTTCTTTCAATCTTTACATCAAATGTAACTGTGATGAATCTGACAGACACCATAATTACATGTTCATCAAGCTACATAACACTCGGGCCTCACAGGCCTTTCATTGACAACAGTAAAAGCAATTACTTAGCCCATAGTGAAGATAATTGTCCCACTCCATTCCGTGCTCTCTACATGCATTGCGTGTGTGTGACTGCATTATGCATGGGTGCAACGCTTTCAGTTTCACACTGATGTCAGTTGGGGGGTTTTCATTTTACCAGTGTGTGTGTGTTTAATTCATCCCAAACAAATCGACCACAAGCGATTTGGGGTGTTTTTAAATTGGTTCTTCTATCCCAGAAGTCTCTCTCGGGGAATCTTGAAAACAGCATGGTGATGCCATATTATTTTCCCAAAGGCAATGTAATCATTTTACAAGACTTATCAGGCCCAAAGTGAAACTGTCTATCCATCATTTTAACTCTGTTTCTCTCTCTCTCTCTCTCTCTCTCTCTCTCTCTCTCTCTCTCTCTCACACACACACACACACACTCTATATATATATCTCTCTCTCTCTCTCTCACCCATGATTATATGTGTACATACTTCTGTGCAATAATACAGTAATATTTCAATCTGCTTTTCCTTGGCTCAGTTCTACACACACACACGTGCGCTCACGCACACGCACACACACACATAGAGACGGGTGAGACAAAATGGGTTAGAGAGAAAGATCATGGAAAGAGATAAAGCTCTACAAGCCCTATTGCTTACATTCAATAAATGGACAACTTATTCAGTGTTAATTTTTTTCTTCTATGAAGCAATCGAACCATGGCTTCAGTGCTTGCACAACACAGGTTACAGCCATGAACATATAATAGTGACCCTGTAAACATGTAACGGTGGCACACTCGACATATTCTTACAAGCATTCAAGTGATGATTGGTGCCAAAAACCCAGGCCTATAGCCTTGAATGGCGAAGTAATTGTCTTTATGGAAAAAGGCAAAATTGAAGTACATGAGCGTTATACAACAGCATTTTATATTATGAAAAACATTTCAATATCATAAATGATCATTGACAGCTATTTAAAGTTTACAAATGCAATAAAGTACAAATAAAGCAACTATGGCAGGGAGCTAAATAACAATTAAAACCCTTTCATCGCCAATGTCACCTCTTGTCACCACAATGATTTAACACCCATGTCACTAAAAAGTGTTGAAATCAGTGTCTGTTATCTAAAGACCTCATTTTTTTTAATTTTGGGAGGTAAGGATAGGCCCTATTTTATACATACCAGAGAGGAATCCCCAAATATTGCAGACAAAATCTTTTCTGTACCCAGGTAAGTTTAATGGAAAGTTTTGGCTGAAAAATGGCTGGCGTTGAAAGGTGTCCCAATTGTTTTCTTTCACGTAAATAGCAAGTAGGATGAAAGGCATGATCTAATCCTTAACTTCACATTTTGATGAATATGTTTATTTGCAACTGTTTATGTCTTTGGTGCTATGTCGTGATATTATCAGCAGCTTTGATTAGGCCAGGGCTTCGTTATGTCTATTTTTAAAACAAATAGGGAGAACTGCCTTGCCTTTTTCATGAGTATAATAACCGTCTGTCATTTCAACTACCATTGCTGCACCATTACGTCAGATGTTAAAATTGATAAAGAAATGTAGGCCCTACAACAGACCGGCAGAGGCAAACAATGTGTAATGACAGACTATACAATAGAGTCTGGAACAAGAAACATCTGAAGACAAGCACAAAAATCAAAGTGTTCAGAGCAATGTTAAACTGTACTTATTATACACATACGTTGGTACGGCTCAGT
>CM065680.1:73680722-73715722 GCA_017654935.2 Phymorhynchus buccinoides
TTTCACCTTACGTTTACTGAACAACAGTTTACCTCACTTTACCGTTACCAAGCAACAATTTACCTCACCATACCTTTACCAAACAACAATTTACCTCACTTTACCTTAACCAAACAAGTTATTTCACCTTACGTTTACTGAACAACAGTTTACCTCACTTTACCGTTACCAAGCAACAATTTACCTCACCATACCTTTACCAAACAACAATTTACCTCACTTTACCTTAACCAAACAAGTTATTTCACCTTACGTTTACTGAACAACAGTTTACCTCACTTTACCTTTACCAAACAACAATTTACCTTGCTTTACCTTTACCAAACAATTTACCTCACTTTACCTTTACCAAACAAGTTATTTCACCTTACGTTTACTGAACAACAGTTTACCTCACTTTACCTTTACCAAACAACAATTTACCTCACCTTACCTTTACCAAACAACAATTTACCTCACTTTACCTTAACCAAACAAGTTATTTCACCTTACGTTTACTGAACAACAGTTTACCTCACTTTACCTTTACCAAACAAGTTATTTCACCTTACGTTTACTGAACAACAGTTTACCTCACTTTACCTTTACCAAACAAGTTATTTCACCTTACGTTTACTGAACAACAGTTTACCTCACTTTACCTTAACCAAACAAGTTATTTCACCTTACGTTTACTGAACAACAATTTACCTCACTTTACCTTTACCAAAGCAACAATTTACCTCACCATACCTTTACCAAACAACAATTTACCTAACTTTACCTTTACCAAACAACAAGTTACATCAGTTTACCGATACAAAACAATTTATATCAGTTTACCAAACAATTTACCTCACTTTACCTTTACCAAACAACAATTTACCTCACTTTACCTTTACCAAACAACAATTTACCTCACTTTACCTTTACCAAACAACAATTTACCTCAGATTACCTCAAACAACAATTTACCTTCTTTACCTTTACCAAACAACAATTTACCCCAGATTACCTTTACCAATCAATTTACCTCGCTTTACCATAATCAAACACGAATTCACCTCAGTTTACCCTGATCAAACAACAATTTATCCCAGCTTAACTTTACCCAACAACAATTTATCCCAGTTTAACTTTACCAAACAATTTAGCTCAGTTTACATTTACCAAACAATAATTTACTAGTTTAAATAGTAAATAGTTCAATAGTTTCAGCCACTCACATTAGTCAAACGATTATCTCCCTTTTGAGCTGTTGCAGTTGCCTCCCCCCCCACTCTTTAAAAAAAATAAAATAAAATACCATCATAAATTTATCTCCCTACATATTGTACTGCTTTGCATGACAATGGTGCAAGCGTCAAGCCTTTGACCATCAAATCAATTGAAGTACAGTGGAACCTCCCTTATGAAGACTCCCTCCCACTATAAGACCTACTTCTCTGAGACATTGCCCTTCTTTGTAAGTATTAAAAATACCTCCTTATACAACTCCCTCCCACCTAAGACCCTTATTCGTTATCTGATCGCTTCTCGCCTTTTGGCTAAGACAGTGATTCAGGAACATAAAATTTTTGTTTATACCATGGTTGGTTTGTTCAGCCCGTCGTACATGGCGAAAGCCGATACGCGACGTTAAACTGAACTTCCATCCTAAGACCTTACTTTGGATGATTTTTAGAGGTCTTAAAAGGGAGGTTCCTTGACATTTTTCTCTCTCTCTCGGTTGCCCCCTAACTCGCAATTTTCTTTTAAAATAGAAAAAAAAAATACACAAGAAAACACAACACAACAACAAAAACATAATCCTCAAGAGAAAGAATGGGTTGTTCTGTTATCAATGAAACAGTCACACAATTGAGTGTGATATTTGGCGTCAAGAAAAAAATGGCGCTTTAAAGGGGCACCCTAACCGATGAGTTTTTGCAAGAAACACGTCGAGATCACCAGGAAAACACCCTTTACAGAGATCGCAACACTCACTTTGCTCTGGTTTTCCCAGAAATCAAACCGTCAAATCGGCGATTTCCTCCTTGATGGAAGTCAATTTCTCTTTTCTAATGGCCGCCCGAGTTTAGACCAGTTTTAATCGTTTGCACGAAATTTTCACAACAGAAGCCTTTTTAAAAAATATTTTTTATATAGTTTACCTAAAGGAGTTTCGCTCACAACAAGAAAATAGCTCCTTTTTTTTTATTTTTTACTGCACTACAAAAAAAACCCACGCTTCAACCACAATGAGTGACCTCCACCCACCCCATCCAAAATGGCTACTCTCTCCGGCATTCTGCCAAGGAGGAATCGTCGTTTTTGACGGTTTGATTTCTAGGAACCAGAGCAAAGTGAGTGTTCCGATCCCTGAAAAGGCTGTCCTTTCTTGTGATCTCGACGTGTTTCTTGCAAAAAAACTCATCCGTCAGGGTGTTCCCTTTAAAGATAATACCATGCAAACACATTTTATCAAGATAAGAACAATTAGACCAACAGTAAAGTACTCATAACACAAAGCCGGACTTAACATGAAACATTTGTTTGAATGGATGAAACTCCTCTTTATTATTTCTTAATGCTTAACACAAAATACTGGTTAACACACAAAAAAAATCTTTGTCCCCTGAATTTTGTGTTAAGTGTACTCCACTGTTATTCTCTCTGGCAGAAAATGAAGCTTACCAGTACCGTATTTTACGGACTATAAGGCAATACTTTTTTTTCCTAGATTGAGAGCCATATAATGTGACTGATAATATAGTAAGAAACTATAATAACAAAATCTGAATTTTGTGCAAACATTTTTTGGGGGGTGCGCCTTTATAATCAGGTGCGACTTGTAGTCCGTATAATACGTACTTGAAAATGTAGCATTCAGAAGCATCATGCTTCCTTCTTCGTCATTCATATTCATATTAATTGAGCATGTTTGAGCAAGCCTCTACTTACAATGATGGTGTAGGGGGATTTTTTGGCATCAGTTTCTGAATCTGTGGACTCTTTGTTCATGCCAGTGGGCCCCGTGGGTGACATGTCCACAAACCTTTCTTCCATCACTCGGAATCTGTGCACACATACATATACAGTCAGTTTCAGTTTTGCCTGTCGCCAAACCCGGGGCATAGGCCGCCAACAAGACCCCTCCAGCTGCTTCTGTCCTGGGCGATTCTCTCCAGCTGTCCCCAGGTGAGGCCCATCTTCTTGGCGTCGGCCTCCAGGTCGTGTCGCCAGGTGTTCCTTGGCCGGCCTCTCCTCCTTTACATACTTATGCACACCTATATTATTGCATACATTTCTTAGTTAGGCGCATAACAGCAGCATGACGCATCTACGCTTCTGTGACGGGAAACTATTGACAAAGAAGATCAAGAATAACATACACAACTCTCTTTCCAGTGTTCATTGCGCAATAACTGCATTGACAACAAAAAGCATGGAAGAATGAATTGACTGAGAGGACCTTGCCAAATACCTTTCTGTCTTTTTTTATTTCTTTAGAGATGTTGTTGTTGCTGTCATACCCTGGCTTAAAGACCCCAGGGATCATTCCAACAGCCGAAGCACTTGAACACTATGGTACAAATGCACCAGCTAGGGATGAGATAACATTATGTGTGTGACCATTTTTGATTACCCTGCCATTTCTTTAGAGATAAAATCAACCAAATTACAAAACCAAAACCCTTGAATCTTTCTGAACAGTCAGTCTAAGGAGGCACACTGCAACTGTTTTTTTGGGGGTATTTTAGTTCAATTTTGTTTCTCAGGAACTAATAAAAGATATCTACATGAAATTTTGGCACACTGATACAGTACATTACCCTGACCATTCATGCCAAATTTGAACTCTCAGTGAAGGCATTATGAAAATATGGTATCCAGCCAAAAATAATTCACACAAAATCTTAGCCCTTTCAACAGCACTGGATTCAAGTACTGCATGGTGATGCTGATCATTTGTCCACTTTCCTAAGACATCAAAGAGTGCAATAAGCATAAAATTAGCATGTCAGAGTTGTTAACTTGTGGTGGGGTTTTTTGTTTTTGTTGTTTTTTTTGGGGGGGGGTTTGCTGTCCCATCTTCTGGGCCGCACAGTGGCATTGCTCCCACACCGCTCATTCCGATTCCCAACTTGCAGCCACACCCCGGCTTGTTCAGGTCGCAGAATCCGAGACCAGCAGTTCAAGGGGGAGCGAATCTATGTTAGTCCGTTCTTTGTCTTGTCAAACAATAGTCAAAATTAGCAGGGTAGAAAAAAAAAATTACATCTACAGAGTTCTAACTGTGTTCATTGCACTCAGCATAAATATGCAAAGTTTCATGACTGTATGTGTATTATGCCTGCTGTGATAGAATCTGTTTTCTCAAAATCATTTTTCTTCACAGCGGTTGACATCGTAGCCCCTCTATCACAGCAGACATTAATAGGGTAATGACTAATGCATTGTATCAGTGTGCACAAAAAAACAAATGCCCCCAAACCCCCCACAGTGTTCTCAATCTGTCAACAGATTAGAAAGTTAACAAGAAGAATGGAGACTATTGGCGATTCAGCCCTCAGACTTTGCAAATTTCGTGACAGAGCAACAAGGAAACGATCAGAAACAAACATTCAGCAAAAAGCAGATCATTGTTTTCGCTGCTATTGTTTTGTAAAGCCTAAAAAGAGTTTAAATTAAGGTCAACAGCAAAAACATTAGATTTAGCTGGGCGACCAAAAACAAATGTTTGTTTCTCCTAAATCCTTTTGGCAGCCAACCCTAAAAAAACCACCCACATTAAACGACTGATACCCTGCAAACTGAATGTTATGACAATCTTGTAATAAAGAAAATATATTATAAACATTATTCTGCATTAGGAGAAAAGAAGTTATTGTATAACTAGATAAATGCATGCATGTCTGTGATAGTGTTTTGTGATCAAGTTGAATTCTAAACATGTTTTAGTATTAAGTAAGGAGAAGAAGACATTGCTGTTTGAAACAGCGTCTGGATTTTTATTCTTTTTTTTAATTTTTTTTTCTTAAACCCATTTTTTTTTTGGGGGAGGGGGCTATCATTAACCTAACTTTTAAAAGGCCTTTTCAACTCCTGTGAAGCCTGAAGGCAATAGTTAAAGCACTGTAAAAACAACACACACATATTATAGTGTGTGCACGCGCGCACGCACACACACCTTCAATCCTCCCAATTTACCTGATTTCTTCTCCAATCTCAATGTACAGGTCATGCTTGGACTCATCATTCTGATACTCCCAGGCCCAAAGCTGCTCTTTTTCATTGCTACACAAGGTTAAAGAAAATGTGGCACATAAACATGCACACATCAACATAATTTATCGACTCAACAATAACAATATTACAAGTTGAAGTGAAAACAACAGAAAGACAAAAATAATTAACACAGTCCATCAATGTTGGTGAAGAGACCCTCATTCCCTGAACTGAAAAAGAGAAGAAGAAAAAAGAATGCAAGAGAGAGAATTGATATGAATGTGACATGTCTCATTCAAATAGGGGTCCATGAAAGAGAAAAACAGAATGAGAGAGAGAGAGGGAGGGAGGGAAGAGAGAGACAGACAGAGAGAGAGAGAGGAGGGGGGGGGGTAAGAAAAAGAAGTATATACAGAGGGTATAAATAGTACTAGGTAGAAATAAAATAAAAATCAAGACTATCAGAGAGAAAGATCACTGTTCTTTGAGCTATTATTAGGCATGTAAAAATACCTTCTGTTATCATCTTCTCCTTTCCAAAAATGAACACACACACACACAGTGTCACACAGACAGACAGATTAGACAGACAGACACAGACAATCTCGCTCTGTGTAAACTGAAGGATACAAACTTTGATGGATACATCAAAGCATCTGCAGGAATGAAAACATCATCGAAGAATCCCATGGACACTGAAACACAAAAGGATGGAACATGGACATGTGCTAACGACCACAATTAAACATTGGCTATTTGTGGTCATGGCCACAATTAAATGTTGGCTATCTTGTAAGTTGTTCTTGACACACACAGTGACACACACACACACACACACATTGAAATTTTCACTGGGAAGCAACATTCTGCCATTCTCAGGAAAAGGGATAGGGTTAGAATCTGCCTAGGATCATTTTCATAAAACTGAAATAAGCAGATTTTGAGATTGAGGGTTGTAAACATGTGTGTGTGGGGTGGGTGGGTTGTGTCTAAAAAACAAGATTGCCTAATGCTGTAGTTAAACTTTAAGAAGAAAAAAAGTACAATGGAACCTCCCTCATAAGACTCACTCCCACATAAGACCTACTTCTCTTGAGACATTGCCCTTCTTTGTAAAGTATTAAAAATTACCTCCCTTATACAACTCTCCTCCCACTTAAGAACCTGATTTTTGGATTATTTTTTAAGGTCTTAAAAGGGAGGTTCACTGTACATTAAACCACAACTATAAAACAAACTTAAACGGCAAGTTAAAATCTTAATCTTAATCAGAGATCTTCTTTTAAGTTAAGTTGTTTAACAACGTGTCTTTGATTATTTTTGCCAATGGTCCTTCGAAGCATATTAAAACATACAAGCAAAGAAACAAAAAACATGCAAAAGCAAAACTACACACACATATATACTCATACACATACCCACACCCACACCCACAAAGGTGAAATATTTTGTACAAACCATGTATTCCTTCTTTTGTGCTGCTCTTCACTTTCCCTGTCAGGATCTCATCCACAAAAGGACGGAACACGACAAATCTGAAATGAACTGTGAGAAGAAGAAAAGAGAAGAAACAAAAAAATCAAACAGTGGTCTCATCAACAACAACAAAAATAAGTGTGAGCAGGATGCAGGATGAAACAAACAAAACAAAACAAAAAACCTACAATAGTACATGACAATCTATGTTTTAAATGATTGTGATAAACAAAGATTTTTCTGATAGACAAATATTACATCAAAACAATAAAATAAAACAAGACAACAATGGAACAGGGTAGTTCTCAAGCGAACATGCCGGTATCATCAGTTATCTACCAAGGATCAAAAGCTGATAGGACAAACTGTCCTGAGACAAGAGAAATCAATAGGGAGAATGTCCTGGCTTTTGAAGAAATCACTTTAGGACAAAGTGTGCCAGTGTTAAATATTTAATAAGACATTTGTCCTGACAGAGGAGAATACAGTAGGACATTTTCAATTTTAATGGGTCAATGTACTATGACCAGGGCCTCGGGATATCACTGCATCATAACCAAGAGAGTCTGGGTTTGATATTGGATTGCGTCATCGTATTAGGAACATAACAAAAGTAATTTTACATTGTTCAGGGTTTCTTTTTCTTCAAACAGCAGTACTTATGATTCACTTGGTGACTGACCAAATTAGTTTTTAAATCAGACCTGTTTACCCTTATAATGAAAAAACCTGGAGTTTGCCACAGAAAAACCCGGAATTTGAAAGAAAAAACACCAGAATTCACATCGGTACACGACTCCCGCATGGCGGCATAAGCGACATCAATGAACATGTCAACAATCAAGAAAGCATGGCGAAATTTTGAAGTCCATGTTGCAGTACTTGCAGTGTGTATGCTCGTCTCCCAAACGCGAACTTGTTTTTCCTGGCACTTTCAAATACTTTTGAGAAAACTTCTATTTCATTTTTGGCCGTTTCACCCTATCACTGCTGTCGTTTGTCAATGATTTCTGGCGCTTGCCGCCTGCGGTTGACTTGCTTGACGATATGTTTGGCGCAAAACTACAATCTCTGCCCACAAGAAATGCTATCATTGGTTGAGGGGGGGTCCACGGACCAATGAAAAATCGCGGTCTCAGAACTCCCAGGTTTTTCGGTCAACCCTTGCGTCTTTTTCATACAAACGGAAACAAATAATAGACAGTTCTTTCGAAATCCTGGGATTTTCAGAGCGTTCACGTAATAACCGTCCGAATTGTTTTATTATTTTACCCAGAATTTTTTGCAAATTCCCGGGATAATTCCGGGAAAACCGGGAGGGTAAACAGGTCTGTAAAATGTACACAGTAAAAATGAGGGATTGTTTATTCTCAAGCGAACATGCATGCATCATCAGTGATGTACCGAGGATCAAAAAGTGATGGGACAAACTGTCCTGAGACAGGATAAATCAATAGGACAGTGTCCTGGCTCTTGCAGAAATCAATAAGACAAAGCGTGCCAGTGTTAAAAATTTAATCAGACATTTGTCCTGAAAGGGGGCAATACAATACGACATTTTCAATTTTAATAGGTCAATGGCCTATGACGCGGGGGGCCTCAGGACATCACTGTTATCGCTTATCTTTTTTTTTCCTTCCAAGGAAAATGTTACAGTGAACTTACCAATGGTATGTGTAGCCCCATCTCCAGGATAAATGAAGCTTTCTTCATACTTTTCAATGTCCCAAAGTGCAATGCATAGCCCAACATTGTGAATGACCTGGAACAAAATATCATACAACAAATAAGAAAAACAAAAAAAGGTAGAGGTTCATCAACATACATACAATACATACATGTATATATATTAGCATTCTTTAGTCTGGTACAGTGGTAGCTTAGACCTCTCTTCTAGTTCTCTAGGATTTAACTGACCAATCTTCTCCATATCCAAACCTGAAAGTTTGGTGTCCATTATCTAAATTCTGCTAAAGTAGACCTCCACCCCTACCTCCAGACCTGCCAACCCCCTAACAGACCAAAGAGGAATATTTGTAGCAGGAAAGAGGAATTTTCGGGAGCTAAGAGGAATTTTGACACGGCATCTTACCTTTCGCGTGTAAACATAATTTGAAGCAAGCAATTTTCACCCTTGTGAACTTGTCTTGTTTAAAACTAGTCTTGTCTTGAAGTGTCACAACTATTCCTAACACAATAGAAGCTTTTGGTTTGTTCCTTTGCCCTTTTTATTTGGGCAGACCAAGACGGTTGGTGCCATAGATGCAGGGCTCCCAGGGACCCCCATTTGGGGGTATATGAAGCATTACAATTTTAAAGGACCCTCTAAAAGAATGTGCAGGGGGTCCCATGGATGCACTAGAAAAAATCTTTTTAGCATTCACAATGCCACTGGGACCCTCTATCCCGCCTCTAGGACCCTCTATACTGTTAGTGAAGGAGTCCCTGGGACCCCTTGTTTTGTGGGACGATTGGGAGCCCTGTAGATGACTTAAATAATAAGACTTGGAAGGAAGATAATGAATCAAGTTAAGTTCATCTTTGTTCTCCTTTCCTTCCGTTGGCTTGAAAAAGTCGGTAACGGTGGAAGACGAAGTCTGGGACTGGGAGTGGGAGTTTGCAGTTTCGATAAGACGATGAGAAGTAATGTGGCATTTGATGTCTTGACACCCTCCATAGGAGACTTTTAAGTGTAGTGAGCACATCATACATCTAGCATGATGCACACTTTCTTGATATCTGAATGCACAGATACTTTTCCATGTAATCTTGGCAGAAATATTGGTCTATTCTCTTTCTTTTCTCCCCAGAGTCTCAACACATCGATGTGTCAATCTGAATCGCCATCTTGACGGAAGTCCGCAAACAGAAACTAGAAAGTCAGCTATAACCCGCACAGCAGCTGCGCTGCTTTGTATATAAGACGATGAATTTGTGTGTTCACTAAAACTTTTTTTGAAAGCGGAATTTTATGGACTTGAGCGGAAGGGATAGAAGAAATGTAGTCTGAGCAGAAGAAATTCCACTCAAAGCGGAAAGGTTGGCAGGTCTGTACCTCCCTTCTCATTCTTCTCATCAAAATGAATACAGCAGTGACGATCTGAAAGAAGAAGTGTAAAAAGAAAAAGATGATCATCAAGATAAAATTGCAACTTTAGAACTTGCAAGCTTTATACCACTTATTATTTTAGCAGAGAATTTGGTTACGGGCCAGTAACACTACTAACCCCAACCCTCAGGCTGCGAATGCAATGCAATGGAGGTTGTTGGTTTAATGTCCTATTCGTGGCTAGCGCTTTAGGGACACACTGGTGGAACTGGAAGACAAAGTCTTCCTGGGATGTGGATGAAGGATGATGAAGGTGAAGACGACGTGGAGGGAATCTGGTTGTGGCAGTGTAGCTGCTTCGGTGAAGTGGCTCACATAGTGAGTGCATAGTGTAGTGTAGTGGTGTTATTATAGTCTGTGTTGGTTTCTGGTCAATCCAGAGAACTTTGTGAGACTGAGACAATGGGTCCTCTGAGGTTGTCATGGGTTCCGGCCAGCGAAGCCTCCTCCTGGGTAGATAATGGCGCTTAAAGTTAAACTCAAACCCCTCTACTCAAGGTTCCAAACACAGTACTTAGCAGTAACATACTTAACATTGTATTGATATTGATATCCACATGATCCAAAGGGCCAAGCTCGGATAGAACATAGAACACCCTTACTCAGTTACTGGTTCACACACACAGTGACACACACACAACTGTATTGATATTGATATCCCACAATATCCATGGGCCAAGCTCGGATAGAACACAGTTTTTTTTTAGAACACCCTTACTGGTTCACACACACACATACCCCCCCCCCCCCCCCCCCCACAACCCCCGAGAGTAAGAGGGCAAGGTGTTGAAACGCTGGGCGCTTCCATTGCCCTGGGAGGGGCCTGGGATACTCAGGCTGTGGTTATTCCACTCATAAGTAGTTTAAGTAATGGAACGAATGAAAAAACTGACTCTAACCTGTGCCTAACTCTGCTAACCCACAACCGAGTAGTCTAATGTCGTAATGAGATGCATGGGAGTGGGAGTTAAGTTACTTTTGGTTTAAAAAAATCAAGTTACAAGTATACGAAATATGAAACTGCCTTAACCCTTTCATTGCCAGTGCACCACATTGATTTAACACCCATGCCACTAAAAGAAAAACACATTTAATTAGGGTCTTTTATACAATGACTTTTTGATTTTCTTCTTAATGTTAGATTAAGGCCTATTATTACAAAGGAATCCCCAACATTGCAAACAACACTTTTCTATTCACAGGTAAGTTTGATGTAAAATTTAAGCAAACCAATGGCTGGCATTGAAAAGGTTAATATTACACCTTGGCATGAGGCTGTGTCGGACCAGTTGACATAAGGCTGATAAGCTAAAAAAAATGCAATGTTCTGCATGATTGTGCAGGGATTGTACGTCTCACGACTTAAACCATGACAAGCAGCAGCTCCTAGCACATCATCAGTCTAAAATCCTTTGAAGTCGGAGTGTGGCTGCCCACATGGCAGGGTAATAAAAAAACGGTCACACATGTATGGCTAATGTAATGTTCTATTCCCTAGCTGATCAATGCATTTGTGCCATAGTGTTCCGGCTGTTCGCGGATGATCCCTGGAGTCTTTAAGCCAGGGTAAGACAACAACAGCAAAGGGTTCATGAAGAAAAAAATCGACGTATACACTTGAGTTAAAGTGTTGCTATCCCCTGATTTGTGATCATGGCCTGATTGCTGCATGATTGATACTGTTGGCTGTGTTGCATCAACTGCCCAGGCTAATGTTTTATACAGTTTAGATTTACCTTGTTTGCATATTTTTTGTTTAGAATGCCTATGATTGTATTGGTTGTGTCGACATTCAATAAATTCGGTGGAATCCGAACTGTGTCTTTCATCGTAGCCAGCACAAACATTTTGGAAGAAGGGCTGAAACTAACCGAACGTGTTTTCTGCAGCTCTAATGTGACCGGAAGTTTTGGTCCTGGTTATGCAAACCATCCAGCTGCTGTTTACCGGAATCGACTGAATAAAATCATATCGTGACGATGTTGATTATGAAATATTTTTTTTTTTTAAACCAAGAAATAAAGATAAAAATAATCAAAGAATGACTAATTTAACTTTTAAAAAACCAGGTCCGCAATGCCACAGATCCACAAATCCTAACCATCACACACACACACCACACACACACACACACACACACACACACACACACATCACACACACACACACACACACACACTCTGACACACACACACACACACACACACACACACACACACACACACACACACACACACACCCACACACCACACACACACACACACACACATACACACACACACACACACACACACACACACACACACACACATTGACACACACACACACACACAGACACACACGTTTACTTTTACCTCTCATGTTGATCATGTTTCCATGAAATGCCAGACAAGGATGTACTGCCTGAGAAAGCTCAGATCTTTCAATGTTATCACAGATCTTCTCCAAAGCTCTTATCGTTGTTTTCTTGATTCTATTATAACATTTTCATTCATTTGTTGGTACGTGTACGGTGGCTTGAATGTAAAACCCAAGGGTGTTCTGAATAAGATTGTGAATGTTGGTAGCAAGATCGTGGGTAGAAAAACAAGACAGTTTGTGTTTGTTGTATGTAAAACGTGTAGTTCGAAAAGCCAGGGGGATCGCTAATGATCAAAGTCACGTTCTATATCACATATAGCTATGAACTATTGCCTTATGATAGACGGTTCCGCATTATTCGTTGTAGAACAATTAGAAATTCAGCTAGTTTTGTCCATAAGTCAGTCGAACTTCTGAACAAGATCTCTGCTAAGACCAAATAATGAGGAATTATACATTAGCTTAATTAGGCCTATAGATCGAGGTATTATCTGGTCATGTTAAAAACCTGTACATTATAGTGTGTCCCGTGTGTGTGTGTGTGTGTGGTGTGTGTGTGTCGATGTGTGTGGGTGTGTGTGTGTGTGTGGGTGTGTGTGTGTGGTGTGTGTGGTGGTGTGTGTGTTTGTGTGTGTGGTGCATGTGTTTGTGTGAGTGTGCGTGTGCGTGCGTGCGTACGTGTGTGCGTGCAAGTGCGTGCGTGCGTGCGTGCGTGCGTGTGTGTGTGTGCGTTTTTGTGTGTGTGTGTGTGTGTGTGTGTGGTGTGTGTGTTTGTGTGTTGTGTTTGTGTGTGTTGTGTGTGACAGACGAGACAGACAGACACCACACACACAACACAAACACACACACACCCACACACACACACCACACACACACAGCACACACACACACACGCACGGCCCCACGCACGCACGCACGCAACTGCACGCACACACGTACTCACGCACGCACGCACGCTCACACACACATGCACACACACACAAACACACACACAGTACACAACACCAAACACACACACACACACACACACCCGACCACACACACACACACCCACACAAGCACACCCACAACACACACAAACACACGTGACACACTATAATGTACAGGTTTTTAACATGACCAGATATACCTCGATCTATAGGCCTAATTAAGCTAATGTATAATTCCTCATTATTTGGTCTTAGCAGAGATCTTGTTCAGAAGTTCAACTGACTTAGGGACAAAACTAGCTGAATTTCTAATTGTTCTACAACGAATAATGCGGAACCGTCTATCATAAGGCAATAGTTCATAGCTATATGTGATATAGAACGTGACTTTGATCATTAGCGATCCCCCTGGCTTTTCGAACTACACGTTTTTTCATACAACAAACAGAAACCGTCTTGTTTTCTACCCACGATCTTGCTACCAACATTCACAATCTTATTCAAAACACCTTTGGGTTTTACATTCAAGCCACCGTATCAACAAATGAATGAAAATGTTATAATAGAATCAAGAAAACAACGATAAGAGCTTTGGAGAAGATCTGTGATAACATTGAAAGATCTGAGCTTTCTCAGGCAGTACATCCTTGTCTGGCATTTCATGGAAACATGATCAACATGAGACGGTAAAAGTAAACGTGTGTGTGTGTGTGTGTGTGTGTCAATGTGTGTGTGTGTGTGGGTGTGTGTGTGTGTGTGTGTGTGTGTATGTGTGTGTGTGTGTGTGCCACTGTGTGTGTGTGTGTGTGCTGTGTGTGTGTGTGTGTGTGTGTGTGTGTGTGTGTGTGTGTGTGTGTGTGTGTGTCAGAGTGTGTGTGTGTGTGGTGTGTGTGTGTGTGTGTGTGTGTGTGTGTGTGTGTGTGTGTGTGTGTGTGTGTGTGTGATGGTTAGGGATTTGTGGATCTGTGGCATTGCGGACCTGGTTTTTTAAAAGTTAAATTAGTCATTCTTTGATTATTTTTATCTTTATTTCTTGGTTTAAAAAAAAAAAATATTTCATAATCAACATCGTCACGATATGATTTTATTCAGTCGATTCCGGTAAACAGCAGCTGGATGGTTTGCATAACCAGGACCAAAACTTCCGGTCACATTAGAGCTGCAGAAAACACGTTCGGTTAGTTTCAGCCCTTCTTCCAAAATGTTTGTGCTGGCTACGATGAAAGACACAGTTCGGATTCCACCGAATTTATTGAATGTCGACACAACCAATACAATCATAGGCATTCTAAACAAAAAATATGCAAACAAGGTAAATCTAAACTGTATAAAACATTAGCCTGGGCAGTTGATGCAACACAGCCAACAGTATCAATCATGCAGCAATCAGGCCATGATCACAAATCAGGGGATAGCAACACTTTAACTCAAGTGTATACGTCGATTTTTTTCTTCATGAACCCTTTGCTGTTGTTGTCTTAACCTGGCTTAAAGACCCCAGGGATCATCCCAACAGCCGGAACACTATGGCACAAATGCATTGATCAGCTAGGGATAGAACATTACATTAGCCATTACCTGTGTGACCGTTTTTTTGATTACCCTGCCACGTGGGCAGCCCACACTCCGACTTCAGAGGATTTTAGACTGATGATGTGCTAGGAGCTGCTGCTTGTCATGGTTTAAGTCGTGAGACGTACAATCCCTGCACAATCATGCAGAACATTGCATTTTTTTTAGCTTATCAGCCTTATGTCAACTGGTCCGACACAGCCTCATGCCAAGGTGTAATATTAACCCTTTCAATGCCAGCCATTGGTTTGCTTAAATTTTACATCAAACTTACCTGTGAATAGAAAAGTGTTGTTTGCAATGTTGGGGATTCCTTTGTAATAATAGGCCTTAATCTAACATTAAGAAGAAAATCAAAAAGTCATTGTATAAAAGACCCTAATTAAATGTGTTTTTCTTTTAGTGGCATGGGTGTTAAATCAGTGTGGCTGCACTGGCAATGAAAGGGTTAAGGCAGTTTCATATTTCGTATACTTGTAACTTGATTTTTTTAAACCAAAAGTAACTTAACTCCCACTCCCATGCATCTCATTACGACATTAGACTACTCGGTTGTGGGTTAGCAGAGTTAGGCACAGGTTAGAGTCAGTTTTTTCATTCGTTCCATTACTTAAACTACTTATGAGTGGAATAACCACAGCCTGAGTATCCCAGGCCCCTCCCAGGGCAATGGAAGCCCAGCGTTTCAACACCTGCCCTCTCTCTCTCTCGGGGGTGGGGGGGGGGGGGGGGGGGGTATGTGTGTGTGTGAACCAGTAAGGGTGTTCTAAAAAAAACCTGTGTTCTATCCGAGCTTGGCCCATTGGATATTGTGGATATCAATATCAATACAGTTTGTGTGTGTGTCACTGTGTGTGTGAACCAGTAACTGAGTAAGGGTGTTCTATGTTCTATCCGAGCTTGGCCCTTTGGATCATGTGGATATCAATATCAATACAATGTTAAGTATGTTACTGCTAAGTACTGTGTTTGGAACCTTGAGTAGAGGGGTTTGAGTTTAACTTTAAGCGCCATTATCTACCCAGGAGGAGGCTTCGCTGGCCGGAACCCATGACAACCTCAGAGGACCCATTGTCTCAGTCTCACAAAGTTCTCTGGATTGACCAGAAACCAACACAGACTATAATAACACCACTACACTACACTATGCACTCACTATGTGAGCCACTTCACCGAAGCAGCTACACTGCCACAACCAGATTCCCTCCACGTCGTCTTCACCTTCATCATCCTTCATCCACATCCCAGGAAGACTTTGTCTTCCAGTTCCACCAGTGTGTCCCTAAAGCGCTAGCCACGAATAGGACATTAAACCAACAACCTCCATTGCATTGCATTCGCAGCCTGAGGGTTGGGGTTAGTAGTGTTACTGGCCCGTAACCAAATTCTCTGCTAAAATAATAAGTGGTATAAAGCTTGCAAGTTCTAAAGTTGCAATTTTATCTTGATGATCATCTTTTTCTTTTTACACTTCTTCTTTCAGATCGTCACTGCTGTATTCATTTTGATGAGAAGAATGAGAAGGGAGGTACAGACCTGCCAACCTTTCCGCTTTGAGTGGAATTTCTTCCGCTCAGACTACATTTCTTCCACCCTTCCGCTCAAGTCCATAAAATTCCGCTTTCAAAAAGTTTTGAACACACAAATTCTTATATACAGAGCAGCACAGCTGCTGTGCGTATAGCTGACTTTCTAGTTTCTGTTTGCGCACTTCCGTCAAGATGGCAGATTGACACATCGATGTGTTGAGACTCTGGGGAGAAAAGAAAGAGAATAGACCAATATTTCTGCCAAGATTACATGGAAAAGTATCTGTGCATTCAGATATCAAGAAAGTGTGCATCATGCTAGATGTATGATGTGCTCACTACACTTAAAAATATCCTATGGAGGGTGTCAAGACATCAAATGCCACATTACTTCTCATTGTCTTATCGAAACTGCAAACTCCCACTCCCAGTCCCAGACTTCGTCTTCCACTGTTACCGACTTTTTGAAGCCAACGGAAGGAAAGGAGAACAAAGATGAACTTAACTTGATTCATTATCTTCCTTCCAAGTCTTATTATTTAAGTCATCTACAGGGCTCCCAATCTCCCCACAAAACAAGGGGTCCCAGGGACTCCTTCACTTACAGTATAGAGGGTCCTAGAGGCGGGATAGAGGGTCCCAGTGGCATTGTGAATGCTAAAAAGAATTTTTGTAGTGCATCCATGGGACCCCCTGCACATTCTTTTAGAGGGTCCTTTAAAATTGTAATGCTTCATATACCCCCAAATGGGGGTCCCTGGGAGCCCTGCATCTATGGCACCAACCGTCTTGGTCTGCCCAAATAAAAAGGACAAAGGAACAAACCAAAAGCATCTAATGTGTTAGGAATAGTTGTGACACTTCCAGACAAGACTAGTTTTAAACAAGACAAGTTCACAAGGGTGAAAATTGCTTGCTTCAAATTATGTTTACACGCGAAAGGTAAGATGCCGCATCAAAATTCCTCTTAGCTCCCAAAAATTCCTCTTTCCTGCTACAAATAAATATTCCTTTTTGGTCTGTTAGGGGGTTGGCAGGTCTGGAGGTAGGGGTGGAGGTCTACTTTAGCAGAATTTAGATAATGGACACCAAACTTTCAGGTTTGGATATGGAGAAGATTGGTCAGTTAAATCCTAGAGAACTAGAAGAGAGGTCTAAGCTACCACTGTACCAGACTAAAGAATGCTAATATATATACATGTATGTATTGTATGTATGTTGATGAACCTCTACCTTTTTTTGTTTTTCTTATTTGTTGTATGATATTTTGTTCCAGGTCATTCACAATGTTGGGCTATGCATTGCACTTTGGGACATTGAAAAGTATGAAGAAAGCTTCATTTATCCTGGAGATGGGGCTACACATACCATTGGTAAGTTCACTGTAACATTTTCCTTGGAAGGAAAAAAAAAGATAAGCGATAACAGTGATGTCCTGAGGCCCCGGTCATAGGCCATTGACCTATTAAAATTGAAAATGTCGTATTGTGTTCTCCCCTGTCAGGACAAATGTCTGATTAAATTTTTACCACTGGCATGATTTTGTCTTATTGATTTCTGCAAGAGCCAGGACACTGTCCTATTGATTTATCCTGTTTCAGGACAGTTTGTCCCATCACTTTTTGATCCTCGGTACATCACTGATGATGCATGCATGTTCGCTTGAGAATAAACAATCCCTCATTTTTACTGTGTACATTTTACAGACCTGTTTACCCTCCCGTTTTTGCCGGAATTATCCCGGGAATTTGCAAAAATTCTGGGTAAAATAATAAATTCCGGGTGAACGCTGAAAATCCCGGGATTTCGAAAAGCCGTCTATTATTTGTTTCCGTTTGTATGAAAAGACGCAAGGGTTGACCGAAACCTTGGAGTTCTGAGACGCGATTTTTCATTGGTCCGTGGACCCCCCTCAACCAATGATAGTATTTCTTGTTGGCAGA
This sequence comes from Phymorhynchus buccinoides, assembly GCA_017654935.2. Lineage (NCBI taxonomy): Eukaryota > Metazoa > Mollusca > Gastropoda > Neogastropoda > Raphitomidae > Phymorhynchus > Phymorhynchus buccinoides. Next base: position 73,698,832 of record CM065680.1, read on the forward strand.
GATTGTAGTTTTGCGCCAAACATGTCGTCAGGCAAGTCAACCGCAGGCGGCAAGCGCCAGAAATCATTGACAAACGACAGCAGTGATAGGGTGAAACGGCCAAAAGTGAAATAGAAGTTTTCTCAAAAGTATTTGAAAGTGCCAGGAAAAACAAGTTCGCGTTTGGGAGATGAGCATGCACACTGCAAGTACTGCAACGTGGACTTCAAAATTTCGCCATGCTTCTTCATGTTGACATGTTCAGTAATGTCGCTTATGCCACCATGCGAGTCGTGTACCAAAGTGAATTCTGTTTTTTTCTCTCAAATTCCGGGGTTTTCTGTGGCAAACTCCAGGTTTTTTCATTATAAGGGTAAACAGGTCTGATTTAAAAACTAATTTGGTCAGTCACCAGGTGAATCATACTGCTGTTTGAAGAAAAAGAAACCCTGAACAATGTAAAATTACTTTTGTTATGTTCCTAATACGATGACGCAATCCAATATCAAACCCAGACTCTCTTGGTTATGATGCAGTGATATCCCGAGGCCCTGGTCATAGGACATTGACCTATTAAAATTGAAAATGTCCTATTGTGTTCTCCTCTGTCAGGACAAATGTCTGATTACATTTTAACACTGGCTTGCTTTGTATTATTGATTCCTGCAAAAGCCAGGACATTGTCCTATTGATTTCTCTTGTCTCAGGACAGTTTGTCCTATCAGCTTTTGATCCTTGGTAGATAACTGATGATACCGGCATGTTCGCTTGAGAACTACCCTGTTCCATTGTTGTCTTGTTTTATTTTATTGTTTTGATGTAATATTTGTCTATCAGAAAAATCTTTGTTTATCACAATCATTTAAAACATAGATTGTCATGTACTATTGTAGGTTTTTTGTTTTGTTTTGTTTGTTTCATCCTGCATCCTGCTCACACTTATTTTTGTTGTTGTTGATGAGACCACTGTTTGATTTTTTTGTTTCTTCTCTTTTCTTCTTCTCACAGTTCATTTCAGATTTGTCGTGTTCCGTCCTTTTGTGGATGAGATCCTGACAGGGAAAGTGAAGAGCAGCACAAAAGAAGGAATACATGGTTTGTACAAAATATTTCACCTTTGTGGGTGTGGGTGTGGGTATGTGTATGAGTATATATGTGTGTGTAGTTTTGCTTTTGCATGTTTTTTGTTTCTTTGCTTGTATGTTTTAATATGCTTCGAAGGACCATTGGCAAAAATAATCAAAGACACGTTGTTAAACAACTTAACTTAAAAGAAGATCTCTGATTAAGATTAAGATTTTAACTTGCCGTTTAAGTTTTTTTTATAGTTTGTTTAATGTACAGTGGAACCTCCCTTTTAAGACCTTAAAAAATAATCCAAAATAAGGTCTTAAGTGGGAGGGAGTTGTATAAGGGAGGTAATTTTAATACTTACAAAGAAGGGCAATGTCTCAAGAGAAGTAGGTCTTATGTGGGAGGGAGTCTTATGAGGGAGGTTCCATTGTACTTTTTTTCTTCTTAAAGTTTAACTACAGCATTAGGCAATCTTGTTTTTTAGACACAACCCACCCACCCCACACACACATGTTTACAACCCTCAATCTCAAAATCTGCTTATTTCAGTTTTATGAAAATGATCCTAGGCAGATTCTAACCCTATCCCTTTTCCTGAGAATGGCAGACTGTTGCTTTTCAGTGTGAAAATCTGAGTGTGTGTGTGTGTGTCACTGTGTGTGTCAAGAACAACTTACAAGATAGCCAACATTTAATTGTGGCCATGACCACAAATAGCCAATGTTTAATTGTGGTCGTTAGCACATGTCCATGTTCCATCCTTTTGTGTTTCAGTGTCCATGGGATTCTTCGATGATGTTTTCATTCCTGCAGATGCTTTGATGTATCCATCAAAGTTGTATCCTTCAGTTTACACAGAGAGAGATTGTGTGTGTCTGTCTGTCTATCTGTCTGTCTGTGTGACACTGTGTGTGTGTGTGTTCATTTTGGAAAGGAGAAGATTGATAACAGAAGGTATTTTTACATGCCTAATAATAGCTCAAAGAACATGTGATCTTTCTCTCTGATAGTCTTGATTTTATTTTATTTTCTACCTAGTACTATTTATACCCTCTGTATATACTTCTTTTTTCTTACCCCCCCCCCCCCCTCTCTCTCTCTCTCTCTCTCTCTCTCTCTCTCCTCCCTCTCTCTCTCTCTCTGTCCTTTTTTTCTCTTTCATGGAACCCTATTTGAATGAGACATGTCACATTCATATCAATTCTCTCTCTTGCATTCTTTTTTCTTCTTCTCTTTTTCAGTTCAGGGAATGAGGGTCTCTTCACCAACATTGATGGACTGTGTTAATTATTTTTGTCTTTCTGTTGTTTTCACTTCAACTTGTAATATTGTTATTGTTGAGTCGATAAATTATGTTGATGTGTGCATGTTTATGTGCCACATTTTCTTTAACCTTGTGTAGCAATGAAAAAGAGCAGCTTTGGGCCTGGGAGTATCAGAATGATGAGTCCAAGCATGACCTGTACATTGAGATTGGAGAAGAAATCAGGTAAATTGGGAGGATTGAAGGTGTGTGTGCGTGCGCGCGTGCACACACTATAATATGTGTGTGTTGTTTTTACAGTGCTTTAACTATTGCCTTCAGGCTTCACAGGAGTTGAAAAGGCCTTTTAAAAGTTAGGTTAATGATAGCCCCCTCCCCCAAAAAAAAAAATAAAAAAATAAAAATCCAGACGCTGTTTCAAACAGCAATGTCTTCTTCTCCTTACTTAATACTAAAACATGTTTAGAATTCAACTTGATCACAAAACACTATCACAGACATGCATGCATTTATCTAGTTATACAATAACTTCTTTTCTCCTAATGCAGAATAATGTTTATAATATATTTTCTTTATTACAAGATTGTCATAGCATTCAGTTTGCAGGGTATCAGTCGTTTAATGTGGGTGGTTTTTTTAGGGTTGGCTGCCAAAAGGATTTAGGAGAAACAAACATTTGTTTTTGGTCGCCCAGCTAAATCTAATGTTTTTGCTGTTGACCTTAATTTAAACTCTTTTTAGGCTTTACAAAACAATAGCAGCGAAAACAATGATCTGCTTTTTGCTGAATGTTTGTTTCTGATCGTTTCCTTGTTGCTCTGTCACGAAATTTGCAAAGTCTGAGGGCTGAATCGCCAATAGTCTCCATTCTTCTTGTTAACTTTCTAATCTGTTGACAGATTGAGAACACTGTGGGGGGTTTGGGGGCATTTGTTTTTTTGTGCACACTGATACAATGCATTAGTCATTACCCTATTAATGTCTGCTGTGATAGAGGGGCTACGATGTCAACCGCTGTGAAGAAAAATGATTTTGAGAAAACAGATTCTATCACAGCAGGCATAATACACATACAGTCATGAAACTTTGCATATTTATGCTGAGTGCAATGAACACAGTTAGAACTCTGTAGATGTAATTTTTTTTTTCTACCCTGCTAATTTTGACTATTGTTTGACAAGACAAAGAACGGACTAACATAGATTCGCTCCCCTTGAACTGCTGGTCTCGGATTCTGCGACCTGAACGTGCGGAGGTGTGGCTGCGAATTGGGAATCGGAATGAGCGGTGTGGGAGCAATGCCACTGTGCGGCCCAGAAGATGGGACAGCAAACCCCCCCCCAAAAAAACAACAACACAAAAACCCCACCACAAGTTAACAACTCTGACATGCTAATTTTATGCTTATTGCACTCTTTGATGTCTTAGGAAAGTGGACAAATGATCAGCATCACCATGCAGTACTTGAATCCAGTGCTGTTGAAAGGCTAAGATTTTGTGTGAATTATTTTTGGCTGGATACCATATTTTCATAATGCCTTCACTGAGAGTTCAAATTTGGCATGAATGGTCAGGGTAATGTACTGTATCAGTGTGCCAACGTTCATGTAGATATCTTTATTAGTTCCTGAGAAACAAAATTGAACTAAAATACCCCCAAAAAAACAGTTGCAGTGTGCCTCCTTAGACTGACTGTTCAGAAAGATTCAAGGGTTTTGGTTTTGTAATTTGGTTGATTTTATCTCTAAAGAAATGGCAGGGTAATCAAAAATGGTCACACACATAATGTTCTCATCCCTAGCTGGTGCATTTGTACCAGTGTTCAGGTGCTTCGGCTGTTGGAATGATCACTGGGGTCTTTAAGCCAGGGTATGACAGCAACAACAACATCTCTAAAGAAATAAAAAAAGACAGAAAGGTATTTGGCAAGGTCCTCTCAGTCAATTCATTCTTCCATGCTTTTTGTTGTCAATGCAGTTATTGCGCAATGAACACTGGAAAGAGAGTTGTGTATGTTATTCTTGATCTTCTTTGTCAATAGTTTCCCGTCACAGAAGCGTAGATGCGTCATGCTGCTGTTATGCGCCTAAGAAATGTATGCAATAATATAGGTGTGCATAAGTATGTAAAGGAGGAGAGGCCGGCCAAGGAACACCTGGCGACGCGACCTGGAGGCTGACGCCAAGAAGATGGGCCTCACCTGGGGACAGCTGGAGAGAATTGCCCAGGACAGAAGCAGCTGGAGGTGTCTTGTTGGCGGCCTATGCCCCGGGTTTGGCGACAGGCAAAACTGAAACTGACTGTATATGTATGTGTGCACAGATTCCGAGTGATGGAAGAAAGGTTTGTGGACATGTCACCCACGGGGCCCACTGGCATGAACAAAGAGTCCACAGATTCAGAAACTGATGCCAAAAAATCCCCCTACACCATCATTGTAAGTAGAGGCTTGCTCAAACATGCTCAATTAATATGAATATGAATGACGAAGAAGGAAGCATGATGCTTCTGAATGCTACATTTTCAAGTACGTATTATACGGACTACAAGTCGCACCTGATTATAAAGCGCACCCCAAAATGTTTGCACAAAATTCAGATTTTGTTATTATAGTTTCTTACTATATTATCAGTCACATTATATGGTGCAGGGGTCTCAATCTAGGAAAAAAAAAGTATTGCCTTATAGTCCGTAAAATACGGTACTGGTAAGCTTCATTTTCTGCCAGAGAGAATAACAGTGGAGTACACTTAACACAAAATTCTAGGGGACAAAGATTTTTTTTGGTGTGTTAACCAGTATTTTGCGTTAAGCATTAAGAAATAATAAAGAGGAGTTTCATCCATTCAAACAAATGTTTCATGTTAAGTCCGGCTTTGTGTTATGAGTACTTTACTGTTGGTCTAATTGTTCTTATCTTGATAAAATGTGTTTGCATGGTATTATCTTTAAAGGGACACCCTGACGGATGAGTTTTTGCAAGAAACACGTCGAGATCACAAGAAAGACAGCCTTTTCAGGGATCGGAACACTCACTTTGCTCTGGTTTCCTAGAAATCAAACAGTCAAAACGACGATTCCTCCTTGGCAGAATGCCGGAGAGAGTAGCCATTTTGGATGGGGTGGGTGGAGGTCACTCATTGTGGTTGAAGGTTGGGGTTTTTGTAGTGCAGTAAAAAATAAAAAAAAAGGAGCTATTTTCTTTGTTGTGAGCGAAACTCCTTTAGGTAAACTATATAAAAAATATTTTTTAAAAAGGCTTCTGTTGTGAAAATTTCGTGCAAACGATTTGGTCTAAACTCGGGCGGCCATTAAAAAAGAATTTTGACTTCCATCAAGGAGGAATCGCCGATTTGACGGTTTGATTTCTGGGAAACCAGAGCAAAGTGAGTGTTGCGATCTCTGTAAAGGGTGTTTTCCTGGTGATCTCGACGTGTTTCTTGCAAAAACTCATCGGTTAGGGTGCCCCTTTAAAGCGCCATTTTTTTCTTGACGCCAAATATCACACTCAATTGTGTGACTGTTTCATTGATAACAGAACAACCCATTCTTTCTCTTGAGGATTATGTTTTGTTGTTGTGTTGTGTTTTCTTGTGTATTTTTTTTTTCTATTTTAAAAGAAAATTGCGAGTTAGGGGGCAACCGAGAGAGAGAGAAAAATGTCAAGGAACCTCCCTTTTAAGACCTCTAAAAATCATCCAAAGTAAGGTCTTAGGATGGAAGTTCAGTTTAACATCGCGTATCGGCTTTCGCAATGTACGACGGGCTGAGCAAACCAACCATGGTATAAACAAAAATTTATGTTCCTGAATCACTGTCTTAGCCAAAAGGCCGAGAAGCGATCAGATAACGAATAAGGGTCTTAGGTGGGAGGGAGTTGTATAAGGAGGTAATTTTAATACGTACAAAGAAGGGCAATGTCTCAGAGAAGTAGGTCTAGAGTGGGAGGGAGTCTTTTAAGGGAGGTTCCACTGTACTTCAATTGATTTGATGGTCAAAGGCTTGACGCTTGCACCATTGTCATGCAAAGCAGTACAATATGTAGGGAGATAAATTTATGATGGTATTTTATTTTATTTTTTTTAAAGAGTGGGGGGGGAGGCAACTGCAACAGCTCAAAAGGGAGATAATCGTTTGACTAATGTGAGTGGCTGAAACTATTGAACTATTTACTATTTAAACTAGTAAATTATTGTTTGGTAAATGTAAACTGAGCTAAATTGTTTGGTAAAGTTAAACTGGGATAAATTGTTGTTGGGTAAAGTTAAGCTGGGATAAATTGTTGTTTGATCAGGGTAAACTGAGGTGAATTCGTGTTTGATTATGGTAAAGCGAGGTAAATTGATTGATAAAGGTAATCTGGGGTAAATTGTTGTTTGGTAAAGGTAAAGAAAATAAATTGTTGTTGTTTGAGGTAATCTGGGGTAAATTGTTGTTTGGTAAAGGTAAAGTGAGGTAAATTGTTGTTTGGTAAAGGTAAAGTTAGGTAAATTGTTGTTTGGTAAAGGTAAAGTGAGGTAAATTGTTTGGTAAACTGATATAAATTGTTTTGTATCGGTAAACTGATGTAACTTGTTGTTTGGTAAAGGTAAAGTTAGGTAAATTGTTGTTTGGTAAAGGTATGGTGAGGTAAATTGTTGCTTGGTAAAGGTAAAGTGAGGTAAACTGTTGTTCAGTAAACGTAAGGTGAAATAACTTGTTTGGTTAAGGTAAAGTGAGGTAAATTGTTGTTCAGTAAACGTAAGGTGAAATAACTTGTTTGGTAAAGGTAAAGTGAGGTAAACTGTTGTTCAGTAAACGTAAGGTGAAATAACTTGTTTGGTAAAGGTAAAGTGAGGTAAACTGTTGTTCAGTAAACGTAAGGTGAAATAACTTGTTTGGTAAAGGTAAAGTGAGGTAAATTGTTGTTTGGTAAAGGTATGGTGAGGTAAATTGTTGCTTGGTAAAGGTAAAGTGAGGTAAACTGTTGTTCAGTAAACGTAAGGTGAAATAACTTGTTTGGTTAAGGTAAAGTGAGGTAAATTGTTGTTTGGTAAAGGTAAAGTGAGGTAAATTGTTGTTTGGTAAAGGTAAAGTGAGGTAAACTGTTGTTCAGTAAACGTAAGGTGAAATAACTTGTTTGGTTAAGGTAAAGTGAGGTAAATTGTTGTTTGGTAAAGGTATGGTGAGGTAAATTGTTGCTTGGTAAAGGTAAAGTGAGGTAAACTGTTGTTCAGTAAACGTAAGGTGAAATAACTTGTTTGGTTAAGGTAAAGTGAGGTAAATTGTTGTTTGGTAAAGGTATGGTGAGGTAAATTGTTGCTTGGTAACGGTAAAGTGAGGTAAACTGTTGTTCAGTAAACGTAAGGTGAAATAACTTGTTTGGTTAAGGTAAAGTGAGGTAAATTGTTGTTTGGTGAAGGTAAAGTGAGGTAAATTGTTGTTTGGTAAAGGTATGGTGAGGTAAATTGTTGTTTGGTAAAGGTAAAGTGAGGTAAACTGTTGTTCAGTAAACGTAAGGTGAAATAACTTGTTTGGTTAAGGTAAAGTGAGGTAAATTGTTGTTTGGTGAAGGTAAAGTGAGGTAAATTGTTGTTTGGTGAAAGTAAAGTGAGGTAAATTGTTGTTTGGTGAAGGTAAAGTGAGGTAAATTGTTGTTTGGTGAAGGTAAAGTGAGGTAAATTGTTGTTTGGTGAAGGTAAAGTGAGGTAAATTGTTGTTTGGTGAAGGTAAAGTGAGGTAAATTGTTGTTTGGTGAAGGTAAAGTGAGGTAAATTGTTGTTTGGTAAACGTAAAGTGAGGTAAATTGTTGTTTGTTGAAGGTAAAGTGAGGTAAATTGTTGTTTGGTGAAGGTAAAGTGAGGTAAATTGTTGTTTGGTGAAGGTAAAGTGAGGTAAATTGTTTGGTGAAGGTAAAGTAAGGTAAATTGTTTGGTGAAGGTAAAGTAAGGTAAATTGTTGTTTGGTGAAGGTAAAGTGAGGTAAATTGTTGTTTGGTGAAAGTAAAGTAAGGTAAATTGTTGTTTGGTGAAGGTAAAGTTAGGTAAATTGTTGTTTGGTGAAAGTAAAGTGAGGTAAATTGTTGTTTGGTGAAGGTAAAGTGAGGTAAATTGTTGTTTGGTAAAGGTAAAGTGAGGTAAATTGTTGTTTGGTGAAGGTAAAGTGAGGTAAATTGTTGTTTGGTGAAAGTAAAGTGAGGTAAATTGTTGTTTGGTGAAGGTAAAGTGAGGTAAATTGTTGTTTGGTGAAAGTAAAGTGAGGTAAATTGTTGTTTGGTGAAGGTAAAGTGAGGTAAATTGTTGTTTGGTGAAGGTAAAGTGAGGTAAATTGTTGTTTGGTAAAGGTAAAGTGAGGTAAATTGTTGTTTGGTGAAAGTAAAGTGAGGTAAATTGTTGTTTGGTGAAGGTAAAGTGAGGTAAATTGTTGTTTGGTGAAGGTAAAGTGAGGTAAATTGTTGTTTGGTGAATGTAAAGTGAGGTAAATTGTTGTTTGGTGAATGTAAAGTGAGGTAAATTGTTGTTTGGTGAAGGTAAAGTGAGGTAAATTGTTGTTTGGTGAATGTAAAGTGAGGTAAATTGTTGTTTGGTGAAGGTAAAGTGAGGTAAATTGTTGTTTGGTGAAGGTAAAGTGAGGTAAATTGTTGTTTGGTGAAGGTAAAGTGAGGTAAATTGTTGTTTGGTGAAGGTAAAGTGAGGTAAATTGTTGTTTGGTGAAGGTAAAGTGAGGTAAATTGTTGTTTGGTAAAGGTAAAGTGAGGTAAATTGTTGTTTGGTAAAGGTATGGTGAGGTCAATTTTTTGGTAACGGTAAAGTGAGGTCAATTGTTGTTTGGTGAAGGTAAAGTGAGGTCAATTGTTTGGTAAAGATAAAGTGAGGTCAATTTTTGGTAATGGTAAAGTGAGGTCAATTGTTTGCTAATGTGAGGTAAACTTGTTTGGTAAAGGTAAGCTTGGACAAATTGTTGTTCAATGGTAAAAGTAAACTGAGGTAATTTGTTGTTTGGTAAATGTAAACTGAGGTAAATGTTTTGATAAAGTGAGGTAAATTGTTGTTTGGTAAAGGTAAAGTTAGGTAAATTGTTGTTTGGTAAAGGTAAACTGGGTAAATTGGTGTTTGATAAAGGTAAACTGGTAGGTAAATTGTTGTTTGATAAAGGTAAACTGGGATATAAATTGTTGTTTGGTAAAGGTAAACTGAGGTAAATTGGTGTTTGATAAAGTGAGGTAAATTGTTGTTTGGTAAAGGTAAACTGAGGTAAATTGTTTGATAAAGTGAGGTAAATTGTTTGGTAATGGTAAACTGAGGTCGGTTGTTGTTTGGTAAAGGTAAACTGGGATAAAATGTTTGGTAAAGGTAAACTGAGGTAAAATTGTTTGATAAAGTGAAGTAAATTGGTGTTGCAGGGTTTCATGGCCGACCAGGGCCTGGGCATGCTGAACTGGTGGAGTTGATGGTGGTTGATGGACCGGAGAGCAAGATCGCAGTGTAGAAATCTGTGGATGTGTGATTTAAGTATGGATGTTTATATGAAACATTTGTATGAAATTGAGTGAGTGTAAGTGTAGAAAATAAAAGTCACAGTGAACATTTTGAAGTAGTGTGTGTGTGGAACAAACTTCCTCTCTCCCTCCGTCAGCGACCGACCCTCTCTCCTTTTAAATCAAATCTCAAAACCCACCTGTTCCCCTGTCAATGAAGCTCACTCTCTCTTTCTCTCCTCTTCTCTCTTGCTTTTAGGAATAAAAAAGGCTAAAAGTAGACATTTTGCATATATATTGTATAATGTATAAAAGTAGACTTAAATATGCCCATATGTTTTATGTTTTCAGTTATTGTGTATGTTCTGATGTGTCACTTTGAATTCTTGTCATGATAGGAGCTGTTGGCTTGTTCCAAGCTCTCTCTCTCTCTCTCTCTCTCTGGAAGACTAGGCCCAGCCTAAATTATTTTCCTTGTAAAATAAAGTATCTCTCTCTCTCTCTCTCTCTCACGTACACACACGCGCGCACATGCATACACACACACGGAAGGAAAGAGAAAGAGATTTATTTAGGCCTATATATCAAATATCATGGGAAACTCTGGCACAGAACAGACCAGCATGGCATGGTGCAGTAACAACGGGAGCCACCAGCTTCGAGGCGCACCGTATCGAAACATCGCAGGCAAAGCGTGAGGCATGCAAGACCCGCCTAAACAGTCGCAGCTCTGCAACCCCGACAGATCCCCCCAACTCTTTCTCCTGTCCTCACTGTCAGAGATCCTTCCTGGCTCGCATTGGCCTCACTAGCCATATGCGAACTCATCCAGCATCCTAGATTTCCACAAGGACGAACTGCTGAAGCATGATCATCATCCCTCGGGCCGGACGGACGAATAACATATATCAATACATGAAATCAGTTATCAGAACATATTATGGTCTGTGGTTGTATTCCTGTCAACACAATCGGACAATTATGCAAACATTTGTGGCGGAATCATGAAACAAGGGGTTTTTTCAGTTCAAAGGTTTTTCTTTATTTCAAGCCAATGTGGACAGCAAACTATGAAGCACAGTTGACTTCTTTCAATCTTTACATCAAATGTAACTGTGATGAATCTGACAGACACCATAATTACATGTTCATCAAGCTACATAACACTCAGGCCTTTCATTGACAACAGTAAAAGCAATTACTTAGCCCATAGTGAAGATAATTGTCCCACCCCATTCCGTGCTCTCTACATGCATTGCGTGTGTGTGACTGCATTATGCATGGGTGCAACGCTTTCAGTTTCACACTGATGTCAGTTGGGTTTTTTTCATTTTACCAGTGTGTGTGTGTTTAATTCATCCCAAACAAATCGACCACAAGCGATTTGGGGTGTTTTTAAATTGGTTCTTCTATCCCGGAAGTCTCTCTCGGGGAATCTTGAAAACAGCATGGTGATGCCATATTATTTTCCCAAAGGCAATGTAATCATTTTACAAGACTTATCAGGCCCAAAGTGAAACTGTCTCTATCCATCATTTTAACTCTGTTTCTCTCTCTCTCTCTCACCCATGATTATATGTGTACATACTTCTGTGCAATAATACAGTAATATTTCAATCTGCTTTTCCTTGGCTCAGTTCTACACACACACACGCTTTTCCTTGCGCTCAGTTCGCACACACACGTGCGCACACGCACACGCACACACACGCACACATAGAGACGGGTGAGACAAAATGGGTTAGAGAGAAAGATCATGGAAAGAGATAAAGCTCTACAAGCCCTATTGCTTCCATTCAATAAATGGACGACTTATTCAGTGTTAATTTTTTTCTTCTATGAAGCAATCGAACCATGGCTTCAGTGCTTGCACAATACAGGTTACAGCCATAAACATATAATAGTGACCCTGTAAACATGTAACAGTCGCACACTCGACATATTGTTACAAGCATTCAAGTTATGATTGGTGCAAAAAAAAGAAGTAAAACCCAGGCCTATAGCCTTGAATGGCGAAGTAATTTTCTTTATGGAAAAAGGCAAAATTGAAGTACATGAGCGTTATACAACAGCATTTTATATTATGAAAAACATTTCAATATCATAAATGATCGTTGACAGCTATTTAAAGTTTACAAATGCAATAAAGTACAAATAAAGCAACTATGGCAGGGAGCTAAATAACAATTAAAACCCTTTCATCGCCAATGTCACCTCTTGGCACCACAATGATTTAACACCTATGACACTAAAATGTGTGAAATGAGGGTCTGTTAAGCAATGACCTCATGTTCTTAATTTTGGGAGGTAAGGATAGGCCCTATTTTATGCATACCAGAGAGGAATCCCCAGTATTGCAGACAAAATCTTTTCTGTACCCAGGTAAGTTTAAAGTAAAGTTTTGGCTGAAAAATGGCTGGCGTTGAAAGGTGTCCCAATTGTTTTCTTTCACGTAAATAGCAAGTAGGATGAAAGGCATGATCTAATCCTTAACTTCACATTTTGATGAATATGTTTATTTGCAACTGTTTATGTCTTTGGTGCTATGTCGTGATATTATCAGCAGCTTTGATTAGGCCAGGGCTTCGTTATGTCCATTTTTAAAACAAATAGGGAGAACTGCCTTGCCTTTTTCATGAGTATAATAACCGTCTGTCATTTCAACTACCATTGCTGCACCATTATGTCAGATGTTAAAATTGATAAAGAAATGTAGGCCCTACAACAGACCGGCAGAGGCAAACAATGTGTAATGACAGACTATACAATAGAGTCTGGAACAAGAAACATCTGAAGACAAGCACAAAAATCAAAGTGTTCAGAGCAATGTTAAACTGTACTTATTATACACATACGTTGGTACGGCTCAGTCATGCCGTTCACAAATCACCACCTGAAATGCCTCCAGCAACTCAAATCAGCGTTGCCTTATTCTGAAGATTCATTGTGGTGACTTGAATAGGCGAAGCTGATCAGCATCAAGGCCATGCTGTTTAGGTCCTAATTAGGCTCAGCTGGACAGGACATTCTCCAGTATGGAAGATCTCCGCCTACCCTAACCTGAGCAAAGAACTCTCCACCTGCTTTCGCGACAGACAATAGTACATACAGCATTTTCCGTAGCCAATGGTCTACCTTCGCCGCTGATCGAAGAGGCCATCTCCTTTGCAAGCATCCGCAGATCCGCCATTGAAGGTGAAGGAGGCCGAGGAAGAATCGTGCCGATGCTATAAGCACAAACCCAAACCAGACCTTCATCTGCAGACACTGCAACCAGGCCTGCTTATCCCGCTTTGGCCTTGTCAGCCACGCACTTGCCTGAAGTCAACGTGGGCCTACACCTCCACGATCTCCATTCACAAAGCTAAGCCTTGATGAGTGTACACTATTAATAAGCAACAAAGCTTGTATTTTACCTGTTTACAAAGCCTCTGAGAATCAATCGGGATGTGACAATGACAAGTTTCTGAATACAGTAACAAACGAATAAGGGAACTGCAGCATATTTGAGCACCTTAACTTTAAGCTCCATTATTCAGAAAACGTCACCACAGAATGTTACCAATATCATCCCAGCAAGTCAGAAACACCAAATACTTCATTTTCAAAACATTTATTTTTTAATCAAGTGAAAGATAACCAAAATAACGCAACTTATGTGATTTACAAAAACTGCTCAAATTAGCATCACCTGAAGCAATATTGAGCACCGATGTTTCAAATATGAGCAGGGGTGCTCAATATTGCTGCATGTTCTGTGTGGTTATTAGATAAATGATATGTTGCTTTGTTTGGAAACAATAGCTGTTTGTTACAAATCACAGCATGAAACGTGTGTCACAACAAGTCTGTGGCCCGAATTTTACATCAAAAGTGATTCAAATCTGTCTAAAATACTTACCGCCAAAACAGCAGCTGGAAACGTCTACGGTAAAGGAAATGCATTCCAGTGCGAGGCTTTAAAACACATGGCTCGTGCTTAGCTGTCTAAAACAATGGGGAGCTCATATTTCCAACATGCTCAAATATGCTGCAGTTCCCATACGTGGTTGGTAGCTCCCACATCTTTTCACGTGAACATATATATGCAAGTTTTTAAAGGATATTAAACAATATATAGGGATCTATGCATATTTAGAAGGAGCTCAAATATACATAAAAATTATTCATCCTTTTTTTTTACTAATGGTATTGAGGATAATTCAAATAATGCAGAAAAACTGCAAATAAATGTTGCATTAGCCTATAGCCTACTTTCTGAAACGCTTTTTGTTTGTGTTGATGTTTTTTTAGTTTGACGTCCAAAGGATGTCGATGAAGCATTCTCTTTAGCGACAGCAGTCCATTTTTTCTTCAACATGTTAGCTACTCGCTCATTAAGAATATAGGCCAATGCAACGAACGCTCCTTGCAGACTGTTCAGAAATACACAAGTCCACAGAAGCCAGGAATAGGGTACGAACGCTGCAAGTAATCCTAAGATCCAAGTGAACCCTAAAGCAGCAGACATTTTGACATACACCAGAAGGTGTTTCCAATCAGAGCGCCGTCCTCTGGCCACACTGGATTTACGGGTGGTTCTTTCAATACCGATAACTGCCGCAAGAAAGGCCAGGAAATTCACTGCAAGGGAAAAGCAAACGGGAACGAAAAACGCCCAAATTACCGCCTTCCCATGGGCAAACCAGCCACACACTGTGCCATAGCCCATCGAAACATGAACAGATTTGAGGGCGTCCAGAATAACGCTAATGGTGACAATAATGAATGGTAAACTCCAGCAAACAATGTTGTAGATCCGGAATGCACGCTGAGCTTCTTGGTGCGTCTTCATATTGACTGACATAGAAGCAAAGGTACAAGCCATTTGAATAGCCATAGCCGACATCCATGCAAAGCAAGCTAGCCAAACAAAATGGGATAAAACGCCAAGTACTCGACAAACCGTTTGATCTTCAACTTTGACTGTCAGGGTCAAGTGACCAATCAACATGCAAAGCACGAGACACATTATGATCTTGCCAGGCAGCGTACGAAGATCTGGCAGCAGGCAGTAAATGCTCAGAACGAAAATGAGACTGAGCACAGAAAAGCCAGTCATGGCAAGCATGATATAACGTTGAGCAGGACTGTAGTCGAATAAATTCAAATTGTTCTTCACGTTCTTGTAAGGTGAACACACCAGAACTTTGTCAGCATGCAATTCGTACTCATCTTCGCGAAACATCAGTTCAGTATTTTTGATCATCAGAGTTCCATTATTCAGGATTGTTTGATTCTTCAAATATTGAATAGCTGTACAGTTTAAAACAGAAGTGTCCTGCTCACAGATCACCGCTTTTATGGTAGGTTTCATGTTCTTTGTGTCTTTATCAAGATTAATATTTTCATCCTGGGCTTTTCCCTCAAAGCTGTTCTCTTCACATCCATATCTGGTGTAGTTACCTGTCTGCTCATCTGACTCGTCATCAGGATCCATTGTTTCTTTATCATCTTCACTTAATGTCTTTTTTTCATTTTCATGACTTTGATATTCTTGGTAGCTGAATACAATATTGAATGGAACATATTCTAAAGGATATAGTTGCTCTTGTCCTTTTCCCCCCAAAACAACAAAGAGTTCGCCATCCTTGTTTGTGATGTTTGCACTACAAAGCGTGATTGATTGGCTATCGCTAGGGCAAATGTTAGCTACACTCGAAAGGTCACTTCTAATGTTGGTCATCGAGATATTCCTTATCATATCAGTGGTTTTCCTATCGCCACTTTCATATAGGCTGGCGATGCTATTGTAATGGTCTGTTAAAGAAAATTCTTGATTTGAATTAACAACAAAAGTAATCATGGAGTTATTTTCTGAACAAACTACAGTTAAATTGGTATCAAGGTGGACAAAGTCAAAAAGTCTAATAACTGACTGTTCTTGAATCTCAGCCTGGCAGCTTATATTCTCAGCCAACATCAAGTGTATTGTAATAGAATCAGACCCGTTGTTCATTATTTGAGTTTGGCCATCAACAATCATACTAGCTGGTACGCATTTTTGTTTTATTAATTCATAACCTTTGAAGCAAGTCAACTTGCGACACACGTCATCATTGAAATCATACACTTCATCAGGTCCACAACTAAGAAGCCCAGACCATGGCACAAACTGGCCATCAATTTCAATCCCAGTTTCATCTGCATTTGAATAGAAAAATAACTTTGAAATTCCAAGACCAGGACCTACTATTCCTTCAGAATACCCACAAGTACAGGAATCGTTGAAAGGATAACCTGTCTGGCATTTTAAACAATGTGGGGTTTTTACGTATAGGCCTATGTCCAAACCATTTATGCTGTTTACAACTGTTGGCAATTTGAATGTTTGACAGAATAGAGTGTCGTCTGGTGTGCATGAGGAATTCAAAGAGGAATTTTTCATCGAAAAAAGTTGTATTCGTTGATTAATCTCAGATACAGAGAGAGTACACAGTCGCGGAGATGCCTGCAAAGGTATTTCTGCTTCTTTGCTTTTTACGCCTTTGCTCTCTTCTTTAGGGGGTATATGCGTCTTACGGCAGAGACCTTCCCTGAAGGCCTGTAAAACGTTTTCAACCGAAAGATCCTCCCCGTCGTCAACACACTGTAGAACAGAAGGCCATGCTGTTATGTTCTGGCCAAAGCCGTGACACTCGGCGCAGAACCTGTTCCTGAACACAATACTCAGATTAACATAGTGGCTGACCGGGGATGACAAACTCAAAGAAGCATTTCCGCACTGATTCTTGATGCTGGTGTCACCAAAATGTTCAGGACATGAGCTGATCGCCCAAAAAGAGTTCCAGTCTGACCATGTACATTGACCATGCTTTCCCAACAGGTAAGTAAGGTCATGGTTGTCGTTTGATTTGTCTTTAGGAATGTTACTGTCACCAACATTTGGCGGTGTAGCCACTGTACCCCTGATGATGGCAGCTATTTCGTTGGGGTCAGAGATACCATAACACTGTGAGAAATAATCCACGCAACAGTCCCCAATAAAAACACAGAGCCGATCGCACTGACAACACTGCGTGTCTGGCGAAAGGCTGGTAAAACATTTGTCTTCACAGGACCAACTACTACAGTAAGGT
>CM065680.1:73720722-73743174 GCA_017654935.2 Phymorhynchus buccinoides
ATATTACAATAAGGGAAAGGTAAAAAAACCAAAAAGTCATAAATAATCAACAACAACCAGCATGGTCATGAGAATTAATATTAACGCTTGCTAATAGGGTGTCTACTCCTTTACTAAATTTCATTAAAATCCACCATGTCGGTTGTTGTTTTAAATAGAAAATTGGATCTGTCTGAATTTACCAAACAAAATCATAAAAAATCAATGACAAGGTCAAGAAGATCAAGAGGAACATTCCTCAGTAAGCGGTTTACATCTCTGCCGAATGTAATCAAAATCTGTCCAGCAGTTTTTGAGAAAATAAGAAGACAGACAGATTAGGCACACAGCCAGACAGACACACAGACACGCTACACAGACCCGAAAAAAATACTGTCGTAGATTATGTGAGTCTGGCTGGGTAACCCCTGTAACAATCATCAAGGGAAAAGAACAAAAACTAAGCTCACAGCGTCAATAACAACGACAATAAGCAACGTCGTTGTTTTGTTGTGTTATGTATTTTACTGATAATGTTTGTTTCCCTTTTTTCTAATTTAAATCTAGCATAATTAATTTTACCTAGGCTAGCGCCATCAATCGAGACACAAGAACCACTCGAAACGGTCCTTTTAATAGGAATTGTTCGGAAATAATTAAGGGGAGTAATTTCATGGTGTGTGTGAGTGATCTTGCCTAATTCAATCCGGGTCAAACAGGGGGAGTCACTCTACCATCAGCTTTCGTAGCCTATCGACTCGTGTGTTTGAGCAGACATACAGCACTTAGAACACAGTGCGTCATTCAAAAAAATTTATGTCATTTATATTTTTAGGTCACATTTTTCTAAAAATGTTTGCAAGTCGCTGACTCGCATCCTGCGGTTTCAAGCTTCGACGCCATTGTTGCATTGTTGCTATGGCGTTTGACCGAGTAATGGAAGTAAGCAACTCTAATTTTCACGAAGTGCTCTCCCCTAGTGGTTTTTTTTTCCGAAAATCGTCTATTGGTTTGCGTGACATTGGAGTCGCCCTGTGCATTTATCATGATTGTGTTTCCTCATTTGTGGCTTTTGTGTTCAGTTTGAATGTCGTTGTTTTATAATTCAAAGCTTTGTGAGTGTTGTTCAAACACTGTGTACATTTGTGTGTGTAATTATCTTTGAATACTAAAGCGAGTGTGTGTGTGTGTGTGTGTGCGTGTGCGTGTGCGTGTGTGTGTGTGTGTGTGTAGATTACACGTGTACATGAATGTGCGCACGACTGATTGTATCTCCTATGCAACGATTTGCCTGGAGTAAGCTCATACGCAGTTGAATCAGCGCAAATTAAAATGCACACATCATCATATAATAAAAAGGCAAGTGTGTGTGTGTGTGTGTGTGTGTGTGTGTGTGTGTGTGTGTGTGTGTGTCTGTCTGAAACACAAAACGGGCCTTATAACTCCGCCGTTTCTTAACTGAATCGCTTCAAATTTGCTGTCAGGCTTGCTGTGGCCGGGGCAAAGCCTGGCAGCAAATTTGAAGAGAATCGGGAGAGAGCGTCACTCTCAGAGCAGCGCCAACGGGAAACGGGGCCTTATAACTCCGCCGTTTCTTAACCGAATCGCTTCAAATTTGCTGTACTCAGCGTTACCAGTACTTGGCGTTACCGTTACTAGGCGTTACCGGTGCTCGGAGTTGCGCTAGTCCAGATTAACAGCCCAGGAAAGGAAAACAAGTGACCCCATGAAATATTTGTAGGCTTGTCAGATTACTGCACGCAGAGCTACAGAATGAATCGCCAGGATCAATCACACTCCCCAACCCCCACCCCCCTCCCCCCGTGGGGATACCGGGGGTCGTTTGTATAAATAGTTCCACCACCTTCGGGAAGTTCTGTGCTTGTATCTTCCTCTAATCTGTCACTCTTTTTCACTCTGATATTTCCCTTTGCCTACTGACATCTACTGTATTTCTGCCTTACCAGTCCATTACCCTGCCATTTCTTTTTTAAATTTTAAAGAAACACTTTCAAAAAGATTTCCTCCAACCGAAGTCGGACTTGCTGGGCCTAACTATTTCTTAGTTAGGCGCATAACGGCTGCATGACGCAGCTGCGCTCATAATTGATAGGAAACTGAGCGATCGAAGACGAAGAAGAGAAGAAGAGAATCACACTTAATCTTCTTCTTCTTCGCTGTGCGTGGCCACAATCAACTCTTTGATTATTTTGCCACGGAACCGGGAGGCCCTACCACTTATGCCGGAAGAAAAGGCTCAAAGCCTGAGAAGAAACTGAAAAGTTAGGCCTTAGACAGAAGAGGGACAGATAAAAAGATAAAGGATTAAGTGCTTGCACTGGGTTAAGACCATTAAACCCCCCAGTTCAGCCGGAAAGGAACAGGCCCCACTTCCAGCAACAAGCAAAAGCAGAAGAGAAGGGAACACACACACACACACACACACACACACACACACACACACACACACACAAAAGGAGAAGAAAGTTTGGGTTGCTAGCCCAATGACCCCTGAGTGGGGCCATCAGGCATGACGGGTGCAGCATGCGGGTGTCCATTCAGATGCTTCCAGACTCTGGCTGTGAAACACTCTGGAGTTCTGGCCTCCACTGCTGATTGTCCGGGAACAGAAGGAACTCTGGCGATACTGCGTCCGACACTGAGGGATGAGGAGCTGCTGCGAGTGACCTCTTCGTTGCCGCTCTGGCTGAGGTATGAACTTGCTCCTGTTAACACTCACCATGCCATTGAGTATTTTGAAGAGCATGGTGAGTCTGGTGCTCTGTCGGCGTTGCTACAGCGAGTTCCGTCCATCCCAGTCTCTGGAGCATATCGGTGACGCTGACTGTTCTATGGTATCGATTCAAAACGAATCTGGCAGCCCTGCGTTGGATCGATTCCACCTTGTCAATACTCTTTTGAGTGAAGGGGTCCCAGACCGAGCATGCGTATTTAAGGAGAGGTCTGACAAAGGCCATGTAGGCCTTCTCTCTCAACTCAGTGGAGGCTATTTTGAGGTTTCTTCGCAAGAAGCCAAGAGTCTGACTGGCCTTCGCTGTGATGGTATTCACGTGGACGTCCCAGGTTCCGTTTGCCTGCATGGTGACTCCCAGATACTTTGCAGTTTGTACTGTATCCAGGACATGCCCATGTAGCTGGCAAGGATGGTGTAAGGGCTTCCTGCTGCGTGCGACTGGCAGAGTTTGGCATTTCCCAGGGTGAAACTGCATGTCCCATTTCTTCTTTCATTCCTCAAGGCGTTGGAGGTCTTGCTGTAAGTGGACATGGTCTTCCCCTAAGAAGATGAGCCGATACACTGCAGTATCATCAGCAAAGAGCCTAGCATTTGATGACAATTTTTTCTGGCAGGTCGTTGATATACACCAGAAATAGGCATGGCCCCAGCACTGATTCATCGACACATACAATCTCTCTCTCTCTCTCTCTCTCTCTCTCTCTCTCTCTCTCTCTCTCTCTCTCTCTCTCTCTCTCTCGCTCGCTCGCTCTCTCTCTCTCTCTTAAATTTAGTTTTTCATCTTACACTAACCCATTTAATATCATACTGACATACACACCAAAAACACAATAATCATGATACACCTTACACTAACCCATTTAATATACTCGCGCACACCCCCTTTTTCTTCTTCTTTTTTTCAATTATAAACACAGTAGGCCTACACTTTACTTCATATTCTGAAACAACACACATACAATACTTGTTTCTTCTTTTTTTCTCTTTGCTCACTCTTTACTAATACACAACACGATCTCTCTCTCTCTCTCTCTCTCTCTCTCTCTCTCTCTCTCTCTCTCTCTCTCTCTCCTCTCTCTCTCTCTCTCTCTCTCTCTCTCTCTCTCTCTCTCTCTCTCTCTCCCAGGGCTGGGTGGAAAAAAGCTGTCATTGCTTATCTAATGTTCCCTGGTTAAATAAAATTTCGTTTTCGTTTTCTCTCTCTCTAACTTGCAATTGAGAAAAGCAATATGAATGAAAAATAGTTTTTGTTCATTAGCACACATAGATCAAGAATTTGTTCAAACGAATGAGAAATCTCATCTGTAGATGAGTTAAAATTATTTTATTCAGACTTAATTTAATTAAAAAAAAACGTTTGATTCAACATGTGGCTCAGGCATGCCCCAGCTTAACATCTGGTCGAATTTCACGGATTGGGCGTATAGGCTACATGAAATAATACATCTACATAGAATTTTACGTTCACACTCACGCACCACATGTGCACTCAATATCTCTCGCTCGCGTGCTCAGAAGCATAACAATACATCTCTCTCTCTCTCTCTCTCTCTCTCTCTCTCTCTCTCTCTCTCGTTTGTTTACTTTGGGTTAGGCGGTTTGTTTGTGCAATCACGTTTCAGTTGCGCAGTAACTTAATCCCCGGGGGGAGTGATGAACCTCACGCTACTTCCAGCAACGTAAACATCCCATGATTCCGTCCGTTGGAACGAAAACATAAATACAATGGGGATTGAACAAGCTTTGGGAGCAGTTTTTATTTATTTATTTTTAATTTTATACAGTTTTTCTAAAGGAGTTTCGCTCACAACAAAGGAAATAGCTCCATGGTGGGTTTTTTTTATTGCACTACAACAACAAAAAACACGCTTCAACCACAACGGGATTGGTCTCCACCCACCCCCTCCAAAATCGCTACTCTCTCCGGCTTAATGACATCACACACACACACACACACACACACACACACACACACGTACACACACACACACACACACACGTACACACACACACACACACACACACACACACACACACACACACACACACACACACACACACACACACATATACGGCACACACACACACACTATACTGCTCAAGATTTGCTAGGGGTGTTATCTTAGGCCTACAGATAAAAAATTATCAAAGATTAACATTAAGCACTTGCATTTTTTTCATATTTAGTTTAATTAATACATCATCTTCACTTTTTAAACGTGGTCCGAAAATGATTTGATTAGCGTAAGTCAAGGAAAGTTTTATGACACCCCCTCAAAATGCATAAAACAATCGAATTGAGATTTTTAAAAAATACAAATTATTTTCAGATTGTTTTTGCTTTTTGTGGCAAGACAAATCATTGTTAAGCATGTGTCAGATCCCCTCACTGCAATTGCAGCATGGAAACACCATGTCGTGTTCTGGGGGAGTTTTTTTAAAGCTTCTGCTGATCCATGGTGTTCCACTGCTCCACCAGACACTGTTCCATGTCCTGTAGACTTTTGAGCGCTGTGAACAGCAGCCCGGAGCATGTTCTAACATTGTTCTATCAGACTGAGGTCTCTGGATCGGGCAATCTACCTTATATGGACGATGATCTCTCGTTGCAGGTACTTGTAGGCCCCTAAACAACCCTTACTCGATGAAAAGGTGGATTATCACCCATGAAGATTAGGTCATCTTGAATCATACCAGCAGTGAATTTGACGTGGACATCGAGGAGCTCATCCCTGTAGTGAACAGCTATCAGAGATTCTTTTCGAAGAATTAGTAACACTGTTTTCCCGACCACGCTGATACAGGCCCAACCCGTCAAAGACCCACCCCCAGATTTGTCATGCCCTCTGACTCACGTTTCCTGGTAATGCTCTCCTGAGAAACTCCACACCCTGGCAAGACCACCAGTGAAGTAAAGACAGATCCTGAACTCGTTGGTGAAGAGAATTCATGTCCAGTCTCAGTCATAATGTCCAGATGACGTGGTTCTGGGCTCTCTAAAGACAGCGCTGCTTATGAGCAAACATTCCCGGGGGGAGTGAAGGCAGCATCATGGAGTCCATTCCTCACAGTTTGTATGGAAATGTTCACAGCAAATCAAAATGCCGCCAGAGAGAATATGTGAAATGATTTTGACAGGCCCGGAAAAAACGGAAAACTGCCATTTTTATTAGCCATTGCCCAAGTTCTGCCACCTTCATGACGTATATCAGCAGTACAAAGCTCATGGCAACAAGTCCAAGCTCTGGAGGCAATGCATTCCAATAATACTCCAAACACTAATGACAAAATGAGTCTGCAACTGTTCTCCAGCATGCCAACACAGAAAGGCAACTCTTTGCTTGTCAAAACTATGATGACGTCATTATCTCATTTCAGTTGTAAAACGTTTTCTCTTGTACGACGTTTACGATGTGAGCAAGAAATGTCGTTGATTCCGACAATTTTACTCGCTTTCAACAGAGGTCAACATATTATGTATTCAGTTCTGATGGATTACAAACATACTCACAGAACACACACACACACACACACACACACACGCACGCACGCACGCACGCACGCACGCACGCACGCACGCGCACGCACGCGCACGCACGCACGCACACGCACGCACACGCACACACACACACTGAACTACATGCCAAAAGAAAGTGGCTTTGCACTAGGGGCGCTCTGAGACTGATATGTTACTGTCTGTGTGGTTAGAAACGAATACAATAATGGTGGTGTAGAGAGGCACAGAGGTATTGCGTTCGCCTCGTGTCAAGTCAGTAAACACGAGTTCGAACCTGGGTACAGGGGATATTTCCTATCACTTTACAACTACGCCTTAAGGTCTGAACGTGGAGTCTTTCGGATGAGACGACATGATAAACCGAGGTCCCGGGGGCCCATGCACTTAGCACACGCTAAACCCTGTGGCAACGAAAACGTTTTCATTTGTTTTAAAATGTACCCACTCCCTTTCTTTCCTCATCAGTCACACAACAAATCGCATGCAAAATAAATAAATAATAATAATATTAAAAAATGGGTGGCTGCGACCTGAGCAACCCGAATTTCACAGAGACGCCTCTATGACTATAAAGTGCATAATAATAATACCTAATACAAGGACGCAAAGCAATACAATGATGCAATGCAATACAATAAGGCATCAATATACTAGCATAGGCTTAATGGGATCGTACAAACCAATGCAACAGAATAATATGTCTTGTGTGATGGTGGTGCCGCTGCTGCAAGTAAAGATCAATGTGACGAAGGTCTAAGGGAGAAGACTGGGACCGGATAAAAGAAGACGCCAGGGAAAACAGGACTGAAGTTTCCCCCCTTTATCTTTCAACCAACTCGGCTGCAATAGGCCCCTACAACTTATTATTAATGCCTCATATTTGAACAAACTGTGTGTGTGTGTGTGTGTGTGTGTGTGTGTGTGTGTGCGTGTGCGTGCGTGCGTGCGTGCGTGCGTGCGTGCATACGTATACTGCATTTTCCCCTACTAAATCATTTGAACAAATCTTGAAACATTCTAAAAGATGC
Organism: Phymorhynchus buccinoides; assembly: GCA_017654935.2. NCBI lineage: Eukaryota > Metazoa > Mollusca > Gastropoda > Neogastropoda > Raphitomidae > Phymorhynchus > Phymorhynchus buccinoides. The sequence goes on from CM065680.1 coordinate 73,728,002, forward strand.
ACGAAAAACTGTGAGATTGTTGAAGACCAAACCACTGACTTTTGCAGGTCCATATCTTTATTTGACTGTGCATGGACTTTGTTGACAAATAAAGATGCGTAAATACAAAATATTGAAATAATGTACATAAATAGATTTTTTTTTTTTACTGAATGCCATAGTTTGAATTGGAAGACTCAACTATATGAACAAAGTCTTTGACGTGTGTATCTTACCCTAAAAAAATGTCATTTTCACTGTTTGGAGAAAAAAAATCCGCGTCTGACTGAAGTTTGTTTTACGTCCTCCCGGCACAAAGCCATATGGGACATTTCTTTTGATTAAATTAAATTTTCTTTTTTAATAGAGTTGGGAGCATTAAAAAAACCGCGTCTTGCTTTCAGGGATCTTGTAGGCATAAAGAAGCATAGACATTTCGTCCATATTCCTGCAGAAAGACGATCTTGTCATGTATGCGCATAGTGAATGATATTGTTGAGCACTGCAACATGTCGACTGCACCAGTAGGAGCGATCGGAGGGGCGTACGGCGCTGGAAAAGCAGGGGCACCGTTTGATCCTCTTGGATACATAAAGAAACCTCAAGTGATACTTAGGCTTGTTAGTCTTGTAAGTATATTTTATCCATTTGATCTGCTTTTTAGCCTTGCTACATGCTCAACAGGTCTGACTGTAGTAGGCTGCTGAGCTGCCCGCTGCCGGACTCGATGTTCTGATGTTGATTGAACGACCGTCGCATTCAAGATCAATACTGGCCTTCTTCGCTAATGTCCTTTTGCTGTTTTGTTTTGGAAGACGTAGACGGTTACCCTGAAATATTTCGTTGAGAGTTATTTTTATCATTATCTTATTTTGAGTGATTTTTAAAAAAAATGTCTCATTTTCGTATCATGTGACGTTTCTTTCTGGACCGTGGTCGTGGACGGAAACGGTCTCATAATCACATGATTCGGTAAGCTTTCAAGGGAAGTGCTGTAATAAATGAGGGCTCTGCGCCTGTTTGGGAAGAAGCATTGCTAATTATAGATATAAATTAATGACAGTATGCCATATCAGTATACTCTCGACATTTCTTCAGAGAGACAGACTCACAGTCACAGAGAAGAAAACACTGCCACACAAAGAATGAGAGAATGGCCCCAACCCACCTGCGTGCGCATCTCGACCATTCCAACGGAAGTGTCGCCATCTTAGTCCTTATTTGTGTGTAAACAAAGTGAAAATGTTATCTAAATGTGTAAAGAAAACATCCAGATGTTATAAATACAGTTTAGATAAGTTTCGAATTGGAACAGCCAAATACGCAGCATCGATCTGGCATTTTTCAAAAAAAGTTAAGGACTAAGATGGCGGTCTCCCATAATATGGCGCTCCTTGTGGCCGGATATGACGACACGTGGGTACCAGCAATACATCATACATGTGGTCAAGGAAGATAACTTCTGTTTACACAATGTTAATCGCAGCATGTAAGAGTCCTGTAGGCTAAATTAAATATAACCTTACAAACACATCATCAATTTTTCAGTACATGAAGAAGTTCATAATGAACGCTTGACAAGTTAAATGGGTAACTATCCCTAATCCTAACCTGTTAGTGTTACTTATTTAGTTACTAACCCTATCCCTTTCCCGAGCAAGGTATTGTTCATGTAAAAAAATCTATAGTGTGTGTTACTGTAGGTGAGTTCTTTTCAATTCAGGGATCGCGCTAGACTTTTTGAAAGTGCGTTCAGCTTACATAAAATTGGCCACAAAATGTGTAAAGCAGGCTAAGAATTGCGTCATGTCGTAAAGTTCTCTATAAATCGATGAAAAAAGCGTTCATTTTTTTATCTATACTGTACAATCACTGAATCAGCAATGTCTGTTGCTCAAATCAAGTGCAATGCTTTGATTGCTTGCTCTCTGATTATTCACTTTGCATCAGAATGTGTCAACCCGAGTGTACAGGGTTCGTAGCAGTTTGGGAAGGTTTGGGGAAAATGGACTTCATTTTCAAGGCCCATGAAAGTTTGTGAAAAATGAAAAACCAAGAGTAGTGTCTTTGAAAGTTTTTGAATTTTGAGCTACTGTCAAATCTTCATCAATCTGCCCCCCAAATCGCCCAGGACCATAATTTTGAATCATCGTGCCAAGAAAAACAATTATAATTATGAAATAAAATGAATATTTTGATGCATACGATCGGTGCGACTTACTTTCGATTTTTAACCAGAATTGACGCGAGTTGCTTCCCTTTAAAGACATCCGGGTCTTTATGCGTACCGCGCAAAATGCCGGGCAAATGTGTCTTCAGTGAGCTTTGGCTCGAAAATTCTGCATATAAAGTATGGCTGCGAAAGGATGCAACCAACAAGTGCTCAGCATATTGTGCGGCTTGCCAAAAAACCATCGATGTATGAAAACCCTAAAGTTGGGCTTTGAAAGTTAGGGAAAATTAGGATGCTGTTTGGCTATGAACCCTGGTGTAGGTAGATCTAGATGGTCAGACTCAGACTTATGATCGGACACGTTTAATCAAGTAGGCCCTGGCTAAATGGAACTCCTCACATCTGTTGTATGAGTTATTTTGAAAGCAAATTTCGATGGCATTGCAAAATTGGAATTTATGAATAAGTTATTTTAGTCTACACCCATGATGACGATCAACATCACTACCACCACCACCACCCCTAAAAAAAAAGTTGACCTAGTCTGTTATGGCTTCAAGCCATCACCACGAAGTCATCACACACGCCGCAAAGCCATGCTATTATTGTGTGCGTGTGTGTGTGTGCGTGCGTGTTGTGTCTGTGTGCATGTTTGTGATAGTTAATATTGTATTTGTAGTAGCTTATGATCTATGTATTTATTTAAATAATTGTGAAGCGCCGTGAGCTCAAGAGAGAAAGGGCGCTCTATAAATGTTAGTTATTATTATTATTATTATTTCCCGCACACAATGCGTGCCGTGCGAGTCTCTCTCATCAAGTCTTTGCCGAATAGTAGGGCATAGGCCTGTTAGTGTTACCTAGTACAGTAGCACTAGCAGATGCAGGCTCCTTTCTTTCTGTAGCCTAGCGTAGGCATTTGCATTGAAATAAAACAGAATCAGTTTTGCAATCCTGCCGACCACTGATATTGTCTACTATTGCCTCTGGTTGCGGGCAGAATTTTTTGCATGCTTGTTACACGTAAGTGCTCTGAAAACGCGTCAGCTACTTTCAGAATGCATCAACTACGCAGAAAATGTGCGTTAACGTGATCCCTGTCGATCTCCCTTTCTTTTAAATTATCTTGAACAGTTTCCGCATGTTCCCCATGAATTATATTGGGCATTACTCCATTAGTGAGGGAACTTATTTCTGTCAATTTAATGAATTTTACATTCTCTCTGGTACTGGTACTGGTAATATTGGCTGGGAAATGTGGAGAAGGTTCCTGCTTCCACTTCCAGTGATGGACACAGTTATATGCACTGGTCCTCTTTGTGATTCAGTCATGATTTATGGCGTCTTCGACATACATATATCCAGATCAGTGTACTCCTGTTCTTGTAGAACTAGGAGTAGGAGTCCAAAATAAGATTTAATTGATTGGATTTATAACACACATACATGTGCGCTTGCACACACACACACACACGCACGCACGCGTGCGCGCACAAATTAATGTACACACACGCACACATATTCTACCCTGTCTCTGTCCTTCCCTCCCTATGCTCTCCCCTTCAAATGTGTGATTAGAATTTAGATTTATGATGCATCAGCCCTTTACTCAAATGGCTTTTTTCACTGGTTAGCATTACTTTGTAGTAAGGACCAATAGTAAAATGAGAGCTTTACAATGAATTATTTTCTACAGTTCAAACTTCAATAAGAAAGTCATGGCTCAGCTTAGTCTTTTGTGGAAGGCTGTGACTCTCAAACTAGAGGGCATCTGCACTGGCTCTAGTGCGTAGCCAAAGGGATGGGTTGGCCTTTTGGGACCCTTCCCACTACAGCTGTCCTCAAATCCCTTTGGCAGAGAGAGTGAGGATTTACCCTGGCCAAGGCATCTCTACACCAAACAAATTTGACTGTGTACCCTGGCCAAGGCATCTCCACACCAAACAAATTTGACGATGTACCCTGGGCAAGGCATCTCCACACTATAAACAAATTCTAGCCCAGCCCGGTGGAATAGCAGCTGCCCCGTCTGATATCTGGTAGTTGTAGTTGGAAACAACAGATAGGCATACGTACACAGACATACAATGCATGATTCATCTTTGTGCTCTTTTCAGCTGTTCTCCATCGTGGTGTTTGGCTGCATATCATCGGGGGCGTGGTATGGAGACCGGTGCCAGATGAACGATGACACCAACGTCTGTGGGTACGGCACGGGCATTGGGGTGATTGCGTTCCTGCTCTGCATTGGCTTCCTCATTGTGGATGCCTTCTTTGACACTCTGAGCAGTGTCCAGCACAGAAAATACGCTGTTTTGGCTGACTTGGCCTCTTCAGGTGAGCACAGTACCTGGAACTGACCAAATGATCACTCTGGCATGAATTATGAAAATCTGTTTAACGTCTTCCGGTCTGAAACAGACACATATGGGACATTTGCATATACAAAGATGGTGGGAACAATACTGGAGGCAGTGCAACACCAGTAAAGTCCCGATTTTTTAACAATGCAGATAGGTGTAGCAGTAATCACGCCTCGGTTAAACCTCATCGGCTATGGTACTGCCACAATGAGTATAAATCACTCTGGCATTGATTTTCTTCTTTTGTTGTTGTTCTCACAATTTCAATGCATGTAGTTGATTTAAAAAAATGTTCATGAATACTTCAGAAATTATTTTATTAGTTTTCAAGCATTTACTCGCTATGTGCTGTAGACGAGTGTAGTTGACTTCATATGAATTTTGAATATCACTAAGTAAATTTTAAGTTAATATAGTATTCAAATACATTGTAACTTACAAGAAGTAGCAAGAACTTATCTTTCTTTGGTGAGGGTACAGAAACACAGCTTTGTTGGGAGAAGATTTGTTATAATTATGTTTGACTTCTTTTTCTTGTAAAACGTTTTATTAAAAATATCGGTAAAGGTCAAGATGTGCCACCCCCCCTACATTTCTCGGTTAATTATATTTTTCCGTTGTTGCCTTTCTAGCCATGATATATGGATACATGTACATAAAGCTGTATTTTAGGAACATTTTTAGCTAATAACCTTTTTGGAATACTAACCCTAACCCTAGCCCTAACCCTACCCCCCACCCTATAAGACGGAAAAACGCAACGAACCACAACTGTGACAAATCGCGGTGCACTGCAGTACATAGTGGGGGGTAGGGTTAGGTCTAGGGTTAGGGATAGGGTTAGTATTCCAAAAAGGTTATTAGCTACAAATGTTCCTAAAATACAGCTTTATGTATGGTAAGAAAGGCAAAAACGGAAAAATACAATTAACCAAGAAATGCAGGGGGGGTGGCACATCTTTACCTTTACCAAAATATCAGAGCTTTTGTTGGTGTGTGGTGACAGCTTTGTGGACGTTCCTGTGGTTTGTGGGCTTCTGCTACATGACGGATGCCTGGCGACGGACTGACACCAGTGACCACACCTACGTCCAGCCTCACGGGAAAGGCAAGAACGACATCCAGGCTGCCATCGCCTTCTCCTTCTTCTCTATCTTCTCATGGGTAGGAACATTTTGACTGCTTTTTGGTGCATGTGTGTGTGTGTGCTGTGTTGTTTTGGGTGATTTTTTGTTCATAGGGTGAACTCTGCCAGGGTTCAGTGGTTTAAGAAACAGACCTGTGTGTATTTTATTTTTAATCCTCTTGGAAAAATGACGGATCAGAAAGTCCTAGAAAGTTCGGGAATGTACGGATTCCACGTGGCCGGTATGGGCGCTTCCATTTTGTTTCTATCACATGGCAGTCACGTGAGTACTTCAGCCTCGCTTTCATAATTGATTACACTTCCGCCCAACCGTCTAATATGGCTGGTAAGTCGATTCGTTTCAAAGATATGAATTTTTTTTATTTAATGACTGACTTTGGCATTTTCACACTTTTTCCAATATGGATGACGAACAGTTATGGCAACCATTGAATGAGGAAAGCGATGAATATTCTTATTTTTGTGAAAGATCGGACTTATGAGATCGCGTGGTCTGACCTATTTCGGCACTTGAGCATGTTTTTGTTCAATCGGTGCACATTTTTGAAGTCATGTTACTGACATTGGCATTTTCCCGACTTTTGCAGCATGGATGATGAATCGTTATTGCATCCACTGCGTGATGACGGCGATGAAAATTCTCTTTTTTGTGAAAGATTATGAGATTGTGAAGTGAAAGGGTAAGTGAATAATTTTGACCTACGTTTCCATTTCAATCATCCTATGGCTTCCCATAACATCTTGAAATTCATTTTGCAAATTAGGCAACACATTATAAAAACTACCCCCAAAACACAAAATCTGCTTGGGTACTATTTTTTCTTTTCTGACGCTACCCCACCTTTTGTACAGAGTGACGTCCCTTGGCTTAGGATTTCAGAGGTCACAGAGCATCAGGAGTAAGAGGGCTAAAGTTGTCCGAAAAGAACGTCATGTTAGTATCTTAGCTTAGCTCAGGCAATTAATTTGTGGATCATTGAGGCACTATTTTGCCGCCTGGAAGTTAAATTATTGTAAGTTAATAGTGGTAAACTTTGATGTGTTGGACTTACCACTACAGACAGTAACTGTTGATCAACGCAATATGTATCATCAACAAAACTATAAAAAAAACTATTTGCAAAGATTATGCACGGAAAAGTGATGTTAATAAACAAAAATCAGGGCTCCCCAGTCTGTGCGTCAAATGTGCGTGACAGAGGCATTAAAACTTCGTACTGGGGGTGAAACGACGCACTATAATTACTACTCAAGGGTTATGAGACGCACTATAAATCTGCCGAGTGCGTGACAGACCTGGTTACTCTACGATTTTGGCGTAGCATGCTACAAAATTAGGGTGTCTGCTACGCAGCTACGACTCGAAATAGCAAACTCCGCATTTTCATTACCGGCAGCTTTGAATTTCGAGCGAGCGTTGTCAAGGACACAGATCATCCTTCAGAACTTCATTGAGAAGAAGAAAGAAGAGTCGAAGCAAGGTCTGCAAAATGACGTCACCAGGGCCGAAGCCATGATGTGCATGCTGATAGCACGGTCCAACTTAGCATAGCATAGCATAGCATAGCATAAATGGCACTATAGGCTATTTTGTTTTTTTAGCCTTTTGCCCTCTAAATATGTTTTTGATTTTTATTTGGTTTGGCTTCATTCACTGATGACTACTAAGGCATCTGTGTTTTATTCCTTTAAATCTGTATATTAACTGAATACATTTTGTTTTGGAAAAACTTGTCTATGATATTTTTGAATGAATTTAATGACTTTGCATTAACTGCTTCATCGGGAAGGTTATTCCATGCATTTATTACTCTGTTAGTAAAAAAGTTTTGTGCTAGTCTGGTGTTAGTATCTTTTTTGTACAGCTTAAAGTTATGGCCACGGGTTCTATCACCCTCACAAAAAGTTAGTAGGCTGTTAGTAGTGGAATAATTGTATAAATGGTGACATATTTTCATCAGCTCACAAAGGTGAAGGTCAGGTCATAAGTTCACCCTGGGGGTGAAGAGACCCTCTATAGCTGCTTCCTGGGGGTGAAAATACCCTCTAGGGTCAAAATGGGGAGCCCTGAAAATAACGTAATTTGGTCTGAAATGAACAAAATGATGAGTTATCCATTCCTCATGTGAAGTGATGTTTTTCAACTTACATCTGTATGTTTTGCGCTCGGCTATTTAACCCCTTGACTGCCATATAAACGTATCACGTACTGACTTGACTGACATCACCAGATGAAGAGGAATAACTGATATGCTGGCTTTTGCTGTATCACATTCACAGTCAAGAGAGTTATGTCCCCATACCATTTTTTTGCCAGATTGGCTCTATCAGTTGGTATTTACTTTGGTATTTGGAATATTCAAGACACAGAGTGACAGTTGTCTTTTTCATGGCATGGTTAGTACATTGAATTTTTCTTTAATTTTATTTGGCAGTCAGTGGGTTAATGAATGTGATATATAATTTTCTGTTAATTCTCTGGTACTACTAGCCCAAAATGAAAATAAAACTTGATTATATTACTTTTTTTCTTCTTTTGCGTGTCCTCTTATTACTGTGGCCTGTATTGTGATGGTTTAGCAAAGTGATCATGTTTTTAGGTTAAATCCTATCTGTAACAATGGTTACATTTCGATTGATTTTGATCCATTTCTGTGCTTCTTTATTTGAAATGTCATATAAAAGGTGTATCAGATCTTACAGTGTGTGTTTTTTTTGGATGTTATTTGTTCACGTTATTAACATCTTCAAAACATGATCTTGATAAATCTCTGTGTTGCTCAACTGTCAAGTGTCCATATTTTTCAAGCTTAGTTCAACAAAGAATGACCAGTACAGAAAGGTGTTTTGTCAGGATGCTTTTAAGCCTTGATAATGCTTTTAGTATTATCCTGTTAGCTCACTCTGGACTGGCCGATTTGCTTCCCCTTGTTCCGTTAATTAGGTTCAGAAAAAAAATAACACAAAAAATAAGTTATGGAGAGTTGGGCATCAGTATTTTAAGAAAAGATTAGCAACACCATGCACTAATTTGACTAAATGATCGTAAAATATCAGATTCCATACCTTCGTCGTTTGTCTCCTAGTCCTAGAGTCCTATTGACGAAAAGAGCTGATTCATAGAAAGAAGGTAATTTTCACATTCCGATCTTTGACCACCCCCTACAGTCAAACCTGAAAGTAAAGTCTGCAATCATTGGTTGATTTCAAGAGAGGCAAGGTCAAAGCAAACTGAAAGTAGGTTATGACGCAGCGCTTGAAAGCTGATTACTCGCCAGAAATCAAAACCTTGAAAACTTGAGCCGAATCCGGCTCATTCGTCCTAAACAATTGTGCAAGCCATGAGCCGAATCCGGCTCATTCATCCTGAGTGATTTAAAGCTTATTCCTAACAGACTTCTGTTAAAAATGATTCCTCTGTTGCTCATCGGTTGCAATGGTAACATGATTTTTAAAAGGCGTCAAAATTTAAAAAATGTGCAACAATTTCAGTGCATCAGCATTTATTCCACAATGTGAATTGAGTAAAATGGTACTCAACACATGCTAGCAGGAAGCTTAAAGAATACGTACAGCTCACAAAAAGATCATTTTTAAGCAAAAGAGATAGTGCAATTAATTGCTGAGTCACGATGGCTGTGCAGTGAAAGTTGAGCCTTTTGGATCTAGGGAGAGCCCTGGAATGGCTGCAGGAAGGTGTGGCTGTGCGGGAACCGCTGTCACAGCTTAATAATGATTAATACTTGATACTTGAAGTTCGTGACCACCTTCCTGCACAGCCACCCCCTCCTGCATCTATCGCAAGGCTCTCCCAAGTTCCAAAACACTCATCTTTCGCTGCACAACTTTCGTAACAAAGCAAATAATTTCACTATCTCTTCTGCTAATTAAGGACCTTATTGAGAGTTGTACTCATTCTGGAAGCTTCCGGCTAACATGTGATGAGTACCATGTTGCACAAATCACTCTATGGAAAAAATGCTGATGCACTAAATTTGTTGCAGTTTTTTCTGGATTTTGAGGCGTTTTTAAACTCACGTTACCATAAAAACCAACGGCGACCATGAAACAATTTTGCTTTCACTGTAAGGCCATGTCTCTTGTGTATCTCACTGCCAAGTTTTAAGGTCCAGACGCGAAGCATTTTGAAGTAACAAGCAAACTCCCAAAACGTGTACAGTGGAACCTCTCTTATAAGACCTCCCATTATAAGACTCCCTCCCATATAAGACCTGCTACTTCTCTGAGACATTGCCCTTCTTTGTAAGTATTAAAATTACCTCCCTTATAAGACCCCTCCCTTATAAGACCTCATTTTGGATGATTTTTGAAGGTCTTATAAGGGAGGTTCCACTGTACTTTGAAAGTGTTCCCTAACTTTTTGTGGGCAGCTTAGGATAGATAGTTAGGGACAGAATCCACTGAAAACATTACAGCTTCGCTCTCTTCGTTCGCGGCTGGTAACAATAACCAACTCTCCACCAGACTAAACTAAGGAGTGCCTGCCAGGTATAACTTAAGATAGCATACTCCAGGCTTAAGTTAAAGCCCTGCTAACAAATAAGTCACTGCCAGAGCTCTCTCCATTGGGAAAGAAAGCCCCAATCAATAACTGAAGCTTGCTACATGTACTAGTACTACAGTGGAACCAGTCTTTAGCAGTGCAATGGCCAGATTGACTGTGGCATCTTTGTGCCTTGCCTCCAGCTTTCTTCCCGCTATTCCTGTTACAAACCATGTACTAATCAAGCACCACTGCCGGGGGGGGGGCTCATTATTGATTGAGTTCAGCACTATTAGCCACTGAGAGCAGGCACAGTGTCAACATCAGCACACCACTGCTCAATTAAGTGGTTTCATTGACCATCTCTGATCACATGCCTTGCTCAAATATAATTAATGGGAAAGACTGAATGAAAGTTAGGTTTTACGTCCACTCGGCTGCAAAACAGCACATATGGGACGAACCATCAACCAACCATCATTCAATGGGAAATACTTCTTACACTAGTCATTTATATACTGTGGAAATGTTTGCCTTTTCTATGAATTTTGAGCTCTATCATAACCTGCTTTACGATTTTTGGTCAAAGTCACACAATCAAACAAAAGATCTTAAACTACAGTAACTTTGTTTTAATTAGAGTAACTGTTTCATTTGAAAGCAAATAAACTAAAAGCACAATGATTTGTATGGTACTCAGTACTTGCTGTTAACAAAGTTTATTTTCTTGGGAAGGCAGACAGTAAAAGTAATGATATAAGTAAAATGTTCTAATACAAAGGAGTACTTTGAAAAAGTGAATAATCATGATTACAAAAACACACGACAGAGAGAGAGAGATACAGTTTTAGAGTGAGACAGAGACAGGGACCTAGGACGCTCAAATTTTGCATGCGGATAGGTACTAAGAATATCTAGGCCTAGTTCGAAAATGAAGGTCAAGGTCATTAGAGCCAAAAATGCTGCCAAACACCTGTCACAATAATGGATGGACCTAGGACGCTCATATTTTGCATGCGGATAGGTACTAAAGATATCTAGGCCAAGTTAAAAAATGAAGGTTAAAGGTCAAGGCCGAAAATGCTGCCGAGCACCTGGCAACGATAACGATTGAACGGAGGGACCTAGGACACTCAAATTTTGCATGCGGATAGGTAGGTACTAAGGAATATATCGGCCAAATTACCCAAAATGAAGGTCAAAGTCACTGGAGCCGAAAATGCTGCTGAACACCTTGCACGATAACGGGGGGTGGGGACCTAGGATGCTCAAATTTTGCATGCAAGGTAGGTAGGTACTAAGAATATCTTGGCCAAAATTGAAAATGAAGGTGATTGGTCAAAGGTCAATGTCACTGGAGCCGAATAACGCTGCTGTGCGGTTGGTGATTTAGCGTCTTAATGCTCTAGTTGTTGTTGCTACAGTTGTAGTTGTAGTTGGTAACTAAGATTTAATGGGGGAGCTCATAGAACATGATCACCTTATTTTTAAGTGGCTTTGTAAGCAATTTTTATTAGAGTTAAGGTGTAAAATGTATAAAGCACTTGATTAGGATGGTCATCAGTGAGAGAGATCAGTTATGCCATTATGGTGTTGTTTTCAGTAAACTTAATGTAAATAGAGATCAGTAATGTCATTATGGTGTGTTGTTTATAGTAAAGAGAGAGATCAGTTATGCCATTATGGTGTGTTGTTTTCAGTAAACTTTACTGTAAAGAGAAATCAGTAATGTCGTTATGGTGTGTTGTTTATAGTAAAGAGAGAGATCAGTTATGCCATTATGGTGTTGTTTTCAGTAAATTTTACTGTAAAGAGAGATCAGTAATGTCGTTATGGTGTGTTGTTTATAGTAAAGAGAGAGATCAGTTATGTCATTATGGTGTTGTTTTCAGTAAACTTTACTGTAAAGAGAGATCAGTAATGTCATTATGGTGTGTTGTTTATAGTAAAGAGAGAGATCAGTAATGTTATTATGGTGTGTTCAGTTTTATAGTAAAGAGAGAGATCAGTTATGCCATTATGGTGTGTTGTTTATGGTGTGTTGTTTTCAGTAAACTTAATGTAAATAGAGATCAGTAATGTCATTATGGTGTGTTTTTTATAGTAAAGAAAGAGATTATGTCATTATGATGTGTTGTTTACAGTAAAGAGAGAGATCATTATGGTGTGTTGTTTATAGTAAAGAGAGAGATCAGTAATGTTATTATGGTGTGTTGTTTATAGTAAAGAGAGAGATCAGTTATGCCATTATGGTGTTGTTTTCAGTAAACTTAATGTAAATAGAGATCAGTCAATTCATTAGGGTGTGTTGTTTACAGTAAATAGAGAGATCAGTTATGTTATTATGGTGTGTTTTTTTTATAGTAAAGAGAGAGATCAGTTATGTCATTATGGTGTTTTGTTTTTTGCAGTAAACTTATGTAAATAGGAGATCAGTAATGTCATTATGGTGTGTTTTTTACAGTAAAGAGAGAGATCAGTTATGTTATTATGGTGTGTTGTTTATAGTAAAGAGAGAGATCAGTTATGCCATTATGGTGTTGTTTTCAGTAAATTTTACTGTAAAGAGAGATCAGTAATGTCGTTATGGTGTGTTGTTTATAGTAAAGAGAGAGATCAGTTATGTTATTATGGTGTGTTGTTTATAGTAAAGAGAGAGATCAGTTATGTCATTATGGTGTGTTGTTTATAGTAAAGAGAGAGATCAGTTATGTCATTATGGTGTGTTGTTTATAGTAAAGAGAGAGATCAGTTATGTTATTATGGTGTGTTGTTTTCAGTAAACTTAATGTAAATAGAGATCAGTAATGTCATTATGGTGTGTTTTGATTATATAAATAGTGAAGAGAGAGATCAGTTTTGTTGTTATGGTGTGTTCTGTTAATTAGAATCCACCTGTTGTATAGGGGAGTCCTTTTGTCTTTATACAAATTCGACTTTTCTCTTTTTTCTTATTCCTTTTTCATCTTCCTTTTTTTTTTTTTAAAGATTGAATTGTTTAAAAATATGATGTTTCAATGCAAGGACTGGATCAAGAAATATTATTAGTTATAGGCTTTTTAATAATAATTTTACAACTCATTCTATCAGTATGAGTTCGCTTCCAGGTGGTAACGTGGCTCTGAGTTGCGCGTTCGCCTCATAGACAACAGGTCCCAGGTTTATTTCCTGCCTGTAGCAGTTTAATTTTCTGCTCACCCTCCACTCGACCTTACGGCCTGAATGCTAAGTTTTTCAGATGAGTTGACAAAAACCGAGGGCCTGTGTGCTCATTACCGTATTTTACGGACTATAAGGCGATACTTTTGTCTTAGACTGAGACCCCCTGCGCCTTATAATATGACTGATAATATAGTAAGAGGTGTGTAATAACAAAACTCTGAATTTTGTGAAAAGTGAAAACAATTCTGGGGGCGCCATATAATCAGGCATGCCTTGTAGTCCGTAAAAATACGGTACTTTGCGTATACTAAAGAATCCAGTGGCAACAAAGAAGTTGACAGTTGGTCAAAGTTTGTTCTCCTCACCCTCCCTGTTTGGTGACACATATGAAATACAGCATTTAAAAAGACAAAGTGGTTTACTGCGCTACTTTTTTTTGCAAGCGCTTTGGATGCTTGTTCGTTCAGTGAGCTCAGGAGATGCTTCGAGTAGTAGCCGCCTATTTCATTTTATTTTTTTTTTTTTGCTGCTCTTGCAAATCACCATTCGGCTGTGCCTGACTAGTTGCTGTGAGCAGGGAGGCCTGACGTTTCATGGCGGTGCAGCGCTAGCGGCTGGGGGCCCAGGAGGCCTTCAAAACGGGCTACGACCAGGACCCCAACGCCTCCTCCCCCTACTCCTCCTTCCCGGGCAGCTGAGAGCGGGGACCCCTCACCAGCAGCCCCCCTTCAGGAGGGGTCCCCCAGCAGAAGGGACACCCCACGACTACCAGGCCCCCACGTACTGAGCCAGTCCGCGCCTGGTTTGTCTCCCCCCCCCGTGGACCCCGCTTTCTGCTCGATTCCTGCTTCTGCTGTTGTGCGGCGGGGGTCCCAAGCCCTGGCCCTGATCCATGCTGGAGGGTGAAAAGCGAGGGAAATGTTAGACGTCGGTGGATGGGTTGGTGACTCTTTCCATCTTGTGTCTGCCAACCACGATCCTGTTGCATCCGATTGATTCTGTTCTTTTTTGGGGAGTTGTTTTGTTTTAGCTATTTGCTTTTCCTGGTTCTGTTATTTCCTTCTTTATGTATCCTATTAATTTCTACCAGTTTCGAAGTTTGCTTACATTCGGCTTCAACGTACAAAGTTGTCTATAGCTTTCAAGTATATGCCCTTTTTCCAAAATTAAATTTTCAACTTCTTTTATTTTAGCAAACTTTACAATTAGCTTTTATCTAATGATTCTCACCATATTTTTAAGTTCTGTTCATCTATCACAATTTGTTCTTGTTTTTTCTGGTTTAGAAAAGAAGAGGCACGGTTTTAATGCAAAAGCTGTTTAAGCATTTGGAAAACAAATTGCTGCTCAGGCACTTACTAATTTATAACATATTTAAACTTTAAAGTCTATAAGTATTAAAAATAATGATTGGCTATATCTAATGATGATTTTTTTTTATTGAACAATTAAGAACAATTTTTTTTTTTAAAGCAGTTTTTATATTCACCATTTGTATAAAATTTGCGGTTAGTGGGTTACTTCCCTTACCATGTAGCTGTAGAGGTGGTGAGGCAAGTAGGTTGTAAAGGAATACTTGTTTTTGTTCATTTCCTTTTCTCCTTCAGCAGAGAGGACCGAAGTCAACTGTTTAGGAGAAAGTATGGCTGTCTGTTTTCAGATTGGTCTATGTTTAGAGTCTTCTTCTTGCACAGTGTTCCTGGATCGATTCGTATGATATGGCCATAATGGGTGTGATCCATTCATGTGTCTGGTCGTAGGTTTCCTAGTGTCCTTGCTGCCTTCATGGCAACACATTTTCTGATTTGCATAGGAACTCACAGGCGGAGCTGTTAAGCTTTACGT
>CM065680.1:73743674-73758674 GCA_017654935.2 Phymorhynchus buccinoides
TTTCTACATGAAATATGTCATGCCTTTTGGAAGATTTGGCGTGTTGTGTGGGTTTTAATACAAAAATGGAATATGCATGCACGTCGATATCATGTGCGGACATCTTCCTAAAGAATGTATTAGAGCTGCCTGAAATTCAAGGTACAAACATTTTTTCAACTTTACCCCAAAAGGCCCAACTGGTCTGTTTCTTGTGGGTTTTGCACTGTGTCGGTGCTCTCAAGATGGTTCAGTCTTTAGAACCTGTGACTTAAAGTAGCCCTGTATGTTAAAATTTGACAAAAGAAACACAGTGGATTGTATTCCTTATAGACTTTGTTAATTAATTTAACCCATTGACTGCCATATAACGTATCACGTACAGGCTTGATGATGTCATCAAATGAAAGGGAATAACTCTGGGATATAGTTTTTTCTTTTTTTTTTTTTGTTGCTTTTAAACAATCAGGAAGGTCATATTCCCCCGACCGCTTCGCCAGATTGACTCGAACAGTTCTGATCTGGACTTGACAATTTTTAATGCATTTTCTTTCTCTTATTTTTTCTCCGGCAGTCAAGGGGTTAATAGACGATTTTCAGATTAAAAAAAACTAGGGGAGAGCACTTCGTGAAAATTAGAGTTGTTTACCTCCATTACTCTGTCAAATACCATAGCGACAATGCAACAATGGCGTTGAAGCTTGAAACCGCAGGATGCGAGTCAGCAACTTGCAAACATTTTGTTAAAAAATAAGGGGTGACCAGTTGCTACAAAAAGTGATAGAACTTGCAAACTGTGACGTAAAAATATAAATGACATCAATTTCAGAATGACGCACTGCGTTCTACATGCTGTGTGTCTCCTCAAACACAAGAAGCGAGGGCTGGGGATTTACCTGATGGCAGAGTAACTTCCCCTGTTAGACCGATTGAATTAGGCAAGATAACTCCTACGCACCATGAAATTACTCCCCTTAATTATTTCCGAACAATTCCTATTGATTTCAGCTACAACAAAACAGAGGAGCTGCCGCCCGGCGGCAGTGCCATGAAGTCCTTCAGTCACCTGATGGTTGGAGCGCTGTCGGAGAGCCGCTCAGAACTCGCCCCCTACCTCTCCAGTCACACCATTCTCACTTCAGTGTCGTCCTACGCTGGCCTGGGGGTTTCCAAAACTTACCCTTTCTTACACATCAAGACGAGGGAAACATTGTGGATTTTGAAAAGATTGACTGGTGATTTTAAATAGGGGGTGGGGGGGCGTTCTAAAATGTGTGAAAAACTTGACTGGTGACTAAGGAAGAAAAGTATATAACTATAATTCATACACATTTTTTTTTTTTTTTTCACAAGACAAAGCAAACTACCTTTTATTACTGACTGTTTCGTCCACTCCTGTGAACTTCCTCGGAGTGAATGGCTTGGTGAAAAGGTCTCACTCGCTGCTGAGATTTTCTGAATTTTCTGCCGATCTTGCGAAGATCAGCCAAAAGAGGGTCATAGATCCCTGAAAAGGCGGTCCCTGTTCATGACTGCTGTGTGTAGACCGATGTGAATGGCCTCCTTTGTGTTTTGCCTTTTCCAGTCACTTTCCCTGTCTAATATCTTAGAATGAACATAAAATGGATTGTGATACCAAAGCCAACATCGCCTACACAAGGTCAGCAAGAAAGTAATCTGAATCGTCATATGAAAAAAGTGCCATCACAGTCCATCAAAACATTGAAAATCATGAGATAGACTGGGAGGGGGGCTAAAATACTAGACAGGGAAAGTGACTGGAAAAGGCAAAAAACAAAGGAGGCCATTCACATCCGTCTACAAACAGCAGTCATGAACAGGGACCAGGGGGCCGTCCTTTCAGGAATCTACATCCCTCTTTTCGCTGATCTTCATAAGATCGGCAGAAAATTCTGAGAATCTCAGCAGCGATTGAGACCTTTTCACCAAGACATTCACTCCGAGGAAGTTCACGGGAGTGGACGAAACAGTCAGTAATAAAAGGTAATCTGTTTTGTGTTGTGAGAGAAGAAAAAAATGTGTATCAATTTGGAATACCAACACGATGAACATTTTCAACGATGTATAACTATGACCCTCACCTTCAAAAGGAGGATTAGTCAACAGGCAGAGAATACTTTTTTCTTTTTTTTTAATGGATTTTGAGAAAAGTTGGTGGCTTTAAGGAAAATAATTAGTTATTATCCCCCCTTAAAAGTGGATTTCCGACTGAGAAAATAATAATTGTGGGATTTTATTAAGGTTGTCTACTGACTATAAAGAAGGTATTTTGATATTGTTCATCCATAAAGGGAGATATTTAACTTTTTTTAAACATTATAGGGTGTTCAAAAGTTGTCTGGTGAACATGAAGATATTTAACCCTTTCACCGCCAAAGTCGCATTTTAGCACCACAGTGATTTAACACCTATGTCACCAAAAGGCATCAAATTGGGGTCTATTATCCAAAGACCCTATTGTCTTAGTTTTGGGAAGTAAGGATAGAACTGATTTTATATATCTCACCGAAGAATCCCCAATACTGCAGATGGATTTTGTTCTCTACCCAGATATTTTAATGGAAATTTTTTGGTTGAAGTATGGCTGGCGGTGAAAGGGTTAATGTCACTAAAACGGGATTCTAATCAAAGAAAAAACCATTGTGGATTTTGGGCAAGTTTACTGCTGTCTCTAAGGAAAATGTTCAGTCTGTATGATGCCCCTAAAAAATGGATTTTCAAACCGAGAAAAGGGTAGAGAGAGTGCTTCTTGGAACTAAGGTGCTGCTAGTCTGCTTTTTTTGAAGAAATGTTTTTGTACATCATGGCTGTGGCAAAAGGAAAGCTTGCTATGGTATTTTTGGTGTGTAAGCTGTCATGACTATTCAAGCTTTGTTGAGACATGGGCAATTTCCTGTCATCATTATGACTCTGTTTTTGACACATCGACAGTGGACAAGTCATCAATAGACGATTTTTTGGGGGAAAATAGGGGAGAGCACTTCGTGAAAATTAGAGTTGATTACCTCAACTTATTCGGTCAAAGCCATAGCAACCATGGCGGCGAAGCTTTAAGCTGCAGGATGCGAGTCAGCGACTTGCAAACAATATATTTAGAAACATGAGGGGTGGCCAGTACCCATAAACTTATAGAACTTGCAAAATGTGACGTAAAAATATAAATTACATCAATTTTAGAATGACACACAGTGTTCTAAGTGCTATTGTGTCTACTCAAACACACGAAGCGAGAGCTGGGGATCTACCTGATGGTAGAGTAACTTCCGCTGTTTGACCGATTGAATATAGGCAAGATCACTCCCACACACCATGAAATTACTCCCCTTAATTATTTCCAAACAATTCCTATTAAAACATTGACAGTGTGCAAGCCATCATATTACTGTGGTTTAGGTACATCAACAGCGTGCAAGCTTTCGTGTGACTGTGAACTCTTTTTAAAGACATTAACAGTTTACAAGCAACTACTGTGACTGTTGAAAGTGTTGATAACTTCAGCGTACATTTATCGTGGTTATACTTAATGGCTGTGATCCGCAGAACTGCCTCAACTCCTAAGTGTGCACCAACTTACAAACAAAAAGGATCTGCCATAGTTCTTGCATGGCTGGCACTTATATTCATGTTTAATGCACTTAAAGGGACTCGTGTGTTCACAGTTTTACGCATAAATATGTAAAATGTTTGTGCATTATACAAATGTATCCCCATATAGGAATACCGGGGGGTCTTTTGTATAAATAGTTCCCACACCTTCTGGAAGTTCTGTGCTTGTAACTTCCTTTAATCAGTCACTCTCTTTGACTCTGCCTTTTCCCTTTGCTTACTGTCATCTACTATCTTTCTGCGTTACCGGTCCATTCTCCTGCCTTTTTTTAAGAAACATTTTCAAAACGTTTTCCTTCAGCCTAAGTCGGACTTGCTGGACCTAACCATTTCTTGGCATGACGCGTCTGCGCTCGTAATTGACGGGAGGCTGTCTGAGCGATCGAAGAAGAAGATACAAATGTATAAGCATGTACTAATAACACACACACACTCACTAGCATTCCTTCGTATAGAAAGAAATAGATGTATGTATATTTATGTATCTTAACATTTGATCATGCATATGTACATTAGCATGGATGCTCCTACTTTCAGGATGTCCTGAAGTTCAGGATTTTGTTATTGCCTGGAGCCGGCATCGCCGGATTATGAGAATTTGAGAAGATGCATTTTACTGGTCATAGAGGTCACGAAGTTTTACCAGAAGTGAAAGTGCAACAAGAGCCTGTCAATTACATAGGAAACTGCTGTTTTCTTTCAGCTTCCAGGGGGCATTGCCTCCGGAACCCCCAGGAGGGGCGCTGTCCCTGCGCTCCGCCGGGGCTTGCAGGATTTTTTTTATTTCTCAGGAGCACCCATGCATTAGCAAACAGACTCACTTCATACTCTTTGTCTCTGTCTCTCTCTCTCTCTCTCTCTCTCTCTCTCTCTCTCTCTTTAATGCAGCCTGAGCTTTTTCTTTTGGTTTATACAGTGAGTACTTTCTTCAGATTTAATTTAGTTTTAAGCCTCAATCATTCATATTGTCAGAGTTAGTTCAATTTTATTCAGGTTTAATTCTTATTTTACAGGGAACGGGTATGGTTTAAGTTTTAATAAGGGTTGTAAAATACATTACATAATATATGTTTCTTCATTTTCTTTGAGAGCTCAGTTGCTTGTATTTTCCGTGCATAATATTGAAAGTAGGTTTGGTTGAAATGTATAAAAGAAAAAAGGTCTGAAAGTTCAGTTACCATCAAATGTTTTTCCACATTCTAAGACTATAATGAAGTATTGATTAAAGAAAATGTACAAGAGAATTGATTAATGATTTTTTAACATTCAGTTGCCTGTTTTTTTGGGGGGTTAAAAATAATAAATGATATGTTAAATGAAAAGTTAGATGCTGTGTTGATCTTCACAGTTCCAAAAATGTTGCTTTTTAATTTTGAATAATGCTTGATCATGTTTTTATACATTTATTTATGTGCAGTGATTAACTGACAAGTTTGTTTCTTTGATACTTTTTAAAATAGTTTCTTTCATCTCTGGCTGCATAATTTTTTTAATTTTTTTTTTAGAAAATGTATGGGTTGAGAGAATAACTTTAAATTTTCTTCATTATCTTATTTTATTGCGTTCAAATTTTCCAGCGATATTTTTGCAACGCGTTTCTATTGCATTTGGAGGTGGTTATTTACATTATATTTTATAAGTTGGGTTGGGATTTTACTTCAGTTAGTGAGGATAGAAACCAGACAATATGGAGACTATGGGTTTGGTTTTCATTAGTTCGAATCAAGTTGCCTTGATTCATCTCAAAAATGAATATGGGTGACTAAAAAGCGTTTTGTTTTACTGCTGAGATTAAACCAAGCAAAGACTTGTGCTTGAACATGTTGAAATGAATAAACAAGAAGAAAAAGAAATCAATGTAACTATGTTTAACAAGTTTTCAATTTTCAGTGCATGTCTGTTAAAGGGCACGCACACATACACGCAGAAGTTCTGTGTGAAAACCCATGCTCAATCCGCAGAAAAAAAAGTATGGAAGTAAGAAATATGAAGGATTGTGCACATTACACGCAGAAACGCATGTGCAGTCCCATCCGCTTATGTCTTATATCCCCACTGGGGGGTCTTGTATAAATAGTTCCCCCACCTTCTAGAAGTTCTGTGCTTGTAACTTCCTCTAATTAGCCACCCCTATGCCGGAAGGGGGATAACTCCCCTGTCATATCCAGTTGAGGGTGAAGGTCATGAGCTACTTTCGTTTTTCTATGTGCTATGGTATAGTCCCAGGTCGCTTGAGGCGAATGCAAGTGTTTCAGGTGTTGGTAAGTATTAAGTTAAATAGATAGTAGGATTCATAAAAAATCCACCACTCTCTTTGACTCTGCCTTTTCCATTTGCTTACTGTCATCTACTACTATCTTTCTGCCTTACCAGTCCATTCTCCTGCCTTTTTTCAAGAAACACTTTCAAAAACATTTCCCCCAGCCGAAGTCGGACTTGCTGGGCCTAACTGTTTCTTAGTTAGGCGCATAACGGCAGCATGACGCATCTGCGCTCATAATTGAATGGAAACTGAGCGATCGAAGAAGAAGAAGAAGATTTCTTATAATATATAAGTGTATGGGGTTTCCGTATGGAAATTGCAGATGTATAAGAGAAAGACAGATTACAGGAAGTTACAAGCACAGAACTTCCAGAAGGTGGGGGAACTATTTGTACGGAAGACAAGCCCTTATGCTTTGTATCGTCTTCATCTTCTCGTTCCGATTTGTCCGTGTTTGCTTTTTTTAAAACACAAATGAGTGCCTTTGGCCGCCCAACTGGAGATCACTCCCCCCCGGATTATTACATCGCTTTTTCAAATAAGAGGCAAATTTGTATCGCACGTAGCAACAATTCACGCATGCAAGAGAGGGTGACACAAAAGAAATTGAGAGTGAGTTTCACGTTGTTAAGAAACTGCCTCTAAATGGAACGCCGCCTGGTGTAAGGACAACAACTTTTAGCCATGAAGCTTGGAGAGGGGATAACGCAAATAAACAAAGGTTAAAAAAAAAACCTGCTAAAAGCTACATAATTCTTAGGAATCTCGGCTTAGGAATTCTTAGGAATCCCTCACGACTATTGCCAGTATTGGCATCTGCGACGTATTGATCCTGATCCTGATCCTAGGCTACCAGACCGCCTAGTTCTGCACAGGTAAAACGCGTAGAGGCACATACCTAGAACCTTTCCCATAAGTTTCCCTGATAGGAGTGATGTGCCTTTTCTGTTTGTCTTGTAGTCAAAAGGGACACTTTTGTGGCAATTAATCGACACAAAAAATACTTGAGGCAAGCCCTTAAAACAAAAAGAAAAGAAAAAAAGTTTACATAAATGACCTGGCCAGCCAGTGCCTGTTCAGCAAGCCACTGGCATGATGCAGCAACCTCCGATTTTCTTTCCTTTATTTCTTCCTTTCTTGATCTTTCTTCCTTCTCCTATATTGTTCTTCTCTTTTACTAAGAATGTTCACATACACACACACAAGATGGGCAAAGTGGTAGTTTAGACACCCCTCTCATATTTACCACCCTCAATTTCAAAGTCTGGTTCTTTCAGTTTCATGAATATAGCCCTAAGCTGATCCTAACCCTATCCCTTTCACGAGAAGGGCAGACTGCTGCTTCTCTGAAAACTTGAGAGGAGGGGGGGGGGGGGGGGGGGCTGCAAACTTCACCTTAGAAAAACCACAGCTCTAACGGTTGAGCTAACCTTAAATGAGGTCTTCAGGTGGCCCCGATGGGAGATCATTCTTGGGGCTTATTTTCTTTCCTTATTGGTCAAATAGAAGGCATAATCAATTTTTACCAAACGCGAGAGAAAGAGAGGGGAACGGAGAGAAAGAGAGAGAGAGTTTGCCCCTGCTCACAAAAGGTCTTCCATTACACAACCTGTATGAAAGGGTGATAAATCCACCTGCAGCGCTCCTCACTAATCTGCTGTTCACTTCTTCTGTGATGGTGACCAACTTCTTTATATAGAAGTAATTGTACACACTTTAGGGGGTGACCATAGAAAAAGAATCAGAAGAGAGAGAGGAAGGGAAAGTGAATACACATACAAACTTGAACAGACACATATGAGACATTGGTAGATATAAAGATGGTGGGTACGATCCTGGAGGCAGTGCAACGCAAGTTAATTATGTCCCAAAGTTTTAACAATACAGATGTATTGCATATTCCAGCATGTTTTCAACGCCAGAGGTTGCCTTGTAGTCCTGCATGGTCCACCTTGCCGCTCTGCCTCTGGACCTTCTCAATGGAGTCGATGCAGGTCTTTGTGGTGAGGTCCCATATATATACAGGGCTAGCATACTCAAGCACTGGTCTGACAAGAGCTTTGTATGAAGCCTCTTTTGACTGCAGATCTTCAGGTTTCTTACTAGGGTCTTGTTTGCTTTGTTGACCGTGTTGCTGATGTGGAAGTCCCATTTCAGATCGTGGGTCAGGGTCACTCCAGGATATTTTGTTTACGATTTGGCAAGCTCTGAAGTACGTGACCATGGAGGGTGTAGTTTGCAGTCATTTGTCTTCCTGTGCCTCGACATGTGCAAGGTTGGGCATTTTTCTGGGTGAAACGTCATTTTCCAGCGATCTTCCCATTGTGCGAGTTGCTTACTTACCCTTGGTCCCCCCCCCCCCCTCTAACCCTCCCTCTCTCTCTCTCTCTCTCTCTCTCTCTCTCTCTCTCTCTCTCTCTCTGTCTCACACATACACTGCTATGTTACACTTTTTTTCTCTTTTCTTTCTGTTACTCTTTTCTTTCTCATCCCTCTTTCTCTCTGAGTCTCGATGTTAGGGGAAGACGGGGTAAAAAGCGCATGGGCGGGTAAGAAGTCCACCCCAATTATCTCATGAAATGAAGCAAATTTCAGTCTCATTTTGCCCATGAGACGAGCGTTAATGTCTAGCATTCGTCTCATGGGCAAATTTGACTGAAATTTTCTTTATTTCATGAGATAATTGGGGTGGGCTTCTTACCCGCCCATGCGCTTTTTACCCCGTCTTCCCCTACTGTTTTACTTGATCTCTTTCAAGCTCCGTGTTTTTCTCTGTCGCTCTAAGTAGCTATATGTCTGTCTTTTCTCTTTATCCCCTTCCTCCCCGACTCCACCTATTTTTTTCTCTCCTTTCCTCCTCCCTCTCTCTCTGTCTGTTTTTATCACGTCAGTCTCTTTTGCTCGGATCCTGATTACAGTATTGCCTTCTTGAAGAATATTGAGTGATGACTGATTGATGAGCCTTTCCTTAGGGTGAAGAAGTGTAAGCATGCATGCGTGTGCGTCAGAAAGAAAGAGAGAGAGAGAGAGAGTGTGTGTGTGTGAGAGAGAGAGAGAGAGAGAGAGAGAGAGAGAGAGAGAGAGAGAGAGAACCATATGTGGGAGGTGGAGGTAAAAAGGTATATAAGTAGGGGAAGACGGGGTAAAAAGCGCATGGGCGGGTAAGAAGCCCACCCCAATTATCTCATGAAATAAAGAAAATTTCAGTCAAATTTGCCCATGAGCTAGACATTAACGCTCGTCTCATGGGCAAAATCAGGCTGAAATTTGCTTCATTTCATGAGATAATTGGGGTGAGCTTCTTACCCGCCCATGCGCTTTTTACCCCGTCTTCGCCTACATGTAGTAGCTGGGGAAAAGCGGGTTCGTCAAAATAATATCTATTGCTAAAACAATCGGGACTTTCCTGGTGTAGCACTGCCTCCGGGCATTGCCTCCAGGATCGTTCCTACCATCTTTATATCTACTAATGTCCCATAATTATGTGTCTGTTTCAGACCGGAGGACATTAAACAGATTTTTCTTCTGGGGAAATGAAAGAGGGGTCCAATGCAAATAAGGAGCACCAGTGCAAAGACAAACATAACAAGTGCAACGTCGAGCGGCTGCAAAGTCCCCTCGCAGCATCGCCGAGGAGTACCGAAATCAGAATGTGTCGGCTGTACGCATACATAAAAACGCATCAAAACAGCACGTAACTACATAAAAACGCATCAAAACAGCACGTAACTGAATAGCTTTTTATATATAGCGTTGGGGTTCGGACCCGTGATTTGAGCGCGCGCGATCATGCGCACATGCGCGCACAAAAAAATCATTTCATGACAACTGTGTTATAGACCATTCATCAAGAAATGTGAAAAAACCTGCATTAAAATACATGCAAAACTTCGCGAGATATTAGCGATTATGTGTTTCGGGGTTTGAACCCCGTAACTAGCGCGACCTTGACCTTAATGTAAAACTAAATACATCAGTGGATAGCTTGCATCTTGGTAAACTAGTATACCAAATTTGATGATGATAGATTGAATAGTTTTTTAGAAAAGCGGACGAATAGCCGGATGGACGGAGGCTGGCGCCGGACGGACGGCCACCGGACGGACGGACCAGACAAAAACTGACAATAGCTCCCCGAACCTTCGGCTCGGGGACTAATAAACTGATAGCATCCTTTAAATAAAGGCAGAGGCTGGGGGTACGGGCCCGTGTATCAAATTCTCCAGGCTACGGATACGGCGCTCAATGACGGGACGCATAAATTGTGCGCAAATGTCTTCAAAAACTACTAACATTAACTCTGACATGTTCCTAACCCTATTCCTTACCAAGATGAGTAAAATATACGAAATAAGAAATTGTTGACGAAAAATTCGACTAGGATTACTATCCCTGAACATGGTCTGAGTGTTGCAAGAATTACGTTACCTCTCAGGGCCGGATCTTGGGGGGGGGGGGGGGGGGCTTGGGGGGTGCTGCAGCACCACCACCCCCCCCCCCCCTCGGCTGTCAACGCTCTTAAGAAGTTCTGTTCTGAGCTCACAGGAGATGCCACAAAATAGTTTTAAAATGTTGAAAACTCGTTTTCGGCCTGGACCCCACCAGGGCGGGCCTAGGCGGCCCCTGGACTCTGGCGGCCTTAAAAAGTTTCAAGCACCCCCCCCCCTTCAAAAGTCTGTGATCCGGTCCTGCCTCTCTCTAGCCACTGTGTTAAATAAAACATGAACCGGTGCGCATAATCCTCTTAGGCTTAAAAAAATAAACCCACCACGAAACAAAACAGAAAAGAAAAGTACAGACAGGTTCAATATGCGTGCAAAGGCCAATATGGAGAATACTGGACAAGGGTTGTTTTCTTGTTTTTTTGTTTTTAAAGGAAGAAGAATATCTGATGAAGACTTTCATAGTACGTCTACGTCGGTTGTTGTTGTTGTGGGTCCTTTATAACTGTGTCCTGGCTGCTCTGGCACACATTCAACTGCAAGGGCATTTAACTGGAGCTTCAGGACAAAAACAACAACAACTGAAAAAAACAAGCCTATATCACCTAGATAAATAACTGAACTCAAAACAAACTCGCACAAGTGCAGTGGAAGCATTTAAACAGTGCGGCCAGTGCACTAGGACACGCATACACCTAATATTTTTTGTTTTGCTCGAGTGCACTTATAACATACACACATTTATATGCCTACTGCGCATATAGGACTTTGGATATTGGCGATCAGTTATGCCTATAGGGTATAAGCAAACTACATCACCAGTTCACTACCACAAACCACCTGCACGCGTGCAGGCATGAGCCCGCAACCTGCGCCTAACCGACAAACTCAGTGAATGTGCGCGTGCACATACCGTACGCGCGCGCACACACACACACACACACACGCACACTTGCGCTCGTCAATATACGCCTTCATCATGATTTGACTCTCTCTCTCTCTCTCTCTCTCTCTCTCTCTCTCTCTTTGTTTGCCTTATTATTAGTAGTAGTAGTAGCAGTGGAATTTGAATTTGAATCAATCTCTCTCTCTCTCTCTCTCTCTCTCTCTCTCTCTCTCTCTCTCTCTCTCTCTCTCTCTCTCTCTCTCTCTCTCTCTCTCTCTCTCTCTCTCTCTCTCTCTCTCTCTCTCTCTCTCTCTAGCACACACACACACACACACACACACACGGCATGTTATTCTCAAATAATTGTATGCGCAAAGGCAAATACACAAACACTAGACACTAGACTAGCTCGCGTGCGCACTATGCTTACGCACAGTTTACCCATCAGTTTATTTACAAAAGCCGCTTTGAATCGCAAATCGAGAGGAACAGTGAACCCACTTTCAGAGTGAAAGGTTATTGGGGTAAGCTAGCTTTTTGGGGGCTACCAAAAAAAACCCATCAAACAAACCTACAGAATCAAGAATGAAAGAAAGAACGGAGGAGAGAAAGAGGAAAAGAAGGGGGGAGGGGGAAGAGAAAGAAAGAAAACAAGTGCATCGCCGAGCGGCAGCAAGGCATTGTGACAATGCAAACCCGGCCAGAGTTATGTCCTCCACCTCCCCCCCCCCCCCCCAATACACACACCACTTTCCACCCTTACAGAACGCATAAAATACATAGCCCAAAATTTGAAGCGATTCTGTTCACTAGTTCACGAGATACAGCTGAACTTTTATACAAACTTCCTTGCACCATGGTACACCACCACACAAAATTTGAAGCAATTCTGTTCTCTAGTTCACGAAATAAAGCTGGGTGGAAATTACATAGCCCAAAGAAGGAAATTTAGGTTTTCATGGTCAAACTTCATGGTCAAGGTCAGCACGGTGTTGATTAACGAAAGGAAGCTTCCACCCTCTGCCAATTTTAATCAAAGTCCAAACAGTAGTTTTTAAGATAATCGATACACAGACACACAGACAGACAGACAGACAGACACACACACACACACACACACACACACACACACACACACACACACACACACACACACACACACACACACACACACACACACACACACACACACAAACCAATCGCAAAACCCCGGCCTCTGGCCGGGTAATAAGAAACAAAGAGCAATAAAAGTGCAGAATGAAAAGGAAACAATTTTGAAAAGGCGATATTTGGAGTCAAACGTAACTGTGGTAAACTGGTAATGCCTCTAGCTCTACCCCTTTTATTCTTCTCTCTCTCTCTCTCTCTCTCTCTCTCTCTCTCTCTCTCTCTCTCTCTCTCTCTCTCTCTCTCTCTCTCTCTCTCTCTCTCTCTCTCTCTCTCTCTCTCTCTCTCTCTCTCTCTCTCTCTCTCTCTCTCTCTCTCTCTCTCTCTCTCTCTCTCTCGTGAGAATGTTGATGCATATTTCATGTTGTCCTTGTTCTTTGGATTTGTTACACTTGATTGTTACATTGTTTACTTTTGAACCATTTGAGTTTGTTTGTAATTTATTTATTTATTTATTCACTTCATACGTCATTATTTTAGAGGACCTGATGAAAAGAAGCTGTTATTTATGCTTACTCAGTTTATCCTCATTAAAAATTTCGAGTTCGAGTTCGAGTTCTCTCTCTCTCTTGTATGTGTCTAATTGTTATTTGAATGTATGTCCTTTTGTCTCTCAGTCTTCTGTGCTCTATATCTGTGACTGACTATGTGTCTATTTCTATCTATCTGTCTTCTGTCTGACTGATTAGTCCCCGAGCCGAAGGTTCGGGGAGCTATTCATTATTTGTTTCTGTCTGATCCGTCCGGCGTACCTCCGTCCGTCCGTCCGTCCGGCTATTCGTCCGTTTTTTTCAAAAACTATTTCAGTCTATCATCATCAAATTTGGTATACTAGTTTGCCAAGATGCAAGCTCATGTATTTAGTTTTACATTAAGGTCAAGGTCGCGCCAGTTACGGGGTTCAAACCCCGAAACACATAATCGCTAATATCTCGCGAAGTTTTGCATGTATTTTAATGCAGGTTTTTTTCACATTTCTTGATCAATGGTCTATAACACAGTTGTCATGAATTGTTCTGTGCGCGCGTGTGCGCATGATCGCGCGCGCTCAAATCACGGATCCGAACCCCAAGGCTACATATAAAAAAAACTATTCAGTTACGTGCTGTTTTGATGCGTTTTTATGTAGTTACGTGCTGTTTTGATGCGTTTTTATGTATGTGTACAGCCGACACATTCCGATTTCGGAGTAGCTCGGCGATGCTGCGAGGGGACTTTGCAGCCGCTCGGCGTTGCACTTGTTTGATTTTTGTCTGTATGTAAACTTTGATTCTCTTTCTGACTCCCTGTTTCTATCCTTCACTGTATTTGTCTCTGTCTGTCTGTCTGTCTGTCCCTGTCTCTCTGTCTCTCTGTCTCTCTTCCCTTCTCACTCTCTCACACACATGCACATCATATATGATACACTTTTGCATTCATATACTTAAGAATGCACATACATGCACTCGCAAACGCATACAAACATCAAATACAAAACATGATCATCAGCACACATTCTCTCTCTCTCTCTGTCTCTCTGTCTCTGTCTCTCTCTCTCTCTCTCTCTCTCTCTCTCTCTCTCTCTCTCTCTCTCTCTCTCTCTCTCTCTCTCTCTCTCTCTCTCTCTCTCTCTCTCTCTCTCTCTCTCTCTCTCTCTCTCTCTCTCTCTCTCTGCTGCCTATTTTAGAACATAATTTCAGTTATAACAGGAATTGTTCGGAAATAATTAAGTAGGGTAATATTATGGTGTATGGGAGTGATCTTGCCTAATTCAATCGGTCAAACAGGGGAAGTTACTCTGCCATGAGGTAGATCCCAAGAAGGAATAACGTACACTATTCCCTGCTGTGAAGTTGAGATCGCGTTGCATGACTTGAGGGTAAACTAGACCTATAAGCGTTTGTTTCATTCTCGTTCAACATTTTGGATATAAATTTAATGAGTATGTTATGCTAATTTTGTGAAATTGCCTGTTTCATGAAACGAGCAATATTTTGCCTGTTTCATGAAACAGGCAGTCAGTGTGAGGGGGGGTGGGGGGGGGGGGGGGGGGGGGGGGGGGGATGGAGTCAGAAGAAACGTACATGAGTGTGTTCGTGGGTGTGTAGGGCGTACGTGTATATTTTTGCATTTACGTGTGGATTTGTGCATGCGTGTTTGTTAGTGTGTACGTGCGCGACTTTGTAGGTGGTGTATTTAATAGTTCTCTCTTTATTAATTCTCTTGCCCGCTTGCTCTCCCTCCTTCCCTCCCCCCCCCCCTCTCTCTCTCTCTCTCTCTCTCTCTCTCTCTCGCTGTCCCAGTATAGGGGAAGACGGGGTAAAGAGCCCATGGGCGGGTAAGAAGCCCATGCCAATTATCTCATGAAATAAAGCAAATTTCAGTCACATTTGCCCATGAGACGAATGCTAAACATTAACACTCGTCTCATGGGCAAAATGTGACTTAAATTTGCTTTATTTCATGAGATAATTGGCATGGGCTTGTTACCCGCCCATGAGCTTTTTACCCCGTCTTACCCTACATATATGTTTATATGTGCTGGAAGTTCATATCTGATGTAATCCCTGACTCAAGGGTACATTAGCTCTGTGTGTCTGTTTGCGCGCGCGCGCGCGTGTGTGTGTGTGTGTGTGTGTGTGTGTGTGTGTGTGTGT
>CM065680.1:73763674-73776174 GCA_017654935.2 Phymorhynchus buccinoides
TACAAAGTTGTGTTCAGGCAACCCTACGCAAGTGCTTTTAGCACGTTTTCGCTACATAGCGCTATAAAGCGTTGCGTTCAGGCAACCTTACACTTTCAGCTTGCACCACTTATCGCACCTTGTGAAACAGGGTATCATAGAACGTGCATCAGGCAGCTAGCTATACACTAGCGCTTTGCACATCTTTTCGTTACAGAGCAACATACAATATTGTGCTCAGGCAACCTCACTCAAGCGGTTCGCGCAACTTTTCCTACAAAGCGCTGAAAAAACATTGCGCAACTTCAGAGATGTCATAAAAGCCGCCACACACTATCCAACCTTTTTTAGTTGGAAGACAATTCAGTTGTAAAATCTATTCAACTACTTGCAGCTGTGTGCCATCTTTTCTATCATCGAGCACTGGCTGTAATCTATTCCTATAACTGCCTGGGTGAGTTGAAAGTAGGCGTAAATGGTGCTGTCAGGGTCCGCTTCACAAGAGAGAACGCTCGCACCGTTCGCAGGATTCGGCAAAAACGGTCCTGAGAAACGCCTTTGTTTGTCGGTAGTTTGGCTAACGTTTTGTTCTCCTTCCAGACCAAGCGCACCGCGAACTCTCCGGAACTATCACGTGACTTGTGCGGGGTTAAAATATGGTTAAAATAATATTTTGGGGGACCAGTCAGACAAGAGCTTGTAGGGGAAGACGGGGTAAAAAGCGCATGGGCGGGTAAGAAGCCCACCCCAATTATCTCATGAAATTAAGCAAATTTCAGTCTCATTTTGCCCATGAGACGAGCGTTAATGTCTAGCATTCGTCTCATGGGCAAATTTGACTGAAATTTTCTTTATTTCATGAGATAATTGGGGTGGGCTTCTTACCCGCCCATGCGCTTTTTACCCCGTCTTCCCCTAATGTCTTTTCCAAAAACGTTTTGTCAATTCGTTTCTTAGACCCTTTTTGTTGTAGCAGTTATTCGAGTGAAAGTCGACCCTGGTTGGAAGGCAAAGATGCGCCCCCCCCCCCCCCCCCCTCCATTTCTCGGTTGTTTCCATGTTTCCGTTCTTGCCTTTCTCACTGCAGATTGAGCACTTAATCCTCTATCGTTTGCTATAGTTAACACTAATTTTCATCCATTTACATAATGAAACACATGCATTCAATAATAGTAGAAGATAAAGGCAAAACGAAAAAAACGCAATGAACCAGGACTGTGATCAAATGCTCTGCGGCTGTTGTGTGTACTGCACTACATAGGGGGGGGGGGGGGGGGGGGGGGGGGGGGGGGGGGGGGGGTCCTATTAGATAATGGCCTTTATCATGACTGCGATTAATTATTCAACAAAGATAATTAGCTGAAAAGGTTCATAAAATACAGCTTCATGTTAGGTAAGAAAGGCAAGTGTGAAAATGCGGGGAGAGCTGAGAAATGTAGGGGGAGGGGGGGGGGGGGGGGGGGGGGCACATCTTGACCTTTACCATCAGACCAACATTTTCGTTTGTGATAACTACCCAATCCGTCAAAAGAAAAGAAAACTGTGGAAAAGTCACAACCATTTTCATCCGACTTGGTTGGATAGTGTGAGGCGCTCACTTCGAGGGAACAAAGTAGGACTTTTCCCAGGAAAAAGCAGAAGCCTACAGGGACGGACAGAGGAGATGTGGAGTTGTCTTAGTGCTAGGGAGTTTAACTTGCAAATTGGTTGGTTGATTTCAGTGGCTCTAGACTCTCTGGTGTGTGTGTTTTGGGGGTGATGTTCAGCAAAGCTGATGAGGTGAGTAAGAATGTGCGCGCGCGAGCGCGCGTGCGTGTGTGTGTGTGTATATATATATGTGTGTGTCTTTTTTTTTTAACGTCTATCCGCCATTTGTGGGATTAGACCGGTGTATATGTGTGTTACTGTGTGCCGTGTACGTGCGCGCGCGCGTGCATGCTAGCGTGCGTGCGCGCGCGCGTGTGTGTGTGTGTGTATACGTGAGTGCGCGCATGTGTTTTTGTCAATGTACATACGTGTATGCGCGCGTATGTGTGTGCACGCACGCGTGTGTATGCACGCATACCGCATGTGCGTGAATGTGTGAGAATGCCTATGTGCTAGTGTATCATTGTTAATTAATGTGGCGGGGGGGGGGGGGGGGGGGGGGGGGGGGGGGGGTTGTGTTTGCACGCGCTTAGGGCTATGTGCTTGTCTTCCTTTGAGCTGATCAATGTCCCTGACGCTGTGGTAATTAGTTTCTCACCCCTTTTGATCTTCTTGCTAATTACTTCCTTAGTTATTCAATCAGAGGCCTAATCTTCTTCAGTGCGCACCTCCCTCAGGCATCACGACAGAGGTGATGGTGACCAGCCCCCCCAGTGTCTTCTTCCGGAGCGGAGGAGTATTCCAATATTTTCGATATATGGGGCACTTATTAATACAGTACCTCAGTCGATCCTACGGATAGATATCTTTATCTCAAGGGCAGATCATCCAAAAGCTATAACTGAAACGTCCAATGTGGATACTGCTGGTAGAGGGATATAACTATATACTATAATTATAAAGATAATGTTTCTACTTTTGGCTTAAAAGTAAAAAAATACCTTTTTCTTCAAAAGGTACGGATTACAAGACCTGTTACAGAATTCGTACCACCAAGTTACTGATATCGTACCAGGGGGTTTATAGCACTAATTCAACGGGAGGATGCTCGTGACTAAATGACCATTTTCTCTTCTACTTTGGTTTTAATTTTGTTTACGGCTTCTTTCTTCGTTTGCTTCTAATTTGTTTCTTCATTTCGTTTGTTCGTATGTCTGCAAAATATATCTTCTCGACCACTGCACAGAAGTAAAGCTATTTTGTTTCAGTTTGTAGACCCACTGCGGTTGCCTACATATGCCAAATATGTTCAAAAGTAGTAGTAAATGAAGGGCAGGAGCTGTGCCGGTCGGGGTTTGGCCCCGGGGACCGCTACGGTATCCGGATTGGTCTTGCCTAGATACTGCGTTTTTGTTTTGTTTTGTTTCTGTTTTCTGTTTTTAAATTTAACTAGTTAAATCTGCTTCACTAAACAACGTGAATAACTTCAACAACCGTAGGACAAGGAAGAGCTGAACTAAGATCTGTAGGCTCCTGAGGCATTTTTGTTTCATTAGTCCCCGAGCCGAAGGTTCGGGGAGCTATTGTTTCTGTCTGATCCGTCCGTGCCTCCGGCGTGCCTCCGTCCGTCCGTCCGTCCGTCCGTCCGTCCGGCTATTCGTCCGTTTTTCTCAAAAACTATTCAGTCTATCATCATCAAATTTGGTATACTAGTTTGCCAAGATGCAAGCTATCCACTGATGTATTTAGTTTTGCATTAAGGTCAAGGTCGCGCCAGTTACGGGGTTCAAACCCCAAAACACATAATCGCTAATATCTCGCGAAGTTTTGCATGTATTTCAATGCAGTTTTTTTCACAACATTTCTTGATGAATGGTCTATAACACAGTTGTCATGAATTTTTCTGTGCGCTCGTGTGCGCATGGTCGCGCGCTCAAATCACGGGTCCGAACCCTAAGGCTATACTATTCGGTTTCGTGCTGTTTTGATGCGTTTTTATGTAGTTACGTGCTGTTTTGATGCGTTTTTATGTATGTGTACAGCCGACACATTCCGATTTCGGAGTAGCTCGGCGATGCTGCGAGAGGACTTTGCAGCCGCTTGGCGTTGCACTTGTTTTTCCTCTGTTTTGTTTCCATTTTTCATGCATGCAAATGTGTTTCTTTGATTGTATTGTGCTTGTACGAGACCACGCTGTAATTTCACCTAACGTGATAATAAAGTATTTTTGACTTTGACTTTTGACTTTGACTTGACACACACACACACACACACACACACACACACACACACACACACACACACACACACACACACACACACACACACACACACACACACACACACATCACCCAGGATTATAATGAAGGTATACATGATTGTGGAATATAGTCACGTGTATGTCTCACCATCTGCCTTTTTGTCTGCCTGTCTACTGGGTCTGTCGTTCTTTTTTTTCTTTTTTTTTCTCCTCTCTGTTTCCTTCTTTCTTCTCCTTTGGTCACACCCCTAAGTGCGTACATTTACTTCTGTAAATAGAAGTTGGTCGCACTCGCCACCACAGAAGAAGAAGAATAGGCCCTATTACTTGAAGCTAATGTCTCCCATCGAGTTAGGGGAAGACGGGGTAAAAAGCGCATGGGCGGGTAAGAAGCCCACCCCAATTATCTCATGAAATAAAGAAAATTTCAGTCATAGTTGCCCATGAGACGAATGCTAGACATTAACGCTCGTCTCATGGGCAAAATGAGACTGAAATTTGCTTCATTTCATGAGATAATTGGGGTGGGCTTCTTACCCGCCCATGCGCTTTTTACCCCGTCTTCCCCTACTAATGTTCCGGAAAGAGGGGGGGGGGGGGGACTTTTCGTTGCCGTACTCGTCGACACCTTTATTAGTCTAGTTTTGCTGTGGATCTGAGGCTATTGATGTGTCACAGGGTGAATATCTGTTGTAACGTCATCCGGTCTGGAACAGACATATATAGTATTAGTATTAGGTATTAGGTACTTTATAATCACAGTGGCGTCTCTGTGAAATTCGGGTTGCTCCCACCTGGAGAGCGCGTCGCAGCCAGAGGCGCGCCAGCCAATTTTTATTTTGTTTGATTTGGTTTTTTTGCATGCGATTTTTGTCACTGATGAGGGGGGGGGGGGGGGGGGTAAATTTTTACCAAATGACAACTTTTTCGTTGCCACTGGGTTTAGCGTATGCTAAGTGCATGGGCACACGGGACCTCGGTTTATCGTCTCATCCGAAAGGAAATGGGACATTAGTAGATAATAAAGATGGTGGGAACAATCCTGGAGGCAATGCCCGGAGGCAGTGCAACACCAATAAAGTCCCGATTTTTTTAACAATACAGATGTGTATGTTGTAAATGTGCCACAGGGATGATAATGGATAAGTCTTGAATGGTTGGTCATGGTATATAGTGAAGGGGGATCAAGATTATGCGAGTGAAGTAGAGAGAAAAAATCGTCTCCTTTGCAGCGTAAAGGGTCTGCTACACTATATACGATTCTGCTGCGTCAATGCGATGCGATTGTGACGATGTGAGTCATGATTCACGTGAAATTCGTGTATTAATTGCGTCTACTTGAGTATATAGAGCGAAAGTAGTAGAATTATTCCTAGACGGAAGTATTTCACGTGAATCATGACTCGCATCGTCACAATCGCATCGCATTCAGACACATAATCGTATGTAGTGTAGCAGGCCCAAAAGAACGTCTCACGTGTGCACGGTTAGGCCCGGTGTACATCTCGTGTCCTGGCTAACACAAAGCATCTGTTTTGTTTCATTCTGTGTTTTTCTCACACCTGCTGCCATGTCATTCACACCGACTGGCGTGCGTTGTGTACGCATTTGGTCCACTGTCGCCCATGTTGTTTGGGTCCTGGGGAAGGGAGACCAAAAGAAGCAGACCTGCTTCTGTGTATAAACCTGTCAGCAGGTCAAAAGCAACAAGGCGTGCGCTACCTGTCACACGATTGTCAAACATGCTGGGTCCTCGGTAGAACACAGATGGACACCGAGCATTATAAGAGCAAAGCAGTATTATGTTGCCGGCGTGCGCGCGTGTGTTCGAGTGTGCATGCATGTATCGAGTGTCGTCGATAGCGCGCGTGTGTGTGTGTTAGTGTGTTTGTGCGCGATAGAGGGATGCGTTTTTGTGTACGTTTTTCTTTTTGTTCTTTTTCTGTTGTTTATGAGTTTTGTGACCACTCCTTCCCATTTTTCATGTTTGATTCATTTCATACTGGCGTTCTGCAGACTCGCTATTCGCTCCGCCCATGATGTAGCGCTTCGCATTAGGCCTACACACACATTACTCAGTCCACCCGCGGAATGTCACAGTGGTCTGCAGCAGACAGACAGACAGACAGACAACAGACACACACACACACACACACACACACACACACACACACACACACACACACACACACACACACACACACACACACACACACACACACACACACACACACACACACACACACACACAAAGACTTATGCGCACACGTACACACACTTACACGCGCGCGCGTTTGCACACGCAGGTTCTTCATTTTGCATACCATTTATTTGTAAGACAATAGGCTTCAAACACATTTGGGATAATCAGATACACTAAATATCAGTTAAACGGTTATGCAATGCAAAAGAAGTTTGAAGATTTATATATTCAGTTTTGGAATAGAATAAAACAAGAGACATCTAAACTAATTTTCTATAATGCTATAACAAAAGATTATGGTATGGAACAATATTTAGTAAGAAATATGAAAAACATCGAATTTCTTTTTACCAAACGACGTACAAGTTCCCATGATCTTATGATTGAAAAAGGAAGACACCAAAACATAACGAGGGAAAATAGAAAATGCGTATCCTGCACTAATACGCCGATCGAAGATGAATTTCATTTTTTAAATGACTGTACAAAATATGATGAATTAAGAACTAATCTTTTTATACAATAAAACCCCCATTTCGGATCATTCAATTGATGAAAATGTATAAGTAATTTAATTAAATATAAGTGCTACCAAAGAGAAATATCAAACTTCATTTATGATTGTTTTAAAGAAAGAGCAAAACAATAGACCTACTATAAACAAAGATCATGGCTATAGACATGTTTTCCTCTTTTACATCTGAAATTATAAGAAGCAATCGTTTTAGTTTAAATTGTTGTTGTTTTGTTCCAAATAACTGAGTCAACATACACACATAAACAACACACACACACACAACCAGCACACACACATAGGGGAAGACGGGGTAAAAAGCGCATGGGCGGGTAAGAAGCCCACCCCAATTATCTCATGAAATGAAGCAAATTTCAGTCTCATTTTGCCCATGAGACGAGCCTTAATGTCTAGCATTCGTCTCATGGGCAAATTTGACTGAAATTTTCTTTATTTCATGAGATAATTGGGGTGGGCTTCTTACCCGCCCATGCGCTTTTTACCCCGTCTTCCCCTACACACACACGCGCGCGCGCGCGCGCGCGCGCACACACTCAACTGAACTCGGTGACTGATATAAAAACAGCCAGCTACCCCACCCTTGTTTATTTGGAAAGCTTAATTACGCAATTGCTTGAATGATTAATGGCTAGCAAAATCCGTGTTCATCTCTCTCTCTCTCTCTCTCTCTCTCTCTCTCTCTCTCTCTCTCTCTCTCTCTCTCTCTCTCTCTCTCTCTCTCTCTCTCTCTCTCTCTCTCTCTCTCTCAGTCTGTCTGGTGTTTGTGCATGACTGACAAGTGTGCAGGGGTGAAGGCCACATGCATGTGTACTAATCTGTTTGGGAAGAGGGAGGGGGGAGCTAAGAAGCATTTGCAGACTTATAAGGCTAAGGTGTGGATATTCGTGGATACATACGTGTGTGTGTGTGTGTGTGTGTGTGTGTGTGTGTGTGTGTGTTTGTTTGTTTGTGTGCCATTCATACGCACTGGTGCGTCCCGGCATCAGCATCTTCTCAGCATATAGGCCTAAAATACCCACTTTACCTGGGAAATCTCCACTTCTTGCTTGGGAAATCCCACTGGTGTTCGAGAATTCTCAGCCAGTTAAGCAGTCAACAACATTTCTTTTATCAGTAAGCCCACGTACTTTCGAAACAAGTCAGAAAAGCAATTTCTTGTGATGACGGAACTTGCGTTTTTCATCTGTGAGCTAGACTTGTGTTTAGCATTTAAAATTAAGAAATAATGTAAGCTTGCGATTTCATATTTAGCTTCTGATTTTAGAAGTTTGAAGGTGGTTTGAAAGGGGTTGGCTAAGGGTCGTTGAGGTGTGTGTGTGCGTGTGTGTGTATGTGTGTGTGTTTGTGTGAGCGGGCGTGTGTAGGCCTAAATGCGATCTACGTGCGTGCATGTGTGCAGTATAGTATGCGAGTGCTCGCATCAAGCTTTCCCGTGAAAGTATGTCGGCGCGCGTCGATGGACTTTTGCATGGCGGTAGGCCTACCTATGAATAGAGCTGGTAGCCTCGCATGTGTGGCCGAGTCTTTTAGCCTTTGAAAGGTGACACAACCATTTTACTCCCCGGCTCTACAGTATAGGTGGTGTGCAGCCAGGTCGTGCTCTCACGTGCTGGGCACGCTAGTTCGGTGACAAAGTCGGGCATCCAGACTCCCTATTGGACAGCTAAAAGCACGTGATCTGTCATCTTACTGTCCCCACCATCCAGTGGCGTCGCACAGTCGCGCTTTGAAAAGGTTGCGCGGCTGTTTCTGTAGTAGTAAGAACAGTAGGCTACATAGTAGTACTAATAGTAGTCGATCATCTTGTCATCTCCACGTTTGTTTGTAGTATGAAACGTGTTGACGGACTATTGCGTGCTATGGTCTACACAAACGTGGTTTTGCTGTGACGTTTGTTGTGATGAATGAGGCAATGTTGTCATATCACTTGTTGACAAGTCAAGGCCACGGTACGTACGACTCATGACTCATGTTTTGAATGGTTTGCTTTTTTGTTTATTTATTTATTTATTTATTTATTTGCTGCTGCGGGCCTATGTCATTTTGTTGTTGTTTTACTTGTGGTTGTGGTTAGCTAGTGGGGCAACCTTGTGCTTTGTCTTTAGTCACCTCCCTGATGTTTACGATCATCAATCCCAAATCAATCTCATCAATCTCAAACTCAAAGTTTGCTTTATGAAGACATTCATAGGCTGGTCCTA
This sequence comes from Phymorhynchus buccinoides, assembly GCA_017654935.2. NCBI lineage: Eukaryota > Metazoa > Mollusca > Gastropoda > Neogastropoda > Raphitomidae > Phymorhynchus > Phymorhynchus buccinoides. The sequence continues at coordinate 73,772,440 of CM065680.1, forward strand.
ACCCTATTCCTATCCCAATGGCCCAATGTTGCTTCTCAGTAGAAAAAAAATCGATGTGAAAATTGGAGGGTGAGGGATGGTGGTGACAAAAGTGCAAGATGGTTTGTTTTTTGTTTCTTTGACTAGAACTATTGTTTTGCGCTTGCTTTGTGTTTCATGTTCATCTTTTGCACCATTGCACTTGCAGTAGGCCTATAGGCTAATACAAGTTAAACATAGAAGAAGTGCGCTTTCTTGTTAGTTTTGGATTATTTTAGTTCTAGGGGAATTTTCGTGCTTCTTTATTAAATGTTTAAAGTTTTAAATACTGATAAAAAAAAATTCTAGACCTGTTCCACCTAGTGTGAGGTCAGCTACCACCTGAAAGAGAGAGAGAGAGAGAGAGAGAGAGAGAGAGAGAGAGAGAGAGAGAGAGAGAGAGAGAGAGAGAGAGTGTGTGTGGGTGTGGGTGTGGGTGTGAAATCAAAGTTTCCTGCTTCTACCCTAAAACGATCGAATAATGCTAGATAGCTGACTGATTGATGAATACACGTAAAAGTGAGGCGAGCTTCAAGAGACTGGGGGGGGGGGGGGGGGGGGGGGGGGGGGGGGGGGGGGGTATGAGGATGGTGTGGAAGGGAGGGGGGGTAAGACTAAGAGAGAGAGAGAGAGAGAGAGAGAGAGAGATTTTTAAGTCGAAGTTCTTTGCAAAAATCTCGACTACCTAGATTCTACCGTGAAACCAACGAACAATGCTAGACTGAGCTGACTGATTGTTAGATGTCACGTTAAAAATGTAACCTTTAAAGGGGCACCCGGATGGATACGCTTTTGTAGGGTGGTTATAAATTTTTTTAAAAATATTTACTTTTAGTCAAATCCTAATGAAATTTATGTCATTGGAAAGAGCCCGACAAGACCTTTAAAATGATACCCAAATTATCAAAATCGGTCGAAAATTGAGAAAGTTACGACGTTTTAAAATGTTAGCTTTTTTTACATGAGCTATATAAGAAAAAGTTGATCAAGATTACCGGCCCTCACCGTATCAAGGTTTGGATGAATAAAACAGCCATAACTTTTTCTTTTTTTTTACCAATAAACAAAACATTGGTACCAAAATAAAGCTTATTCAAAGGGGAAACATCAACCCCAAACATTAGACAGATTAGGCCTAAGCTTTTTGTGCGACTCACAAGATCGCAACATCAACATGCGCGTGACAGAAAACATGTCCGACAGTCTTCGACGTAACACCTCCCGACTTGTGGAGACCTTGAGCAGCATTGAGATTTATTCTAGATGCACCAAATTTGGTGTACTTGTAGAAACATAATTAAATGTAACTGCGCATTTGTTTTAAAGAATTATATAATTACCGTTCAGAAATGATAAACGAATGAATTGGACCCAAATATTGGATCGCTTGTCTCTCGCGATCGGCCGTCTTAGCGTAAAAAAAAGATCGTTCCCGAATGACCGAGTAGGTGTCTGCTTCCCGAAAGAAAGAAACTCGGATGGTCAGCGCCAAGAATAACCACCAATAAAAACAAGCAAAGGAAGTGACCGTTTGGCACATAGCCAAAATCGCGGTTCGGATTTTCAACGAGAAAAATCGCTGCGGCTTGACCTAATTCCGTCGTTCCTACGCTTTTGAAAGAAACACGTCGAGATCACTAGCCTAGGAACAAACCCTTTACAGATATCGCAACATTCACTTTGCTATGGTTTCCTAGAAATCAAACCGTCAAACCGGCGATTCCTCCTTGGCGGAGGTGCTGGAAGTCAGAAGTTTTCAGTGAAAGAGGCATGTGCCTTCTCTTTTCTAATGGCCGCCTGAGTCGCTATAATTAGGCCAAATCGTTTGCACGAAATTTCCAAGGAATGTAAATCTGCTCAACGTCCTCCGGTCTGGAACAAACACATAATGGGACATTAGTAGATATCAAGATGGTGGGAACGATCCTTGAGGCAACGCCCGGAGGGAGTGCAACACCAGTAAAGTCCCGAATTTTTAACAATACAGATGTATATAAAGTAGTGTTTGAAATGTCCACAACGCAAGCCTTTATTTTATAGGGTCTCAGTTGACCAAAAGGAGATTCGCTCACAACAAAGGAAATAGCTCCCTCCCCACCCCTTAAAAAATGGCGGGTCTTCTGTCATTCAGGTGTAGTAGTATTAATATCATGCCTTTTAACGAATTATTAAAAAGAGGCGCAGAATCAAGTTTTTTTTCCAAAACAGTAAGTAAGAACATGTGTATTCACCAAAAGCAGTCTTGACACAGTTCTATCGATCTGTCATCGAAAGCATACTCAGTCGGTTTTTCAATATCTGTCTGGTATGGATCAGCTTCAGCTAAAGATAAAATGAAACGCCATCAAGTCGTCAAGACAGCCTCAAAATTCATGTCACAAACAGCCATCCCCAGATAACATCTATAGTGTGCACATAAGACGCAAAGCTAAATCCATCATATCTGATAGCACACACCCAGCCAACCATCTGTTTCAATCTCTCCCTTCTGGTAAAAGGTTCTGCTCTTTTAAGTGCAAATCTAACCGCCTGAAGAACAGCTTTTACCCCTCTGCTGTCAGAGCCATCAATACTCAGTAGGCTCATCCCCCTAGGGGAATTCTATATCCTATTTTGCCCAGACTTGTGTCAATCGGTGTGCCTGCATGCTCGCGGTCTTGTGTGTGAATGTGCGTGTGTGAGGAGGTGGGACATGTATTGGTATAAATGTGTATGCACACGTGTATGTGTGTGTGTGGTGGTGTATGTGTAGGTGTGCGTCTGAGAGAAAGAGATAATCTGAGGGAGAGACTGATATATGATGATGTAATTTGTCCATTCGATGTGCATGCTTTCGTTGTTGTTGGATTGTGTCTTGTGCAAAACCAAATCGATTTCCTTTGTATTACGATTAATTGGCTGATTAAAGAATCTTGAATCTTGAAAGAAGTGTTTTGACCTAGTTTCCTGATTGGCTCGGGTGCACCTTTAAAGGACTGAAGGTGGGGATGGGATGATTGGTGGTGGTGGTGGGGTGAAAGTGAGGGTTAGAGTGGGGGGAGGACAGGAGGATAGAGGCAAGGGCCGGATGAGGGTCTGAGTGGTGGGTGGGTAGACGGTTGGACGACCAAAGACTTGTGCATAGGGGGGAAGAAGGTGATAAAACAAGATGGCACAGCCATATAAACTGCACTCCCAGTTCCAAGCAAAAAACAAAACAAAATCAAAATTCAAAACAATTTTTCATTATAATTGTTTTTTTAATTGTATGCTACTAATTGTAAATTTCGAGTTATTTCTCTTTAATTTCATCAAGTAAGATCTACTGGTGAAATTCAGGGGAGCTAATTTTGGACTCTACGGTCACTGTGTTTTTTTGCGTTTGAACATGTATCTGCATCCGTACAACATTACTTACAAATTATATATTTTACAACAAAATATAATTAGGTAGCACCTTTTCACTGTACCTACTTTGGTTTAAAGCCATCTATTATCTTTTAAATAATCAGTGGGGGGGTTTTAATATTCAAAATTCTGTCACTGGGATTACGCTGATATGGCTTGCCGTTCTGTGAATCGGACATCGTGTGCAACAGGTCTGCAAGGTCTAAGGAATCATTGTGCTAAGTTTCATTACGATCGGTTTCGCCTTGGCCAATTAACGTGGGCTAGAACACCAAGGCTACATTAAAATGTTATGCTCTGCATAGTTATGCGGGGATTGTTTTTAGCCAT
>CM065680.1:73783674-73811174 GCA_017654935.2 Phymorhynchus buccinoides
TTGGGAGAGAGAGAGAGAGAGAGAGAGAGAGAGAGACCAAAAGAAGCAGACCTGCTTGTGTGTATAACCTGTCAGCCAGTCAAAAGCAACAAGGCGTGTGCTTATCTTTCACACGATTGTCAAACATGCTGGGTCCTCGGTAGAACACAGATGGACACCGAGCATAAATGTGCCACGAAGGAAGAATTTCAATCCACTCTTTGGCTTCCTAAATGCAGACAAATGCGGTTAATCTTGACAGACCAGTCTCTAGGCATATAAATGCTTTGCTTTGCACCCACAAACTTCGCTGCCAGGCCTTCTCAACGGGAGAGGAAAGGTTTAGAATGCAGGTACATGGAGTAGGTATTACCGATAGCAGAGATGGAGGGGTGGGGGAAGAAGGGACTGAGCTGAAGTTATTTAGTAGGCTTGGAGTCAAAACGGACTATCTTTAGATAGTCCACTGACATATTATTGAACTTATTACGAAAAATAATAACTTGCATAAAAAACAAAGACTGCTGAAACATAAAACTCAAAACCCCCTTTTTATGTTTCTGCAGTCACTGCTTAATACAAGTTATTAATGTTTGTAATAAATCCAATAATACGTCAATGGACTTTCTAAAAATAGTCCGTTTTGACGCCAAGCCATCGTAATATTGTTGTTTATTAAAAACTTTCTCTCTACATATCTCCCGCCTATCACTCTGAAAGGGTAGGTCCCGATTGGCCCTTTCCCATCTCGCCCTTTCTTTGAACTTCGCCGCATGCCTCATCACGTGAGTTCCCCTTGGCGAGGAGTGCCATTTCGCCCTTTTTTTCTCAAATTCTGAACCTCTTGTCTTTGGGCTTATGGGAGCAGCATGTATTTGTATCTGTACGTGTGCGTGTGCGTGCGCGCTTGCTTGCTTTTGTACGTGTCAAGTGTGTGTGTGTGTGTGTGTATGTGCGTGTGTCTGTGTGTGTCACATCACATCAGAGAATAACGAGAGGGAGGGGGGGGGGGGATGCACGCGCATGCATACACAGAAAGAGACACAGATAGTGATAAGGAGAGAGAGAGAGAGAGAGAGAGAGAGAGAGAGAGAGAGAGAGAGAGAGAGAGAGAGAGATATTTGCCAAAGAAATGCCGAAAGGGTGAAACGGCACTTTCACGTTTCCTGCAATACAGAAACGGGCGAGATGGAAAAGGGCCAATTGGGATGTCCCCCTCTGAAAGGGAAAATGTTTGTCATGGGTGTTTTGGTGTTTCAGGTGGGTCGGGGTTGAGGGGAGGGGGGTTAATAAGTTTGTTCGGCTTAAGTGGCTGCATTTAGGGCCCTAATTGAGATCTACGTGAAGGCATAAACCCAATTAGGGGAAGACGGGGTAAAAAGCGCATGGGCGGGTAAGAAGCCCACCCCAATTATCTCATGAAATGAAGCAAATTTCAGTCTCATTTTGCCCATGAGACGAGCGTTAATGTCTAGCATTCGTCTCATGGGCAAATTTGACTGAAATTTTCTTTATTTCATGAGATAATTGGGGTGGGCTTCTTACCCGCCCATGCGCTTTTTACCCCGTCTTCCCCTATTCCATGGGCCAGTAGAGAATGCTTTAAAAATGATGACGTTTGTTTTGTAAAAAGGGAGAATGTAAAGGGGAAGACATTGAGAGAAACACACACACACACACTGGCACACACACACACACACACACACAGAGAGAGAGAGAGAAATAAAGAGGGGCGCAAAAGGGATTAAAATGGGGGGTGGGGTGGAGGTAAAGAAATGCTATCATCTCGGGTGATAAGGTTGCCATAATATACAAAGTGACATTACCAACGGTGTTATGATATGTTTTAATGACGTAAGAGGCACTCAACTAATTTTTGCCTGACATGTAAGTGTGCATGCATGACATGTTTCTTCACACGTTGAAAGCATTTTTCCCCGTTAATTTTTTTATTATTACTAGCGCAACGCCGAGTACCGGTAACGCCTAGTAACGGTAACGCCAAGTACTGGTAACGCTGAGTACAGCAAATTTGAAGCGATTCGGTTAAGAAACGGCGGAGTTATAAGGCCCCGTTTGCCGTTGGCGCTGCTCTGAGAGTGACGCGCTGTCCCAACGCCTAGTAACGGTAACGCCTAGTAACGGTACCGCCAAGTACTGGTAACCCTCAGTACAGCAAATTTGAAGCGATTCGGTTAAGAAACGGCGGAGTTATAAGGCCCCGTTTCCGGTTGGCGCTGCTCTGAGAGTGACGCGCTCTCCCGATTCTCTTCAAATTTGCTGCCAGGCTTTGCCCCGGCCACAGCAAGCCTGACAGCAACCTTGAAGCGATTCGGTTAAGAAACGGCGGAGTTATAAGGCCCCGTTGAGGCAATGCCCGGAGCTGAGGCAGTGCTAAACCAGTAAAGTCCTGATTTTTTAATATGGGGACACAACACCACACAAAATTTGAAGCGATGCTGTCAAGCGGTTCAGGAGATCCTTGGACAGACAGAAAAGAACAACAAACAAACAAACAAAAAAAGGAAACAAACCCGAACGAAAACATACGTGGCACTTAAAAAAAGAAAAACGAACTGAAAGCCTACTTAGTTCGGCCTTTCGGCATGTGGGGCATTTGTAAATACAAAGATTGTGGGAACAATACTGGAGGCAATGCCCGGAGGCAGTGCTAAACCAGTAAAGTCCCGATTTTTTAATAATACAGGTACAGTAACCACGCTTCTTCTCTCATGCCGTTGTAATCTCCACTGCCCCCCCCATCCCCCCTGCCCCCCACCCCACCCCACCCCCCCCCCACCCCCACCCCACCCAGGCTTCTCTCATGCCGTTGTAATCTCCACTGCCCCCCCTATCCCCCCTGCCCCCCCACCCCACCCAGGCTTCTCTCATGCCGTTGTAATCTCCACTCCCCCCCCCTCACCATCCCCCCACCCCACCCCCACCCATCCCCAGCCCCGCCCACCTACTCCTCACCCAGCACGCGTTGTCTCGCTGAACCGCGGTCTCGATGAGTGGTCGCGCGCAGCAGCCCACACCCCCACCCCACGTTTGGACGGGTCCCGTTTCGCCGAATCCGCAAAACTGTAAATTGGTGCATATCGCGCGCGTTTATGAACGGATGCTGTTGAAATTTTGCACCACGATAGTCACTATCCCCGGTCACGCATGTTCTGAAAGTCAATGTCGGGTCTGATTACCCCGCAGTTTGTGAAAAGGTGAAGCGACTGATATCGCGCGCGTTTCTAAGCCGATTCGCTTCCGGTTTGGCACGCGGATAGTCACTGTCCCCGGTCATCTACCTTCCGAATTCGAAGGCAATCGGTCCAGAAATGCCGGAGATACTGGCGCCGAGAGGCCGGCGGATACGCGTTTCGCGCATTTGCCAATCCGCGCAAATGACATGGCCGCCTCAGTTGCCGTTGCCATCGCCCCGTTAGGGCTCGAAAAACGGCGGAGTTATAAGGCCCGTTCTGTGTTCCACACACACACACGGACGGACGGACGGACAGTTGGCTTTTTATTATAAGATTCTCCACCAAGAAAGTTAGTTGCCCACCGGCTCTACCCGGAGCGGTGGGGTATTACGATTGTTTGCGTCTGTCTCAGTCTTGTGTTCACAACATGCCTATTATTCATCATTCGGCAACCACCCAGACCGTATTTGCTTTTCTTGATTAAAATATTTTAACTGTAAAATGATCAGACTTTGATTATGGTCATACCTAATCGTGATTCTAGCATCTATGTCTTGTTTCTTTGTTGTTGTTGTTGTTGCTGTTGGCGTACCCTGGCTAAGACTCCAGGGATCATCCCAACAGCCCTGGCACTTAAAAACTATGGTACAAATGCGTCAACTAGGCATGCGAACATTACGTGTGTGACCGTTTTTTTATTACTCCGCCACGGGAGCAGCCACACTCCGCGGGGATTTTTTTGTTCCAATTAGCAATTAAATTGTATAAGCATATGCGGCTATCTTCAGACCTGGTTACTCTACATATTTTCTGTTGCATTCTATACAATTTGGACCTCTGCTGCACTTCAAAATTAAATCATAATTACGAGAATGCTCTTCAATTCTAATCGTGGCTAGCGTAAGAAGTAGGGGAAGACGGGGTAAAAAGCGCATGGGCGGGTAAGAAGCCCACCCCAATTATCTCATGAAATAAAGAAAATTTCAGTCAAATTTGCCCATGAGACGAATGCTAGACATTAACGCTCGTCTCATGGGCAAAATGAGACTGAAATTTGCTTCATTTCATGAGATAATTGGGGTGGGCTTCTTACCCGCCCATGCGCTTTTTACCCCGTCTTCCCCTACTTCCACTAACCAAGATCTAGTGAGAATTTTTATATTGGGGTATTCAAATTGTGATTTAAAAAATATATGCCATAATGCGACGTTTTGTGTGGTCTTTGTTAACAGGGTATGCTGCATGAAGATCCAGCAGGACAATGTGACTGAAAGGATACCGTGAAGCTGCTGATGCTTGTACCTGAAATGTCTTCCCTACGTTGATCGCTTAACATTCTCCCGTCAGCGTTCTCCTTAACTCTTTCACCGCCAGCCATATTTCAGTCAAAAATTGCTATTAAATTTACCTGGGTAGAGACCAAAATCTGTCTGCAGTATTGGGGATTCTTCTGTGACATATAATATACGGTCTATCCTTACTTGCCAAAACTAAGACAATAGGGTCTTTGGATAATAGACCCTATTTTGATGCCTTTTAGTGACATAGGTGTTAAATCACTGTGGTGCTAAAATGCAACGTGGCGGTGAAAGGGTTTTAAAGATGCCATTCTGGTGGCGAAGGAACCGTACTGACCACAGAATGTCTAACCGTACTGACCACAGAATGTCTCAATGGCGCATAATTGTCTTCTTCCTGACCTGTTGCCACGCGGCCCAGGCCTTCGGGTTCGGGCTGGGCAATGCGGACTTTAAGTTCCCCAGCAATGCTTTGGAAGCGGTCCATCTGAGGCCTGTCGACAGCAGCACTCGCTGGGCAGACATCTTTGAAGACGTCCTACAGCCCGCCCTGGACTACTGCAAGTCTGTTCGTATGTGCAACACCAACTGGCTCTTCCCTTCCGCCGACTCGGAATGCTCCGAGTGTCATCCTTGTTCGTGTGACGTGTCTTGCTCCGCCCGCCAGGATTGCTGCATCGACAAGCAGCTGCGCGAGATGGGCGAAGAACTGGTCCTGAGCCCTCCGGATTCCAGCCCGCCTCCTGCGTGGGGCTGCCACAACACCTACCTCACTCATTACGACGCGGCTTTCCACGCCTTCATGGTGGACACGTGTCTGAAGACCTGGGCGGATGGGGAAATGGAGGACAGATGTCTGAGCCCTGATCCCAAAGAAACGTCCTCCCACTGGCCTGTGTGGTCGCCTGCCTCCAACACGGTGTACAGGAACGTGGACTGTGCTCGTTGTAACGGCGAGGCTGTTGAACAGGCGATTCGCTGGAACCTGAAGATAGCCTGTGACAGGAGCGTGTACCTGGGACACTCCAGCAACGTGATGAAGGCCATGGAGAAGGCTCTGGCGGAGCCCACCTGCCAGATCCTCTTCGTTGCTCCCAAAGGGTGCACGCCTGTGCCTTGCAAGCCGGTGGCAGGCCGCTACATCGACACCTGTAACGTCACAGGGCTGCGCCATGACTATGACAGCACGCTGTGGGCAGCCTGCGCGACGTTCCATGGGCAGATGACTCTGGGTGGTAACACCTACAAGAATGCCTTCTGCGCCATGTGTAACCACGGCTCAGTGACAGTTCCAGGCATGTGTCAAGAGGACCCACCCTTTCCCTTCTTCGTGGAGGTGGATGGTGCCCGCCTGAACATCGAGTCTGCTGACGACCAGCCTGCTGGCCGTCCTTGTGGCTGTGGGGAATCAGAAGTCTATGACCAGTTTGAGGTAAGTGCAGCTATGGGCTTTTCTTAGTAGGGTAGAAAATGTTGTGTGTGTTTTTTAAGAAAGAAAATAAACTAACAAATATAGCAACGTGTGCTCGTGCCCTTAATAACGCACGCGCTGAATAGGCCTACGTCTCTTTCCATGTCTGGCTGTCTCTGACTGTCTCTCTTTCTCTCTCTGTCGCTCTGTCTGCATGTCTGACACTCTCTTTCTTTCTCTCTATGTATGTGCATGCAGGTCTCGTGCGCGCTTGCTTGTGTGTGTGTGTGTGTGTGTGTGTGTGTGTGTGTGTGTGTGTGTATGTGCGTGCGTGCATGTGTGTGCAAAAAGTGTCTATATATCTGTATCTGAGATCAATTAACGTTTGTTTTGCAGAACGTGTGTCGACCATTGCAGTGCAGCATGACTCGAGAACTGCACCAGGGCCGATGTCAGGCCATCGTCACCAACTCTTCGGGAGTCTTCTATGACCTGGCGTTGAGCCTGACCCCGGCAGATCCCCAGGAACCGGTAAAGCTGAGGGCCAGCTTCCTCCTAACCCGTGTGGCCCGCAACATCCGCACGGCCTTCCTGCTGCAGGGCTCGCACACCACGGGCTGGCACGTCATGACCCATATGTTTCGCGTTGTGGCCGAGACTGAGAGGATTCCCAGGAACAACACCAGCCGGGAGCTGTTTCATGTCCTCCGGTTTAAGGTGCACATTAAATTTTGCTCCAGCTGGCCGGAACCTTCCGAAGCCTTAGAAGCCCGACTGTTTGCTTTGATGAAGTCTGAGTGGAACTTCTCCGCAGATGGGCGGAACAAGCGCAGATTTAAAGCTTCTCCTTTGTCACCATCAGGAGAAAGGGCTAATGAAACGTTTCAGCGTGTCAGTGTACTGTCCTCAAAGAGTGAGGTCACTGAGTTAGTGGTGGACATTCCCGACTCTTTCGTGGAAAGTCATGGTGGTCAACTTCTCGAGACCAACTATTACTTGCCAGTATCAGAAGTTCTCAAATGTCCCAGAGTATTATTCAATTTTTCTCGGGATTCTGAAGTGGACAAAACTACGCTGGTTGTCAATCGCACCTCTGGAACAGTTTATCACACTCCCTCGGGCAAGGCGATCAGCTTACAATACGTTGAAATGAGACCGAATGGTGAAATGTTTGTGTGCGCTGACAAACTGTTTGATGACAACGGTCGTAGCGTGAGACCAGAGGTTCCTGTCCATTTCGTCTCTTCCCATCTGCTGGTCATCAGCGTCACTCTGCAGGTGTTGTCAGTGGTCGTTTTGCTCCTGGTGATACTCACATTCCTGGTCTTCGCTGAGCTGAGGACGACGACAGGCAAGAACCTGCTGGGGCTGATCAGCACGCTGATCGTCACCATCGCCCTGACGGGAGGCACCATGTTTGGAGGCACCAGTTCCTCAGCCAACTGCCTGGTGCTGAGCATCTTTGCCCATTTCTTCCTCCTCTCTTCCTTCACCTGGGCGTTGATTTGCTTGTTCCAGTGCTACCATGCCCTGAGCGGCAGGTCAGGTTCTTGGCTCGGAAAGCGCCTCAACGAACCTCGCACCTTCCCGAAGTGCGTGGCGGCCTCATGGCTGGTGCCTGCTGTCATTGTGGTAGTCATCATCATCAGCAACGTGGCGGGTAGCCAGAACGAGTGCGCCACAGACCTGGGCTATGGACAGGGTTTTTGCTTCGTGTCTGCCTACAAAGCCCTGCTGGTCACTGCCTGCTTGTCTCTGCTGGTCATCTTCATCAGCATGGCCGTGTCCGTCTGGGCTCTGTGGGAGCAGAGGGGTGTCTCCAGCAGCGGCAGCGAATCGTTCTGTCAGCACATTCAGCATTTCCTGGCCCAGGCCTTTCTGACAAGTCTGGTGGCTCTGGCCTGGTTCCTGCAGATCATGGCTCTGCTGAAGGACAAGGAGACGCTGTGGTATGTCTCCCTGGTCTTCTTCCTGGGCCTGTCCGTCTTCGTCTTCGCTGTCATCCTGTGCAGGAAGCAGGTGTTGAGCCTCTGGTGTGCCTGGTTTGGATCATCCGTCGTCTGCGGGAAAGGACAGCGTGATGGTCCCAAATTCAGCCCAGTAGACACTTAAAATCCACATACTTATGAATACATTTTGAATAGGGCAAAAACTATCATACTAACGTACTCGAATATCATTGTCACACCGACGAAATGGAATGGGCATGCTTTGTGTGAAATTCGATTTTTATCGTCAGCTTTAAAGAATAATTGTTTTTCTCATTTTATGATGTCTCCTTTTACTGAAAGAATACTCGTAGAATAGATGAATATTTATAGGGGCCAACTGTGACAAACGTGTGGAAAATATTACAAACTACTGTACAAAACTGACAGGAATAGACTGCTACAAGTCACATAAAAGATGCTGTAATCAGCACTGTAGGCCTATACTTTGAACAAAAATAAGTTATCATCTACGATGGTTTCAACATAAACATGCCAATTATTTAAAAACCAATGTTTATCTAGCACTTCGTCAGAACTGCAACGCTTAAAATGTTACTGGACCAGCACCAACCGTATACCAGTGTTTCCAAAATCAATATAGGGCATACATTATGTAAGATGGAAGATACAATGTTCAGCAGAACCACATTTTGAGAACTGTTTCTGTGACCCTGGCAATAATTCTAAATGATGAGACATGAGTTGTATTCTAAAGGATGTTCCGTGATCAGTGAATCTGCAGTGTTTGAAAAGATGATGACTGTAATCTAACAATGGCTGTTATATTTTAGGCCTGGGATGTGGACCAGTCATTATTTATTCGTGGAAAATGTGTTAGATTTTTTAAATTTTGCATTTCCTGTTCTAGAATGGCAATACATTGAACTGGAACGAGGGCTTGTGTGTGTGTGTGTGTGTGTGTGTGTGTGTGTGTGTGTGTGCGTGCGTGCGTGCGTGCGTGCGCGCGTGCGTGCGTGTGCGTGCGTGTGCGTGTGTGTGTGTATGTGTGCGCGTGTGTGTGTGTGTGTGTGTGTGTGTGTGACATCATAGAGTCTAAACTACTGTACCAATCTTACGGAAAATTGGCCGAATTGTGCATGGCATCATGACGAAGCCGTACATTATGTGGTCCTTATAAACCCCTTTACAGTTAACAGTTTGACTTTCTATTGCAATAATAGTATAAGGGATATAATGTTTTTAAAAATTAGATCGACAAACCATCAAAGCAGATGGTAGTAGGGGAAGACGGGGTAAAAAGCGCATGGGCGGGTAAGAAGCCCACCCCAATTATCTCATGAAATAAAGAAAATTTCAGTCAAATTTGCCCATGAGACGAATGCTAAACATTAACGCTCGTCTCATGGGCAAAATGAGACTGAAATTTGCTTCATTTCATGAGATAATTGGGGTGGGCTTCTTACCCGCCCATGCGCTTTTTACCCCGTCTTCCCCTATGTTGTAAGAAGAAAAAGAAAAAAATTACTCGTCGGTCGGCATTACTGACAACTTGGTAAACATTTACAGCCGATTTTATTAAACATGTAGGGGAAGACGGGGTAAAAAGCGCATGGGCGGGTAAGAAGCCCACCCCAATTATCTCATGAAATGAAGCAAATTTCAGCCTCATTTTGCCCATGAGACGAGCGTTAATGTCTAGCATTCGTCTCATGGGCAAATGTGACTGAAATTTTCTTTATTTCATGAGATAATTGGGGTGGGCTTCTTACCCGCCCATGCGCTTTTTACCCCGTCTTCCCCTACACTGAATGAACTTTTGTGTGTTTTCTTTAAAATGTTTAATTGCCTTTAGAACAATTTAAAATCATCCCGAAGAGGCTCAAGCTTTATAAACAAATAAAGTGGTTTGGGCAATTTCTTGAATCCCTTCTAGGATTTTGGTGAATGTGCATAGGCTTATCAGTTGAAAATGAAAACAAACTCGTAAATTTATACTCCTTTGCCAACAGTTGTTGAGCAAATGACAATTATCAAGGCAATGTATTATTTTATTTGTACAAAGAATACCCTAGCGTGAAACAAGGGTTTGTGTGTGTGGCTGTCTATGTGTGTAGGCTCATTTAAAAACAAAATAAAGAATAAGAAGGGGAAAAAAACACGTCTTACAGTTTTCACAACATAAACTATTGAAGTGATTGTGGTGAGAATTGGAAGAATGATTTTTTGTGATGCGCTGACGATAATGCTTATTATTTTATTTTACCCCAACATTTTTCCATCGGACAAGGAAACCAAAACAATTGTGTGCATTTGTTGGGGGTTTGTTTGTTTATCATCATTACTCATACTGTATTCTGTAATAGGTGAAGACGGGGTAAAAAGCGCATGGGCGGGTAAGAAGCCCATACCAATTATCTCATGAAATGAAGCAAATTTCAGTCACATTTTGCCCATGAGACGAGTGTTAATGTTTAGCATTCGTCTCATGGGCAAATTTGACTGAACTTTTCTTTATTTCATTAGATAATTGGCATGGGCTTCTTACAAACCCATGGGCTTTTTACCCCGTCTTCCCCTATCTGATCTGCAAGCAGCATGCAAGAGTCTCTATGTTACGTATACCAGCAGTTGATGACTTTTAGTTTTCTTATTTCAATTCATGCTGTAGTCTGGTCAAAATAAATCAAGGCTGCTTTGTTGTTGTTGTTGGTTGGTGTTTTTTTGTGTTGTTTTTTTTTGTGGGTGTGCTAGCCCACTCTCATCACATGCAGTTAATATGCGAATTAAAATAGTTATGGAACGAGCGGTTTGGTAAATGTGTCCACGACTTGATCAGTATAAATTTAAAACAAAAATAAATTTCCGTCTTCAAGGTCAATGTCAACAGGGTCACAATTTTTCTATGAATCAAGTATGATACACCAGCATGCAAAATTTGAAGCGAATCTGTCCATCGGTTCTTGAGATATAGCCCAGACAGACAAACAAAATATAAAAAATATAAAAAAGAAACACACGGGCACACAGATTCGAGTGATCGCAAACTTACAATAAACACCAAAGATTATGTTTGCGCATTACAATGAAATAGGTTTCTTCTTCTTCTTCTTCCTAATAGGCAGCCAACTTCATCACGTTGAAGATTCTGCTGAAAGGTGGAGGAACGGACTTGTCGTGTAGTTGTTTGTTTGTTGTCTGCTGCACTTTACTTGAAAGCTCTGACATAGTGCAAACCAGACAGACTCGAGAGGAGTTAATTCATAACAATGTTCACCCTTATGACTTTAAAGTGTCAAAAGAAGGATAACCTTACATAATAATCTGCAGAAATTGTGTGTCGATGTGGTATTTTATTGTTAATTCTAAAATTATATGGATGATAAAGTGTTTAAAAGGACTCATCAAAATCTTTTTTTTATTAGCAATCTTCCCGACTAATGAAGCACAAAAAGGGGAGATGGGGGGGAGGGGTGTAGCAAGTAGACTATCATTCCCGTGGGACAACCTAAATGGCACTCCTAGTAAATTGCAAAATTAATGGCAAAACACCTATGTATCAGGGGGCCCACTTTGCCTTTCACAAAATGTCTTCAAGATCAGTTCAAACGTTTTTTTGACTTTTTTTCTTCAGAATAAGGGGCAAATAAACAAAGACTAACATAATTATCCTCCACAGCGAATACACAACCCTAAACAAACGAACAAAAGTGCAGTAGAATCTTCAACGCGAAGAAGTTGGCTGCCTAAGGAGAAGAAGAAGAAGGGACAAAAGTATGCATTGAACAGTTTTATGGATAATATGGTTGCTTAAAAAAAAGGTTGTTATGATCCTACGCTTATCTATTACAGCTGAAAACAGGTAAGGGCAAGGCCTGTGGGTTGAATAATAGTGACCCGTGGCCGATTCCTTTCTTTACTGACTCTGATCCACCGAGAGGCAGATGAGAATGCTCTTCCCTCCAGCCATGATGTCAACCTGTCTGTGGTGACGATGACAAAATGAGGTATGTCAACGCCATCCATGTTGATGAGCTCCCTTGAGCTTGTTGCACCCGGTGAAAGGGGTCCAAAACTCAAGTCCCCTCCCCCACCCACCCACCCTTCTTCCCAGTTCCATAAGAATGGGCGAACACTGAATTTGACAGAGGGCTTGCCCGTTATTTTTTTCATATGTATGCATGCATGAGTGTGTGTGCCTGCACATGCAAGCACGCATGCATCTGTCTGTGTGTGTGTGTGTGTGAGAGAGAGAGAGAGAGAGAGAGAGAGAGACAGAAGTGTATGTGTGCGCATAAGTCTGCATCAGTGTACATATGTGTGTGTGTGTGTGTGTGCGCGCCTGGAACTCGTTCCATGCCCCCCTGACTAAAGTATTGGACAACTCAAAATGAAAATTGGCAGAACGTTCCCCAATGTCACAAGTCGGTCCATCATGTCATTTCACCCAAAGATGCAAAAAAATGTATAAAGAAGTCTCAAAGTGCTTCTTATGAGTTTACCATCTCTGAAGTCAAATGAACAACAGAGAGAAATGACATTATAAGACTGCGTCAAAATTGATGAATTGAGATCATGTGCATCGCTCCAATAGTTTAAACCAAAAGCAGTTCTAAGCATTGTTGAGCTGCTCAAAAATGTTTTGAGGTCTGTCTCTTTTTAGAACGTCATAATTTCAATGCATACTGATAAGTTTAGAATACTCTCCTCTCTTTGGTTGGGGGGGGGGGGGGGGGGGGGGGGGGCTTGTGTGAGGTTGCTTTAATTGTAAATTGTATGAAGTAGGCCTAGTTTTATGTTTCTGAAGTTTTATTCGATTTATGTACTTGGGCATGTATAGCAATGTCTTGTGTACGGAAGGGAGAAAGCTGAGAGGGACGGGCGCGGAGGGGGGGGGGGGGGGGGGGCAGTGTGGAAAGAGGGAGGGGAAGGGATTGAGAGTGTGGTAGGTATAGTAGGTACTTTATAGCCACAGAGGCGTCTCTGTGAAATTCAGGTTGCTCCCACCACACTAGGAGAGCGTGTAGCAGCCAGAGGGATCCATTTTTTTACGTGATTTTTGCGGGATTGATCAGGAAAGAAATGGAGGGGGGGTAAATGTTGACCAAATGACAACTTTTTCGTTGCCACTGGGTTTAACGTGTGCTAAGTGCATGGGCACACAGGACCTCGGTTTATCGTCTCATCCGAAAGACTCCACGTTCAGACCGTAAGGCCTAGTGTAAAGTGAGAGGAAAAATCCCCTGTACCCAGGTTCGAACTCGGGTTTACTTGACACGAGGCGAACGCGATACATCTGTGCCACTCTACACCATTTGAGTGGTTTGGTTCGATTGTTCTGGTAAGATTACTTCACTGCGTATAACGTTCTGAGTGAAGGGGGTGGGTGGGGGATAATTAATGAAGCGAGGCAGTGTTTAAGTGTGTTAGAAAACTGTAGGGGGGGGAGGGGGCACATATTGGGATATTAAAAATGAGAGATTTGGCTTGTGAGTTTTCGTAAAATTCTTTTAATGCACGCGTTTATTTTGTCATTTTTAATTTGTTTTTGGTTTTTTAATGTGTGTGAAGTGCCGCAAAACAATTATCCTGTACTTGAGGACATAATAAATTATTGATTGATTGATTAGCAACATATAGAAGAAATCTAGTAATTTGTCACATGTTTGCACAATGGAAAATATAGCATGACAACATTGAAATTGTACACATATCTTTATTACAACCGAACAACACATTAAACAAAACTCACAATTCAATTTCCTTAAAATAATATAATTAATGTATTGTAATTTTTTTTTAAATAGTTGAAAGGATAGAGTTCAACAAAAAGCTGAATATTTATACACTGCTAAAATCGTAAACAGGAGGACACAAATCTCTCACAAAGTACAACGAAGGCACAGAATTAGATCGAGTTGCTGTCCTATAACATGACATCTTGCGAATTTAAGGCATTTCAAATTAATGAACCATCCAGCATAATAATCATCTTATAGTAAAAAGCCAAGTGTCCGTGTGTGTGTGTGTGTGTCTGAAACACGAAACAGGCCTTATAACTCCGCCGTTTTTCGACCGAATCGCTTCAAATTTGCTGTGAGCCCTAACGGGGCGATGGCAACGGCAACCGAGGCGGCCGTATCATTTGCGCGGTTTCGCAAATGCGCGAAACGCGCATCCGCCGGCCTCTCGGCGCCCGTATCTCCGGCGAATTTGGCAGGAAGATGACCGGGGCCGGGGACTATCCGTGTGCCAAACCGGAAGCGAATCGGTTCAAAAATGCCGGAGATACGGGCGCCGACAGGCCGCTTCACGTTTTCACAAACCGCGGCGTAACCAGACCCGACATTGACTCGAGATTTGGAACATGCGTGACCAGGGATAGTGACTATCGTCGTGCAAAATTTCAACACCATCCGTTCATAAACACGCGCTATAAACCGATTTATTGTGCCTGACGTTAATTTCAACCAACACTTGACACATAACCACAGACTCTAAAAGGGGAAGATGGACTACTTAAGAGTTACGGCGAGCCTGGCTGATAGAGTTATCGTTAGTGGGGTAGTTCACAGTGGCGGCTATGCAAAGACTCAGATTGGAATTTGAACGGAGAATTCAACTGGCCTATTGACGTGTTATGTCATAAAGATGTTAAAAAAGGGACACAACCAGTGTTTCTGTCCTCACTACTCGTATGGGGAAAAGGGACCAGATGTTAGTCTTTTCTTTTCAATGTCTTTGGCTCTTTGCTTGCTTCCCCACCGCGAGCATGCTGCAGCTATTTTTATACAGACAGTGGAGAGAGAGAGAGAGAGAGAGAGAGAGAGAGAGAGAGAGAGAGAGAGAGAGAGAGAGAGAGAGAGAGAGAGAGACTGACTGGGTGGGGGGGGGGAGTAGAACGCAGCAAGCTTCCCCCCCCCTAGGGATACTGGGAGGGGGGGGGTCTTCCGTACAAATAGTTCCCCCACCTTCTGGAAGTTATGTGCATATAACTACCTCTAATCTGTCAGTCTCTTTGATTCTGCCTTTTCCCTTTGCATGCTGTTATCTACTATCGTTCTGCCTTTCCGGTCCATTCTCCTGCCTTTTTTCAAGAAATACTTTCACAAAGATTTCCTCTAGCCAAAGTCAGACATGCTGGGCCTAATTATTCTTACTTAGGTGCATAACAGCAGCATGATGCATCTACGTTCGTAATTGACAGAAATTCTCCTGCCTTTTTTCAAGAAATACTTTCAAAAAGATTTCCTCTACCCGAAGTCAGACATGCTGGGCCTAATTATTCTTACTTAGGCGCATAACAGCAGCATGATGCATCTACGTTCGTAATTGACAGAAACATGCCTGAACGACCGAAGAACAAGCACTTAGAAGACGAAGAAGAAGAAGAAGTACTACTCTCTCTCTCTCTCTCTCTGCGCGCGTCAATAATCGTCGTGCCTAAGAAACTGCGTCCACGCATCATCGCCCTTGCACACGAAGGACATCTGGGAATCGTGGGAACAAAACCAAACCTGCGAACCAAAGTTTGGTGGCCCGGAATGGAAAAAGAAGCAGAAAAATACTGCAATACTTGCCACGGCTGTCAACTCATAAGCCGACCAAACCCACCAGAACCTATGAAAAACACCAAACTACCACCAGGACCATGGGAAGACATCGCACTTGATTTCATAGGCCCATTTCCTTCAGGCGAATCAGTCCTCGTGATCATAGACTACTACAGCAGATACTATGAAGTCGCTGTCATGAAGTCAACAACTGCTGAGAAAACGATCTCCGTCCTGAAAACAATTTTGAAAACAATTTTCACCAGACATGGACTGCCACTGACTGTACATTCAGATAATGGCCCACAGTTCATTTCTGAGATCTTCGCCAAGTTCCTGACAGAAAACGGAATCAAACACATCAAAGTCACCCCAAAATGGCCTCAAGCGAACGGAGAAGTCGAAAGACAAAACCAATCACTCTTGAAATGAATGAAAATCGCAAAAGCTGGTAGGGAAGAACTGGAAAGACGAAATCCTGACCTACCTCACTGCCTACCGCACAACTCCTCACCCAACGACAGGAAAAAGTCCCGCATAACTTCTGTTCGGACGCAAAATTCGAACGAAAATTCCCGAACTGACACCAGAAACAATTGACCAAGAAACTCAAGACCACGACGCTGAAAGAAAAGGACTTTCAAAACTGTACACTGACCAGAAAAGATGGGCAAAATCTTCAGACATTGACCTCGGAGACAGAGTCCTGATGAAGAACGAAAAGGCTGGAAAGTTGCAAACCCCATTCATCCCTGAACCCTTTGAAGTTGTCCAGAAGCACGGCAGCAAAATCACCGTGCAGTCGTCAGATGGCGCCACGTACAGCCGCAACTCGTCCCACATGAAGAAATATCTTCATCGCGAAGAAGGAGAGGATGCCAGAGCTGTCCCCAATGAAACCATGGCCGCCACACCAGACCGAGAGGAGCAGACAACGAAGGAAGAGACCTGTCCACCCAGTGTGCTAACACCACACTCTGCAAAGCCCAGAGACACTTCAAACCCCAAAGCACACACTGAGAAAACCAGTGACACTGCAAAATTTGGTATACAACAGACCAAACACCACAATTAATAAAAAGATTGCTTCCAATGCAATCCACACAACAAATAAACATAAATTCTAAGAGCCTTACATTTTGAAAGGTTTAATTTTAGCCTTTGCAAAGTCATGCCTTGTGATTTACATGCAATTTTGTCATGCAGTCTCATATTGGTAATAATTGTAAATTCAAATGAGCACCATGACTTTTAAAGCTTTTAGCAACAGACGGCAGTTTAAAACATTCAACAACTAAAAAGTGTGGTTTCTTATTCTTATTAAAAGCTCTAACATTCAAGTAATACTAAAAAAATATATAACAATAATATATATCCATACGTTAACAGTGTATAACAAACTCAAACATACCAGGTAAAGTTTTTGCACAAAGATGCTGCTACAAAGCATGGGTAAGATGCTCAATAGATATGTAGAAAAAGAAGTTCAACACCTTTAATTAACCATTTGCTCACTATGTTTGTAGCTAATATGAGCAAAATGATGTTATTGATGATGTTATAACGTCAAATGTGAGAGACTCTGTACTGTACATTTTTTTCTTTCAGACAAGAGGGATTCATCTCTGGATCATTTCTCCAGATCAAGTCTACCACATCTCTCTTCTTGTTTCTAATTTTCTTTGGCAGTGAAAGGGTTAGAACACTGAAGCTTAACATTTAAGATCATGAAAAAAAGTGTTCATTCTTTGTTTTTGGAAGAAAAAAAACAAATCTTTAAAAAAAAAATTGTTTTAATATTATGCATAAAATGCCTTAATCAGAAATTCTAAATTTTGAAAGGTATCGGATTAATTTTAGCCTTTGCTAAGTCATGCCTTGTGATTTGCATACAATTTTGTCATGCAGTCTCATATTGGTAATAATTGTATTAAGATCTCTGAAAACAGAGCAGTATACACCGTTTCCCCCCTGAGTGAAGTTCATTCAAAGACAATAAAACTAGCTGGTAGAATGGATTTCCTTTGGTTTGTTTCCATAATCTTTCTTGTCAGTCTTGTTATCATTTTCATTCAATGTGGTTTTCTGCTGTGGCTTCTGTCAAACATCCTTCTTGCAGATGACTCGGCAGTGTGGTTACAAAACAAACAAACAAACAATCAGTCTCTCTCTCTCTCTCTCTCTCTCTCTTTGCAGGGAAAGAAATGTTTCAATGAATTCTAATGAATGAAATGATCATGCATACCTTTCAAAGAAATGTTTTCAACGTTCGAAATTACCACAAGAAAGTGAAATGATTGCACAGCAACAAGACAACATCCTTTCATTATGACTACCACCATTTAAAACAACAAAATCACAGAAGCATATTCATCCAGTGATGTCCTGAGGCCCCGGTCATAGGCCATTGACCTATTAAAATTGAAAATGTCCTATTGTGTTCTCCCCTGTCAGGACAAATGTCCGATCAAATTTTAAACACTGGCACACTTTGTCCTGTTGATTTCTTCAAGAGCCAGGACATTGTCCTACTGATTTCTCTGGTCTCAGGACAGTTTGTCCTATCACTTTTCGATCCTCGGTGCATCACTGTTCATCATCCGTACATTACAAAGAAAGGAACATTGATCAGCCGAGAAAAGTGGAAATAAAAACGCTGGTATCGATGTTGAGGGTACCATGCCACCATCGGTCAGGAAAGTAAATGATCTGAAACAAACGAAACGAAACAAACATTACAGTGAAATCATTTAATTGAATAAACACTGAAATCATTTTCATTAAATCAGGCATGGTAGTGGGGGCAAAGTGAGTTTTGCGGAAGAATATCCAACCGATTCTGCATTTCATTTGAAAGATGTCGACTCAAACTAAAATGATGAAGTTGGGCATCAAAATGAAGAACTTAGAAGAAGAAGAAGAAGAAAAAGAAGCACTAGGATCACAAATATGGAAACGTGTGGCATGAGCTAGGCCGCGCACGACTGCTAACTTCGGCGGGAAGTTGCTTGTTTAGTCATTCACATTCGGTTCCGTGAAGCGATTGCATAGGTTTTAACGCACTTAATTTTTAGGCACCCGAGTGAATTCTTACCTCAGCTTTTTTGTGTGTGTCAAATTTTCACTTTCGCGGGTTTTCCGCGATTCGCGGAGGTCTACTATGCCTGTTAAATAAACTTAACAATTCACACTTCAACATACTGCAAAACAAAAATAAGAAAATGAAACACAGTCTTTGTATTTAGTCTCTTCATGTTATTATATGAGAGAAAACTGATACTGAGCAGCAACTTTAACTTTGCAAATTCATTATTTTTTGGCATGAGTAAGTTTCAAACTGAACTGCTTAAAGCCAGCCCAGGACTATACAAGCAAGCAGTAAAGCTAAACAATGGCATTCTGCTTGTGGCTGAGAGGGAAACGTTCCTTTTTTCAAACTAGTCGATGGACAAGGTTTCTAAAAACTAGACTTCATGCAAGTCAAAACGTGTAGCCAGGAGAAACGCTAGCTTGTTTCTCTCTCTTTCTCCCACCAACTGAGACCTGAAGAAGAAAATCTGTTTAACGTCCTCCAAACTGAAACAGGTACATGTGGGACAATTATAAAATGCAGAGATAGGCCTAGTGGGTCGATCATGGAGGTACTGCAATCCCAGTGAATTCCCTTTTTTCAAATATTACATATAATAACTGAGACCTGAACCATGTTTTGGGTCTTTTATACCCCTGTTGTGCCTTTAAAGAAGCTCTCTCTCTCTCTCTCCCTTTATGTTCACCCTCCGACCTCAATCTCTCCTGCCAAAACCATCACCTCTTAACAGATGTAATAATAATAAATGGACACAAAGTGCAGCTGACACCTTACCTCCCCTTGATTGATGGTGCACTCCAAAGGCTTTTCTAAGGGATGTAACTCATGGTAGTCTTCATACAGCCACTGCAGAGTGGTCTTGTTCGGATGGAAGTGGGGCGCCTTTTCAGGGGGTTGCAGGAACCATCTCTGCATGCATGCACACACACACAATGATATTTACACACATGCACAAGCATTCACATAATACGCATCCCTTTACTTAAAAAGTAAATAAAATCTAACATCTTTCATGGCAGAAGACCAGTGAGCAATCTTAGTACCAATATGTCTTGGTATTCAAGATATCTTGGTATTTTACTCTCAGTTCATTTTTTGTAAACTAAATCAAGTTCTGATTCATTCCTCAACAGACAAATTAAGAAATGCTTTTTGAAGAGCGAAGTTTCCTCTATGTACTCACGATTTGGTGAGTGTGTGTGTGGTCACACCTCATCAAAAACTTCAACATAGCTATTTTCTCAGAAAGTACAAATAATAGTGCAACCAAATTTTGCACAATGATGTAAAATCACATTATGTCTGCAGTGACTACTTTTATTTAAAAGGCACTTGAACAAATTGGATGTAAATCAATTTTACAAATTTGAATCGGCAAAATGAGTTAAGAAAGTCATCAACAGTGAAAGACTCAATAGCTCATTGCGTAGAGCGTTTGTCTCTCATGCGAATGTTCCGAGTTCTTTTTTTATTGTTTGTTCTTTAGTTGTATCCATTGACGATATTTATATGCTTTTATTTAAAAAGTCACTAGAATAAGTTTTTTGAAAATAAGTATTAATTCCTGAGTGCAAACATTTTCCATTCCTCTCAGTATGTAAGCCTACACAGGTCGTGGTTTTGACCTCATAAAGACATGATGTCATGTTTGTGATGTAAAAAAAAAAGGAATGTCAAGTTAGATTGTGGAAAAAAATAGAGACATGAAAAAGTTAGCGAGCGACTCCACATCTAGATCTAGACCGACAAAGTTGTGCATGAGCAAGTCATTGTGGCATGCGCTCTTGTTTAACATAAAATCAGAAGCTTGGAACTCATGACCCTCTGAAGTACAGACAAAAGCTCTAACCAACTTGGTTTTTACAATCTCAACTTCTACAGTAATCATAAGCCGTATATTGAACACTTCACAGTAATTATGCTTTTTTTCTTTTTTTTGTTGATCGCTCAGTTTCCTGTTGTATGAGGGCTGATGCGTCATGCTGCCGCTATGTGCCTAACTAAGAAATAGTTCGGCCCAGCATGACCGTCTTCGGATGGAAGAAATCTCTGAAAGAATTTCTAGAACAAAGACAGGAGAATGGACCAGTAAGAGAGAAGGATAAAAGATAACAGTAACTTGAGTAAGCAAAAGGAAAAGGCAGAGTCGAAAAGGCAGAGTCAAAGAGAGTGATAGATTAGAGGAAGTTACTAGCACAGAACGTCCCGAAGGGGGAGGGGGGGGGGGAGGGGGGGGGGGGGGGGCAGGGAGTAATTAAGCCTAAATAACTGATGCTGAATCAATTCTTCCGATTGGTTCCTTTCAACCTTCACACCCCTTCCCTTCTTTCCTCTCTCTCTCTCTCTCTCTCTCTCTCTCAAACTCCTTCAAAACACTAACACTTCCTATAAAATAGAAGATTGAAACCTACCCTTAATACTTTAATCCTTTTCCAACACATATATATAATAATTTGGACGGACACATTCCTGAACAGTGCTGTGCGAACAAGAAAACGTGATTCAATCAAACGACTCAAAATCAAGCCGGGGGTTTTAACTTTGGGCAGCCATGAAGACGAAATTCTGTTTAACGTCCTCGGGTCTGGAACAGACACATATGGGACATTAGTAGATGTAAAGATGGTTGGAACGATCCTGGAGGCAAAGCCCGGAGGCAGGGCAACACCAGGAAAGTCCTGAATGTTTTAACAATACAGATGTATATTTGGGCAGCCACTTACTTTTCTCCCAAATATGACCTCTCCAAACCCTGGACCATGGAAATGGAAAGGAACACCAGTACCTGCTCCTAGAACAAGGAAAGCTTCATTGTAAACACTAGTAAAACAAACAAAAAAACAAAGCATGCTAAGGTGTAGTAATAATATATAACATATATGATCTAAAGTGTCATCAGTATTTGGAACCCAAAAAATGAAATAAACCTCAAGCTAAAATAAAAACACATACAAAAAAGATGTGCAGGGAAGTGTTTGTGTCATACACACTGCAAAACAAGTTAATCTTTCTTCTTCTTTTTTTTCTATAAATCTAAACTGTGTTCCCAGGAAATTAATTGAAGGCACTAACACATGAAGACACTTCAAGTACTAAAGCTTTTATGAGGTTATAAAGTTATACAAGAGTACCTTCCCCCAAAATATGGTTTAAGTCAAGTCTTGCCTTTGTCAAACTTTAAAGGGAAAGATTTTTTTAAAAAGTTAAAACATGGTCTTTGTTTTTCTCCTGTTTCAACAGTACACAGAAATACCATTTGCGTCAAAGGAAATGAGCAAGAGAAATCCACTAATCAAGTGCTACAAAGTGACTGCCATCTCACCCGCCATTCCAAAACTGTAGACCCCTGTCATTCTCGGCAAGCGGTAGGGTGGAGGGACGTATTTGTCGAACAGTTCCTTCCATTCAGTGTGGTTGTTGTCTCCAAACCAGTAAAAGGTCTCTGTCAATGCAGGAAACAAGGCAATGGAGGATCAAACTCTTAGCCAGGAACTGTTTGCACAGCAGTTCACTTTCTTAAATCAGTTTCAGAAGTAGGTACAGCAGAACTGTCAACTTTCTTAACCCTTTCACCGCCAGCCATTTTTCATTAAAAAATCTTTATACTTATCTGGGTAGAGAATTTTTGTTTTCTGCAATCTTGGGAATTCCTCTGTGATATGCATAACGTTAGGCCTATCCTTACCTCCCAAAATTAGGAAAATAGGGTCTTTGAATAACAGGCACTGATGTGATGCCTTTTGGTGACATGGATGTTAAACCATTGTGGTGCATACATGCGACATTGGCAGTGAAAGGGTTAAATCGATTTCAGTAGAGCATGCATATTATGTAGTTACTGCTGAGCTATCAGCCTATCTATACTAGTTTTACTTGTAGGTACAGTTGAGCTGTCTACCATTCTAAATCAGTTTCAGTTGTAGTTACTGTTGAGCCAACAACCTTTCCAAATCAGTTTTTTAGTTGTCAGCATTGAGCTGTAAACCAAATACCTCTCTAAATCAGTTTAAGAACAAGTTATGATTGAGCTGTCAACCTTTAAAATTAAATTTAGTTGTACTAAGGGCTGCGATGCCCTCTCCAGGTGGGAGCAACCCAAATTTCACAGACGCCTCTGTGACTATAAAGTACCAAATAAATCAATACTGTACTATTGAGCTGTCAACCTTTATAAATCAGTTTCTGCGGTACTCATTCAATCTTTCTGTATCAGCTCCTTGCTGCATTATATAGCCTTAAAAAAATCCAGTGTAGTTTTAGAAAGTGATTCTCTGTCATTGCAAACTAAACAACTAACTCTCTTAAGTAACAACACAAGCAAATTTGTACCACTTTGAATCTTTTGATATATAAGTACACTGAAGTTTGCTACATTTTTTCACACACACACACACACACACACATTCAAGTCATTCCGGCCATATAGGACTTCATTATACTGATCATAATGTTTTCTATGTTTTGTGTTCCTGTAAATATGTTATTTTTTTCTTAGATTTTGATTGATGTGTATTTTTTTTATGAGGGCAGGATGAAAAAAAGCTTTGTCATCTTATTCTTTAACCCTCAATAAAGATGATTTTGACTTGACTTGACACACACACACACACACACTTGAACTCTGCTTACTCACACATACATGTATACACACACCAAAACACACACACATCAACAACAACAACAACAAAAACTCACAGGCACACCATTCTGTACATACCATTTCCTAGCATGTCCAAAGTCTGTGGTTTCAGAACATCTTGCACATACTTTGTCAAAGTCATATCCACTGAAAATTTAAACAGTAACACACATCATATTAGTGCGCACTCACACACACGAGCGCACATATGCATATACACATGAGTGCACATACAAATACACACATGCAAACAAACACACATACACTTTCACAACAGGAAAAAATACAGATACATGCATACATTATATTTATTACCATAAATACTAACACACAAAAAAGTCTGTGCTTTTCTTTAACACAATGCCTATTAGTTCTATGATAAGTTATATACAGTGGAGAACTGATAACTCAAAAACGGATAACTCACAATAATTTTTGGGTCCCAGTATAATAATCGCTATGTTGAAAAATCTTTTTAACTCAAAATATTGGCTATCTCAAAATATATTTTCAGTCCCTTCAATTTAGAATTAAGCGATTTTTACTGTACTTTCAAGCAACTTTTTTTTATAAATTATTCATAATCCTTCTGAACTTCTTACTAATTTGTCTTTATATTAATTACTAAATATTAGTGACCTTCACTTACATTTTTGGTATGAATGAGTGTTTGCAGAGCTGAGTCGAATGACTTTTGACCCGTACTTCTTAAGCATGTTGTCTTTTCTGCAGTTGTTTATGAAATCCTGTCCAAACAAAACACTTAAATGCTATAATTAATAAAAAACAAAAACAAAAAACCTCCCCCCCCAAAAAAAAAAAAACCCACACCACCAAACCCCCCCACATTTTTCCAGGGTACAATTAGCCCTTAACAATTTTCTTCTTTTTGCAATTTCCTACAAACTACACATTTAAAAAAAAAATCTACAATTGGATGCTTTATAGGCAACAATGTATAAATGTGCCCCATAAGCGTAAATCTGCAAACATGCTCATTAAGAGATGATATCACCAAATATACATCCACACACAGCAATGAATCAGAATTTTCACCAATACAGATGAATCTCATAATGTTGCTAAAAAATGTTTTGACCACAAACCCAAACGTTTGCATTTTTTGGGGCCCTAATTGCATGCGTTGGGATTAACTCATTCGCATCGCAACGATTTTGAATTATTAAAAAAACTCACAAATCACTCCAGCCATACACACAAACAAAACATACATAAAGAAAAGGAGAAATGAAAGATTACAGATTTTTACTTCAGGTTTAGACATCATCAGTTTAGAGATCAGACTTTTTTTGTATATATAGACTTTAAAAAAGAGAGAGGGAGAGAGAGAGAGAGAGAGAGAGAGAGAGAGAGAGAGAGAGAGAGAGAGAGAGAGAGAGAGAGAGAGAGAGAGAGAGAGAGAGAGAGAGAGAGAGAGAGAGAGAGAGAGATGCTCTGTCACCAGCAAGCAAAGACATCTGCTAAACCTGTCCACTTCAGCACCCTGTATGTTGCATTTTATGCCCATGCCCAATGAACTCCAAAGCACATGGGGCTATGCATGGGACTGACTATCACATAACGTCTTGAAGAAGTCAAGTGAACACTTCCTCCAGGGTGGGTATGAAGAACACATCTTTGTAACAAAACTGATGATGATCTATTAGCTGACAAATGTTTATACATTTGGTTTATTTGGGTCGACTGATACATGTAACTAAGGGACATCATCAACCAGACATCAGGACAATTCTGCCAATATTCATTATGACAGGTTCAGTAGCTTAGGCTGTAGAGCTGGCAACAATGAACACTTTTTCAAACAGTAAACACTATCACTCACACACACACATTTACGTGTTCACTACGGTCATTGTTAAGTTTAGTGTGTTGTCTTCAATCACCTCGTCAAAGTCTTTTTAAAGACGAAAATTTGGTTTTCTTCACAGCATTTTTATTTTTATCTTCATGTGTTTGTGTGAGTGTAGCATTTTTATGTTTTTTTTTAGTTCAATTGTCACATGCACACTTAATAATATAACGACAGAGAATTGCAATGCACTCTGATTCTCTAAAAAAAAAAAAAGGAACACACAAAATCTGTGCCACAGTAACTCTACAAACGATTCAGGGCTCTACACGATACCTTGTACAATGAAATTGTCCATAAAAATGCAGATACAGTGGAACCTCACTATCAAGACCTTCCCTGTTAAGACTCCCTCCCACTTAAGACCTACTTCTCTGACACATTGCCCTTATTTGTAAGTATCAAAATTACCTCCCTACTACAACTCCCTCCCACTTAAGGCCTACTTCTCTGAGAGTGAGACATTGCCCTTATTTGTAAGTATCAAAATTACCTCCCTATTACAACTCCCTCCCACTTAAGGCCTACTTCTCTGAGAGTGAGACATTGCCCTTTTTTGTAAGTATCAAAATTAGCTCACAATTATAACTCCCTCCCACGTAAGACATTATTTGGGATGATTTTTCAAGGTCTTAATAGGGAGTTTCCACTGTATTACAAAGCTATTAAAGGTGGACTCTTGACGAATGAGTTTTTGCACGGAACACGTCGAGATCACCAGAAAGACAGCCTTTTCAAGGATCGGAACACTCACTTTGCTCTGGTTTCCTATAAATTAAACCATCAAAACGGCGATTCCTCCTTAGCAGAGATGCTGAAGAGAGTAGCCATTTTGGATGGGGTGGGTGGAGGACATTCATTATGGTTGAAGTTTTTTCTTTTTTTGTAGTGCAGTAAAAAAAAATTGGAGCTATTTCCTTTATTGTGAGCGAACTCCTTTAGAGAAACTGTATAAAATAAAATAAATAAAAAAGCTTGTATTGCAAAACTTTCGTGCAAACGATTTGGCGGCCATTAGAACAGAGACGGCACACGCCTTCTCTTAGGAAAAAAGAATTTGACTTCCAGCACCTCCACCAAGGAGGAATCTAGGAAACCAGAGCAAGTGAGTGTTGCAATCTCTGTAAAGGGTGTTTTCCTGGTGATCTCGACGTGTTTCTTGCAAAAACTCATCCGCCAGGGTGCCCCTTTAAGACTTACAGTATTATCGGTTGCTCCACGGATGATGACAGGAAGGGAATAAGCATATCTGAAAATACAGCAGTACAAATTTGTATTCACCAACAACAGAATATGTGACCCCGCACCATGAAAGGGACATTAACCCCTTGACTGCCACCAACGTATTATGAAGAGAAAAAACCCTGGTATGCTGACTTTTGCTCTACCAGTCAAGAGAGTTATATCCCCAGACCATTTTGCCAGATTGGCTCTATCAGTTGTCTTTTTTTGTGGCATGATTTGCCCAATGATTTTTTTCTATAATTTGTTATGGCAGTCAAGGGGTTAAATGTCAAACTGACCATTCTGAGATAATTATACACTTGAAAACTTCAAACATTTCTTTCTACTGATACAAGAACCATTCTTGTATCTTTTTCCGTTCCAAAGTTATGAGCACTTAAAGTTAGTAGGGTGAGCACCGGCCATTTTGAGAAAATACTGTCTAAAGTCTAGCCTAGCTGAAGAAAATGCATTGACCTACTCCTTTTAACGCACTTATTAGACCATTTAAAGACCATATTAAAGATTGTCCTTTATATGAAAGATAAGATGTTAGAAAATACCCATAACTCAAAATTGACAAAAAATGAAATTTGTTTAACTTTCCAAGCCTATTGTGAGACATTAGCCCAGCGACTTAATGTCCCTTTCGTGGTGCTGGATCACATATGCAGTAATGAAGAGCTGACTTTTTAAAAAAATCCCAAACAGAAGCTAAACAGCACTCAGAGAATGCCACACTTCCACCAAGGTAATTAAACTTCTATGCTTAATGTTGTCAGTATTCTTTCATTTAACTGTCAACTAATGCATGAGAGGTAATAGTTGGATTAGTTTGTCCATAAAGAATCAAGAAGTCCTTTTTAGTGTGTTTTCCTACGGTCATTATGTTAAAAAGTACAAAGGCAATTCAAGTATATCTTATGGGTAGGACAAAGGTCATCCATACGAAATAGCCTAATCTAGCAGTTCTATAAAACTCCATCGCAATATTTGCATACAATATCAAATACATGTAGTTAACAAAATCATACAGAATTAACTACATTTGATCAACATTAACAATAGTTCATAAAATAAAAAAATTAATCAAAACAAACAGAACATTTTGTCTAATTAACATTGTATATTAAACTCAAAACTTTTTTTTGTATGAAAGCAGCCAGTACTCTAATCTCTGTGAGCATGTGCGTGCGTGCCAGTCCGTCGTGTCCAACCATCACTCCCAGATAGCGAAGGAGGCAACAGCTATTCTGCAGGGGTGAGAGGGAAGTCATTTCCAGTAAAGA
>CM065680.1:73816174-73891174 GCA_017654935.2 Phymorhynchus buccinoides
AATCTAACATTAAGAAGAAAATCAAAAAGTCATTGTATAAAAGACCCTAATTAAATGTGTTTTTCTTTTAGTGGCATGGGTGTTAAATCAGTGTGGCTGCACTGGCAATGAAAGGGTTAAGGCAGTTTCATATTTCGTATACTTGTAACTTGATTTTTTTAAACCAAAAGTAACTTAACTCCCACTCCCATGCATCTCATTACGACATTAGACTACTCGGTTGTGGGTTAGCAGAGTTAGGCACAGGTTAGAGTCAGTTTTTTCATTCGTTCCATTACTTAAACTACTTATGAGTGGAATAACCACAGCCTGAGTATCCCAGGCCCCTCCCAGGGCAATGGAAGCCCAGCGTTTCAACACCTGCCCTCTTACTCTCGGGGGTGGGGGGGGGGGGGGGGGGGGGGGGGTATGTGTGTGTGTGAACCAGTAAGGGTGTTCTAAAAAAAACCTGTGTTCTATCCGAGCTTGGCCCATTGGATATTGTGGATATCAATATCAATACAGTTTGTGTGTGTGTCACTGTGTGTGTGAACCAGTAACTGAGTAAGGGTGTTCTATGTTCTATCCGAGCTTGGCCCTTTGGATCATGTGGATATCAATATCAATACAATGTTAAGTATGTTACTGCTAAGTACTGTGTTTGGAACCTTGAGTAGAGGGGTTTGAGTTTAACTTTAAGCGCCATTATCTACCCAGGAGGAGGCTTCGCTGGCCGGAACCCATGACAACCTCAGAGGACCCATTGTCTCAGTCTCACAAAGTTCTCTGGATTGACCAGAAACCAACACAGACTATAATAACACCACTACACTACACTATGCACTCACTATGTGAGCCACTTCACCGAAGCAGCTACACTGCCACAACCAGATTCCCTCCACGTCGTCTTCACCTTCATCATCCTTCATCCACATCCCAGGAAGACTTTGTCTTCCAGTTCCACCAGTGTGTCCCTAAAGCGCTAGCCACGAATAGGACATTAAACCAACAACCTCCATTGCATTGCATTCGCAGCCTGAGGGTTGGGGTTAGTAGTGTTACTGGCCCGTAACCAAATTCTCTGCTAAAATAATAAGTGGTATAAAGCTTGCAAGTTCTAAAGTTGCAATTTTATCTTGATGATCATCTTTTTCTTTTTACACTTCTTCTTTCAGATCGTCACTGCTGTATTCATTTTGATGAGAAGAATGAGAAGGGAGGTACAGACCTGCCAACCTTTCCGCTTTGAGTGGAATTTCTTCTGCTCAGACTACATTTCTTCCGCCCTTCCGCTCAAGTCCATAAAATTCCGCTTTCAAAAAGTTTTGAACACACAAATTCATTATTATACAGAGCAGCACAGCTGCTGTGCGTATAGCTGACTTTCTAGTTTCTGTTTGCGGACTTCCGTCAAGATGGCGATTCAGATTGACACATCGATGTGTTGAGACTCTGGGGAGAAAAGAAAGAGAATAGACCAATATTTCTGCCAAGATTACATGGAAAAGTATCTGTGCATTCAGAGATCAAGAAAGTGTGCATCATGCTAGATGTATGATGTGCTCACTACACTTAAAAGTCTCCTATGGAGGGTGTCAAGACATCAAATGCCACATTACTTCTCATTGTCTTATCGAAACTGCAAACTCCCACTCCCAGTCCCAGACTTCGTCTTCCACTGTTACCGACTTTTTGAAGCCAACGGAAGGAAAGGAGAACAAAGATGAACTTAACTTGATTCATTATCTTCCTTCCAAGTCTTATTATTTAAGTCATCTACAGGGCTCCCAATCTCCCCACAAAACAAGGGGTCCCAGGGACTCCTTCACTTACAGTATAGAGGGTCCTAGAGGCGGGATAGAGGGTCCCAGTGGCATTGTGAATGCTAAAAAGAATTTTTGTAGTGCATCCATGGGACCCCCTGCACATTCTTTTAGAGGGTCCTTTTAAAATTTTAGTGCTTCATATACCCCCAAATGGGGGTCCCTGGGAGCCCTGCATCTATGGCACCAACCGTCTTGGTCTGCCCAAATAAAAAGGACAAAGGAACAAACCAAAAGCATCTAATGTGTTAGGAATAGTTGTGACACTTCCAGACAAGACTAGTTTTAAACAAGACAAGTTCACAAGGGTGAAAATTGCTTGCTTCAAATTATGTTTACACGCGAAAGGTAAGATGCCGCATCAAAATTACTCTTAGCTCCCAAAAATTCATCTTTCCTGCTACAAATATTCCTCTTTTGGTCTGTTAGGGGGTTGGCAGGTCTGGAGGTAGGGGTGGAGGTCTACTTTAGCAGAATTTAGATAATGGACACCAAACTTTCAGGTTTGGATATGGAGAAGATTGGTCAGTTAAATCCTAGAGAACTAGAAGAGAGGTCTAAGCTACCACTGTACCAGACTAAAGAATGCTAATATATATACATGTATGTATTGTATGTATGTTGATGAACCTCTACCTTTTTTTGTTTTTCTTATTTGTTGTATGATATTTTGTTCCAGGTCATTCACAATGTTGGGCTATGCATTGCACTTTGGGACATTGAAAAGTATGAAGAAAGCTTCATTTATCCTGGAGATGGGGCTACACATACCATTGGTAAGTTCACTGTAACATTTTCCTTGGAAGGAAAAAAAAAGATAAGCGATAACAGTGATGTCCTGAGGCCCCGGTCATAGGCCATTGACCTATTAAAATTGAAAATGTCCTATTGTGTTCTCCCCTTTCAGGACAAATGTCTGATTAAATTTTTACCACTGGCACAATTTGTCTTATTGATTTCTGCAAGAGCCAGGACACTGTCCTATTGATTTATCCTGTTTCAGGACAGTTTGTCCCATCACTTTTTGATCCTCGGTACATCACTGATGATGCATGCATGTTCGCTTGAGAATAAACAATCCCTCATTTTTACTGTGTACATTTTACAGACCTGTTTACCCTCCCGGTTTTGCCGGAATTATCCCGGGAATTTGCAAAAATTCTGGGTAAAATAATAAATTCCGGGTGAACGCTGAAAATCCCGGGATTTCGAAAAAGCCGTCTATTATTTGTTTCCGTTTGTATGAAAAGACGCAAGGGTTGACCGAAACCTTGGAGTTCTGAGACGCGATTTTTCATTGGTCCGTGGACCCCCCTCAACCAATGATAGTATTTCTTGTTGGCAGAGATTGTAGTTTTGCGCCAAACATGTCGTCAGGCAAGTCAACCGCAGGCGGCAAGCGCCAGAAATCTTTGACAAACGACAGCAGTGATAGGGTGAAACGGCCAAAAGTGAAGCAGAAGTTTTCTCAAAAGTATTTGAAAGTGCCAGGAATAACAAGTTCGCGTTTGGGAGACGAGCATGCACACTGCAAGTACTGCAACGTGGACTTCAAAATTTCGCCATGCTTCTTCATGTTGACATGTTCAGTAATGTCGCTTATGCCACCATGCGAGTCGTGTACCAAAGTGAATTCCCTGTTTTTTTCTCTCAAATTCCGGGGTTTTCTGTGGCAAACTCCAGGTTTTTTCATTATAAGGGTAAACAGGTCTGATTTAAAAACTAATTTGGTCAGTCACCAGGTGAATCATACTGCTGTTTGAAGAAAAAGAAACCCTGAACAATGTAAAATTACTTTTGTTATGTTCCTAATACGATGACGCAATCCAATATCAAACCCAGACTCTCTTGGTTATGATGCAGTGATATCCCGAGGCCCTGGTCATAGGACATTGACCTATTAAAATTGAAAATATCCTACTGTATTCTCCTCTGTCAGGACAAATGTCTGATTACATTTTTAACACTGGCTTGCTTTGTATTATTGATTCCTGCAAAAGCCAGGACATTCTCCTATTGATTTCTCTTGTCTCAGGACAGTTTGTCCTATCAGCTTTTGATCCTTGGTAGATAACTGATGATACCGGCATGTTCGCTTGAGAACTACCCTGTTCCATTGTTGTCTTGTTTTATTTTATTGTTTTGATGTAATATTTGTCTATCAGAAAAATCTTTGTTTATCACAATCATTTAAAACATAGATTGTCATGTACTATTGTAGGTTTTTTGTTTTGTTTTGTTTGTTTCATCCTGCATCCTGCTCACACTTATTTTTGTTGTTGTTGATGAGACCACTGTTTGATTTTTTTGTTTCTTCTCTTTTCTTCTTCTCACAGTTCATTTCAGATTTGTCGTGTTCCGTCCTTTTGTGGATGAGATCCTGACAGGGAAAGTGAAGAGCAGCACAAAAGAAGGAATACATGGTTTGTACAAAATATTTCACCTTTGTGGGTGTGGGTGTGGGTATGTGTATGAGTATATATGTGTGTGTAGTTTTGCTTTTGCATGTTTTTTGTTTCTTTGCTTGTATGTTTTAATATGCTTCGAAGGACCATTGGCAAAAATAATCAAAGACACGTTGTTAAACAACTTAACTTAAAAGAAGATCTCTGATTAAGATTAAGATTTTAACTTGCCGTTTAAGTTTTTTTTATAGTTTGTTTAATGTACAGTGGAACCTCCCTTTTAAGACCTTAAAAAATAATCCAAAATAAGGTCTTAAGTGGGAGGGAGTTGTATAAGGGAGGTAATTTTAATACTTACAAAGAAGGGCAATGTCTCAAGAGAAGTAGGTCTTATGTGGGAGGGAGTCTTATGAGGGAGGTTCCATTGTACTTTTTTTCTTCTTAAAGTTTAACTACAGCATTAGGCAATCTTGTTTTTTAGACACAACCCACCCACCCCACACACACATGTTTACAACCCTCAATCTCAAAATCTGCTTATTTCAGTTTTATGAAAATAATCCTAGGCAGATTCTAACCCTATCCTTTTCCTGAGAATGGCAGACTGTTGCTTTTCAGTGTGAAAATCTGAGTGTGGTGTGTGTGTCACTGTGTGTGTCAAGAACAACTTACAAGATAGCCAACATTTAATTGTGGCCATGACCACAAATAGCCAATGTTTAATTGTGGTCGTTAGCACATGTCCATGTTCCATCCTTTTGTGTTTCAGTGTCCATGGGATTCTTCGATGATGTTTTCATTCCTGCAGATGCTTTGATGTATCCATCAAAGTTGTATCCTTCAGTTTACACAGAGAGAGATTGTGTGTGTCTGTCTGTCTATCTGTCTGTCTGTGTGACACTGTGTGTGTGTGTGTTCATTTTGGAAAGGAGAAGATTGATAACAGAAGGTATTTTTACATGCCTAATAATAGCTCAAAGAACATGTGATCTTTCTCTCTGATAGTCTTGATTTTATTTTATTTTCTACCTAGTATTTTTTTTTTCTATTTATACCCTCTGTATATACTTCTTTTTCTTACCCCCCCCCCCCCTCTCTCTCTCTCTCTCTCTCTCTCTCCCTCCCTCCGTCTCTCTCTCTCTCTCTCTGTTTTTTCTCTTTCATGGAACCCTATTTGAATGAGACATGTCACATTCATATCAATTCTCTCTCTTGCATTCTTTTTTCTTCTTCTCTTTTTCAGTTCAGGGAATGAGGGTCTCTTCACCAACATTGATGGACTGTGTTAATTATTTTTGTCTTTCTGTTGTTTTCACTTCAACTTGTAATATTGTTATTGTTGAGTCGATAAATTATGTTGATGTGTGCATGTTTATGTGCCACATTTTCTTTAACCTTGTGTAGCAATGAAAAAGAGCAGCTTTGGGCCTGGGAGTATCAGAATGATGAGTCCAAGCA
The DNA here is from genome assembly GCA_017654935.2 of Phymorhynchus buccinoides. NCBI lineage: Eukaryota > Metazoa > Mollusca > Gastropoda > Neogastropoda > Raphitomidae > Phymorhynchus > Phymorhynchus buccinoides. Next base: position 73,821,840 of record CM065680.1, read on the forward strand.
TGACCTGTACATTGAGATTGGAGAAGAAATCAGGTAAATTGGGAGGATTGAAGGTGTGTGTGCGTGCGCGCGTGCACACACTATAATATGTGTGTGTTGTTTTTACAGTGCTTTAACTATTGCCTTCAGGCTTCACAGGAGTTGAAAAAGGCCTTTTAAAAGTTAGGTTAATGATAGCCCCCTCCCCCCAAAAAAAAAAAAAAAAAATAAAAATCCAGACGCTGTTTCAAACAGCAATGTCTTCTTCTTCTTACTTAATACTAAAACATGTTTAGAATTCAACTTGATCACAAAACACTATCACAGACATGCATGCATTTATCTAGTTATACAATAACTTCTTTTCTCCTAATGCAGAATAATGTTTATAATATATTTTCTTTATTACAAGATTGTCATAACATTCAGTTTGCAGGGTATCAGTCGTTTAATGTGGGTGGTTTTTTTAGGGTTGGCTGCCAAAAGGATTTAGGAGAAACAAACATTTGTTTTTGGTCGCCCAGCTAAATCTAATGTTTTTGCTGTTGACCTTAATTTAAACTCTTTTTAGGCTTTACAAAACAATAGCAGCGAAAACAATGATCTGCTTTTTGCTGAATGTTTGTTTCTGATCGTTTCCTTGTTGCTCTGTCACGAAATTTGCAAAGTCTGAGGGCTGAATCGCCAATAGTCTCCATTCTTCTTGTTAACTTTCTAATCTGTTGACAGATTGAGAACACTGTGGGGGGTTTGGGGGCATTTGTTTTTTTGTGCACACTGATACAATGCATTAGTCATTACCCTATTAATGTCTGCTGTGATAGAGGGGCTACGACAGCAACCGCTTAAGAAAAATTACTTTGAGAATGGAGATTCTATCACAGCAGACATAATACACATACACTGATACAGTCATGAAACTTTGCATATTTATGCTGAGTGCAATGAACACAGTTAGAACTCTGTAGATGTAATTTTTTTTTTCTACCCTGCTAATTTTGACTATTGTTTGACAAGACAAAGAACGGACTAACATAGATTCGCTCCCCCTTGAACTGCTGGTTTCGGATTCTGCGACCTGAACAAGCCGGAGGTGTAGCTGCAAATTGGGATTCGGAATGAGCGGCGTGGGAGCAACGCCACTGTGCGGCCCAGAAGATGGGACAGCAAACCCCCCCCCAAAAAAAACAACAACACAAAAAACCCCACCACAAGTTAACAACTCTGACATGCTAATTTTATGCTTATTGCACTCTTTGATGTCTTAGGAAAGTGGACAAATGATCAGCATCACAATGCAGTACTTGAATCCAGTGCTGTTGAAAGGCTTAAGATTTTGTGTGTCCCTAATTAATTTTTGGCTGGATACCATATTTTCATAATGCCTTCACTGAGAGTTTCAAATTTGGCATGAATGGTCAGGGTAATGTACTGTATCAGTGTGCCAACGTTCATGTAGATATCTTTTATTAGTTCCTGAGAAACAAAATTGAACTAAAATACCCCCAAAAAAACAGTTGCAGTGTGCCTCCTTAGACTGACTGTTCAGAAAGATTCAAGGGTTTTGGTTTTGTAATTTGGTTGATTTTATCTCTAAAGAAATGGCAGGGTAGTTTTTTTTTCAGGCAGGTTTTTCAACTCGCAGGGCCAGCCCATAAAGAAATGGCAGGAGTCAGGGTCGGTAATCAAAAAATGGTCACACACATAATGTTCTCATCCCTAGCTGGTGCATTTGTACCAGTTGTTCAGGTGCTTCGGCTGTGTGGAATGATCACTGGGGTCTTTAAGCCAGGGTATGACAGCAACAACAACATCTCCTAAAAGAAAAATAAAAAAAATAGACAGAAAAGGTATTTGGCAAGGTCCTCTCAGTCAATTCATTCTTCCATGCTTTTTGTTGTCAATGCAGTTATTGCGCAATGAACACTGGAAAGAGAGTTGTGTATGTTATGTTATTCTTGATCTTCTTTGTCAATAGTTTCCCTGTCACAGAAGCGTAGATGCGTCATGCTGCTGTTATGCGCCCTAAGAAATGTATGCAATAAATATAGGTGTGCATAAGTATGTAAAGGAGGAGAGGCCGGCCAAGGAACACCTGGCGACAAACGACCTGGAGGCTGACGCCAAGAAGATGGGCCTCACCTGGGGACAGCTGGAGAGAATTGCCCAGGACAGAAGCAGCTGGAGGTGTCTTGTTGGCGGCCTATGCCCCGGGTTTGGCGACAGGCAAAACTGAAACTGACTGTATATGTATGTGTGCACAGATTCCGAGTGATGGAAGAAAGGTTTGTGGACATGTCACCCACGGGGCCCACTGGCATGAACAAAGAGTCCACAGATTCAGAAACTGATGCCAAAAAATCCCCCTACACCATCATTGTAAGTAGAGGCTTGCTCAAACATGCTCAATTAATATGAATATGAATGACGAAGAAGGAAGCATGATGCTTCTGAATGCTACATTTTCAAGTACGTATTATACGGACTACAAGTCGCACCTGATTATAAAGCGCACCCCAAAATGTTTGCACAAAATTCAGATTTTGTTATTATAGTTTCTTACTATATTATCAGTCACATTATATGGCTCTCAATCTAGGAAAAAAAAGTATTGCCTTATTAGTCCGTAAAATACGTGTACTGGTAAGCTTCATTTTCTGCCAGAGAGAATAACAGTGGAGTACACTTAACACAAAATTTCTAGGGGACAAAGATTTTTTTTGGTGTGTTAACCAGTATTTTGCGGTTAAGCATTAAGAAATAATAAAGAGGAGTTTCATCCATTCAAACAAATGTTTCATGTTAAGTCCGGCTTTGTGTTATGAGTACTTTACTGTTGGTCTAATTGTTCTTATCTTGATAAAATGTGTTTTGCATGGTATTATCTTTAAAGGGACACCATGACGGATGAGTTTTTGCAAGAAACACGTCGAGATCACAAGAAAGACAGCCTTTTTTTCAAGGATCGGAACACTCACTTTGCTCTGGTTTCCTAGAAATCAAACCCGTCAAAACGGCGATTCCTCCTTGGCGGAGATGCCGGAGAGAGTAGCCATTTTGGATGGGGTGGGGTGGAGGTCACTCATTGTGGTTGAAGGTGGGGGTTTTTGTAGTGCAGTAAAAAATAAAAAAAAAAAAGGAGCTATTTTCTTTGTTGTGAGCGAAACTCCTTTAGGTAAACTATATAAAAAATATTTTTTAAAAAGGCTTCTGTTGTGAAAATTTCGTGCAAACGATTTGGTCTAAACTCGGGCGGCCATTAAAAAAGAAATTTGACTTCCATCAAGGAGGAATCGCCGATTTGACGGTTTGATTTCTGGGAAAACCAGAGCAAAGTGAGTGTTGCGATCTCTGTAAAGGGTGTTTTCCTGGTGATCTCGACGTGTTTTCTTGCAAAAACTCATCCGTCAGGGTGCCCCTTTAAAGCGCCATTTTTTTCTTGACGCCAAATATCACACTCAATTGTGTGACTGTTTCATTGATAACAGAACAACCCATTCTTTCTCTTGAGGATTATGTTTTGTTGTTGTGTTGTGTTTTCTTGTGTATTTTTTTTTTCTATTTTAAAAGAAAATTGCGAGTTAGGGGGCAACCGAGAGAGAGAGAAAAATGTCAAGGAACCTCCCTTTTAAGACCTCTAAAAATCATCCAAAGTAAGGTCTTAGGATGGAAGTTCAGTTTAACGTCGCGTATCGGCTTTCGCCATGTACGACGGGCTGAACAAACCAACCATGGTATAAACAAAAATTTATGTTCCTGAATCATTGTTTTAGCCAAAAGGCCGAGAAGCGATCAGATAACGAATAAGGGTCTTAGGTGGGAGGGAGTTGTATAAGGAGGTAATTTTAATACGTACAAAGAAGGGCAATGTCTCAGGAGAAGTAGGTCTAAAGTGGGAGGGAGTCTTTTAAGGGAGGTTCCACTGTACTTCAATTGATTTGATGGTCAAAGGCTTGACGCTTGCACCATTGTCATGCAAAGCAGTACAATATGTAGGGAGATAAATTTATGATGGTATTTTATTTTATTTTTTTTAAAGAGTGGGGGGGGAGGCAACTGCAACAGCTCAAAAGGGAGATAATCGTTTGACTAATGTGAGTGGCTGAAACTATTGAACTATTTACTATTTAAACTAGTAAATTATTGTTTGGTAAATGTAAACTGAGCTAAATTGTTTGGTAAAGTTAAACTGGGATAAATTGTTGTTGGGTAAAGTTAAGCTGGGATAAATTGTTGTTTGATCAGGGTAAACTGAGGTGAATTCGTGTTTGATTATGGTAAAGCGAGGTAAATTGATTGATAAAGGTAATCTGGGGGTAAATTGTTGTTTGGTAAAGGTAAAGAAAGGTAAATTGTTGTTTGTTTGAGGTAATCTGGGGTAAATTGTTGTTTGGTAAAGGTAAAGTGAGGTAAATTGTTGTTTGGTAAAGGTAAAGTTAGGTAAATTGTTGTTTGGTAAAGGTAAAGTGAGGTAAATTGTTTGGTAAACTGATATAAATTGTTTTGTATCGGTAAACTGATGTAACTTGTTGTTTGGTAAAGGTAAAGTTAGGTAAATTGTTGTTTGGTAAAGGTATGGTGAGGTAAATTGTTGCTTGGTAAAGGTAAAGTGAGGTAAACTGTTGTTCAGTAAACGTAAGGTGAAATAACTTGTTTGGTTAAGGTAAAGTGAGGTAAATTGTTGTTCAGTAAACGTAAGGTGAAATAACTTGTTTGGTAAAGGTAAAGTGAGGTAAATTGTTGTTCAGTAAACGTAAGGTGAAATAACTTGTTTGGTAAAGGTAAAGTGAGGTAAACTGTTGTTCAGTAAACGTAAGGTGAAATAACTTGTTTGGTAAAGGTAAAGTTAGGTAAATTGTTGTTTGGTAAAGGTATGGTGAGGTAAATTGTTGCTTGGTAAAGGTAAAGTGAGGTAAACTGTTGTTCAGTAAACGTAAGGTGAAATAACTTGTTTGGTAAAGGTAAAGTGAGGTAAATTGTTGTTTGGTAAAGGTAAGGTGAGGTAAATTGTTGCTTGGTAAAGGTAAAGTGAGGTAAACTGTTGTTCAGTAAACGTAAGGTGAAATAACTTGTTTGGTTAAGGTAAAGTGAGGTAAATTGTTGTTTGGTAAAGGTAAAGGTGAGGTAAATTGTTGTTTGGTAAAGGTAAAGTGAGGTAAATTGTTGTTCTGTAAACGTAAGGTGAAATAACTTGTTTGGTAAAGGTAAAAGTGAGGTAAATTGGTTGTTTGGTTGGTAAAGGTATAGGTGAGGTAAATTGTTGCTTGGTAACGGTAAAGTGAGGTAAACTGTTGTTCAGTAAACGTAAGGTGAAATAACTTGTTTGGTTAAGGTAAAGTGAGGTAAATTGTTGTTTGGTAAAGGTAAAGTGAGGTAAATTGTTGTTTGGTAAAGGTATGGTGAGGTAAATTGTTGCTTGGTAACGGTTTAAAGTGAGGTAAAAAAACTGTTGTTCAGTAAACGTAAGGTGAAATAACTTGTTTGGTCCCTAAGGTAAAGTGAGGTAAATTGTTGTTTGGTGAAGGTAAAGTGAGGTAAATTGTTGTTTGGTGAAAGTAAAGTGAGGTAAATTGTTGTTTGGTGAAGGTAAAGTGAGGTAAATTGTTGTTTGGTAAAGGTAAAGTTAGGTAAATTGTTGTTTGGTAAAGGTAAAGTGAGGTAAATTGTTGTTTGGTAAAGGTAAAGTGAGGTAAATTGTTGTTTGGTAAAGGTAAAGTGAGGTAAATTGTTGTTCAGTAAACGTAAGGTGAAATAACTTGTTTGGTTAAGGTAAAGTGAGGTAAATTGTTGTTTGGTGAAGGTAAAGTGAGGTAAATTGTTGTTTGGTAAAGGTAAAGTGAGGTAAATTGTTTGGTGAAGGTAAAGTGAGGTAAATTGTTTGGTGAAGGTAAAGTAAGGTAAATTGTTGTTTGGTGAAGGTAAAGTGAGGTAAATTGTTGTTTGGTGAAAGTAAAAGTAAAGTGAGGTAAATTGTTGTTTGGTGAAGGTAAAGTTAGGTAAATTGTTGTTTGGTAAAGGTAAAGTGAGGTAAATTGTTGTTTGGTAAAGGTAAAGTGAGGTAAATTGTTGTTTGGTGAATGTAAAGTGAGGTAAATTGTTGTTTGGTGAAAGTAAAGTGAGGTAAATTGTTGTTTGGTAAAGGTAAAGTGAGGTAAATTGTTGTTTGGTGAAGGTAAAGTGAGGTAAATTGTTGTTTGGTGAATGTAAAGTGAGGTAAATTGTTGTTTGGTAAAGGTAAAGTGAGGTAAATTGTTTTTTTGGTCGTGAAAGGTAAAGTGAAGGTAAATTGTTGTTTGGTGTTGGAAAGGTAAAGTGAGGTAAATTGTTGTTTGGTGAAAGTAAAGTGAGGTAAATTGTTGTTTGGTGAAGGTAAAGTGAGGTAAATTGTTGTTTGGTGAAGGTAAAGTGAGGTAAATTGTTGTTTGGTGAATGTAAAGTGAGGTAAATTGTTGTTTGGTAAATGTAAAGTGAGGTAAATTGTTGTTTGGTGAATGTAAAGTGAGGTAAATTGTTGTTTGGTGAATGTAAAGTGAGGTAAATTGTTGTTTGGTGAAGGTAAAGTGAGGTAAATTGTTGTTTGGTGAAGGTAAAGTGAGGTAAATTGTTGGTTGGTGAAGGTAAAGTGCAGGTAAATTGTTGTTTGGTGAAAGTAAAGTGAGGTCAATTGTTGTTTGGTGAAGTGTAAAGTGAGGTAAATTGTTGTTTGGTGAAGATAAAGTGAGGTCAATTGTTGTTTGGTAAAGGTATGGTGAGGTAAATTTGGTTTGGTAACGGTAAAGTGAGGGTCAATTGTTGTTTGGGTGAAGGTAAAGTGAGGTCAATTGTTTGGTAAAGATAAAGTGAGGTCAATTTTTGGTAATGGTAAAGTGAGGTCAATTGTTTGCTAATGTGAGGTAAACTTGTTTGGTAAAGGTAAGCTTGGACAAATTGTTGTTCAATGGTAAAAGTAAACTGAGGTAATTTGTTGTTTGGTAAATGTAAACTGAGGTAAATGTTTTGATAAAGTGAGGTAAATTGTTGTTTGGTAAAGGTAAAGTGGGTATACAAATTGTTGTTTGGTAAAGGTAAAGTGGGAGGTAAATTGTTTTTGGGTAAACTGGTATAAAATTGTTGTTTGATAAAGGTAAACTGGGATAAATTGTTGTTTGGTAAAGGTAAACTGAGGTAAATTGTTGTTTGATAAAGTGAGGTAAATTGTTGTTTGGTAAAGGTAAACTGAGGTAAATTGTTTGATAAAGTGAGGTAAATTGTTTGGTAATGGTAAACTGAGGTCGGTTGTTGTTTGGTAAAGGTAAACTGGGATAAAATGTTTGGTAAAGGTAAACTGAGGTAAAATTGTTTGATAAAGTGAAGTAAATTGGTGTTGCAGGGTTTCATGGCCGACCAGGGCCTGGGCATGCTGAACTGGTGGAGTTGATGGTGGTTGATGGACCGGAGAGCAAGATCGCAGTGTAGAAATCTGTGGATGTGTGATTTAAGTATGGATGTTTATATGAAACATTTGTATGAAATTGAGTGAGTGTAAGTGTAGAAAATAAAAGTCACAGTGAACATTTTGAAGTAGTGTGTGTGTGGAACAAACTTCCTCTCTCCCTCCACCAGCGACCGACCCTCTCTGCTTTCAAATCTAATTCAAAACCCACCTGTTCCCCCGTCAATGAAGCTCACTCTCTCTTTCTCTCCTCTCCTCTCTTGCTTTTAGGAATAAAAAAGGCTAAAAGTAGACATTTTGCATATATATTGTATAATGTATAAAAGTAGACTTAAATATGCCCATATGTTTTATGTTTTCAGTTATTGTGTATGTTCTGATGTGTCACTTTGAATTCTTGTCATGATAGGAGCTGTTGGCTTGTTCCAAGCTCTCTCTCTCTCTCTCTCCTCTCTGGAAGACTAGGCCCAGCCTAAATTATTTTCCTTGTACAATAAAAAGTATCTCTCTCTCTCTCTCTCTCACGTACACACACGCGCGCACATGCATACACACACACGGAAGGAAAGAGAAAGAGATTTATTTAGGCCTATATATCAAATATCATGGGAAACTCTGGCACAGAACAGACCAGCATGGCGTGGTGCAGTAACAAAGGGAGCCACCAACTTCGAGGCGCACCGTATCGAGACATCGCAGGCAAAGCGTGAGGCATGCAAGATCCGCCTAAACAGTCGCAGCTCTGCAACCCCGACAGATCCCCCCAACTCTTTCTCCTGTCCTCACTGTCAGAGATCCTTCCTGGCTCGCATTGGCCTCACTAGCCATATGCGAACTCATCCAGCATCCTAGATTTCCACAAGGACGAACTGTTGAAGCATGATCATCATCCCTCGGGCCGGACGGACGAATAACATATATCAATACATGAAATCAGTTATCAGAACATATTATGGGTCTGTGGTTGTATTCCTGTCAACACAATCGGACAATTATGCAAACATTTGTGGCGGAATCATGAAACAAGGTTTTTTTTCAGTTCAAAGGTTTTTCTTTATTTCAAGCCAATGTGGACAGCAAACTATGAAGCACAGTTGACTTCTTTCAATCTTTACATCAAATGTAACTGTGATGAATCTGACAGACACCATAATTACATGTTCATCAAGCTACATAACACTCAGGCCTTTCATTGACAACAGTAAAAGCAATTACTTAGCCCATAGTGAAGATAATTGTCCCACCCCATTCCGTGCTCTCTACATGCATTGCGTGTGTGTGACTGCATTATGCATGGGTGCAACGCTTTCAGTTTCACACTGATGTCAGTTGGGTTTTTTTCATTTTACCAGTGTGTGTGTGTTTAATTCATCCCAAACAAATCGACCACAAGCGATTTGGGGTGTTTTTAAATTGGTTCTTCTATCCCGGAAGTCTCTCTCGGGGAATCTTGAAAACAGCATGGTGATGCCATATTGTTTTCAAAGGCAATGTAATCATTTTACAAGACTTATCAGGCCCAAAGTGAAACTGTCTCTATCCATCATTTTAACTCTGTTTCTCTCTCTCTCTCTCTCTCCCTCTCTGATTATATGTGTACATACTTCTGTGCAATAATATATATCTCTCTCTCAGTAACCCATTTTCAATCTGTACATTTCCTTGGCTCAGTTCTACACACACACACGTTTTCCTTGCTCAGCGCTACACACACACACGCACACTCACACACACGCACACATAGAGACGGGTGAGACAAAATGGGTTAGAGAGAAAGATCATGGAAAGAGATAAAGCTCTACAAGCCCTATTGCTTCCATTCAATAAATGGACGACTTATTCAGTGTTAATTTTTTTCTTCTATGAAGCAATCGAACCATGGCTTCAGTGCTTGCACAATACAGGTTACAGCCATAAACATATAATAGTGACCCTGTAAACATGTAACAGTCGCACACTCGACATATTGTTACAAGCATTCAAGTTATGATTGGTGCAAAAAAAAGAAGTAAAACCCAGGCCTATAGCCTTGAATGGCGAAGTAATTTTCTTTATGGAAAAAGGCAAAATTGAAGTACATGAGCGTTATACAACAGCATTTTATATTATGAAAAACATTTCAATATCATAAATGATCGTTGACAGCTATTTAAAGTTTACAAATGCAATAAAGTACAAATAAAGCAACTATGGCAGGGAGCTAAATAACAATTAAAACCCTTTCATCGCCAATGTCACCTCTTGGCACCACAATGATTTAACACCCATGACACTAAAAGGTGTGAAATGAGTGTCTGTTAAGCAATGACCTCATGTTCTTAATTTTGGGAGGTAAGGATAGGCCCTATTTTATGCATGTCACAGAGGAATCCCCAATATTGCAGACAAAATCTTTTCTGTACCCAGGTAAGTTTAATGGAAAGTTTTGGCTGAAAAATGGCTGGCGTTGAAAGGTGTCCCAATTGTTTTCTTTCACGTAACTACCAAGTAGGTCGTGTAGGATGAAAGGCATGATCTAATCCTTAACTTCACATTTTGATGAATATGTTTATTTGCAACTGTTTATGTCTTTGGTGCTATGTCGTGATATTATCAGCAGCTTTGATTAGGCCAGGGCTTCGTTATGTCTATTTTTAAAACAAATAGGGAGAACTGCCTTGCCTTTTTCATGAGTATAATAACCGTCTGTCATTTCAACTACCATTGCTGCACCATTACGTCAGATGTTAAAATTGATAAAGAAATGTAGGCCCTACAACAGACCGGCAGAGGCAAACAATGTGTAATGACAGACTATACAATAGAGTCTGGAACAAGAAACATCTGAAGACAAGCACAAAAATCAAAGTGTTCAGAGCAATGTTAAACTGTACTTATTATACACATACGTTGGTACGGCTCAGTCATGCCGTTCACAAATCACCACCTGAAATGCCTCCAGCAACTCAAATCAGCGTTGCCTTATTCTGAAGATTCATTGTGGTGACTTGAATAGGCGAAGCTGATCAGCATCAAGGCCATGCTGTTTAGGTCCTAATTAGGCTCAGCTGGACAGGACATTCTCCAGTATGGAAGATCTCCGCCTACCCTAACCTGAGCAAAGAACTCTCCACCTGCTTTCGCGACAGTCAATAGTACATACAGCATTTTCCGTAGCCAATGGTCTACCTTCGCCGCTGATCGAAGAGGCCATCTCCTTTGCAAGCATCCGCAGATCCGCCATTGAAGGTGAAGGAGGCCGAGGAAGAATCGTGCCGATGCTATAAGCACAAACCCAAACCAGACCTTCATCTGCAGACACTGCAACCAGGCCTGCTTATCCCGCTTTGGCCTTGTCAGCCACGCACTTGCCTGAAGTCAACGTGGGCCTACACCTCCACGATCTCCATTCACAAAGCTAAGCCTTGATGAGTGTACACTATTAATAAGCAACAAAGCTTGTATTTTACCTGTTTACAAAGCCTCTGAGAATCAATCGGGATGTGACAATGACAAGTTTCTGAATACAGTAACAAATGAATAAGGGAACTGCAGCACATTTGAGCACCTTAACTTTAAGCTACATTATTCAGAAAACGTCACCACAGAATGTTACCAATATCATCCCAGCAAGTCAGAAACACCAAATACTTCATTTTCAAAACATTTATTTTTTAATCAAGTGAAAGATAACCAAAATAACGCAACTTATGTGATTTACAAAAAAATGCTCAAATTAGCATCACCTGAAGCAATATTGAGCACCGATGTTTCAAATATGAGCAGGGGTGCTCAATATTGCTGCATGTTCTGTGTGGTTTTAAAGGAACATTGCAGGCTTTATTAATAAATGATATGTTGCTTTGTTTGGAAACAATAGCTGTTTGTTACAAATCACAGCATGAAACGTGTGTCGAGTCTGTGGCCCGAATTTTACCTCCAAAGTGATTCAAATCAAGGGGAAGACGGGGTAAAAAGCTGGGCGGGTAAGAAGCCCGAAATAAAGAAAATTTCACAAATTTGCATGAGAAATGCTGACATTAACGCTCGTCTCATGGGCAAAATCTGAAATTTGCTTCATTTCAAATAATTGGGGTGGGCTTACCCGCCATGCGCTTTTTACCCCGTCTTCCCCTAACCGCCAAAACAGCTGGAAACGTCTACGGTAAAGGAAATGCATTCCAGTGCGAGGCTTTAAAACACATGGCTCGTGCTTAGCTGTCTAAAACAATGGGGAGCTCATATTTCCAACATGCTCAAATATGCTGCAGTTCCCATACGTGGTTGGTAGCTCCCACATCTTTTCACGTGAACATATATATGCAAGTTTTTAAAGGATATTAAACAAAAAAAAAAAAAAAAAAAATATAGGGATATAGGAGAAATCATGGAAATGGTATTGAGGATAATGCATAAAGGATATTTAACAATATATAGGGATCTATGCATATTTAGAAAGCTCAAATATACATGGAAATTATTCATCCTTTTTTTTTACTAATGGTATTGAGGATAATTCAAATAATGCAGAAAAACTGCAAATAAATGTTTGTATTAGCCTATAGCCTACTTTCTGAAACGCTTTTTGTTTGTGTTGATGTTTTTTTAGTTTGACGTCCAAAGGATGTCGATGAAGCATTCTCTTTAGCGACAGCAGTCCATTTTTTCTTCAACATGTTAGCTACTCGCTCATTAAGAATATAGGCCAATGCAACGAACGCTCCTTGCAGACTGTTCAGAAATACACAAGTCCACAGAAGCCAGGAATAGGGTACGAACGCTGCAACTAATCCTAAGATCCAAGTGAACCCTAAAGCAGCAGACATTTTGACATACACCAGAAGGTGTTTCCAATCAGAGCGCCGTCCTCTGGCAACACTGGATTTACGGGTGATTCTTTCAATACCGATAACTGCCGCAAGAAAGGCCAGGAAATTCACTGCAAGGGAAACGCAAACGGGAACGAAAAACGCCCAAATTACTGCCTTCCCATGGGCAAACCAGCCACACACTGTGCCATAGCCCATCGAAAGATGAACAGATTTGAGGGCGTCCAGAATAACGCTAATGGTGACAATAATGAATGGTAAACTCCAGCAAACAATGTTGTAGATCCGGAATGCACGCTGAGCTTCTTGGTGCGTCTTCATATTGACTGACATAGAAGCAAAGGTACAAGCCATTTGAATAGCCATAGCCGACATCCATGCAAAGCAAGCTAGCCAAACAAAATGGGATAAAACGCCAAGTACTCGACAAACCGTTTGATCTTCAACTTTGACTGTCAGGGTCAAGTGACCAATCAACATGCAAAGCACGAGACACATTATGATCTTGCCAGGCAGCGTACGAAGATCTGGCAGCAGGCAGTAAATGCTCAGAACGAAAATGAGACTGAGCACAGAAAAGCCAGTCATGGCAAGCATGATATAACGTTGAGCAGGACTGTAGTCGAATAAATTCAAATTGTTCTTCACGTTCTTGTAAGGTGAACACACCAGAACTTTGTCAGCATGCAATTCGTACTCATCTTCGCGAAACATCAGTTCAGTATTTTTGATCATCAGAGTTCCATTATTCAGGATTGTTTGATTCTTCAAATATTGAATAGCTGTACAGTTTAAAACAGAAGTGTCCTGCTCACAGATCACTGCTTTTATGGTAGGTTTCATGTTCTTTGTGTCTTTATCAAGATTAATATTTTCATCCTGGGCTTTTCCCTCAAAGCTGTTCTCTTCACATCCATATCTGGTGTAGTTACCTGTCTGCTCATCTGACTCGTCATCATGATCCATTGTTTCTTTATCATCTTCACTTAATGTCTTTTTTTCATTTTCATGACTTTGATATTCTTGGTAGCTGAATACAATATTGAATGGAACATATTCTAAAGGATATAGTTGCTCTTGTCCTTTCCCCAAAAAAACAACAAAGAGTTCGCCATCCTTGTTTGTGATGTTTGCACTACAAAGCGTGATTGATTGGCTATCGCTAGGGCAAATGTTAGCTACACTCGAAAGGTCACTTCTAATGTTGGTCATCGTGATATTCCTTATCATATCAGTGGTTTTCCTATCGCCACTTTCATATAGGCTGGCGATGCTATTGTAATGGTCTGTTAAAGAAAATTCTTGATTTGAATTAACAACAAAAGTAATCATGGAGTTATTTTCTGAACAAACTACAGTTAAATTGGTATCAGGGTGGACAAAGTCAAAAAGTCTAATAACTGACTGTCTTTGAATCTCAGCCTGGCAGCTTATATTCTCAGCCAACATCAAGTGTATTGTAATAGAATCAGACCCGTTGTTCATTATTTGAGTTTGGCCATCAACAATCATACTAGCTGGTACGCATTTTTGTTTTATTAATTCATAACCTTTGAAGCAAGTCAACTTGCGACACACGTCATCATTGAAATCATACACTTCATCAGGTCCACAACTAAGAAGCCCAGACCATGGCACAAACTGGCCATCAATTTCAATCCCAGTTTCATCTGCATTTAAATAGAAAAATAACTTTGAAATTCCAAGACCAGGACCTACTATTCCTTCAGAATACCTACAAGTACAGGAATCGTTGAAAGGATAACCTGTCTGGCATTTTAAACAATGTGGGTTCTTTACGTATAGGCCTATGTCCAAACCATTTATGCTGTTTACAACTGTTGACAATTTGAATGTTTGACAGAATAGAGTGTCGTCTGGTGTGCATGAGGAATTCAAAGAGGAATTTTTCATCGAAAAAAGTTGTATTCGTTGATTAATCTCAGATACAGAGAGAGTACACAGTCGCGGAGATGCCTGCAAAAGTATTTCTGCTTCTTTGCTTTTTACGCCTTTGCTCTCTTCTTTAGGGGGTATATGCGTCTTACGGCAGAGACCTTCCCTGAAGGCCTGTAAAACGTTTTCAACCGAAAGATCCTCCCCGTCGTCAACACACTGTAGAACAGAAGGCCATGCTGTTATGTTCTGGCCAAAGCCGTGACACTCGGCGCAGAACCTGTTCCTGAACACAAGACTCAGATGAACATAGTGGCTGACCGGGGATGACAAACTCAAAGAAGCATTTTCGCACTGATTCTTGATGCTGGTGTTACCAAAATGTTCAGGACATGAGCTGATCGCCCAAAAAGAGTTCCAGTCTGACCATGTACATTGACCATGCTTTCCCAACAGGTAAGTAAGGTCATGGTTGTCGTTTGATTTGTCTTTAGGAATGTTACTGTCACCAACATTTGGCGGTGTAGCCACTGTACCCCTGATGATGGCAGCTATTTCGTTGGGGTCAGAGATACCATAACACTGTGAGAAATAATCCACGCAACAGTCCCCAATAAAAACACAGAGCCGATCGCACTGACAACACTGCGTGTCTGGCGAAAGGCTGGTAAAACATTTGTCTTCACAGGACCAACTACTACAGTCTAAATTGGTGTCTGTTTTGTGGGATGAATCCTTCTTGGTACTAACATTGTCTTCGCTTACAAATACGTTTTCAGATGTTGGTGTTGATGTGGGCTTTCCCTCGCCTTTGGTGTCTGAAAACAGAAAGCCAACAAATAAGCACACGTATGTGAAGTCACCGCATTGCATCCTGAATGATAGTCTTGAGTAAATCAAAACTGCAATGGATTTTTTTCTAGTTTCACATGGTGTTCAAACTGTGCACACATTTTCATTCACATCAGCTAATAGATTCTAAATATGTGTATATCTTTGACAACAGTCTGGAGTTCAATGCAACAATCAAACAAGCTAACAACAACAGAAAGTGATGTGTAATAGGTTAAAACAAAATTCAAAATTTCTACATCTACTAAAAAATAACACAGTTCAGATTAACTTCAAAATTGAATAGAAGGTTATTTGGCTAATACCCTAGCCGTTCCAATTTTATATTTAAACTCGTTCTAGCACATCGTTTGTAGTTAAATTGTACATTGTTTTACTGTCAAGCCATCAAGTTTCTTTTAACTGATAAAAAAAAAAGACCTATGCTTGGCCTGCTGGAAAACAAGGGACCTTTTGTAATAGGACATAATATTATAACACAAGACAAAAGACGCTTTTATTTTTCGTAACACAGATCTGTAAGCTGAAAAACTGTTTTCATCCGCGAAAAGAAAACAAAAGATATAAACAAGCAAAAAAAGATATCGTAAGCTTACTAATAGATGAGGCTCGGGACTCGGAAAGAGTAGGCCTACAAGTTTAATTCTGAATTACCATGGGAGATTTTCATATTTGTTCATATATGCCTTAAAGTTTCTGCTGCTTTTATTATTATTATTTATTATTATTTATTATTAGTATCATTATTATTATTATTATTATTATTATTCCGCCTTGGCATAAGGCTGTGTCAGACCAGTTGGCATAAGCTGGAACGGCAAGGCTACATCAAAATTTTGTTATGCTCTGAATGGTTGTGCGGGAATTGTCTTTAAGCCATGACAAGCTCCTGGCATAACATCATCAGTCTTAAAATCCTCCGAAGTCGGAGTGTGGCTGCCCACGTGGCGGGGTAATCAAAAACGGTCACACACGTAATGTTCTCATCCCTAGCTGGTGTATTTGTACCATAGTGTTCAAGTGTTTTGGCTGTTGGGATGATCCCTGGAGTTGTTAAGCCAGGGAACAATAACAACAACAACAACATTATTATTATTATACTATTATTATTATTATTATCTTTTTGTATGGTATGCGCCCAGCACTTGTTTTCACAAAAAAAGAAATATCTGTTTTGTTTCAATTACCATTGCTGGTGTCGGAGAAGTTGCTGATCTCCAGGCTGCTTAATGGAAATAACTGAAGACGTCCATCACCCGTCAGGATCCACAGTATCACCAGAGGCACTGCAGCAACAGCAACAGCTTGACTTTATTCTATTGTATTTAATTTTTTTCTTAGTATTTGTTATTTTATTTTGGCATGTTCTAGTCACAAAGACTCGTTAGTGGCGCGCGCACGCGCGCGCGCACACACACACACACACACACACACACACACACACACATGCACCACACGCGTGCACACACAGAGAAACATACGCGCACACACCACACACAGATACACACGCACCACACACACACACACATACACACACATGAAAGAGAAGTATCAGGTGAATAGCTGAGCTCCGTACCCCTACTCTGAAGGACTGAAAATAATAATTTGCTTTGAGAAAGTCAATGTCTGTATTTGTGAACCTCAGAAACAAAGCCAGTTAACGTTAACTTTTTGAGTAATGTTCCGTGTTCAAAAATAAAAATTTAACGGTGAATAATAAAATGTGCTGAAATTACTTTTTCTCCCAATGGGGGGGGGAGGGACAGTGCCTTAAGCAAAGACATCTCAATCAAGTGTCTCTGTGCCTCAATGTGAATCATGAAACCTCAGCTGGCTTACATAACTGATTTCAGTAAGTTTGTACATAGGCTATAAATATATATTCTTATAGAGTGATCGGAGGAGGGGTGTTTGATAGATAAATAAATAAATGAGTTAATAAATGAATAGATACATAAAACTAAATCAATTGTTGAAAAAGACCCCACACAAGTAAACACTGTAAATGAATAACATATGTGTGTCTCCACATCAACGGTAACATTTCAGGGAAAATTATTTGAATAATGCCCTAACTCTCCGAATAAAGTTCATATTATTAATTTTAGTAGTACAGCTGTTTTCACAGAGAGAGAGCTGAGAGAGAGAGAGAGAGACGCGAGAGAGAGGCACGATTCCCTCCCTCTCTCTCTCTTGAGACTGAGAGAGAGAGAGAGAGAGAGAGGAGGAATACGAATACGAATACGAATGTTTTTTCTTATGAGGGTAAACAGATAAGCTTTCGCTTCTTTACACCATGCCCTCAAGGAGGAAAAAAAAAAAACCCTATGACTATCAAATAACAAGAAAACAAGAAACAATGCAAAATAAGCAAAAATGGGGGAAAAACACATTAAAACAACATTTTCAAGATCAAGCAAAAATACAAACATCATTTAACAAAATTCAAATATCATAGACCACACACACACATACGTACACACACCCACACCCACACACACACACACACACACACACACACACACTACACTACACACACACACACACACACACACACACACACACACACACACACACACACACACACACACACACACACACACACACTCTAAGTACAGAAAAGAAAATACATCACAGAGTTACTTAATCCGCGGCGTACAGGAAGCAAAAACATTGTAGCAAGTATGCTCATAATTAATGCATACATGTACTAATTACTTGTTGTAATTGTTATGAGCACGAATATTTTAGTAAGTCGTTGGTTTTGCAACACCAATAGATATGGAAGTTAAATAAATATGATCATTTAGAGCTTGTTTAAGAGGTGTTTATGGTATGTTCTCTTAAAAAGATGAGACACTTGCTATATTTGTATTGATATTTTCCATATCATTCCACAGATTGCTACCAGAGTAGGTAAGGGAGGTCATAAACAGGTTTGTTCTGGGGCGAGGAATATATACTTTACTTTTGTTTCGAATGTTAGTAATAGGAAATCGTTTGCATAAAATGCTATAAGTACGGTATCACAACATCGTAGGTTGGTGTCAGTTTATACATAATTTTTGTACATGAAAACAGCTTTTATTAAGGTTCAACTTAGAATCTATTGGAAGAATGCCTAGTTCCTTATAATCATTATTTTGTAGGGAAGAAGACTTAAGAAGAACAATTTTAAGAGCGCGCGACAGCGCGAGAGAGAGGAGAGAGAGAGAGGAGAGAGAGACGAGAGAGGACAAGAGAGAGAGAGAGAGAGAGAGAGAGAGAGAGGATAAAAAAAAATAGTATTATGTTGAGTCCTAGAAAGATATAACAAAATATATCCTTACCAAACAAGTGCCTTGGCATTTCCATGTCAGTTTTTCACTATGCGCCCGGGCGTCAAAATATTTTGTGATATGAACGAAGCGTAGGCTAAAAACGAATACTTCAGACGCAAAAGATTTGATTTTTTTAAATCTGTATCTATTGTCAAATGAAGTTCGGCAGTCGTTTTGCTATCGTTTATATCCCACCAACATCAACACCAATTTGCTACAAACCACGGCTACTATTTGTAGATCTCTCTCTCTCTCTCTCTCTCTCTCTCTCTCTCTCTCTCTCTCTCTGTATGTATGTGTGTGTGTGTGTGCCGTGTGTGCGTGTGCGTGCTTTTCCCTCGTGCGTGCGTGTGTGTGTGTGTGTGTGTGTGTGTGTGTAGTGTGCGTGCGTGCGCGCGTGTGTGTATGTGCGTAGTGTGTGTTATGTTGCACAAGTGTGTGTGTGTGTGTGTGTGGTATTACGCAAATCAGCAGCAATTGAGTAACTGATGAAGTTTGCAATGGGTAGCAAACAGTGCCCGTGTTTCGAGCTTCTATTGATGGGCTTCAATTAAAGGATAGTTTTGTATGGCAAAACACTGGCATGAAAATAGACTAATAAATGGCAATGCTTAGCTTTACAAAAATATTCTTTTAAGAAAATCATTTTCCTTAAGCTTATTAAAGAAAATACTATTAATTGTACAGATTACGCCTGTGTGCCAGAAGGGAAAAAACCCAATAGCAGTGAAACCATTCGGGATAAAAACTAAAAAATATGAACCACAAAACAATGAGACAAACATTTGTGATTTTACTAAAGGTTTGTTATAGAATTTTTTTTTTAAACAAAAAACGAAGTGGCTAAAAAAACATGTTCTTAAAAAAACAACTAATCGTTTTTTAGACAACGATCAAATAAATTTCGATTGATTCAGTTATCCCTCTCTCTTTTTTTTAAAGAAAGGGACAAAACAAGGAAACCACTTGTTATTAAAAATAAAACTACACCCATAAAACTTTTTAGTTTGTTTTAATCAGTTCTGATTTTAGGATAAACGGCTACCGTCATTGAAAAACAAATGACCGTATGAGAAAAGTTTTTTTTTTTTTTTTTTTTTTTTTTTTTTGTTTTTTTTTTTTTTTTTTTTTTTTTGGGGGGGAGAAAATGAAACCTTTTGGGGGGGGACAATCATCTGACTTGGACAATGGAAAGCCTGCTGCATTTTGAGCCCCCCCCCCCCCCCCAAAAAAAGAAAGAAAAAAAGAACACACGCGCAAACCAACCAACCATGATTAGCCTGCCTTACTTCTAGAAAGGGCCAAACCCTTAGAAAATGAATAATAGTTGTGATCACAAAAAGTGACAAAAAAAAGCAAACACAATTTATAGACCCCCCACGTCACCTGTCACATTCCCTCTTATGCTTGGAAGATTTCTTAAGATTTCTTACCAGCTATAAGAGGGAAAACACGTGAAAACCATGATTTTGACACGTGACGTGGGGGGGTCTTTAACAATCAAGAAGCATTGCGATGATGCAAACCCGGCCAGACTGACTGTTACACTACTCCACCTTCTTCTGTCTCACAGGCCACTCAACTGAATGACTGGCCCACGAAGTGACTCAGCATGATGACAGTACTGGGTAAAGAAAGGGTTCCCCTATATTACAATAAGGGAAAGGTAAAAAAACCAAAAAGTCATAAATAATCAACAACAACCAGCATGGTCATGAGAATTAATATTAACGCTTGCTAATAGGGTGTCTACTCCTTTACTAAATTTCATTAAAATCCACCATGTCGGTTGTTGTTTTAAATAGAAAATTGGATCTGTCTGAATTTACCAAACAAAATCATAAAAAATCAATGACAAGGTCAAGAAGATCAAGAGGAACATTCCTCAGTAAGCGGTTTACATCTCTGCCGAATGTAATCAAAATCTGTCCAGCAGTTTTTGAGAAAATAAGAAGACAGACAGATTAGGCACACAGCCAGACAGACACACAGACACGCACAGACCCGAAAACAATACTGTCGTAGATTATGTGAGTCTGGCTGGGTAACCCCTGTAACAATCATCAAGGGAAAAGAACAAAAACTAAGCTCACAGCGTCAATAACAACGACAATAAGCAACGTCGTTGTTTTGTTGTGTTATGTATTTTACTGATAATGTTTGTTTCCCTTTTTTCTAATTTAAATCTAGCATAATTAATTTTACCTAGGCTAGCGCCATCAATCGAGACACAAGAACCACTCGAAACGGTCCTTTTAATAGGAATTGTTCGGAAATAATTAAGGGGAGTAATTTCATGGTGTGTGGGAGTGATCTTGCCTAATTCAATCGGTCAAACAGGGGGAAGTCACTCTACCATCAGGTAGATCCCCAGCCTATCGCCTCGTGTGTTTGAGCAGACATACAGCACTTAGAACACAGTGCGTCATTCAAAAAAAATATGTCATTTATATTTTTAGGTCACATTTTTCTAAAAATTGGCAAGTCGCTGACTCGCATCCTGCGGTTTCAAGCTTCGACGCCATTGTTGCATTGTTGCTATGGCGTTTGACCTAGTAATGGAAGTAAGCAACTCTAATTTTCACGAAGTGCTCTCCCCTAAAAATTTTCCGAAAATCGTCTATTGGTTTGCGTGACATTGGAGTCGCCCTGTGCATTTATCATGATTGTGTTTCCTCATTTGTGGCTTTTGTGTTCAGTTTGAATGTCGTTGTTTTATAATTCAAAGCTTTGTGAGTGTTGTTCAAACACTGTGTACATTTGTGTGTGTAATTATCTTTGAATACTAAAGCGAGTGTGTGTGTGTGTGTGTGTGCGTGTGCGTGTGCGTGTGTGTGTGTGTGTGTGTAGATTACACGTGTACATGAATGTGCGCACGACTGATTGTATCTGATTGTATCTCCTATGCAACGATTTGCCTGGAGTAAGCTCATACGCAGTTGAATCAGCGCAAATTAAAATGCACACATCATCATATAACAAAAAGGCAAGTGTGTGTGTGTGTGTGTGTGTGTGTGTGTGTGTGTGTGTGTGTGTCTGTCTGAAACACAAAACGGGCCTTATAACTCCGCCGTTTCTTAACTGAATCGCTTCAAATTTGCTGTCAGGCTTGCTGTGGCCGGGGCAAAGCCTGGCAGCAAATTTGAAGAGAATCGGGAGAGAGCGTCACACTCAGAGCAGCGCCAACGGGAAACGGGGCCTTATAACTCCGCCGTTTCTTAACCGAATCGCTTCAAATTTGCTGTACTCAGCGTTACCAGTACTTGGCGTTACCGTTACTAGGCGTTACCGGTACTCGGAGTTGCGCTAGTCCAGATTAACAGCCCAGGAAAGGAAAACAAGTGACCCCATGAAATATTTGTAGGCTAGTCAGATTACTGCAGGCAGAGCTACAGAATGAATCGCCAGGATCAATCACACTCCCCACCCCCACCCCTCCTCCCGTGGGGACACCGGGGGTCGTTTGTATAAATAGTTCCCCCACCTTCTGGAAGTTCTGTGCTTGTGTCTTCCTCTAATCTGTCACTCTTTTTCACTCTACCTTTTCCCTTTGCCTACTGACATCTACTGTATTTCTGCCTTACCAGTCCATTACCCTGCCATTTCTTTTTTAAATTTTAAAGAAACACTTTCAAAAAGATTTCCTCCAACCGAAGTCGGACTTGCTGGGCCTAACTATTTCTTAGTTAGGCGCATAACGGCTGCATGACGCAGCTGCGCTCATAATTGATAGGAAACTGAGCGATCGAAGACGAAGAAGAGAAGAAGAGAATCACACTTAATCTTCTTCTTCTTCGCTGTGCGTGGCCACAATCAACTCTTTGATTATTTTGCCACGGAACCGGGAGGCCCTACCACTTATGCCGGAAGAAAAGGCTCAAAGCCTGAGAAGAAACTGAAAAGTTAGGCCTTAGACAGAAGAGGGACAGATAAAAAGATAAAGGATTAAGTGCTTGCACTGGGTTAAGACCATTAAACCCCCCAGTTCAGCCGGAAAGGAACAGGCCCCACTTCCAGCAACAAGTAAAAGCAGAAGAGAAGGGAACACACACACACACACACACAAAAGGAGAAGAAAGTTTGGGTTGCTAGCCCAATGACCCCTGAGTCAGGGGCCATCAGGCATGACGGGTGCAGCCTGCGGGTGTCCATTCAGATGCTTCCAGACTCTGGCTGTGAAACACTCTGGAGTTCTGGCCTCCACTGCTGATTGTCCGGGAACAGAAGGAACTCTGGCGATACTGCGTCCGACACTGAGGGATGAGGAGCTGCTGCGAGTGACCTCTTCGTTGCCGCTCTGGCTGAGGTATGAGCTTGCTCCTGTTAACACTCACCATGCCATTGAGTATTTTGAAGAGCATGGTGAGTCTGGTGGTCTGTCGGCGTTGCTGCAGCGAGTTCCGTCCATCCCAGTCTCTGGAGCATGTCGGTGACGCTGACTGTTCTATGGTATCGATTCAAAACGAATCTGGCAGCCCTGCGTTGGATCGATTCCACCTTGTCAATACTCTTTTGAGTGAAGGGGTCCCAGACCGAGCATGCGTATTTAAGGAGAGGTCTGACAAAGGCCATGTAGGCCTTCTCTCTCAACTCAGTGGAGGCTATTTTGAGGTTTCTTCGCAAGAAGCCAAGAGTCTGACTGGCCTTCGCTGTGCATGTGATTGTATTCACGTGGACGTCCCAGGTTCCGTTTGCCTGCAGGGTGACTCCCAGATACTTTGCAGTTTGTACTGTATCCAGGACATGCCCATGTAGCTGGCAAGGATGGTGTAAGGGCTTCCTGCTGCGTGCGACTGGCAGAGTTTGGCATTTCCCAGGGTGAAACTGCATGTCCCATTTCTTCTTTCATTCCTCAAGGCGTTGGAGGTCTTGCTGTAAGTGGACATGGTCTTCCCCTGAGAAGATGAGCCGATACACTGCAGTATCATCAGCAAAGAGCCTAGCATTTGATGACAATTTTTCTGGCAGGTCGTTGATATACACCAGAAATAGGCATGGCCCCAGCACTGATTCATCGACACATACAATCTCTCTCTCTCTCTCTCTCTCTCTCTCTCTCTCTCTCTCTCTCTCTCTCTCTCTCTCTCTCGCTCGCTCGCTCTCTCTCTCTCTCTTAAATTTAGTTTTTCATCTTACACTAACCCATTTAATATCATACTGACATACACACCAAAAACACAATAATCATGATACACCTTACACTAACCCATTTAATATACTCGCGCACACACCCTTTTTCTTCTTCTTTTTTTCAATTATAAACACAGTAGGCCTACACTTTACTTCATATTCTGAAACAACACACATACAATACTTGTTTCTTCTTTTTTTCTCTTTGCTCACTCTTTACTAATACACAACACGATCTCTCTCTCTCTCTCTCTCTCTCTCTCTCTCTCTCTCTCTCTCTCTCCCCCCCTCTCTCTCTCTCTCTCTCTCTCTCTCTCTCTCTCTCTCTCTCTCACAGGGCTGGGTGGAAAAAAGCTGTCACTTGCTTATCTCATGTTCCCTGGTTAAATAAAATTTCGTTTTCGTTTTCTCTCTCTCTAACTTGCAATTGAGAAAAGCAATATGAATGAAAAATAGTTTTTGTTCATTAGCACACATAGATCAAGAATTGGTTCAAACGAATGAGAAATCTCATCTGTAGATGAGTTTAAATTATTTTATTCAGCCTTAATTTAATTTAAAAAAAACCCGTTTGATTCAACATGTGGCTCAGGCATGCCCCAGCTTAACATCTGGTCGAATTTCACGGATTGGGCGTATAGGCTACATGAAATAATACATCTACATAGAATTTTACGTTCACACTCACGCACCACATGTGCACTCAATATCTCTCGCTCGCGTGCTCAGAAGCATAACAATACATCTCTCTCTCTCTCTCTCTCTCTCTCTCTCTCTCTCTCTCTCTCGTTTGTTTACTTTGGGTTAGGCGGTTTGTTTGTGCAATCACGTTTCAGTTGCGCAGTAACTTAATCCCCGGGGGGAGTGATGAACCTCACGCTACTTCCAGCAACGTAAACATCCCATGATTCCGTCCGTTGGAACGAAAACATAAATACAATGGGGATTGAACAAGCTTTGGGAGCAGTTTTTATTTATTTATTTTTAATTTTATACAGTTTTTCTAAAGGAGTTTCGCTCACAACAAAGGAAATAGCTCCATGGTGGGTTTTTTTTATTGCACTACAACAACAAAAAACACGCTTCAACCACAACGGGATTGGTCTCCACCCACCCCCTCCAAAATCGCTACTCTCTCCGGCTTAATTACATGACATCACACACACACACACACACACACACACACACACACACACACACACACACACACACACACACACACACACACACACACACACACGTACACACACACACACACACACACACACACACACACACACACACATATACGGCACACACACACACACACTATACTGCTCAAGATTTGCTAGGGGTGTTATCTTAGGCCTACAGATAAAAAATTATCAAAGATTAACATTAAGCACTTGCATTTTTTTCATATTTAGTTTAATTAATACATCATCTTCACTTTTTAAACGTGGTCCGAAAATGATTTGATTAGCGTAAGTCAAGGAAAGTTTTATGACACCCCCTCAAAATGCATAAAACAATCGAATTGAGATTTTTAAAAAATACAAATTATTTTCAGATTGTTTTTGCTTTTTGTGGCAAGACAAATCATTGTTAAGCATGTGTCAGATCCCTTCACTGCAATTGCAGCATGGAAACACCATGTCGTGTTCTGGGGGAGTTTTTTTAAAGCTTCTGCTGATCCATGGTGTTCCACTGCTCCACCAGACACTGTTCCATGTCCTGTAGACTTTTGAGCGCTGTGAACAGCAGCCCGGAGCATGTTCTAACATTGTTCTATCAGACTGAGGTCTCTGGATCGGGCAATCTACCTTATATGGACGATGATCTCTCGTTGCAGGTACTTGTAGGCCCCTAAACAACCCTTACTCGATGAAAAGGTGGATTATCACCCATGAAGATTAGGTCATCTTGAATCATACCAGCAGTGAATTTGACGTGGACATCGAGGAGCTCATCCCTGTAGTGAACAGCTATCAGAGATTCTTTTCGAAGAATTAGTAACACTGTTTTCCCGACCACGCTGATACAGGCCCAACCCGTCAAAGACCCACCCCGAGATTTGTCATGCCCTCTGACTCACGTTTCCTGGTAATGCTCTCCTGAGAACCTCCACACCCTGGCAAGACCACCAGTGAAATAAAGACAGATCCTGAACTCGTTGGTGAAGAGAATTCATGTCCAGTCTCATAATGTCCAGATGACGTGGTTCTGGGCTCTCTAAAGACAGCGCTGCTTATGAGCAAACATTCCCGGGGGGAGTGAAGGCAGCATCATGGAGTCCATTCCTCACAGTTTGTATGGAAATGTTCACAGCAAATCAAAATGCCGCCAGAGAGAATATGTGAAATGATTTTGACAGGCCCGGAAAAAACGGAAAACTGCCATTTTTATTAGCCATTGCCCAAGTTCTGCCACCTTCATGACGTATATCAGCAGTACAAAGCTCATGGCAACAAGTCCAAGCTCTGGAGGCAATGCATTCCAATAATACTCCAAACACTAATGACAAAATGAGTCTGCAACTGTTCTCCAGCATGCCAACACAGAAAGGCAACTCTTTGCTTGTCAAAACTATGATGACGTCATTATCTCATTTCAGTTGTAAAACGTTTTCTCTTGTACGACGTTTACGATGTGAGCAAGAAATGTCGTTGATTCCGACAATTTTACTCGCTTTCAACAGAGGTCAACATATTATGTATTTTCTGATGGATTACAAACATACTCACAGAACACACACACACACACACACGCACGCACGCACGCACGCACGCACGCACGCACGCACGCACGCGCACGCACGCGCACGCACGCACGCACACGCACACACACACACACAACACACTGAACTACATGCCAAAAGAAAGTGGCTTTGCACTAGGGGCGCTCTGAGACTGATATGTTACTGTCTGTGTGGTTAGAAACGAATACAATAATGGTGGTGTAGAGAGGCACAGAGGTATTGCGTTCGCCTCGTGTCAAGTCAAAACCCGAGTTCGAACCTGGGTACAGGGGATATTTCCTCTCACTTTACAACTACGCCTTAAGGTCTGAACGTGGAGTCTTTCGGATGAGACGACATGATAAACCGAGGTCCCGTGTGCCCATGCACTTAGCACACGCTAAACCCTGTGGCAACGAAAACGTTTTCATTTGTTTTAAAATGTACCCACTCCCTTTCTTTCCTCATCAGTCACACAACAAATCGCATGCAAAATAAATAAATAATAATAATATTAAAAAATGGGTGGCTGCGACCTGAGCAACCCGAATTTCACAGAGACGCCTCTATGACTATAAAGTGCATAATAATAATACCTAATACAAGGACGCAAAGCAATACAATGATGCAATGCAATACAATAAGGCATCAATATACTAGCATAGGCTTAATGGGATCGTACAAACCAATGCAACAGAATAATATGTCTTGTGTGATGGTGGTGCCGCTGCTGCAAGTAAAGATCAATGTGACGAAGGTCTAAGGGAGAAGACTGGGACCGGATAAAAGAAGACGCCAGGGAAAACAGGACTGAAGTTTCCCCCCTTTATCTTTCAACCAACTCGGCTGCAATAGGCCCCTACAACTTATTATTAATGCCTCATATTTGAACAACTGTGTGTGTGTGTGTGTGTGTGTGTGTGTGTGTGTGTGTGTGTGTGTGTGTGTGTGTGTGTGTGTGTGGTGACGTGTGCGTGCGTGCGTGCACTGTGCGTGCGTGCGTGCATACGTATACTGCATTTTCCCCTACTAAATCATTTGAACAAATCTTGAAAGAGAGATTTGAACAAATCTTGAAAGTACAAATGCCTCTTACTTTGATGTGGGCAAAGGTGCAGTGGTTCTCAAGTTCTGCTAAAATCATTTGAACACATTCTAAAAGATGCACGAAAAACTGTGAGATTGTTGAAGACCAAACCACTGACTTTTGCAGGTCCATCTTTATTTGACTGTGCATGGACTTTGTTGACAAATAAAGATGCGTAAATACAAAATATTGAAATAATGTACATAAATAGATTTTTTTTTTTTACTGAATGCCATAGTTTGAATTGGAAGACTCAACTATATGAACAAAGTCTTTGACGTGTGTATCTTACCCTAAAAAAATGTCATTTTCACTGTTTGGAGAAAAAAAATCCGCGTCTGACTGAAGTTTGTTTTACGTCCTCCCGGCACAAAGCCATATGGGACATTTCTTTTGATTAAATTAAATTTTCTTTTTTAATAGAGTTGGGAGCATTAAAAAAACCGCGTCTTGCTTTCAGGGATCTTGTAGGCATAAAGAAGCATAGACATTTCGTCCATATTCCTGCAGAAAGACGATCTTGTCATGTATGCGCATAGTGAATGATATTGTTGAGCACTGCAACATGTCGACTGCACCAGTAGGAGCGATCGGAGGGGCGTACGGCGCTGGAAAAGCAGGGGCACCGTTTGATCCTCTTGGATACATAAAGAAACCTCAAGTGATACTTAGGCTTGTTAGTCTTGTAAGTATATTTTATCCATTTGATCTGCTTTTTAGCCTTGCTACATGCTCAACAGGTCTGACTGTAGTAGGCTGCTGAGCTGCCCGCTGCCGGACTCGATGTTCTGATGTTGATTGAACGACCGTCGCATTCAAGATCAATACTGGCCTTCTTCGCTAATGTCCTTTTGCTGTTTTGTTTTGGAAGACGTAGACGGTTACCCTGAAATATTTCGTTGAGAGTTATTTTTATCATTATCTTATTTTGAGTGATTTTTAAAAAAAATGTCTCATTTTCGTATCATGTGACGTTTCTTTCTGGACCGTGGTCGTGGACGGAAACGGTCTCATAATCACATGATTCGGTAAGCTTTCAAGGGAAGTGCTGTAATAAATGAGGGCTCTGCGCCTGTTTGGGAAGAAGCATTGCTAATTATAGATATAAATTAATGACAGTATGCCATATCAGTATACTCTCGACATTTCTTCAGAGAGACAGACTCACAGTCACAGAGAAGAAAACACTGCCACACAAAGAATGAGAGAATGGCTCCAACCCACCTGCGTGCGCATCTCGACCATTCCAACGGAAGTGTCGCCATCTTAGTCCTTATTTGTGTGTAAACAAAGTGAAAATGTTATCTAAATGTGTAAAGAAAACATCCAGATGTTATAAATACAGTTTAGATGAAGTTTCGAATTGGAACAGCCAAATACGCAGCATCGATCTGGCATTTTTCAAAAAAAGTAAGGACTAAGATGGCGGTCTCCCATAATATGGCGCTCCTTGTGGCCGGATATGACGACACGTGGGTACCAGCAATACATCATACATGTGGTCAAGGAAGATAACTTCTGTTTACACAATGTTAATCGCAGCATGTAAGAGTCCTGTAGGCTAAATTAAATATAACCTTACAAACACATCATCAATTTTTCAGTACATGAAGAAGTTCATAATGAACGCTTGACAAGTTAAATGGGTAACTATCCCTAATCCTAACCTGTTAGTGTTACTTATTTAGTTACTAACCCTATCCCTTTCCCGAGCAAGGTATTGTTCATGTAAAAAAAATCTATAGTGTGTGTTACTGTAGGTGAGTTCTTTTCAATTCAGGGATCGCGCTAGACTTTTTGAAAGTGCGTTCAGCTTACATAAAATTGGCCACAAAATGTGTAAAGCAGGCTAAGAATTGCGTCATGTCGTAAAGTTCTCTATAAATCGATGAAAAAAGCGTTCATTTTTTTATCTATACTGTACAATCACTGAATCAGCAATGTCTGTTGCTCAAATCAAGTGCAATGCTTTGATTGCTTGCTCTCTGATTATTCACTTTGCATCAGAATGTGTCAACCCGAGTGTACAGGGTTCGTAGCAGTTTGGGAAGGTTTGGGGAAAATGGACTTCATTTTCAAGGCCCATGAAAGTTTGTGAAAAATGAAAAACCAAGAGTAGTATCTTTGAAAGTTTTTGAATTTTGAGCGACTGTCAAATCTTCATCAATCTGCCCCCCAAATCGCCCAGGACCATAATTTTGAATCATCGTGCCAAGAAAAACAATTATAATTATGAAATAAAATGAATATTTTGATGCATACGATCGGTGCGACTTACTTTCGATTTTTAACCAGAATTGACGCGAGTTGCTTCCCTTTAAAGACATCCGGGTCTTTATGCGTACCGCGCAAAATGCCGGGCAAATATGTCTTCAGTGAGCTTTGGCTCGAAAATTCTGCATATAAAGTATGGCTGCGAAAGGATGCAACCAACAAGTGCTCAGCATATTGTGCGGCTTGCCAAAAAACCATCGATGTATGAAAACCCTAAAGTTGGGCTTTGAAAGTTAGGGAAAATTAGGATGCTGTTTGGCTATGAACCCTGGTGTAGGTAGATCTAGATGGTCAGACTCAGACTTATGATCGGACACGTTTAATCAAGTAGGCCCTGGCTAAATGGAACTCCTCACATCTGTTGTATGAGTTATTTTGAAAGCAAATTTCGATGGCATTGCAAAATTGGAATTTATGAATAAGTTATTTTAGTCTACACCCATGATGACGATCAACATCACTACCACCACCACCACCCCTAAAAAAAAAGTTGACCTAGTCTGTTATGGCTTCAAGCCATCACCACGAAGTCATCACACACGCCGCAAAGCCATGCTATTATTGTGTGCGTGTGTGTGTGTGCGTGCGTGTGTGTGTCTGTGTGCATGTTTGTGATAGTTAATATTGTATTTGTAGTAGCTTATGATCTATGTATTTATTTAAATAATTGTGAAGCGCCGTGAGCTCAAGAGAGAAAGGGCGCTCTATAAATGTTAGTTATTATTATTATTATTATTTCCCGCACACAATGCGTGCCGTGCGAGTCTCTCTCATCAAGTCTTTGCCGAATAGTAGGGCATAGGCCTGTTAGTGTTACCTAGTACAGTAGCACTAGCAGATGCAGGCTCCTTTCTTTCTGTAGCCTAGCGTAGGCATTTGCATTGAAATAAAACAGAATCAGTTTTGCAATCCTGCCGACCACTGATATTGTCTACTATTGCCTCTGGTTGCGGGCAGAATTTTTTGCAAGCTTGTTACACGTAAGTGCTCTGAAAACGCGTCAGCTACTTTCAGAATGCATCAACTACGCAGAAAATGTGCGTTAACGTGATCCCTGTCAATCTCCCTTTCTTTTAAATTATCTTGAACAGTTTCCGCATGTTCCCCATGAATTATATTGGGCATTACTCCATTAGTGAGGGAACTTATTTCTGTCAATTTAATGAATTTTACATTCTCTCTGGTACTGGTACTGGTAATATTGGCTGGGAAATGTGGAGAAGGTTCCTGCTTCCACTTCCAGTGATGGACACAGTATATGCACTGGTCCTCTTTGTGATTCAGTCATGATTTATGGCGTCTTCGACATACATATATATATCCAGATCAGTGTACTCCTGTTCTTGTAGAACTAGGAGTAGGAGTCCAAAATAAGATTTAATTGATTGGATTTATAACACACATACATGTGCGCTTGCACACACACACACACACGCACGCACGCGTGCGCGCACAAATTAATGTACACACACGCACACATATTCTACCCTGTCTCTGTCCTTCCCTCCCTATGCTCTCCCCTTCAAATGTGTGATTAGAATTTAGATTTATGATGCATCAGCCCTTTACTCAAATGGCTTTTTTCACTGGTTAGCATTACTTTGTAGTAAGGACCAATAGTAAAATGAGAGCTTTACAATGAATTATTTTCTACAGTTCAAACTTCAATAAGAAAGTCATGGCTCAGCTTAGTCTTTTGTGGAAGGCTGTGACTCTCAAACTAGAGGGCATCTGCACTGGCTCTAGTGCGTAGCCAAAGGGATGGGTTGGCCTTTTGGGACCCTTCCCCACTACAGCTGTCCTCAAATCCCTTTGGCAGAGAGAGTGAGGATTTACCCTGGCCAAGGCATCTCTACACCAAACAAATTTGACTGTGTACCCTGGCCAAGGCATCTCCACACCAAACAAATTTGACGATGTACCCTGGGCAAGGCATCTCCACACCAAACAAATTCTAGCCCAGCCCGGTGGAATAGCAGCTGCCCCGTCTGATATCTGGTAGTTGTAGTTGGAAACAACAGATAGGCATACGTACACAGACATACAATGCATGATTCATCTTTGTGCTCTTTTCAGCTGTTCTCCATCGTGGTGTTTGGCTGCATATCATCGGGGGCGTGGTATGGAGACCGGTGCCAGATGAACGATGACACCAACACCTGTGGTTACGGCACGGGCATTGGGGTGATTGCGTTCCTGCTCTGCATTGGCTTCCTCATTGTGGATGCCTTCTTTGACACTCTGAGCAGTGTCCAGCACAGAAAATACGCTGTTTTGGCTGACTTGGCCTCTTCAGGTGAGCACAGTACCTGGAACTGACCAAATGATCACTCTGGCATGAATTATGAAAATCTGTTTAACGTCTTCCGGTCTGAAACAGACACATATGGGACATTTGCATATACAAAGATGGTGGGAACAATACTGGAGGCAGTGCAACACCAGTAAAGTCCCGATTTTTTAACAATGCAGATAGGTGTAGCAGTAACCACGCCTCGGTTAAACCTCATCGGCTATGGTACTGCCACAATGAGTATAAATCACTCTGGCATTGATTTTCTTCTTTTGTTGTTGTTCTCACAATTTCAATGCATGTAGTTGATTTAAAAAAATGTTCATGAATACTTCAGAAATTATTTTATTAGTTTTCAAGCATTTACTCGCTATGTGCTGTAGACGAGTGTAGTTGACTTCATATGAATTTTGAATATCACTAAGTAAATTTTAAGTTAATATAGTATTCAAATACATTGTAACTTACAAGAAGTAGCAAGAACTTATCTTTCTTTGGTGAGGGTACAGAAACACAGCTTTGTTGGGAGAAGATTTGTTATAATTATGTTTGACTTCTTTTTCTTGTAAAACGTTTTATTAAAAATATCGGTAAAGGTCAAGATGTGCCACCCTCCCTACATTTCTCGGTTAATTATATTTTTCCGTTGTTGCCTTTCTAGCCATGATATATGGATACATGTACGTAAAGCTGTATTTTAGGAACATTTTTAGCTAATAACCTTTTTGGAATACTAACCCTAGCCCTAACCCTACCCCCCACCCTATAAGACGGAAAAACGCAACGAACCACAACTGTGACAAATCGCGGTGCACTGCAGTACATAGTGGGGGGTAGGGTTAGGTTTAGGGCTAGGGTTAGGGATAGGGTTAGTATTCCAAAAAGGTTATTAGCTACAAATGTTCCTAAAATACAGCTTTATGTATGGTAAGAAAGGCAAAAAACGGAAAAATACAATTAACCAAGAAATGCAGGGGGGGGTGGCACATCTTTACCTTTACCAAAATATCAGAGCTTTTGTTGGTGTGTGGTGACAGCTTTGTGGACGTTCCTGTGGTTTGTGGGCTTCTGCTACATGACGGATGCCTGGCGACGGACTGACACCAGTGACCACACCTACGTCCAGCCTCACGGGAAAGGCAAGAACGACATCCAGGCTGCCATCTCCTTCTCCTTCTTCTCTATCTTCTCATGGGTAGGAACATTTTGACTGCTTTTTGGTGCATGTGTGTGTGTGTGCTGTGTTGTTTTGGGTGATTTTTTGTTCATAGGGTGAACTCTGCCAGGGTTCAGTGGTTTAAGAAACAGACCTGTGTGTATTTTATTTTTAATCCTCTTGGAAAAATGACGGATCAGAAAGTCCTAGAAAGTTCGGGAATGTACGGATTCCACGTGGCCGGTATGGGCGCTTCCATTTTGTTTCTATCACATGGCAGTCACGTGAGTACTTCAGCCTCGCTTTCATAATTGATTACACTTCCGCCCAACCGTCTAATATGGCTGGTAAGTCGATTCGTTTGAAAGATATGAATTTTTTTTATTTAATGACTGACTTTGGCATTTTCACACTTTTTCCAATATGGATGACGAACAGTTATGGCAACCATTGAATGAGGAAAGCGATGAATATTCTTATTTTTGTGAAAGATCGGACTTATGAGATCGCGTGGTCTGACCTATTTCGGCACTTGAGCATGTTTTTGTTCAATCGGTGCACATTTTTGAAGTCATGTTACTGACATTGCCATTTTCCCGACTTTTGCAGCATGGATGATGAATCGTTATTGCATCCACTGCGTGATGACGGCGATGAAAATTCTCTTTTTTGTGAAAGATTATGAGATTGTGAAGTGAAAGGGTAAGTGAATTGTAATTTTGACCTACGTTTCCATTTCAATCATCCTATGGCTTCCCATAACATCTTGAAATTCATTTTGCAAATTAGGCAACACATTATAAAAACTACCCCCAAAACACAAAATCTGCTTGGGTACTATTTTTTCTTTTCTGACGCTACCCCACCTTTTGTACGGAGTGACGTCCCTTGGCTTAGGATTTCAGAGGTCACAGAGCATCAGGAGTAAGAGGGCTAAAGTTGTCCGAAAAGAACGTCATGTTAGTATCTTAGCTTAGCTCAGGCAATTAATTTGTGGATCATTGAGGCACTATTTTGCCGCCTGGAAGTTAAATTATTGTAAGTTAATAGTGGTAAACTTTGATGTGTTGGACTTACACTACAGACAGTAACTGTTGATCAACGCAATATGTATCATCAACAAAACTATAAAAAAAACTATTTGCAAAGATTATGCACGGAAAAGTGATGTTAATAAACAAAAATCAGGGCTCCCCAGTCTGTGCGTCAAATGTGCGTGACAGAGGCATTAAAACTTCGTACTGGGGGTGAAACGACGCACTATAATTACTACTCAAGGGTTATGAGACGCACTATAAATCTGCCGAGTGCGTGACAGACCTGGTTACTCTACGATTTTGGCGTATTTTGGCGTAGCATGCTACAAAATTAGGGTGTCTGCTACGCAGCTACGACTCGAAATAGCAAACTCCGCATTTTCATTACCGGCAGCTTTGAATTTCGAGCGAGCGTTGTCAAGGACACAGATCATCCTTCAGAACTTCATTGAGAAGAAGAAAGAAGAGTCGAAGCAAGGTCTGCAAAATGACGTCACCAGGGCCGAAGCCATGATGTGCATGCTGATAGCACGGTCCAACTTAGCATAGCATAGCATAGCATAGCATAAATGCACTATAGGCTATTTTGTTTAGCCTTTTGCCCTCTAAATATGTTTTTGATTTTTATTTGGTTTGGCTTCATTCACTGATGACTACTAAGGCATCTGTGTTTTATTCCTTTAAATCTGTATATTAACTGAATACATTTTGTTTTGGAAAAACTTGTCTATGATATTTTTGAATGAATTTAATGACTTTGCATTAACTGCTTCATCGGGAAGGTTATTCCATGCATTTATTACTCTGTTAGTAAAAATGTTTTGTGCTAGTCTGGTGTTAGTATCTTTTTTGTACAGCTTAAAGTTATGGCCACGGGTTCTATCACCCTCACAAAAAGTTAGTAGGCTGTTAGTAGTGGAATAATCGTATAAATGGTGACATATTTTCATCAGCTCACAAAGGTGAAGGTCAGGTCATAAGTTCACCCTGGGGGTGAAGAGACCCTCTATAGCTGCTTCCTGGGGGTGAAAATACCCTCTAGGGTCAAGCAAAATGGGGAGCACTGAAAATAACGTAATTTGGTCTGAAATGAACAAAATGATGAGTTATCCATTCCTCATGTGAAGTGATGTTTTTCAACTTACATCTGTATGTTTTGCGCTCGGCTATTTAACCCCTTGACTGCCATATAACTTATCATGTAGTGACTTGATGACATCACTGATGACGTCATCAGATGAAGAGGAATAACTGATATGCTGGCTTTTGCTGTATCACATTCACAGTCAAGAGAGTTATATCCCCATACCATTTTGCCAGATTGGCTCTATCAGTTGGTATTTACTTTGGTATTTGGAATATTCAAGACACAGAGTGACAGTTGTCTTTTTCATGGCATGGTTAGTACATTGAATTTTTCTTTAATTTTATTTGGCAGTCAGTGGGTTAATGAATGTGATATATCATTTTCTGTTAATTCTCTGGCACTACTAGCCCAAAATGAAAATAAAACTTGATTATATTACTTTTTTTCTTCTTTTGCGTGTCCTCTTATTACAGTGGCCTGTATTGTGATGGTTTAGCAAAGTGATCATGTTTTTAGGTTAAATCCTATCTGTAACAATGGTTACATTTCGATTGATTTTGATCCATTTCTGTGCTTCTTTATTTGAAATGTCATATAAAAGGTGTATCAGATCTTACAGTGTGTGTGTTTTTTGGATGTTATTTTTTCACGTTATTAACATCTTCAAAACATGATCTTGATAAATCTCTGTGTTGCTCAACTGTCAAGTGTCCATATTTTTCAAGCTTAGTTCAACAAAGAATGACCAGTACAGAAAGGTGTTTTGTCAGGATGCTTTTAAGCCTTGATAATGCTTTTAGTATTATCCTGTTAGCTCACTCTGGACTGGCCGATTTGCTTCCCCTTGTTCCGTTAATTGGGTTCAGAAAAAAAATAACACAAAAAATAAGTTATGAAGAGTTGGGCATCAGTATTTTAAGAAAAGATTAGCAACACCATGCACTAATTTGACTAAATGATCGTAAAATATCAGATTCTATGCCTTCGTCGTTTGTCTCCTAGAGTCCTATTGACGAAAAGAGCTGATTCATAGAAAGAAGGTAATTTTCACATTCCGATCTTTGACCACCCCCTACAGTCAAACCTGAAAGTAAAGTCTGCAATCATTGGTTGATTTCAGGTGAGGCAAGGTCAAAGCAGACTGAAAGTAGGTTATGACGCAGCGCTTGAAAGCTGATTACTCGCCAGAAATCAAAACCTTGAAAACTTGAGCCGAATCCGGCTCATTCGTCCTAAACAATTGTGCAAGCCATGAGCCGAATCCGGCTCATTCATCCTGAGTGATTTAAAGCTTATTCCTAACAGACTTCTGTTAAAAATGATTCCTCTGTTGCTCATCGGTTGCAATGGTAACATGATTTTTAAAAGGCGTCAAAATAAAAAAAATGTGCAACAATTTCAGTGCATCAGCATTTATTCCACAATGTGAATTGAGTAAAATGGTACTCAACACATGCTAGCAGGAAGCTTAAAGAATACGTACAGCTCACAAAAAGATCATTTTTAAGCAAAAGAGATAGTGCAATTAATTGCTGAGTCACGATGACTGCAGTGAAAGTTGAGTCTTTTGGATCTAAGGAGAGCCCTGGAATGGCTGCAGGAAGGTGTGGATGTGCAGGAACCGCTGTCACAGCTTAATAATGATTAATACTTCATACTTGAAGTTCGTGACCACCTTCCTGCACAGCCACCCCCTCCTGCATTTATCTAAGGCTCTCCCAAGTTCCAAAACACTCAACTTTCGCTGCACAACTTTCGTAACAAAGCAAATAATTTCACTATCTCTTCTGTTAATTAAGGACCTTATTGAGAGTTGTACTCATTCTGGAAGCTTCCGGCTAACATGTGATGAGTACCATGTTGCACAAATCACTCTATGGAACAAATGCTGAAGCATTTTGTTTCAGTTTTTTTTAAATTTTGAGGCGTTTTTAAACTCACGTTACCATAGAAACCAACGGTGACCATGAAACAATTTTGCTTTCACTGTAAGGCCATGTCTCTTGTGTATGTTGCTGCCAAGTTTTAAGGTCCAGACGCGAAGCATTTTGAAGCAACAAGCAAACTCCCAAAACGTGTACAGTGGAACCTCCCATTATAAGACTCCCTCCCATATAAGACCTACTTTTCTGAGACATTGCCCTTCTTTGTAAGTATTAAAATTACTTCCCTTATAAGACCCGTCCCTTATAAGACCTCATTTTGGATGATTTTTGAAGGTCTTATAAGGGAGGTTCCACTGTACTTTGAAAGTGTTCCCTAACTTTTTGTGGGCAGCTTAGATAGATAGTTAGGGACAGAATCCACTGAAAACATTACCAGCTTCGCTGTCTTCGTTCGCGGCTGGTAACAATAACCAACTCTCCACCAGACTAAACTAAGGAGTGCCTGCCAGGTATAACTTAAGATAGCATACTCCAGGCTTAAGTTAAAGCCCTGCTAACAAATAAGTCACTGCCAGAGCTCTCTCCATTGGGAAAGAAAGCCCCAATCAATAACTGAAGCTTGCTACATGTACTAGTACTACAGTGGAACCAGTCTTTAGCAGTGCAATGGCCAGATTGACTGTGGCATCTTTGTGCCTTGCCTCCAGCTTTCTTCCCGCTATTCCTGTTACAAACCATGTACTAATCAAGCACCACTGTCGGGGGCTCATTATTGATTGAGTTCAGCACTATTAGCCACTGAGAGCAGGCACAGTGTCAACATCAGCACACCACTGCTTAATTAAGTGGTTTCATTGACCATCTCTGATCACATGCCTTGCTCAAATATAATTAATGGGAAAGACTGAATGAAAGTTAGGTTTTACGTCCACTCGGCTGCAAAACAGCACATATGGGATGAACCATCAACCAACCATCATTCAATGGGAAAGACTTCTTACACTTGTCATTTATATACTGTGGAAATGTTTGCCTTTTCTATGAATTTTGAGCTCTATCATAACCTGCTTTACGATTTTTTGTCAAAGTCACACAATCAAACAAAAGATCTTAAACTACAGTAACTTTGTTTTAACTAGAGTAACTGTTTCATTTGAAAGCAAATAAACTAAAAGCACAATGATTTGTATGGTACTCAGTACTTGCTGTTAACAAAGTTTATTTTCTTGGGAAGGCAGACAGTAAAAGTAATGATATAAGTAAAATGTTCTAATACAAAGGAGTACTTTGAAAAAGTGAATAATCATGATTACAAAAACACACGACAGAGAGAGAGAGATACAGTTTTAGAGTGAGACAGAGACAGGGACCTAGGATGCTCAAATTTTGCATGCGGATAGGTACTAAGAATATCTAGGCCAAGTTCGAAAATGAAGGTCAAAGGTCAAGGTCATTAGAGCCAAAAATGCTGCCAAACACCTGTCACAATAATGGATGGACCTAGGACGCTCAAATTTTGCATGCGGATAGGTACTAAAGATATCTAGGCCAAGTTAAAAAATGAAGGTTAAAGGTCAAGGCCGAAAATGCTGCCGAGCACCTGGCACGATAACGATTGAACGGAGGGACCTAGGACACTCAAATTTTGCATGCGGATAGGTAGGTACTAAGAAAATATCGGCCAAATTACAAAATGAAGGTCAAAGTCACTGGAGCCGAAAATGCTGCCGAACACCTTGCACGATAACGGGGGGGGGGGGGGGACCTAGGATGCTCAAATTTTGCATGCGGGTAGGTAGGTACTAAGAATATCTTGGCCAAATTCAAAAATGAAGGTCAAAGGTCAAGGTCACTGGACCCGAAAATGCTGACGCACGGCTGGTGGTCTAGCGTCTTAATGCTCTAGTTGTTGTTGCTACAGTTGTAGTTGTAGTTGGTAACTAAGATTTAATGGGGGAGCTCATAGAACATGATCACCTTATTTTTAAGTGGCTTTGTAAGCAATTTTTATTAGAGTTAAGGTGTAAAATGTATAAAGCACTTGATTAGGATGGTCATCAGTGAGAGAGATCAGTTATGCCATTATGGTGTGTTGTTTTCAGTAAACTTAATGTAAATAGAGATCAGTAATGTCATTATGGTGTGTTTTTTATAGTAAAGAGAGAGATCAGTTATGCCATTATGGTGTGTTGTTTTCAGTAAACTTTACTGTAAAGAGAAATCAGTAATGTCGTTATGGTGTGTTGTTTATAGTAAAGAGAGAGATCAGTTATGCCATTATGGTGTTGTTTTCAGTAAATTTTACTGTAAAGAGAGATCAGTAATGTCGTTATGGTGTGTTGTTTATAGTAAAGAGAGAGATCAGTTATGTCATTATGGTGTTGTTTTCAGTAAACTTTAGTAAAGAGAGATCAGTGGTGTGTTGTTTATAGTAAAGAGAGAGATCAGTAATGTCATTATGGTGTGTTGTTTATAGTAAAGAGAGAGATCAGTTATGTCATTATGGTGTGTTGTTTTCAGTAAACTTAATGTAAATAGAGATCAGTAATGTCATTATGGTGTGTTGTTTATAGTAAAGAGAGAGATCAGTTATGTCATTATGGTGTGTTGTTTATAGTGAGAGATCAGTTATGTCATTATGGTGTGTTGTTTTCAGTAAACTTAATGTAAATAGAGATCAGTAATGTCATTATGGTGTGTTGTTTATAGTAAAGAGAGAGATCAGTTATGTCATTATGGTGTGTTGTTTATAGTAAAGAGAGAGATCAGTTATGTCATTATGGTGTGTTGTTTATAGTAAAGAGAGAGATCAGTTATGTCATTATGGTGTGTTGTTTATAGTAAAGAGAGAGATCAGTTATGTCATTATGGTGTTGTTTTCAGTAAACTTAATGTAAATAGAGATCAGTAATGTCATTATGGTGTGTTGTTTAAGTAAAGAGAGAGATCAGTTATGTCATTATGGTGTGTTGTTTATGTAAAGAGAGAGATGTTATGTTTATGGTGTTTGTTTTCAGTAAACTTAATGTAAATAGAGATCAGTAATGTCATTATGGTGTGTTGTTTAGTAAAGAGAGAGATCAGTTATGTCATTATGGTGTGTTGTTTATAGTAAAGAGAGAGATCAGTTATGTCATTATGGTGTGTTGTTTTCAGTAAACTGTTTATTATGGTGTGTTGTTTAGTAAAGAGAGAGATCAGTTATGTCATTATGGTGTGTTGTTTATAGTAAAGAGAGAGATCAGTTAGTAAAGAGAGAGATCAGTTATGTCATTATGGTGTGTTGTTTATAGTAAAGAGAGAGATCAGTTATGTTATTATGGTGTGTTGTTTTCAGTAAACTTTACTGTAAAGAGAAATCAGTAATGTCATTATGGTGTGTTTTGATTATATAAATAGTGAAGAGAGAGATCAGTTTTGTTGTTATGGTGTGTTCTGTTAATTAGAATCCACCTGTTGTATAGGGGAGTCCTTTTGTCTTTATACAAATTCGACTTTTCTCTTTTTTCTTATTCCTTTTTCATCTTCCCTTTTTTTTTTTTAAAGATTGAATTGTTTAAAAATATGATGTTTCAATGCAAGGACTGGATCAAGAAATATTATTAGTTATAGGCTTTTTAATAATAATTTTACAACTCATTCTATCAGTATGAGTTCGCTTCCAGGTGGTAACGTGGCTCTGAGTTGCGCGTTCGCCTCATAGACAACAGGTCCCAGGTTTATTTCCTGCCTGTAGCAGTTTAATTTTCTGCTCACCCTCCACTCGACCTTACGGCCTGAATGCTAAGTTTTTCAGATGAGTTGACAAAAACCGAGGGCCTGTGTGCTCATTACCGTATTTTACGGACTATAAGGCGATACTTTTTTCTCAGACTGAGACCCCTGCGCCATATAATGTGACTGATAATATAGTAAGAAGGTGTAATAACAAAATCTGAATTTTGTGTAAAATCTTGCCTTATATTTTCAGGTGCGCCTTGTAGTCCGTAAAAATACGGTACTTTGCGTATACTAAAGAATCCAGTGGCAACAAAGAAGTTGACAGTTGGTCAAAGTTTGTTCTCCTCACCCTCCCTGTTTGGTGACACATATGAAATACAGCATTTAAAAAGACAAAGGGTACTGCGCTACTTTTTTTTGCAAGCGCTTTGGATGCTTGTTCGTTCAGTGAGCTCAGGAGATGCTTCGAGTAGTAGCCGCCTATTTCATGCTCTTTGCAAATCACCATTCGGCTGTGCCTGTTTTGCTGTGCGCAGGGAGGCCTGACGTTCCTGGCGGTGCAGCGCTATCGGCTGGGGGCCCAGGAGGCCTTCAACACGGGCTACGACCAGGACCCCAACGCCTCCTCCCCCTACTCCTCCTTCCCGGGCAGCGAGAGCGGGGACCCCTACCAGCAGCCCCCCTTCAGCCAGCAGAAGGACACCCCCGACTACCAGCCCCCCACGTACTGAGCCAGTCCGCGCCTGGTTTGTCTCCCCCCGTGGACCCCGCTTTCTGCTCGATTCCTGCTTCTGCTGTTGTGCGGCGGGGGTCCCAAGCCCTGGCCCTGATCCGTGCTGGAGGGTGAAAAGCGAGGGAAATGTTAGACGTCGGTGGATGGGTTGGTGACTCTTTCCATCTTGTGTCTGCCAACCACGATCCTGTTGCATCCGATTGATTCTGTTCTTTTTTGGGGAGTTGTTTTGTTTTAGCTATTTGCTTTTCCTGGTTCTGTTATTTCCTTCTTTATGTATCCTATTAATTTCTACCAGTTTCGAAGTTTGCTTACATTCGACTTCAACGTACAAAGTTGTCTATAGCTTTCAAGTATATGCCCTTTTTCCAAAATTAAATTTTCAACTTCTTTTATTTTAGCAAACTTTACAATTAGCTTTTATCTAATGATTCTCACCATATTTTTAAGTTCTGTTCATCTATCACAATTTGTTCTTGTTTTTTCTGGTTTAGAAAAGAAGAGGCACGGTTTTAATGCAAAAGCTGTTTAAGCATTTGGAAAACAAATTGCTGCTTAGGCACTTACTAATTTATAACATATTTAAACTTTAAAGTCTATAAGTATTAAAAATAATGATTGGCTATATCTAATGATTTTTTTTTATTGAACAATTAAGAACAATTTTTTTTTTTAAAGCAGTTTTTATATTCACCATTTGTATAAAATTTGCGGTTAGTGGGTTACTTCCCTTACCATGTAGCTGTAGAGGTGGTGAGGCAAGTAGGTTGTAATGGAATACTTGTTTTTGTTCATTTCCTTTTCTCCTTCAGCAGAGAGGACCGAAGTCAACTGTTTAGGAGAAAGTATGGCTGTCTGTTTTCAGATTGGTCTATGTTTAGAGTCTTCTTCTTGCACAGTGTTCCTGGATCGATTCGTATGATATGGCCATAATGGGTGTGATCCATTCATGTGTCTGGTCGTAGGTTTCCTAGTGTCCTTGCTGCCTTCAGCCAACACATTCTGATTTCATAGGAACTCACAGGAGGAAGCTGTTAAGCTTTACTGTGATTGTGTCCTTTGGGTAGTTCTAGATAAAGGGGCATGTTCCATGATGCTATGCCAGAGACACAGTGCAGCTGAGAGACCTTTAATTCCCGTTTGGACTGTAGATCAACACCCAATAGGGCAATTGCCACGGGCGTTCATACTGTAGACTAGACTACACCACTGCCTGTATGTTTTACATGTAGTTGCGTTGAATCTCTTATTCAAGGCCTTCAGTGAAATTTAAGATGGTCTACCGGAGACAAATGGCCTGATTGCATGCGAAAACTTGATTCAGCTAAAGAAATGCGCTCAGCTGTCATTTATACTTGCTAATTTAGACTGGACGTTTTAACGTTGATATTTTAATTTGTGGCAAAGCATACAGGTGACAGCATTACAATGCAGCTTTCTTGACCTAAGTATATGATGTGCACATGTGATTTTTGTCTTATTCTGTCTGAAAG
This sequence comes from Phymorhynchus buccinoides, assembly GCA_017654935.2. NCBI lineage: Eukaryota > Metazoa > Mollusca > Gastropoda > Neogastropoda > Raphitomidae > Phymorhynchus > Phymorhynchus buccinoides. Next base: position 73,864,739 of record CM065680.1, read on the forward strand.
ATCATCTGATCAAGAATCTGTCATCTCTGACTGCATCTTTGTAACAAGCATAGAATGTAGGTTTATGCTTAGAGCATTATTTTTTAGTTGTTGGAAAAGCAAATTTTCGTTTCATATGTAATAAATAAAGGTTTCTCTGTTTATAAGTGAGGTGCTTTTTCTTTGCTTTGCTAATTAGGGGGAAGTTGTGTTCTTGGAGGAGGTATTAAATGGAGGCATTAAATCAATGTTGTTTTTCTTTACAGACATTGAACTCGGAAATAATTTTTCTTGGTTGATTGCTGGATGCACCACACTTCATTTTTTAAAATTTGCAATAATTACTGAGAGTGCCATTTGATTATACATTTGAGTTGGTTGTAAGAATGTTTTGAGTTCTTGTGGCTTACACTGAAAAATTACAACATCCTCATGAATAATGTAAGAAGACATCCAGTTCAGAATGAGAGGTCCAAATTCAGGGCAGACTTTGAATCAGACAGAGATGAGCTGTTGTGAGTGATTGTTCAACAGTACCGTTAGTTAGTGTTCGAGTAAACGGCTGGTTATGAAGCCTGTCAGCTTGTATGTTGTCTGTAGAGAAAGAGTGGGTAGTTGGCTGACTAGCATGTTGCGCCGTTTCATTTTCATTGTATATCACATAATAGTCATTTAGCGTGACCAATGGTGTTTCATTTTCATTGTATATCGCATAATAGTCATTAGCGTGACCAATGCTGTTTCATTTTCATTGTATATCACATAATAGTCATTAGCGTGACCAGTCTGAATGTACGTTGCGTTTCTCCCACTATCATTCCTTGAACTTTAGCATTCTCTTCCCCACCGTAACATACCATATTTTCCGGGCTATAAGCCGCTCCTTTTTTCCTCAACTTTGACCCCTTGCGGCTAAAACAATGATTGCGGTTAATTTGTGAATATTTCCCCTTCCGTATTTTAGGCTGGTCGTCAATCTAGCCTGTGTGTGTTGACATCGTCAATCTCGGTAAAAACAAACAGTTCTCAGGCTGAGCGATAACACAATCTGACCACTAAATTTCACCTCTTTTATACACATTTTTCATCACTGAGCAGTTTATGATCAAAGTTTGAACTGAAACAGTTGCAATCGTGTCGATCTTTTCGAACTCTATGCAAACGAAAATGCGAAGTCAACTTCCAAGTTCAAACTAGGTGATCGATCTCACTCCATAAGTTGGAACTAAGTGAATGGTCTCACTTTACAAAAAGGAAGTTGAAAAGCAGCTCCTTTGCCTTAATAAACTAATAAATTGGCATTAACGTCTGCACTGAAACATTTGCTGAATGCAAGCAACTCACAAAATCCAATAAATGAAAACAGCTGGCGCATTAGCGCTTGCCGTGATTACGTATCTGCGGAGGGCACTGCGCTATTTTGTTTAATGTCGGCCAAGTTGGATGTACAGTGAAAGTTTTGTGTGTGCAAACTTTGACTGAAAATGAACTGCCAGTACGTTACTTTGACGTTTTGTTATTTAGTAGGTCCATTATAGCGAAGATTAGGTCTGTTCTGAGTAGTTTGTGTGCGAGTGCAACACGGGCCGTTAAAGTTGCAGTGGCTTTCAACCGTTCGCCCGCTCGTCGGCTCAGGTTCAGTTGGTTTTTTTCAGTCTCTCGCTGCTTAGACACTGAATGCAGCTTTATCGTTGACACTGAATGCAGCTTTATCGTTGTTCTTTTTCTCCATTTTTTAAAATAAAATTCAGTGGGTGCGGCTTAGACAAGGGTGCGCTTTGTAGACCGGAAAATATTGTACTGTCACCCCTCCTTCACCTTGCCCCTTTTGTATCCATTCTTAATTTAGCAAAGGAAAAGACGTTCAACTACAGCGAATTGATTGATTGTTGTTTGTTGGATGGGGAAGAGTATGTCCTTGTTCTGTCCATATTCAATATCCTGATCATAGTCATTAAGTCCAAGAAGAGGTCCATGTTTACATTCATTTAGGTATTTATACGTTTTGTTTTGTTTTTGTTAAGCTTTCATATCGTTTTTCCATACTATAGCATTTGGTTGTTTGCCTTTTTAATACAAGTTTCTCAAGACAACTGGTGTATTTGATTTGGTCAAGAATGTGTACATCAACCACATTGACTTCAAATGTCAAATTTACTCTTCTTAGCTATCATAAAAGCGGTTGGCTCTGCTGCCTTTAAGTTATACCACTGAATTAATTTTTTTATTCACAAATTGGAGTTAGATTTTTGAGTGAGATACCATATGATTCTGTGGCATATTGTTACGTTTTCAACATCATTTCTGAAGGGGAAATTAAATTATCCGAATGTAGAGGCATGTGAAAGTATAAAATAAAGTATGTGTAGAACGTGTGATAATACGCAATGAAATTGGTTTGTTTTTTTGTGACTGTACATAATGAAGAGTGTGATAATAAACAATGAAATAGTTTCCTGCGTGAACATGTGTTATAAAATAGTTTCAGTGTTACCTTACCATGCATGCACAGTAGAATAAATGTGTGTGTGATCATACACAGTAGTTAATATTGTTGGGAGGCTGACTTGGTAGCGACTGCTTATGTTTGGTTTACAAACTCGCCACATTCTCTTTGTAACCTTTTGCTTCAAGCTTTTTCTCCACCCCTTGCTTCTTTTCCAATCTCACATTTTGAAAACCCAGACAAGTTTCTTTTTGTTTTGACGCTCATTGATTATCAGCTAATAGCTGAAGATGTGAGAGGAGGACTGTATGAAAACAGTCTATGGAGCCATTCTTAATGAGTGTCACTTCGTTGATGCGTATAATTGTAGGTGTTTTTTTCTCCAAACAATTTCCTTTTATTCTGATTACTTTTTTGCTTTGTGTTGTGAGATTTTTCCTACAGACTTTTTTGTTTGCAAGTGTTAAAACTGCCATTTGTGTTCTTTGCTTATTTGTGTATGAAAATCCACTTTTTGCACGCGCACACACACACATGCACACACACACACACACCTCCCTTTTTTTCTAAAGGGGGACAAAGATCTGTAAGAGCACTGTGAATCTGGAAATTGCCGTTTGATAGAAACATAAAAGGGCATTGCACATAATGCTTTTGATCATTAAATATTAATTATATAAGAAACAATGTAATAGATTATCATGCTGCACCTGAATCAGATTAACAAATAAATTTAAATTGTAATATCAAATTGAAAAAATCTCAATGTGAGTTTTTTCTTGTTTTCAGGTGTTGAAAACAATTATGTCAGCCCGTTTGACTATATACGGATTACATAACGTTTCTAATTATAAGGCGCACCCCAATCACTGAAGTGATCCAAATACATACTGTTGATATAGAAAGCTTTTTACCTTGTTGTAATCAGCATGTATTGGTTTAAAAGATCTCTGTAAAGTATGCAATCAGATATACTTTGTTGTAATAAGCGATAAATGTGTTTCAAAAGATCTTCATAGTATGCTGAGTTCTGAATCTTGATTACCTGGTATTGCGTATTGCACTGTTGCATAACCGGAGTGGATTTACAGAAAGCATGTGTGGCTTACATGATTCTCATATTTTTTGCAATCTGGGCTATTTATTTCTCTTTTTTTTCTGTGAATTCTTTGACTATTTTGTTTTATGTTTTATTTGTTTGCGTGCTCATGTGTATGCTATTAGTCATGAAAATAATTTGAAAGTAATGCTGTGAGACTATTTCTTTCGAACGTCTCTTGTTGTTTTGTTATTCTCTTATTTAAAATGGTGCAAATGTGCTTGCTTATTGTGTGTTCAATTTTTCTCTGTAAAATTATCAGATTTGTTTGTGTAAATGTTTGACTATGATACTTTAACGATTCTCAAATGAGTTTGTGTAACTTTTTGACTGATATTTTGAGAGTGAAATGAATCTACTTTGTGTAATTGGAAATAGTTTCTATATCATTATTTTTATTTAAATTTATGTCACTGTTTCAAATGCCATCTCAAGTGTCAGACTTTTCTTTTTGCCTGAGTACAGCAAAAAGAGATCTGTCATAAAATACAGTTGATGCTGGGGGGTTTTGTTGCAATATTTGAGGTCATTTTCTTGCAGCAAAGTTTTCAGTCTGGTTTTTGTTTTAGTTTTTGGCCTGGTGTGATTCCTATTTATATGCATGGTTTCATATTTATTGTGTGGGTAGAAGCAGGCACTGAGCAGCTGAGCAATGTATATGTTTCAATTTGTTCGTTTCATTTTACAGTGGCTGACAATCTTTCCTGGGAAAAACCTTCTTTGTTAAGTGTGGTCAATTAGTAAATGAATATTGATGAATGGAGTCCAGATGTCCTGTACACTCAAGTAGCATGTAGCTGTGTTTCTGCACACTTAGTGTATTGTCCAATGTGGCGGTACCATAGCCGATGAGGTTTAACCGAGGCATGGTTACCGCTACACCTATCTATATTGTTAAAAACTCGGGACTTTACTGGTGTTGCACTGCCTCCGGGCATTGCAGCCAGGATTGTTCCCAACATCTTTGTATTTACAAATGTCCCATATGTGTCTATGACCGAGAGGACGTAAAACATCATTTTCATCATTCTGCACACTTAGTTCAGATTTGATGAAGGTCCTTATCGCTTCATTCGGGTAGTGATACACCCATTTCCTTCAAACGGCTTCTTATCTATTTAGAAACATCAAATTGTATGTATGTTCATCATCACAAAGCAAGCACAAGTGTATAGTTGGTGAAAGGGGCAACAGTATCAGACACATGTCAACCCAAGTTTTAGGCTTAGGCTTTATCACATCATATTGAAATTTGGTATATTCTAGTCACAGAGACTTATCTCTGTGAAATTTGGGCTGCTCTCCTCTGGTGAGCACGTCGCCACAAGAGCTGCGCCTACACAATTTATTTTTTAATTTTTTTTTGGGGGGGGGCACATGGTGAGGAGGGGGTGTGGACACACTTGGCAAATCTAGCTATCAATTTGGCTATACCAGGCAGCAGGATGTCTCCCTGCTCTTACCGACTTTCAACTGCCGTGGGATTTTTACATGCGTAAAGCACATGGGTCAGACTAGCTTTAAGTCCCCATCCGAAGGACTGGACGTTCAGTTCGATTTTCCTGTCAAACTAGAAAGAAAGGGTGAGACCGGGATTCGAACCCGGGTCACTCACGCTGCAGTCACGCATTACATTTGGCAGGCGAACGTCTTAACCACTCTGCCACCTTTTTCCCTGTGGCTAATGAAAGGAAAACATTCGTTTTGTTTGATCCTCACAGTGATTTATGCCTGTTACATTTTTCTTGTTATCTCGCATGGTTACTGGTCTGTGACAGTGTGATTTGCATAGTTTTGTTGTTCCGTGTCTATTCGACGTTTTGATCCGAAAGTCTGCTGGATTTATCTGTGTTAGAACACAACTAGTGGTTTGTCAAAACCTTTACAGTGGGAACCGTAGATACTGTAAAAAAAATGTCAGTCAGTACCTGTGTAAATTACATTTTAAAAGGGAGAAGAGAAAGTTATGCACGTGTTACTTGCAAAGTAAGGTGTCGCTGACTGCTCCATGTTTTGTTGTCACTTGCAAGCGTGCGTAAAGCAATTACCCCGAGAACTTGGTTGTTGTTTTTGTTGTGATAGAGAACAACACTCGCGTCGGAGATGCATTTATGTAGATGATGTGTAATCAGAGGTGAGGGTGAAGTGAGGAGAAATAAAACATGTAGTTTTGTGTGTAATTGATGTGGTATTTTGTGCACATAATACGTATATGATACACTGTATTTGCGTCGGTGATGGAATGACAGCTGTGGTCTGTATGAATGAAAGACCACCTTTTTGTTTGAATATTCTTATAGGTCTTTAGGCTTTGTTGTGAGGATTGTTTTTGAGATGTACCTTAATTATCATTTTCCTCACAAATGTATGACTTGTTTGTGTAAAAACACACCTTGGAAAGGGAGTGTATTTTTGTTGGTTATATTCTGTTTCAATCTCTTACAAAAAGACCTGACTCATATTCTGTCAAATTATTAACAATTTCATCAGCAAAAAAACCCATCTCAATTTCATCAGCAAAACAAAAAGGAGCATAATGTTATTGCACTTATGTTTTGTGACTATTGCAAAATATGTTGAAACTGCGCTAGTACGACAAAAGAGCTGTTACTACGAGATGTTTTGGTGTAGGCTTTTTGGTATATTCTAGTGACAGACACTAGAACAAAATATCTGAGGGGTCTTTTGTAATGAGGTGTATAAACAAAGCGGGAACAAATCTGAAGGGTCTTTTGTAATGAGAGGTGTATAAATAAAGCTGTGGCAATTTTAGACCATTTGTCTCTCGGCTCCGAAATCGCCTGTTCCTTCCCTTTCTACTAATTCTAGCCGAGAGCAGACATTCAGCCGATCTAAAGGATCGGTTGTTGCACCTTTTTAAGGCAGTTAGGGTTAGTTTTTAATTCCATTTCTTCTGGTTGTAAAAGTCCATTGCTACTTTTTTTAATTTTACATTTAATTGGATACAATACTCACTCTTTGATCGTTGATTTGTGTCTTTTTGTTAATGGCTCCTGGGCAGATTCTTTGAGTGTTCACTTTTACAAGAGATCCAAGAAACTTCATGTGTTTATTTATTTTTGTATTCATTCATTTACTTACTTATTTATTTATATTCCAAGATTGTGCTTGTGGACATGAGGAAAATATGTTGGGGAGGTTTGGAGCATGTATGTTTTTATGGGTATGGGTGTGTACGCCTGCATAATTATTTGCTTTTGAATATCATCTCCAACAATATTTAAAAGAAAGAACTCCATTCCAGTTTTTCTTTTCTCATTTTTCTTTTCTTTTGTATAAAAGAAATTTGCTTTCAAGGCCTTGTGTATGGGCGTGTGTGTGTTGTTGTTTTCCAGTTGTATATGTATTTTTCATAAGCACTTTGGTTGTAAAGTCATCATGATTCCATATCTGCTTGACTATCATTGCTATGTGTGATTTGTGGTGAGATTAATTTTTTGTAAAAGAAATGAATATCATTTTGTTTATGGATACTCAAGCAACCATTCCACTTCTTTTCAATTTGTCTTTATTAGAAATACTTTCTCTCATAATACTTGTAGTCTGTCTCTGTCTCTTTCTGTACCTCTCTCTCTCTCTCTCTCTCTCTGACACACTCTCTCTCTCTCTCTCTCTCTCTCTCTCTCTCGCTCTCTCTCACGCGCGCACGTGTGCACGCTCTCTACGTATATTTATAATTGCCTTGGGGGGCAAAGGACCACTAAAGCACCATCTTCTAACTCAATTTGTTTTCCAATTTGAATTACTTTTGTGACCATAATGTTGCATCTTGATTTGATTTTAAACCACATGGTAGTCCCATATCCCAACCCCCATCTCCTTTATGAAGTGGGGAAATGTGTTAATTTATTCTCAACTAACTTGTTCACACTGATGCAAAAGTATCAATTTATGAAGAGGTGAAGAAGACTGCGAGAAAAGAAAGCGTGTTTTTTTGTTTTTGTTTTTTTGTTTTTAATGTTCACTGACTTTTAACGAAGTGATTTGTGTGCAATTCTGATGCGGTATGTAGGTGACGATAGATTTGTTCCTAGTTGCAGATAATGCACTGTAGTAGATTGCAACAGTTGTGTTTGTTGTCATTTTTTATTATTTTTCTCATTACCTCTTGTTGTTGTCAATGTTTCATGATTAGTAATGAACCCAGCTAACACAGAAATATAAAACGAAAAAAACAAAAAGTCACTGCCTGCTTTGATGTTTGTTGGTGCGTTTTGAATGTTTTTGAGTGGATTTTTTTGGCGCTACGTGAATCATTTAGGGAAGAACACAGCTTTAAGTTTAAAGAATTGTCTGATGATTCTGTTTATATAAATGTAATGCATGTGCATAACTGAGTGAGCAATTACTATATATATTATATACAAAACCACACATATTGTACTTCATGCAATTTCAAACAGACATGTATGCGAGCAAGCACACACACACATGCGCACTTGTTTTTGTAAAACCACTCTAATTTGCAGTGTGAAATTTCAATTTTCTATGCTCAATTATTCTAGCCCACTAATGAGCGAATGCTGTATTGTATGTCTGCATTGCAATCAGTTTGGCAGAGCTGAATACATCATGTGCTGTACCTACGTAGTACAAGCAACCCTCTCTCTCTCTTCCCTTCTTCTCTCTCTCTCTCTCTCTCTTTACAAGTGTGTGCGTGCATATAAAATGCATGCAATCAGAAATGATTTTTTTCGCATGTGCATGTACGTGCGTGCTTGCGAATTGTTTGTCTGCGTACGTGTGTGTGTGTGTATGCGTGTATGTGTGTGCGCGCGCTTATGCGCACTTGTGTGTGTATGTGTTTACATGTGCATATGTCTATTTCTGAGCATGTATGCTTGTGTATGACATTTTTTTTCTTCCCACGTATTTTCACTCCAGATTATCAAATTTTCCTCCGACTTTTCCTGGCTCGCATTTCCTCTTACTTTTTTACCTAGCCTTTTTTCTGACCTCTGGCGAAATTTCACCAGCGAACAACCCTATGACGTGGGAGGACAGACAGGCCCGGGGATTGGAAAGCTGAGATGAATGAACTGTGTCAGAGATGTGTAGAAGGAGATATCTATGCCTGTGTGATGGCACAGTTGTCCTTCAGGAAAGAGTTAAGGGCACAGGAGACAATGATGAACAGATTCATTGCTTGATGACACCTCAGTACACTCGATCCCTTTCTTTATCGCCCTCTGCCGTAAGGACTATCATATAGTAAAAAAAACCATATAGTATATGTTTCGTTGGCAAAGATGTATTTTAGTACCCCCCCCCCACCCCGACAACAACAAAATTCACACTGAGAAACAACATTTTGTCATTTGGGGGAAAGGGATTGGATCAGCCCTATGATTATTTTCACAAAACTGAAAGAAGTGGACTTGGGTAAATCCAACGAAACTATTGGAAATTACTTTAGTGTTTTTCACTCATCTGTTGTAGGCTTACTTCATCGATCGGGTAAAGGATAGGGTTAAGAATCAGTGTTGGGCTGTTTTAGTCAGAATCAATGATTTATAATTTAAGAAAATAAGCAGCTGCTCGAAGCGTACCGTATCTGCGAACTTGGCATTTAACGGTCACCATTTTTATGGGAATTAAATATCGTTAAAAATTCGGGACTTTCCTGGAGTTGCACTGCCTCCGGGCATTGCCTCCAGGATCGTTCCCACCATCTTTATATCTACTAATGTCCCAGTATGTGTCTGTTTCAGACCGGAGGACGTTAAACGGATTTTTATTCATGGGAATGTCAGTCCCATGCTGTACAGCAACACTTATAATTGGCGACGCTGAATTTAGAGGCTTTACGTTCATTTTTCCTTGCTGATTATTTTCTGTAGCATGAAAATAACCTTAAACTGATTCTACCCGATGAAGTACAAAAGTTGCGTGAAAAACGCTCATGTAATTTCCGATACTCTCGTTGGATTTAACCCAACCTTAGATGGGAGAAATGAGGGGAGGCCGGGCTGGTGTGTAGGAAAAAGTATAGTAACGGACTTGTCATACTCGATTACATAGGCCTACTTGTCTTAACGGTGTTGTTGGTAACATTCTTGAGTTAACCATCCGACCATTAATTTTATGCTCCACACACGCGCGCGCACACACACACACACGGTACATACATACACACACGCGCGCGCACGCGCGCACTACCAATCTTAACTATAAATGGTGTTAAGTTGAGCGACTGACTTTTTAGGTTATGCATATCTGTATTGTTAAAACTTCGGGACTTTACTGGTGGTACATTGCCTCCGGGTATTGCCTCCAGGATCGTTCCCACCATCTTTATCTACTAATGTACGTCCCATATGTGTCTGTTCCAGACCGGAGGACGTTAAGCAACCCAGGATCTTTATAATTTCAAGTGCCCCAAATGGCCCTTTGGCCCAGAAGGCGTTAAATCTCTATTTTTCTCTCTCTCTCGGACGTTAAGCAAAATTTCATTCAACTGACTTTAACTGGAAACTTTCAATGACACAGACGAACAACTGAATCCCCATCTCAAGCACCTATGGATTTGACCTTCCAGACAGACACAATGGATTATGACCTTCCTATGTTCGCTACGACAACTGTCGCTCTGGGGTGACAAGTGGAGAGGGGGGAGGGGGAGGGCAGGAACCGGGGTACGATTAGGGGAGGTGGAGAGATTAAAGCAAAAAATAACAAGAGTGAAAAGAATGTAAGGCCCTACGTAGCTAGCGTAGGTGACCCATTTCACCTCGGGGACTGTATTTTGTATTTTTTTCTCTTTTTGAATGTTTTTCTTTTTGTTGTTGTTGGGTGTTTTGCTCTATGTATGTGAGACATATATATAAGGCCCAAACTATGAAGAAGGTCAAACTAATGACAAGAACACTTAAAACTGACTCATATTTGTGACACTGACATTAAATATGCCTATACAGTCAGTGTGTCAATGGAACTTGGCGTTTGGAGAGAGAGAGAGAGAGAGAGAGAGAATTGTAGTGAGGTATTGTAGTGTGGTAGATCTCTCTCTCTCTCTCTCTCTCTCTCTCTCTCTCTCTCTCTCTCTCTCTCTCACACACACACACACACACACACACACACACACACATACACACGCGCGCGCGCGCATACAGATAGAGAAAGAGAGAACATTGTAAGGCATATAAGCCCTGTATAGATTTTTTGTTAATACTCCCTCTTGTATTCAGCTGAATAAACATTCCCTTTGTAATGTTGACTCAGTAAACTCTCTCTCTCTCTCTCTCTCTCTCTCTCTCTCTCTCGTAGTAGTAGTAGTAGTAGTCCGGGCGTGGACTACTTTTCATAATTAAAAAAAACATAGCTATACCTTGTCTTGGGATTAGCTAGGTTTTTATGTCGATCTAACATGATTTGAAGGTGCTGAATCCAAATCCGTTAGAGGCCAGGTTGTAAATGTTGGGCATTTTGAGTTATTGCGCAATATTCAAAGTGGCCGCCATGGGATATTAGAGAACTGTAAAAACAAAGGAATCCATGCACTGATTATAAATGTTTTGTATCTAATGCTTTTCTTGGATAAGAAAAATATAGAAGTTACTGAAATGATTCAAACCAACTGAATTTTTTAGTATTTATTAGTCCCCTCCCACTCCGCGGAGGAGGGCTATTACGATCATTTGTGTCCTTTGCCATCTGTCTGCGCAATTATCTTATAAACTATTCCACAGAATCAGTGGCCCCAAATTTTGTGTGGTAGTATTTTACGTGAAGCCAATGTGCTCCATCAAACAAAGCATGCCTTCTTGACCTTGACTTTTGACCTTGATTATGCGCCTTTCTTGTACTGCCGGCCATAGATTTTAAGCTGTCGCAATAGACGATTTTCGGAGAACAAAAACCTAGGGGAGAGCACTTCGTGAAAATTAGAGTTGCTTACCTCCATTACTCGGTCAAATACCATAGCAACAATGTAACAATGGCGTCGAATCTTGAAACCGCAGGATATGCGAGTCAGCGACTTGCAAACTTTTTGTTATAGAAACATTAGGGGTGGCCAGTGGCCACAAACTGATAAAATGTGCAAAATGTGACGTACAAATAGAATGATGCACGGTGTTCTAAGTGCTGTATGTCTGCTCAAACACACGAGTCGATAGGCTACGAGAGCTGATGGTAGAGTGACTTCCCCTGTTTGACCGATTGAGCTAGGCAAGATCACTCCCACACACCATGAAATTACTCTTAATTATTTCCGATAAATTCCTATTGCAGTCCTAAAATGAGCTAAATGTGGCTTTTTAGGAAGGAAGGAAACTGAAATGGTGTTTTTACGTCCTCTCAGTCTGGAACAGACACATATGGGACATTTGTAGATACAAAGATGGTGGGAACAATACTGGAGGCAATGCCCGGAAGCAGTGCAACACCAGTAAAGTCCTGATTTTTAACAATACAGATATGTGTAGCAGTAACCACGCCTCGGTTAAACCTCATCGGCTATGGTACCGCCACAATAAGGGTTTCATGATAGTGTTTTTTTGATGATACTTGGGATAAAAAATTGTCAACCGCCGGAACCCGGGATTGAACCAGAGACCTTTAGATCTTCAGTCTAACGCTCTCCCAACTGAGCTATTCCGGCTGACGATAGTGTTTTTTTAGCTTACGTTTCTACATACAATTGAGTTACTGATGCCTTTTAATCTGGACCTTTCGCCTTAAATACGTGACCTTGACTTTTTAAACTTTCAGTTTTTATCATTTGTTCAAGTCTTTGGGATCACAGTTTCAGTCATAATGTTGGTACATTATTTTCGGGTTGGTACGTTACTACAGATGATAAGTACCAATTACCAAGTATATTAAGTATTTATTTAAGAACATTTATACAGCGCTTCACCTTTAAAGCTCTAAGCGCTAAATATAACCTTGATCTTAAAGTTTGACCTTTCTCGCTAGGCACCAAGCAGTAGGCCTACAGTGCAATGTTCAGTGTTGATGTGCAGGTAAGGAAAAGGGTGGCCTCGCCATTGAATAGAGAGTACGGGGTGGGTGGTGAAAGAGTGGGAAAAGCTGACCTACTGTACTAACTTGCCCATAGCTGCCTTCAGGTTGTCTTCGCGTTCTGCTGACTGTCAGGGCCTCATCTGGTGATGGCAGTTGTCCTTTGAGTCCATGTTCTGTGCTGACCCCTGCATTTTCCAGCTTCAGTTCAATGGACTGGTATTTGGAATTGGTGAAAGTGCTGCTGCTTCTGCAAACCACTTGATATTGAGCTTAGAAGCATTGTGATTCAAAGTTGGAAGAGCACCCTAACAAATGTAGTATTCGAGTTCTGGTAATCATGAATGCATGTATGATGAGGTGCTGCCATTTTGTATCCACAAGCTTGTTATTAAGACTAAAATCAAGTGAAATTTACAAATCTGTCAGAAAATGTGGAAACGTGACTCGCGCAATGTCTCATTAATGTCTGACTTGGTCTAACAGACTTAAATATTACTGTCCACTTTTTTGTTAATATAAGTTCCATTTGTAGCTAGGCTCCGGGTTTCCCTGAATCGAGTGTCCAAAGAAGATGTTGCCTTTAAGAGAACAGTCATGAGTGGTCAGCCATGTCTTGAGTATGGAGGACACAACACTCAACAGACGAAAAAGTAGTCACCAGGCAAGAGTTAAATATGGACCTCATGTACACTATCTTCCTGGACATGTCTCCGGACTGTGTTCACCAGTGACCAACAGCTGTACTGGGCGAAGTTATAGACCCAGTGACGCACCACGATTAAGTCCCTTGGATTTTTCTGGGTTGCTGTGACCCACATACAAATTTCCACAACTTCAAATTGAAGCTGCTCTTTAAATTGATGCTTCGGTTTGAATTTGGGGCCATTTATATGGGAGTCAGACTTGGTCAAAACAAGATTTCTTTCCAGTCATAAGCAGGAAAACACGTGAAACCCGTGATTTTGACACGTGATCTGGTGGATCTTTAAAGTTTTACGTCCTCTTGGCATAGCCATACGGGACACATGAATTTTAGATTTGGGGGGGAAAGGGGGGAGGGGAAAAGAAAAAGAGATTTTCTCAAAATGTAGATATTTTTCTTTTATAATTTATTTTTGTTTTCACACTATGGTTTTTATCTTGAATAAAGGTCAAGTTTTTCTTAAGTGCCATGGCTCGCACAAGACTACTCTGGGTTATAAATAGTTACACTTTTGTTTTAGAATGTTGAATTAAAACTTTTGGCTATTGCTCCCTGAGCTAGGAGATTAAGATTTTCAGGACCACTTTTAAAAGTACATCATAAAGTTTTAATAATCGATTAAGGTCTGAAGACACATAACAACTATTTACATTGAATCTTTATTCTCGACAATGTTTAAAAACAAACGCAATAAGAAATAAGTTTAGGCTAGCTGTACTGGATATTTGCACACATTATATGGGGAGATAAAGAGCTCAAGGACTTGATTCCTGGCTAGGAATGGCGAACTTCATTGGTTGCATTGGACGGCTCATGGTATGGGGGTGAGGGGGTTAGTCGCTTAGAGCAGATTCTGGACATAATTATTAGATAATGATGTGGTACAGTTGCTTACTGAAAGAGAACTATCCATGGTGTATCAAACTCTTAACTTTTAAACGCTGCTGAGGCTAAATATTGCTGTTATGTGATGCATCCACATGATAACGATCTGTCAAACGTCCAAGCCTAAGGATACAATGTTGCATTACCTCATCATAGATTTACTAGTGATGACCAGAACTTGGACAGAAGACACAAAGTGGTCATTTGGTCAAAATTTACCCCCCCCCCCCCCTTTTCATCAGTCACACAAAAATCGCATGCGAATAAAAATTAAAAAATAAATGGGTGGCGCGCCTCTGGCTGCGATCGACGCACTCTCCAGGTGGGAGCAGCCCGAATTTCACAGAGACGCCTCTGTGACTATAAAGTACCGAATACGAATACGACATTATGCTGGTCTTCAACTTTGAAGCACAATTCTTCCAAGCCCAATATCAAGTGGTCTGCGGAAACAGCAGCACTTTCACCGATTCCAGATATCAATTTATTGAACTGTGGCTATTATAGTTGCACTGGATCTAGTGCTGCAGCCAAAGGGATTGGTTGGTCTTTGGGGACCTTCCCCAATAGACAAGGCTTCTCCATCAAAAACAAATGTTATCCCAGCCCGCCGGAATAGCAGCTGCCCCCTCTAGTGCTGTCTGGCAGTCATTGTCGGAAACGACAGACAGACATACATAGACCATATCATTTTGCAAGACTAACTTCCATAATATGGCACCTTGTGGTGGGCAGGATAGCAACAGGATAGAACCAGCTGAACATGCCAGAGTTAGTAGACTTTTTTTCTTTCTTGCAATCGGTCAGGAAGGGCGAGTCAAACATCGAACTTCCTGGGGAAAAGGATCGCAGCTCAATGATTTGCAAACAAAAATGGACCCTAGCTCTGGCTTGACTACTTGGTTGGCACCCCCGCATGTATGCTCAGTTTATCAGGCCAGGCCATGGGGATTGGAACTAACATTTGATCAATACACATGCAGACACAGACATCAACAATAGTGAAAAGGGTCCTCCCCCCAAAAAAAAACCCAGCCAAATCTGTTTTTACATTTTGGATTTTAAAAAACCCTGAATCAAATTATATTTTGCAACAAAACTTCAAATTTACTGTCAGTAGTTTTGAAACAGTAGCCCAATACCCCCCCCCCCCCCCCCCCCCCCCCCCCCCCCCCCCCCCCCCCCCCCCCCCCCCCCCCCCCCCCCGATCCCACTTGTTTAAAAAGCACACATGTGCAACAAGTCACTGAGTGTCAAAACTGGGCGTGTTCAGTGCTGTTGGCAAAGCAATAAAAAAAAAAATGAAGCGGTATGTTTTATAAAAATTTCTAGCGCGCACGCGCACACGCACGCATGCACACGCACACACGCACACGCACGCGCGCGCGCACGCACGCACACACACACACACACACACACACACACACACACACACATGGAGATGTAAGCTACATTTGTTCATGAAGGCAATCTGCTCTACTACAACCAGATATTTGCGAATGACGTAACCCGTTCGAGGATGAAGCCAGGGTTGACAGAAATGTGAAAGGAAACTGAATAACTAACGTGCCGTGTCCTTTACCGTGTGTTTACTGTGTCAGTCAAGTGAGACCACCAGGTTTGGTTTGACCTTCACACACTCAGAGGGTTTAACAAAAATGTCACTCAGCTGGCCAGGAAAAAAAAAGATAGGAACATAATAATGAGAGAGAGAGAGAGAGAGAGAGAGAGAGAGAGAGACAGAGCGTCCTCCGGACTGGAATAGGCACATGTGGGGCATTGATAGATATAAAGATGGTGGGCCGATCATGGAGGTACTGCAATACCAGGAAAAGGTCCCGAGTTAGGCCTATTAAGCGATAACAAAAATATTACTTTATTAGGGTTATTGTATTAGGTTATAATAATGTTTTGAACCAAGCACATGGACCATCCCTGGAGAAAGGGAGAAGGCCAAACTCTTCTGACTGACAGTTTATCATAGGTCAGTGGCAGGAAAGAAGAAAAGAAAGGGGCGCGGAGGACTAGACAGGCTACGTACAAGTGGGTAGACTTGAAAAGGAGGAACGAGGACAAACAAGGAGGAGGAGAAGGAAGGAGAGAGAGAGAGAGAGAGAGAGAGAGAGAGAGAGAGAGAGAGAGAGAGAGAGAGAGAGAGAGAGAGAGAGAGAGAGAATGAATGAATGAATTTTATTTATAGAGGGTAATAGGGTAAGCAATAACATGCTTTTTTACATCCAGCCCTCTGGACAAAATACATAGGGGAAGACGGGGTAAAAAGCGCATGGGCGGGTAAGAAGCCCACCCCAATTATCTCATGAAATGAAGCAAATGTCAGTCTCGTTTTGCCCATGAGACGAGCGTTAATGTCTAGCATTCGTCTCATGGGCAAATTTGACTGAAATTTTCTTTATTTCATGAGATAATTGGGGTGGGCTTCTTACCCGCCCATGCGCTTTTTACCCCGTCTTCCCCATATATATAAAAGTAGAAAATGGATAACGAAAATAAGCACAGACAAAGTAATATAAAGCATGCAAAATACATCCCCATATATTGTAACACATCAATAACAAAATCAAACCTATTATTATTGACTATACTCATTAGTTAACATTCAAATTTGGGAAGTAAGCGCATACACACGGGAAAATAAAACCCAATCCTACTTTCCACACTCATCTTTAGCATTCAGGAATTGAGAAGTGCACAAACATATGAAAAAATAAAACAACAACAACAAAAACAAAAACAAAAAAACCTTAATCATACTTTATATAGGCCTACTCATCATTAAAATGTACTTGTTATTTGAAAAGAAACCCACTCATCTTAGCATGCACAATTTACAATGTAAATAGTAGGCCTACTACATGTAGGGGAAGACGGGGTAAAAAGCGCATGGGCGGGTAAGAAGCCCACCCCAATTATCTCATGAAATGAAGCAAATTTCAGTCTCATTTTGCCCATGAGACGAGCGTTAATGTCTAGCATTCGTCTCATGGGCAAATTTTTACCCCGTCTTCCCCTACCCATGGCAATTATTATTGTCCATTCATCAGCTTGTGGCGGTGCCATAGCCGATGAGGTTTATCCGAGGCGTGGTTAGTGCTGCACATATCTGTATTTCCAAAAAAAATCGGGACTGTACTGGATAAGCACTGCCTCCGGGTATTGCCTCCAGTATTGTTCCCACCATCTTTATATTTACAAATGCCCCACATGGCCGAAAGGCCGAAGAGGGCGTAAAACCCTATTTTCATATTGTTCATTCATATACTTGTGGCGGTGCCATAGCCGATGAGGTTTAACCGAGGCGTGGTTACCGCTACACCTATCTGTATTAATACAAAAAATCGGGATTTTACTGGTTTGGTACTGCCTCCGGGCATGGCCTCCAGTATTGTTCCCACCATATTTGTATTTACAAATGTCCCATATGTGTCTGATTCAGACCAAGAGGACGTAAAACTCCACTGATTTTCGTCGTGTACCCATGGCAACATGAAACCTATTTCTACATTACATTATTCATTTTTAACATGCACAAATTAAGATGTCAACGCACACACGTAACACAAGCAGACCTATAGTCATATTGTTTGCGTGCGGATACACATATTGAAAAGTAAAAACATACACATAACGAAATCAAGCCTAATAATCAGAGAGAGAGAGAGAGAGAGAGAGAGAGAGAGGTGTCTTATTGCCGTATTAAAAACAACAAGGTCGTACGCCAAGGTCAAGGTCACGACGGCAAAATGGTTTGCGCGGATGCATTCCTCTCATGGTGACACACCAGCACACAAAATTTGACGTGATTCGGTCAACCCGTTCGAAAGATATCCTTGGGACAGACAGAAGGAGAAAAAATGACCCTCCGATTTTCAGGCTCCAGCGATCTTTTTTACCTTGACCTTGACCTTGATCGGTATGCCATCATCAGAACGGGCATAAGCCAAACCACCTTCATACCAAGTTTCAACATCCTGTGGATCGGTGCCCGATATATGGCTAAAAATAGATTTTCGGTTTTCAAGGTCGTACGTCAAGGTCACGACGGCAAAATGGTTTGCGCGGATCTCTTCCTATTAAGGTGGTACACCATCACACAAAATTTGACGCGATTCGGTCAAGCGGTTCGGGAGATATCCTTGGGACAGACAGAAAAGAAAAACAAAAAACAAAAAGAAAACAAAAACAAGCGCGAAATCGCAATAGTTTGTGGCACGCGGTCTATTTTTACCACTCCAATCATGAGTTACCTCCCCTGGATTTTCAATAATTTTAATCTGTAAACCAGAATGTTATCTCTGCACCATTTCGTAACTTTTTATATCTTTTGGAAAACATTTAAAACTATGTATCCTACTTATGCTCATCAAAAGAAGCACCGCATACTCGTCGTGTCTGTTGTAGTGTCTGTATTACGTATGTTTATTATTTTGTACGCTTTTAAAATACTGTCAGGAAGGGCATAATTCCGAAATTGACGATATAATATGTCAATTTATTAATGTATAAAATTTGGTAAATATATTATGTTGTAAAACTAAAATGCAAGTTCCAAATTTAAAAAGTAACTCCTTGTCGGAGATATACTTTACCCTTGGTAAAACCAAGTTTTGTAGAGCTGTTTTTTTATAACACGTGTAGCACGTGAATTTCGTAAACTTATTGGGTAACTCGCTCGACTGCTCACACAGCCAGCAGCCAAATAGGACACTGTCTGGTTGTGCACAGCACTGTGTCTGGCGATGTTGAGCTAGAAGGCTGCGCCCTTTTAATCAGTCGTTTTTTTAACCGGTTTTTTTGGAAGTCCGGTTCCCTTGCAGGGTGTGTGGCCCAGTCCCCCCTGTAACCCCTTCCTGTTGGGTGGACCTTCGACCTGTGGAGCCGGAGAGAGGAAAGGAGACCAGCCTCGCGCTTCTGAGGGAGCCGCTGGTTGAGTGTTGGTGCCAAGGGCACCAACGGACTTGTAAACGTTTGGGTGGAGAACGTTTGGGGAGGAGGTGCAACCAAGTTTGTGACCTCGGTGGAGAAGACGGTGCTTCGCGGAGACAGATAAGTTTTTTAGTTGGTGTCACGAGGAACGGTGTGTTTGTAAAAATTATCCTGTCAGTGCCTGTCCCAAGACGAACATTTTTTTACTCATACAAAGGGACCAAAGTTGTTCTCGTTTAGTTTAAGAATAAAGGGGTGATAATCGGAAAGTTGTGTTAGTGTGTTAAAGTCCAAGTTAAACTCTGGTTAAGAACGCGCGTGGATGAGAGAGAGACAAAGTGTGTGAGAGTTTGTTTCAGTTTCTTTACAGTGGTGACCCCGTACCCCAGAGTTTGTAGGTTAAATAGTTGTAGAATATAGGTTGGGAATTTTCGAAAAGTAGTTATTTTTCAAATCATAAATTTTCAAAAAAAATTGCAATAGTTTGTTTTGTATGTGAATTGTATAATTTTGTATGACTTTCTGTATTTAAATTAATTCCCGTGTCCAGTTTACGGGGGCACTTCATTGTAGATATTTTATTTAGGTTTCGAAGTTGCCGAGGGATTAAGATCATTTTTCTTCCTTTTAATTGTGTCTATATTTTTATTTTTTTTATTACTCCAACGCTCTCTTTTCTCTCGACTTTCTTTCTGTTAGTCTTTTATATGGTTAGCTTTTTGTGTGGTTATCACCCCTTTCGTTTGTATTGTCTGTGTTGTTACCGGCAGTAGAGTGTGATTGGTGTGTGTATCTTTCTTGTGTGTATGTTTTCTCTTTGAATGCATTGATGATGTATTATATTTGCAATTAATTGAAAAACATATTTTTCGTTTTTGGGAAATAATGATGTTGAGTTGTTGTTGGATATTTTGGATTTAATTAAGAATTGCTGCTTTTGGCAAATTTATTGATTGGTTGTTGTTGTTTTTCTGGATAGTAAATGTAACAAGTTGAATTTAAGATTGACTGATTGTCAATTTCTAAACTCGTAACTTGGTAAAACTCGCCTTAGCTTTAATTTCGCTTACTTGTCCCGTTTGTTCGTTTTGTCTTTCTCGTGCGTTGGTGTCCTGTCGTTGTTTTCAGGATGGATTCTGAAAAATTTACACTTCTTTGTGCGCAAGCAAAGGAACTTGGTTTAGTTGGTGCTGATGTACAAACATTTATTAATAATTTTGTGGAAAGAGAGGATGCTCGTGAGAACGACCAAAGAGCGAAAGAGGAAAAAATTAAGATTAAACAAATGGAACTGGCTGCCAAGGAAAAAATGGCAGAACGGGCTGCCAACGAAAAAATGGCAGAATTGGCTGCCAAAGAAAAAGAAAAAGAGGCAGAATTGGCTGCAAGAAGGGAGGAAGCAGGATTAGCACTCAAAGAAAAGGAAATGGAGTGGGATGCTAAAGTAAGGTTAGCTGAGTTGAACGCCCAGTCGGAAAAAAAACCTAGAGAAGATTCTGATGTTAATTCTTCAGGTGCAAGAGGAGCGCGGTACCCAAAGATGCCGTACTTTAATGAGAATAAGGATGATATGGACGCTTATCTTTTTAGGTTTGAGGCCTTTGCAACAAGTGCAAACTGGAAGCAGGAAGAATGGTCCATGTTTCTTTGTGTGTATTTACAGGGCAGTGCTTTGTCTCTGTATCATGGTTTGTCAGCTTCTGGGCCTGTTTCTTATGATATATTGAAGAAGGCTTTGTTGACAAAATTTCAGTGTACAAAGGATGGATACAGGGACAAGTTTCGAGCTTCTCGTCCTGAACCGGAGGAGTCATTCTTGTCGTATTCGACGAGATTTTCGCATTTGTTTGACAAGTGGGTTGACTTGTCTGACATTAATAAGACATATGACGGTCTTCGTGATCATTTGTTGTGTGAACATATTTTGTCTTCTGTCAGCAAGGACTTAGCTGTATTTTTGAGGGAACGTAATTTTACATCTTCCAAGGATATGTTGGAGGCTTGTGAGAACTACAGGTTGGCGCACCCCAACAAGAGTATGGCGCGCGCGCAGAAGTTTGAAATGAATACTGCTAGTCAGGCGGTTGTGTCACCGCATGTGCATGTACAGCAAGGACCATCACGTTATGCTCTTAATTCGCCTAGTAAATTTTCCTCACTTCAGAGTTACCAACAGCGTGGTAACCAGAATGCTCGCAGAGGTTTTGTGCACAGAGAGAGAATGCGTGGACGTGGACGTGGACGTGGTACTGGTGGTGGTACTAGTACACAAGGTGGTACTCGGGAGGGAGTACAGTGTTTTGAATGTAACGGCGTTGGCCATTACCGAAGAGAATGTCCAACCTGGCTTAAGAAAGGTGCCAGTGGGACTGGTGATCATGCAGGTTTTTCCAGCGCAGGTACCAGGTTTGGTACTGTTTCTTTTTCTGTGCAGGATTCGGTTGATTCTGAGGTTTTATGTTCTTCAGTCTCTCCAGGAAACGCATTGCCTATGTCCACAGGTTGTGTGAATGGTTTTCAGGTTTCAGTGCTCCGGGATTCAGGCGCTACAACAGCTGGTGTACGAAAGTCGCTTGTTCGTCCAGACCAATTTGTAGGTAGGACACAAGAAGTCATTTCCTTTGGTGGAAATAAGGAGGTTTTTCCTTTGGCGTATGTTGATGTTCAGACTGGGTTTTTTTCAGGTTCATTGATGTGTTGTGTGATTGATGACCCAGTCGCAGATCTCATTCTGGGTAATGTTGATGGGGTTGACCCTATTCCAGGCTTGATTATGTTTGATGTTTCTCCTGTAGCTGCTGCTGTGTTGACCCGAGGTCAAGAAAAAAGAGATGAAAAAAACAAAGACAGATTGACAGTACCTATTTCAGATTTGACATTGTCGACTGATGAACTTATTTCTTTGCAGAGTTCAGATCCGAAGCTGCAGAAATATCATGACATGGCTTCATCAGGGGAGACATTTTCTTCTGCTGATTGTTCGTACTCATTTCATGAACAACAAGGAGTGTTGTACCGTGTTTTTTGTAAAAACGATGTTGAGGTTACACAAGTGGTTGTTCCTGAGGATGTAAAGAACAAAGTTCTTTTCACGGCACATGACGGACTTCTGGCAGGGCATTGTGGAGTCCGAAAGACACTTGGACGTGTACAGAATCGTTTCTGGTGGCCGGGTATTTCCCGAGATGTTCGTCTGTACTGTCGTTCATGTGCTGTGTGTCAGAAGTGTTGTGCGAAAGGACGTGTGCCTGATGTACCTTTGTCTAAAATGCCCCGCATTGAACAACCGTTTCAGAGAGTTGCGGTGGACATTGTTGGTCCGTTTTCTCCTCTTTCTGAGGACAAACACAGGTACGTTTTGACATTAGTGGATGTGGCGACAAGATATCCGGAAGCTGTGCCGCTAAAGTCCATTGACTCTGTGTCGGTGGCAGAAGCCCTCTTTGGTATATTTTGTCGTTTGGGATTTCCTTGTGAATTGTTGTCTGACAATGGGTCACAGTTCACCTCACACATGTTTCAGGAATTCCTCACGCTTTTGTCCATAAAAGGCGTACACTCGTCACCCTACCATGCACAGTCTAATGGGGTGGTGGAGAGATTTCATGGCACTATTAAACCCATGTTGCGCAAGCTGATGCAGAACAACCCTAAACAGTGGCATCGTTTGATACCAGCTTTGTTGTTTGCATGTCGTGAAATGCCAAATGCTTCCACAGGTTTTTCGCCGTTCGAGCTGATGTTTGGCAGGAGAGCCCGTGGTCCTGTTGATTTTCTCGCGGATGCATGGACTGGAAGTGAGAATGCGGATGAGGCAAAGCATGTTTGCGACTATGTATGTGATTTAAAAACCAACATAGCTGACATGTGTAAACTGGCTCAAGATTCTGCTGAGGACTCAGCAGCTGTACAAAAGAAGTACCGTGATCGAAAGACTCGACCCCGTTCTTTCCAGGTTGGAGAGGAGGTGTTGGTGTTCTTGCCGACCACGAAGAATAAACTTCTATTGACGTGGAAAGGTCCATACAAAATAGTCGAGATTTTGGACTTTGACTACATTGTGGAAATCGCTGGCAAGAAAAAGATTTTTCATCCTAACATGCTTAAATCTTACTATCGTCGTGCTGTTGCCAGTACTGTTGTTGTGAATGGAGATGTCATTCCATTTGACTGCATTCTGTCTAACCAGTTTGATTTTCAGGATTTTGTTGAGTCTGACAGGAAAGCTCCAGTCTCTGTTCCGAGACCCATGTGTTCAGCGAATGCTTCCATAGCAGTCGTTGAATCTGTCATTCCTGAGGATTGTGTGGTGCTTCCTACAATGGACAGTGCGTCATCAGAGACGTACAAAGATGTAGTGTATTCTCCTTCTTTGTCTTCTTCACAGAAAATAGAGATATCTGATGTCTTTTCTAGGTTTGTACCGATTTTGACCTCTAACCCTGGTTGTTGTACATTACCCATTGAACATCAGATACCATTGACATCTGAAATTCCTGTTTTTCGAAAACAGTACCCATTGCCGTTTTCTTCGCAGGGAACCATCAAGGAGGAGGTGTGTTCAATGTTGAATATGAAAGTCATTGAGCCGTCACAGTCTCCATATTCTGCTCCAGTGGTCCTGGTTAAGAAACCAGATGGTTCCACCCGTTTCTGTTGTGATTATCGTGAGCTTAACAAGGTTACTTGTGCAGACGCGGAGCCCATTCCTGATACAGATGATTTATTCATCAGATTGTCCAGGTCGAATTATTTCACCAAGATTGATTTGACAAAAGGATACTGGCAGATTCCAGTCTACGACGCGGACCGTCACAAAACCGCATTTCAGACTCCGCTGGGTCTCTTTCAGTGGGTCCGGATGCCGTTTGGACTCGTCACAGCTCCGGCAACATTTGCGCGGATGATGAGAGCGTTGCAGTTGGGACAGCATGCTGTGTCATTCTTTGATGACATCATGATTCATTCTTTTGGATGGCAGGATCATCTTCGTGATGTTTGTGATGTGTTGACCAAGTTACAATGTGCAGGTTTGACGGCCAGACCAACAAAGATTTTTGCCGGTTTTCGGGAACTTGTGTTCCTAGGACATAAAGTTGGAAGTGGAGTGTTGCGTCCTGAGGAGAAGAAGATTCATAAAATCTTGCACATTCCCACTCCTTCAACTAAAAGACAAGTTAGAGCATTGTTGGGTTTGGTTGGATATTACAGACGTTATATCCGTGATTTTGCCACACTTACTGCACCTATCACCGACTTGTTGTCAGGAGCGAGTAAGAGGAAGTTTGTGTGGTCTGCTTTGTGTCAGACTGCCCTGGACGAACTTCAGCGTCAGTTGTCCAGTAGTCCAATACTACTGATTGCGGATTTGGACAAACCATTTGTTGTTCGTTGTGACGCAAGTTCTGTTGGTGTGGGTGGTGTGTTGTTGCAGGATCATGATGATGTGTTACATCCTGTTACATTTGTTTCGAGAAAGTTGTTGCCTCGAGAGACCAGATACAGCACAATTGAGCGAGAGTGTTTGGCGATAGTTTGGGTGATTACCAAACTGGGTCGATATCTGTGGGGACGATCTTTTGTGTTGCAGACTGACCACAGACCTTTAGTGTATTTGTGCTCTTCGGCGTTCAAGAACTCCAGGATCATGAGGTGGTCCTTGGCGCTGCAAGAGTACAACTTCGTTGTGAAGTCAATCTCTGGCACAGAAAATGTTATCGCAGATTTTCTCAGTCGTTAACTAAGACTTGAGATGAAAGCTGATTTTGAGAGAATGTCACATTTTGATGATATTTTGTGTGTGGACTAAACTTAGTTGATGATTGAATCACCTAAAGTATTGCTGATATTATGGTTGTGCGTGTTCATATCACGTCGGATTAGTTGATTGAAAAAGTTAAGATGAACTTCTTGTGACGCATATGTTTTTGGATTTGTTATGTCCTTTGATATATGTCTATGTTGGGTATGACTGTGTTCATGACTTAAATTACTTCGTTAATTAGTTGGCTTGTGTGAATATTTCACATGTTTACATTGAATATTGGCATGGATAATTTAAATCAAAACGTTTGTATCATTATATGAATGATACTATGATGACTTTTTTGTGCTGTATTAAGTCATACTAAATTGGTATTTAGTTGACTGAATATTTGAAAATATTGGGAAATTGGTGTTTTTTTTAGGCGTGCTTAGTTAAGAAATTGACATCTATGGATTTGCCTTTTATTGGTATGTTATTTTTTATGCCTTGCCTGACAGACCTTTCCTAATGTTCCCAGTTGCTATATTTAAAGATCGCAAGCGTTCTTTTTTTTTTGGGGGGGGGTACTGTCAGGAAGGGCATAATTCCGAAATTGACGATATAATATGTCAATTTATTAATGTATAAAATTTGGTAAATATATTATGTTGTAAAACTAAAATGCAAGTTGCAAATTTAAAAAGTAACTCCTTGTCGGAGATATACTTTACCCTTGGTAAAACCAAGTTTTGTAGAGCTGTTTTTTTATAACACGTGTAGCACGTGAATTTCGTAAACTTATTGGGTAACTCGCTCGACTGCTCACACAGCCAGCAGCCAAATAGGACACTGTCTGGTTGTGCACAGCACTGTGTCTGGCGATGTTGAGCTAGAAGGCTGCGCCCTTTTAATCAGTCGTTTTTTTAACCGGGTTTTTCGGAAGTCCGGTTCCCTTGCAGGGTGTGTGGCCCAGTCCCCCCTGTAACCCCTTCCTGTTGGGTGGACCTTCGACCTGTGGAGCCGGAGAGAGGAAGGGAGACCAGCCTCGCGCTTCTGAGGGAGCCGCTGGTTGAGTGTTGGTGCCAAGGGCACCAACGGACTTGTAAACGTTTGGGTGGAGAACGTTTGGGGAGGAGGTGCAACCAAGTTTGTGACCTCGGTGGAGAAGACGGTGCTTCGCGGAGACAGATAAGTTTTTTAGTTGGTGTCACGAGGAACGGTGTGTTTGTAAAAATTATCCTGTCAGTGCCTGTCCCAAGACGAACATTTTTTTACTCATACAAAGGGACCAAAGTTGTTCTCGTTTAGTTTAAGAATAAAGGGGTGATAATCGGAAAGTTGTGTTAGTGTGTTAAAGTCCAAGTTAAACTCTGGTTAAGAACGCGCGTGGATGAGAGAGAGACAAAGTGTGTGAGAGTTTGTTTCAGTTTCTTTACAAATACATCATTTTAAAGAGCGGCCTCAATTAATTTTGAAGTGTAGCCTCGATTTGAAGTGCGACAATTTTGGAACGACAGACCGACCGACAAAGTGAGTTATAGGTTTGTGGCTTGAGCCACAAACAAAAACCCAGACAAACCAGCCCATCGCAAAGTCCGATCACCTTCGGTGACGGACAAAAAAAGCTGTCAGTCTCTGATTTCCCT